>BTHU01000023.1:52504480-53104480 GCA_036184795.1 Tokudaia tokunoshimensis
CATGTGTGTAATATCAAAAACAGGAAGCTAATCAGTAGCAATAGAAATCAGAGGATGTTGTCACTTCTAATAAGAGGGGGAAATGGATACTGACAGGAAAAAGGCACAAAGAAGTTTTGGAAGGTTAGGAATATATTTGATCTGGGAGGTGGTTAAACAAGTGTGTGTGTGTGTGTGTGTGTGTGTGTGTGTGTGTGTGTGTGTTAATATTAGAAGCCAGGGCTGGAAAGTTGGCTCAATATTTAAGAGCTCATATTGTTCGTACCAAGGTTTAGTTCCCAGTACAAATGCAGGCAAAACACCCATATACATAAAATAAAGTCATTATAAAGTCATTTTTTAAAGATTTATTTATTGTTATATGTAAGTACATTGTAGCTGTCTTCAGACACTCCAGAAGAGGGTGTCAGATCTCTTTACAGACGGTTGTGAGCCACCATGTGGTTGCTGGGATTTGAACTCAGGACCTCTGGAAGAGCAGTCAGTGCTCTTGACCGCTGAGCCATCTCTCCAGCCCAAATAAAGTCTTTTTTTCTTCTTTTTTTTAGTTTTTTGAGACAGGGTTTCTCTGTGTAGCTCTGGCTGTCCTGGAACTCACTCTGTAGACCAGGCTGGTCTCAAACTCAGAAATCCACCTGCCTCTGCCTCCCAAGTGCTGGGATTAAAGGCATGCACCACCACTGCTGGGCAATAAAGTCATTCTTTAAGAAAAGAAACATCTTAGGGGCTGATGGGTGCTCTGCTACAGATCCTGAGTTCAATTTCCATGGTGGCTCATAATTGTCTTTAACTGTAGTCTCATGCGGTCTGATGTCCTCTTCTAGTGTGCAAATATATACCCACACAAGCAGACAAAAAACCCATATACATACCTTCTAATAATAAATAATTTTAAGAAAAGAAACATCTGAATTTTTCAAAAAATTAGTTTAGACCCCCATACCATGAGCAACAAGATTTTAGAGAACACTGTTGTTAAATATTGGGCTAATTCAAGGTGAATATTAATGTCAAAGGTTCCTAGTTCTGTTCTATAATGATATTGCTTCAGAAGACACTCGGGACTTTTTTTTTTGTTTTGTTTTGTTTTGTTTTTTTTTTTGGTTTTTCGAGACAGGGTTTCTCTGTGTAGCCCTGGCTGTCCTGGAACTCACTCTGTAGACCAGGCTGGCCTCGAACTCAGAAATCCTCCTGCCTCTGCCTCCCAAGTGCTGGGATTAAAGGCGTGCGCCACCACCGCCCGGGCTTTTTTTTTTTAAATTTGTTTATTTATTTATTATATGTAAGTACACTGTAGCTGTCTTCAGACACCCCAGAAGAGGGCATCAGATCTCATTATGGATGGTTGTGAGCCACCATGTGGTTGCTGGGAATTAAACTCAGGACCTCTGGAAGAGCAGTCAGTGCTCTTAACCGCTGAGCCATCTCTCCAGCCCCCTACTCGGGACGTATTTAAAAAAAAAAAAACAGGAACTAGGGTGCTGGAGAGATGGCTCAGCGGTTAAGAGCACTGACTGCTCTTCCAGAGGTCCTGAGTTTAATTCCCAGCTACCACATGGTGGCTCACAACCATCTGTAATGGGGATCTGATGCCCTCTTCTGGCCTGCAGGTGTACATGCAGCCAGAGCACTCCTATACATAAAATAAATAAAGCTTTTTTGAAAACTTAAAAAAAAAAACAAACAACCAAAAAAAACAGGCAGTAGTGATACACATTTTTAATCCCAGCACTTGGGAGGCAGACACAGGCCTGCCTGCAAGTTCCAGGCCAGCCTGATCTATTAGAGTGAGTGCCAGGCCAGTTATAGCTACAGCTACACCGAGATACCCTGTCTTGAAAAACCAAAATGAAAAAAGAAAACAAAGAAAAAACAGAAAACAAAACCAGAAACTAGCGTAGTGCTTCTTGTCTTTAATTCCAGCACACAGCAGACAGAGAGGCAGGCGATCTCTAAGTCTGAGGCCAGCTGACCTACAGAGTGAGTTCCAGAACAGCCAAGAATACATAGTGAGAGCCTGTCTCAAAACATGAAACAAAACGAAAGAGAAAATAAATTTTAAAGTTTCAAGCATAACAAAAATCAAGAACTAGAAAGAAACAAAGAGGAAATTCCTGGTTATAGTAAGACGCTTAGTGCATGGGACCATTGAAGTGGAAACCTTAATGGTCCTTTGGAAAGTCAGTTATGTTGCAAGGTGTTTTGCTAGGGCAAACACATGAAGGACCGTTCTGTTAAAGTGGACACAGGTGAAAGACTCGTGAAGAAATGAAGTGCTGAAGTAGACACAGGAGAAAGGATGTTCTGCTAAAGCAAGTACATGAAAGGACATGTGATGAGGGATTCTTTGCTAACATATGTTGGTCCGCCTTACATTGCATAGTTGAGATGCATTTATTGGGAGTCCATAGAGAGAAATACACCAAAAAACTTCTGGTGGTGTGCTGTAGGTTTTTGCCACTTCCACAGCCTCAAGGCTGATTGGCAGAGTGATGTCAGCTGAAAGAGACAAATGTGCTGAGGCCAGACCTGTGGAGGACACATGATATGTGGCGACAGTGACTGACGCTAAGCTAGGCTTGTTTATAGAGCTAGCGGTGTGACATTTGTGGGTCTCCTGTCTTCACTGATCTTCCATTCACTGACAGAGGCACAACGGAGAACTTCTGGTATCCTTCCCTCCAGGTCCCTCCTGCGGACTCATGCTGACACTGAGGCCTGGCTGTCTCTGGGTCGTGCCACCCCTGCTGGTTCCTGTTTGCTATCCTGACTCCACAGAACTGAACTGCTGGCGTATCCGAGAACTGTTTGCGAGTGGATCGAGCTGCCACTGCTCCTGACCTGTGAACTGAACTGCTGATTTCCAGACAACACAGACTGGAGTGGCTCCAAAGAACTTTTCTAAGCAGGTCCACTTCCCCCACATCCTTTCTTCTCCACCACCTCTGGTGGGTGGTGGGCTAAAAGTGAGGTTAAAGTGTTTAAGAGCCATCATTAAAAATAGGTTTTGAAAAAAAAATTAAAGACCATAGAGACCAGGACGCAAGAGATAGTGAAGTCTAGAATTTCAGACACATGGGGAAAAATCCCCACTGGACGGATGAGGAAGCAGCTCTGACTCACAGTCGGGAAGCCGAGACACTGGGTTAATGTTCTACCTGTTAAGTTCACATTTATAACAAGCTGAAAGATTCCTGTTCTCTAGCTAGACAAAAACTTCACACCTGTGACAAAGGAAGGAAAGGACAGAAATGTTTACAAAGCAACCACCAGGGATACATTTCATGTGAGCTCCTGGTCCCAAATCATGATGTTCTCCTGAACCACTAAATTTTGTCCTGGGCACAGTGATGTCCAGGGATGTCCTGGGATGAAGCAATGAAATAACCACTGTTACAGAATATTTGATCATGTTGTTAACCCTAAGATTGTGTCATTTATTAAAAAAAAAAAAACAACCTTGTTGTGGTAAGGCTCAGCCCTAGTACACACCTTTTATCCAAGAGCTTTCTATGTATTGCAAACAAGTATTTGTAGTATGGCTCAGTCCTAGCATACCCTTTTAATCCAAGAGCTAAATAAAGTCAGTGTTAGGTTAAGAGGTGGAACAAGCAACCAAGCTGACAGGGTGTTATGGTTTATATAAGATCAGCCCAGGGAGTGGCACTATTAGAAGGTGTGGTTCTGTTAACATAAGAGTGGCCCTGTGCGTGTGGGCTTAAGACCCTCATCCTAGCTGCCTGGAAGCCAGTATTCTGCTAGCAGCCTTCAGATGAACATGAAGAACTCTCAGCTCCTCCTGCACCATGCCTGCCTGGATGCCTCCATGTTCCTGCCTTGATGATAATGGACTGAACCTCTGAACCTGTAAGCCAGCCCCAGTGATATGTTATCCTTTATAAGACTTGCCTTGGTCATGGTGCCTGTTCACAGCAGTAAAACCCTAACTAAGACAGAAGTTGGTACCACGAGTGGGGTATTGCCGTGATAGGCCTGGCCATGCTTTTGTTTGGAAAAATGTGGATTTTAGGACTTTGGATTTGGAAAGCAGTGGAATACTTTAAATGAGGCTTAATGGGCAATAATAGTAGGAATATGGAAGACTTTGCTACTGAGAGTGATTTGAATTGTGCAGACCTGGCCCAAGATGTTTCAGTGAATAATTTCAATATGTGGCCTAGAGACTATTTTTGTGGTATTTTGGAGAAGAATGTGGCTATTTTTGCCCTTGTCTGGAGTCTGCCTGAGGCTAAGGTGAAGAGACTCAGTTTAATTGCACTGACAAAGGAAGTCTCAGAAATGCCTATCATAGACTTCGTTCTCTGGTTAAGTCTTTGAAGATCATTTTAAACAAGCGTAGCAAACTGAGAAAGGAAAAATATAAAATATATGGTTCGAGTATTAAAGGGGCACAAGGAAGTGAAATGGAGCTGAATCCTGTGTTCTAGGAGTTAGCAGATTAAGGGAGTGGGACTTTGGAGCAAGATCCTACCCAGCTAAATTTAGGTCCAGGCATGCTAGTACATACCTTTAATCCCATGAGATGGGCATGCAGCTCTCTGAGGTCAAAGTCAGTCTACAGAGGAAGTTCCAAGATAGATAAGCTTAGGCAGTGAAGTAGTTGGAAAACAGAAAGTTAGTGATAATGTAATAGAACAAGGGGGCCATGTTCCAGCCCCAGGAAGCAGCAGAACTCAGCAGCTTTGGTCATTTGGCTCTGGCTTCACAGTTAAGAGGAGAAGGAGACTACTGAGACGATTGATACTGGTTAGCTAGAGCTAAGAAATTAGCTGTGATTAAGAAGAGACCAGCATCACTGAGGTGAAATCTTCTGGGAAGTGTTTTCTGAGAGCACAAAGAAGCTGTGTTCCAGAGATAGCCAAGGTTGTACCTTGTGCTGCAGCTGGACTTGTTCACCCAGGTGGTACTGGTTTTGAAGGTGTGAAGTGCTCATGGAGAGTAGCTGAGGCTTGGCACTGTGAAAGGCTGTGAAAGGCTATTGGTGAAGGTGCAGCCTCAGTTGCAGTAAATCGCCCAGGACTGAAGGGGTCATGCAAAGTAGTTGAGGCTTGGCACCATGAAGAGAGCCTATGAGAGGCTATTGGTGAAGCCTAGATGCATAGGAAGATGCCAACAAATTGGAGATGCCAGTACCATGGGATGATCACCAAGACCAGGAGCAACAGTGGAGTGAATTTGACCAGAGGGCATAGCTGGAGAAGTGTCGCCAGCCCTTTGGAGAAGCCCAGAAGATCATGCGTGGATCCCAGACATTGAAACAAGGATCTGTAACATTGAAGTTGCCTTGGAGACTCCAAGATGCCAGAGTGATGGGCTATCTGCTGAGGAAAGCTGCTAACAGGAAGTGGAACCAGCCCACGAGAAAGAAGTTTGTTGCAATCAACAAAGATTAAAAAAAAAAAAACAAAAGGAGTTGGAGATCTGAAGACTGCTATGACATCAGACTTGGAGATGTAGAGTTTGGAGTTTGCCCAGCTGGTTTCCTGTCTTGCTTTGGGGATTTCAGTTAAGTGATTGGATGAATCTCAGAAGAGACCTTGAACTTTGGACTTTTAACATTGTTGAGACTGCTATAGACTATGGGAACCTTTGAAGTTGGACTAAATACATTTTGCATTATGCTATGTTTAGGTATGACCCCCATAGACTCATTAATTTGAACAAGTCTATATGGGGGCCAGGGAGTGGAATGTTATGGTTTGTAAATGCTCAGCCCAGGGAGTGGCACTATTAGGATATGTGGCCTTCTTGTGTAGGTGTGGCCTTGTTGGAGTAGGTGTGTCACTGTGGACGTGGGCTTAAGACCCTCACCCTAGCTGACTGGAAGTCAGTCTTTCACTAGCAGCCTTCAGATGAAAATGTAGAGCTCTCAGTTCTGCCCTGCACCATGCCTGCCTGGATGCTGCCATGTTCTCACCTTGATGATAATGGACTGAACCTCTGAACCTGTAAGCCAGCCCCAGTTAAATGTTGTCCTTATAAGAACTGCCTTGGTCATGGTGTCTGCTCACAGCTACAACACAGGGAATGAACATAACTCAACAGAAAGGAGGGCTTTGAGTTGAAGGGTATTTAAGACAGCATCGAGAAAGAGAAGGAACTTTTTCCTTCTAGGATGGCAGTGGAGTGGGAAGGTCAGCTGGGTGGTTTCTCTGCCTCTCTGAGCAAGCAGGCTTTCACCCCAGTGTCTGGCTCCTGAGTCTTCTTTGGTAAAAATCGAATGGCTGGGATTTTGGGGTTGTTTGTTTGTTTGTTTGTGTTTTTTGAGACAAGGTTTCTCTGTGTAGCCCTGGCAGTCCTGGAACTCACTCTGTAGACCATGCTGGCCTTGAACTCAGAAACTCGCCTGCATTTGATTTTAATTTTGATTTTTTTACTTATTCATTTTACATCCTGCTCACTGCCCCCTTCCTGGTCAGCCCCTCACACAATTTCCCCATCCCCCCTCCCTTACTCCTCTGAGTGGTTACGGTCCCCCTGGGTATCCCCCCACCCTGACACAATCAAGTCTGTGAAGCTAGGTGCTTCATCTCCCACTGAGGCCAGACAAGGCAGCCCAGCAAGAACATATCCAACAGACAGGCAACAGCTTTTGAGGTAGCCCCTGCTCCAGTTGTTTGGGACCCACATGAAGACCATAAACCTCTGGCAGACATTTCAGATCTAAGCAATAGCAGAAGCCAGAGAGCCAGAAAGTAACAATTTCTGACTCTTAGAAGTCTTAAGTTTTCACTTTCAAGCCTCTGTTATCTCAGAAATGGTGGGGGTAGAGCAGCTGCTGAGTCTCTGGAGTATCTACAAAAGGAAAACATCTCCAAACTGCAGGCTGAGGGGGGGCGCTTGAAAAATATCAAGAATGCTCTAAATATCTAAAGAACCCAATGTAGAGGGCACGAGGCACTTATGCTTACAAATAAGCACTATGGAGACAAGGAATGTTAAATATACAAGCTGACTCCTCAAGGAGAACAGGTGTGCTCTTTTTCCCACCCAGAAAGCTGGGAATGGATGTAGTTAGTAGCCTCGTGATTTGTGCTATCTGTAGGGTCAAGTCATGCCTGAATCTCCCAGAAAATCATGGTTGTTCATCCAGGACTCTTCCTTCCTAGATCTTTATCTTGAGCATTGTTTCTCAGTCAATAAAACCCTTCCTTATGGGAAATGTCACTTGTACTTTACAACAGCCTAAAGTACCCTCTGTGCTCTACATAGGGCCAGGCCACTTCTCAATTCCACAGACTTTTATGTTTATCTCAGTCATTCTCCCTAGACCCTTATCTTGAGCATTACTTTTGAGGCAATGGAACCCATCTTTATGGAAGAGGCCACATGCACTTTGTAAAGAGTTTCAATGTAAACATGTCTTTAGTTTTGCTATGCTCACAGGATTGAGTTAATTGTCATCAGAAAACTTTTCTCAGGGCTGGAGAGATGGCTCCGTGGTTAAGAGCACTGAGTGCTCTTCCGAAGGTCCTGAGTTCAAATCCCAGCAACCACATGGTGGCTCACAACCATCTGTAATGAGATCTGACACCCTCTTCTGGAGTGTCTGAAGACAGCTACAGTGTACTTAGATATAGTAAATAAATAAATAAATCTTTAAAAAAAAAAGAAAGAAAACTTTTCTCCAAAATTGTGATGTGCTTAAATATGACTAAAATAAACCACCCTGGGTTAGTCTCTAGAAGTTTAAACCTACACTGGCTAACTAAGTCATGTTGAACCAGATTTCCTTCTTGCCTCTCATGGATTACTACTCCACTGGCTCTGATATTTGTAGAGACCCACAGATGAAACTAAGCTAAAGGTAGCCCAAAGGATTAGTTTCCAAAAGGGTGGAGGATGATTCTACTGAGAGATATTTGGGTCTAAATAGTTACTGGTTCCTGAATCAAGACCTTAGCTCTACAAAAGACAGAGAACTGATAATAACTACTACTCTAATTCAAACATTCATTCATATTCTAAATTCACTGGTGGTAATTTATGTTAACTGGGTACCATTTGATACAAAATGAAAGATGGTGAGGGCAGGAGAGATGGCTCAGTGGTTAAGAGCACTGGCTGCTTTTCCAGAGGTCCTGATTTCAAATCCTAGCAACCACATGGTCCCTCACAAACATTTGTAACGGGATATGATGCCTTCGTCTGGTGTGCCTGAAGACAACAACAGTGTACTCATATACATAAAATAAATAAGTCTTTTAAAAATATTTTAAAAACTAAAAGAAGAAATCCTGCAGAAGGCTTTCTATCATAACTCACCTCTTCTGCCAATACTTCTGACAAGCCTAATTGATTCCACTTATTCTAATCCATAGCTGGTTCCTAGGGAGATCCTAAAACACTATATATAACCTTTCCTTTGCCATAAGGAAGCCCATGTACTGTTCACAATGTTCACAAGCATGGCCCCAGGACTATCTTGTGAATAAATACTCAAAATACCAGGCAAATGCTTTATTTACCCATGAGTTTCTCTTGCTGATTGTTTGAATTAGGGTTTTTACTGCTGTGACCAGATACCATGAGCAAGGCAACTCTTAGAAGGAGAACATTTAATTGGGGCTGCCTTACAGATTCAGATATTCAATCCATTATCATCATGGTGGGAGCATGGCAGCATCCAGGCAGGCATGGTGCAGGAGGAGCTGAGAGTTCTACATCTTCATCTGAAGGGTGCTAGCAGAATACTAGCTTCCAGGCAGCTAGGATGAGGGTCTTAAAGGCCACACCCACAGTAACACACCTACTCCAACAAGGCCACACCTTATAATAGTGCCACTCCCTGGGCCAAGAATATACAAACCACAACATTCCTGGCCCCCATAGGTTTGTTCAAGCATGAGTCTATGGGGGCCATACCTAAACTTAGCATAATGCAAAATACATTTATTCCAACTGCCGTAGTCCCCATAGTCTATAGAAGTCTCAACAACTTAAAAGGCCAAAGTTCAAAGCCTCTTCTGAGATTCATCCAATCATTTAACTGTAATCCCCAAAGCACGACAGGAAACCAGCTGGGCAAACTCCAAACTCTGCGTCAACATGCCTAATGTCAAAGTGGTCGTCAGATCTCCAACTCCTTTTTCTTCTTTGTTGACTGCAACAAACTTCTTTCTCCTGGGCTGGTTCCACTTCTTGTTAGCAGCTTTCCTCAGCAGATATCCTATGACTCTGACATCTTGAAAATCTTGGGGTCTCTATGGCAACTTCAATGTTACAGATTCTTGTTTCAATGTCTGGGACCCACACATGATCTTCAGGGCTCCTTCAAGGGGCTGGCATCATGTCTCCAGCTCTGCCCTCTGTAGAACTCTAAGCTCAGGTGGATCCTCTCCACTGCTGCTGCTGTTCTTGGTGGTCATCCCATGATACTGGCATCTCCAATATGCTGGAGTCTTCCTCTGCAACTGGGCTTCACCAATAGCCTCTTATAGGCTCTCTTCATGATACCAAGCCTCAACTCCTTTGCATGACCCCTTCAGTCCTGGGCCATCAACTACAACTGAGGCTGCACCTTCACCAATGGCCTTCCATGGCCTCTCACAGAGCAGCCTCAGCTGCTCTTCATGACCCCTTCATGCCTTCGAAACCAGTACCACCTGGGTGACTCTTACACATTATCAAGTACAACTACAGCACAAGGTACAACCTTGGCTATCTCTGGAACACAGCCTCTGTGCTCTCAGAAAACACTTACCAGAAGATTTCACCTCAGTGGTGCTGGTCTCTTCTTAATCACCACTAATTTCTTAGCTCCAGCTAACCAGCATCAATTGTCCCATTGTCAATTCTATTAACCTGACTCTCTTCTACTTAGCATCAGGCAGACTCTTCAGACAAGGACAAAAAGTAGCCACATTCTTCACCAAAATACCACAAAAACAGTCTCTAGGCCACACATTGAAATTCTCCGCTGGAATCTGTTGGGCCAGGTCCACACAATACAAATCACTCTCAGTAACAAAGTCTTCCATATTTCTACTAGGATAGCCCATTAAGCTCCATTTAAAGCATTCCACTGCTTTCCAAATCCAAAGTCCCAAAATCCACATTCTTCCAAGCAAAAGCATGGTCAGGCCTATCACGGTTAATACCCTACTCGTGGTACCAAATTCTGTCTTAGTTAGGGTTTTACTGCTGTGAACAGACGCCATGACCAAGACAACGCTTATAAGGACATCATTTAACTGAGGCTAGCTTACAGGTTCAGAGCTTCAGTCTATTGTCATCAAGGCAGGAACATGGAGGCATCCAGGCAGGCATGGTTCAGGAAAATCTAAGAGTTTCTTCATGTTCCTCTGAAGGCTGCTAGCGGAATACTGACTTTCAGGCAACTAGGATGAGGGTCTTAAAGCCCACACCCACAGTAGCACACCTACTCCAACAAGGTCACACCTTCTAATAGTGCCACTCCCTGGGCAGAACATATGTAAACCCTCACACTGATGCAGGGAAAGCAGATTGACATGAAATCATCCCATTACAGCCAAGAAGTTCATGATGGCTGGCAAGCAAAACTGCATCCCCTTTCTCCTCCCTTCATTATATAAATGAAAAACATCTCTCAATAACTCTACAGAATAGATAGACTCTTCTATATGAGCATCTTGGTTCATGTCATTTCCTTAGATGTAAAATACCTGCAGAAAGGATGCTTTTGCTCTTCTTAGAATTAGGTCTCTACAATCAGCTCTAAGTTGTGACATGAAAACAAGGTCTTCTAACTTGATCATCTCAGGATGTTTCATAGCAGGACAAGGATGGCTGTAGCCAATCAGGAGAAATTGAAGAAGAAAATTATCTAAGTGCTTTCTGGTAGTCATGGCTTAAGTCATGAAGCCTTAATAAAATATTCATCTGGTCAATCCGTAGAACATGCTAGACTCTCTCTTGCTTATGCAAGTAGGTCCTATCTACTTGGGTAATAAAAGAAAAGTGTGCCTTTAGATTTACCATTATTTTCTTTCTTTCCCTTCCATACCCTTTCCCTCATATAAAAGTTTCTATTCTCTGAATACCACAGTCCCTCATCCACATTTTAAAAAATCCTTTCCTGTCACAGTCCTTCTTCTGCAGGTTTAAAAATCCTTTTCTGTCTCCAAAAGTTCTCTATTAGGTAAGGGCAATTCCAAAACTGTAAGCATTCACTTCATTCATTCTTTTGATCACTGAACATCATTGGGCATTGTTTTCTGTCAGGGATATGAATACTTGAGACATGAAGATGTACAAGATGTCTTTCCTCCCTTCATCCATAACCATTTATCTGGTCATCATAAAATCCACTTTGTACTCTTAAGTATCTCTTGTGGTCTGGTAATGGGAAGAAACAACAGAAACAAATTTTGGGTTTGTTCTCATTTTTTAATGCCTCAATGGGGATGGAGAGATGGTTCAGCAGTCAAGAGTACTTGTTGCTCTTCTAGAGAATCTAGGTTTGGTTCCCAGCACCCATAAGTAGTGCCTCACAACCACTTGTAACTTTAGTTCCAGGGGATCTGAGACCCTCTTCTGGCTTCCTTGGGTACCCACACACATGAGACACACATTTACATAGACACATACACATAAATACATATTTTTAAATCTTTATTTTAAAATGCCATAAGGACATGGTGTTGCATGCCCTTAATCCCAGCACTCAGGAGGGAGAAGCAGGTGGATCTCTGAGTTTGAAACCAGCTTGGTCTATAGAATGAGTTCCAGGACAGTCAGGGCTACATAGAGAAACCCTGTCTAAAAACAAAAAACAAAAAAAGAGCAAAACAAAAAACCAAAAAAACTAACAACAGCAAGAATAATAAATGCCATAATGAAACCCAATAAAATTTTATAAGCTAATAAAACGTATTTTTTTAATCTCTTGTAAACTAGTCATGGTGATGCAGGCCTATAAGCTCAACACTTAGGAAGTGGAAGCAGAAGGCCAGCCTGGACTACCCACCAAGTTCCAGACCAGCTTGTACTCAATAATAGGGTCCTGTCCTTTTTTTTCTTGTGTTCTTTCTTCTCTTTCTCCATCATCATTTGAGTATATATATTTTTGTTGCTGATTCCTTTCATTTGTATTAATATTTTATTATTTATTATTGACAAATGGTATTCTATCCCTATACATGAGACATTTTGTGTGTGCTTCATTCATTGATTGATGGACATTGTTTCTATTTGGGCGTTAGTGTGAATGCCGCATGAATTTTTCTCTGAACACATGTTTCCAAACTATCGAGTATATATACTGAAGCAGAAACTTAAGGGTTCTTTGGAAAGTTGGTTGGAGGGTGTTTTGCTGGGGTAAACACACGAAGGAAACATTAAAGTGGACACAGGTGAAAGACTAAGGCAGACTCCTTTTTTTTTTTTTTTGGTTTTTCGAGACAGGGTTTCTCTGTGTAGCCTTGGCTGTCCTGGAACTCACTTTGTAGACCAGGCTGGCCTCGAACTCAGAAATCCTCCTGCCTCTGCCTCCCAAGTGCTGGGATTAAAGGCGTGCGCCACCACCGCCCGGCTAAGGCAGACTCCTGTAGGAACCTTTCTCTGAAGCAGACACCAAGAGAGAGGATGTTCTGCTAAAGCAAGCACATGAAAGGACTCATGATGAAGGATTCTTTGCTAGTGACACACATGTATTGGTCCACCTTACATTGTGTAGTTGAACTGCATTTGTCTGGACTGCATAGAGGGAAATGCCGCAAAAAACTTCTGGTGGTGTGCTGCAGTTTCTTGCTGCTTCCAAGGACTCAGGCTGACTGGAAGCACATGCTGAGACAAGGCATGTGCCGAGGCCAGCCCCCGTGCTGGGGCAAGGCACTTGGAGGACACGTGATGTTTGGAGGGGATAAATAGGACTGGATAGGGAGAAAGAGGCTGAGCTTGGCTTGCTGGTACAGCTAGCTAGCTGTGCAGGGCTTGTGGGTCTCATCTTTGCCTGATCTTTGCTTCCCTGAGAAAGGTACAGCAGAGAACTTCTCCTGGTGTCCCTCCTGGTCCCTCCTGCTGACTCGAGCTGAGGCTGAGGCCTGGCTGTCTCTGCTAGGTTGTGTCACTGCTGTTGCTAACCCCACTCCACCAAACTGGACTGCTGGTGTATCCGGGAGGTGTTTGTGATTGGACTGAATTGCCACTGCCTGTTGACCTGTGAACTGAACTGCCGATTTCCAGACAACACAGATGGGAGTTGCTCCAAAGAACCTTTCTAAGCAGGTCCACTTCCCCACGTTGAACACCACCTACAATTTTAATTTTTTCAAACCGTATTTTTAATGATAGTTAATAAAGCATTTATGCTTTAACCTCCCTTGTAGTCCACCAGCCACCAGACGTAGTGGAAAAGAAAGCGAAGACACAAGACCCACAAGCACTGCACAGATAGCTGTACCAGCAAGCCGAGCACTTTCTCCAACACTCTGTGGACTCCTATTCACACCCTCCAAACATCACATGTCCTCCACATGCCTGGCCTCAGCATGGCGCTTGCTTCCATACGTGCATCCAATCAGCCCAAGCCCTTGGAAGCAGCAACAAACTCCAGTACACCACCAGAAGTTTTTTGGTGCATTTCTCTCTATGGCATCCGGACAGATACAGCTCAACTACTCGGTGTATGGTGGACCAATACATGTGTGTCGTAAGCAAAGAATCTTTCATCACATGTCCTTTCATGTGCTTGCTTTAGCAGAACATCCTCTCTCCTGTGTCTGCTTCAGGGAAATGTTCCTTCAGGAGTCTGCCTTAGCCTTTCACACCTGAGTCCACCTTAACAAAACATTCCTTCATATGTTTACCCCAGCAAAAACCATCCAACCGACTTTCCAAAGAACCCTTAAGTTTCCACTTCAATATCACACACACACACACACACACACATATATTTCTGGGTCATATGGTATTTATACTTAACCTTGCAAGGAACCATCACACTGTTTTTCCAAAGCAGCTGCACCACTTCCCACTCCCACCAATGGTACATGGGGTTCTAATTTACCTAAACCTCACCCATATGGATTACCTTTCTTAAATATACTCCAGCATCAACAAGTAGTATCTTACTGTGGCTATGCTTTACATTTCTCTGGCGACTACATCTCCTATTATGAGGGGCTGGAGAGGCGGCTCAGTGGTTAAGAGCACTGGCTGCTGTTCTTCCAGAGGACCTGAGTTCAATTTCCAACACCCACACGGTGGCTCACAACTGCCTAGAACTCTGGTTCCAGGGGATCTGACACCTTCACACAGACACATATGCAGGCAAAACACGAATGCACATGAAATAAGAATAAATAAATTATTTTTAAAAAATATCTACTATACAATTATAGGAACTTTCAAGGAAAAATGTGTGGCTTGAATGCTCTCTTACCTTGATTCCCCATTAATTAATTGCTAAAGACTTCTAGCCATCCTGTAAACATGGACCAGGGACTGCTTGTGATGATACAGGTCAGGAATCCTTGTGAGGCAGAGGCAGAAGGACTGTGAGTTCCAGACTGCCTGGGCCACAGAGGAAGACTGTTCCAAAAAACAAAGTAGCATCCTGGCTTAGTCATTTTCTTCTCTCTGAGCCCTTCTTCTGGCTCCTGAGCAGAACCAAGCACCATCTCCTTTGGAGCCAACACTCCTGTGTGCTCTGTAGAACTTGTCTTGGCCTATTTTCCAATGCCTAATTTCCACAACATTGACTTTGAGTTTGGTCATGTAACTTGACCTGTGATTGACATTTGAACAATTGGCCATCTTGGTAGGGAATGTGCCCTTTAACTCACAAAACCTACATTAATTCTTGATAGCTGATGCTCAAATTGTATTGTAAAATACCAGCTGGTGTCAGAATAGTGGTAAGTTATGTAAAATGAAAAGAAGGTGTAAGTTATGTAAAATGAAAAGAAGGTGTACCACTAACCTCGTCTTAGAAAGCCTAGGAGGGTAAACAAGGGAAAATGAAAAGAAAGGGAAGACCAGCAATGGGAATAAAGAATGACAAGTCAGTTTCTGGTGGGGACAGAACAGCAGGCCAAATCTCGACCCCTTGAGAAGTAATGAAGAGGTCCAAGCGGATTCTTTGGGCCTAGCATATTGTCCCAGATTATACTACAAGAAATCCAATCTCAGCTCCTATCCAAATACTGTCTTCCACCATCCTTAACTATTCATTAAGTAAATCTAACTGGAAACTCATCTTACAATTTAACAAAATGTTCTCCCGTTATTCAAATGCTCAAGATCCTGACAAGTGGTGGGGATGGGGGCTCTACAACTATTCATTAAATTAGTGAAAGACAATGTCTTCCTGAAAGCTTCTGACATTTCTGCTACTATCCCACATTGTATAAGAAAGCAAATTTTCACTACAGTATGGATTAAGAATCCCACATTTTTCAATAAACATGAATTGCCTTCTCTAGAGATAGCAAAAAAAATATTGTGCAAAGGATAGCTTTAGTGGGAATTTGGGGGTAGTATTTATGTCTAGCAGAGTTTAGCAATTATATTCAACTAGCATATCATAAAAAAGGTGTCTTTTTTTAATTCTTTAATTTTTTTTCACAGTCCAGACTTTATCCCCTCCCGGTCCACCCTCCAACTGTTCCACATCCCCCACCTCCTCTCCCCCACCCCCACCCCCGTCTCCAAGAGGATGTCCCCACCCCACCAGACCTCCCATTCCTCCTCCCACTTTCCTCTGAAAGGGTGTTCCCCACTACCAGGCCTCCCCCTTCCCTGGGGCCTCAAGTCTCTCTAGGGTTAGGCGCTTCTTCTCTCATTGAGGCCAGACCAGGCAGTCCTCTGTGATACATGTTTCAGGGGCCTCAGATCAGCTGGTGTATGCTGCCTGGTTGGTGTCTCAGTGTCTGAGAGCTCTCGGGGGTCCAGGTCAGTTGGGACTGCTGGTCTACCCTCCTCAGCTTCTTCCAGCTTTTCCCTAATTCAACCTCAGGGGTCCCGGCTTCTGTCCATTGGTTGGGTGTATCTGCCTCTGTCTCAGTCAGCTGCTTGTGGGGCCTCTCAGAGGACAGCCATGCTAGGCTCCTGTCTGTAAGCATCAGTAATAGTGTCTGGCCTTGGAGCCTGCCCTTTAGATGGATCCCAATTTGATCCTGTCACTGGACCTCTTTCCCTCAGTCTCTTCTCCATTTTTGCCCCTGAAGTTCTTTCATACAGGAACACTTTTGGGTCAGAGTTTTTGACTGTGGGATGGCAACCCCATCCATCCACCTGATGTCCTGTCTTTCTGCTGGAGATAGACTCTGTGAGTTCCCCCTCCCCACTGTAGGGCATCTCATCTAAGTTCCTCCCTTTGAGTCCTGAGAGTCTCTCATTGAAATGGAAAACCTAGGAAAGAGGTCAGGAATTACAAAAGAAGCGTCTTATTATGAGTTTGGGCAGTGCTGAAGTCTTAATCCAGTGCCTCATACATGCTAGGCAAGCACTGTATTACTACGATGATTTTTATATTCCAGATGTTATCCTTCAAATTCCACTGTAGTTTGGTGTAGAGCCAGGTAAGAGGACTAAGAAATATTTTAGGAACTATATGATTCAATTAATAAAGTACTTTCTGCACAAGCATGCATTTGTATCTCTAGCACCCATATTTTAAAAAGCTAAGCATAGTAACATACACCTATAATCCTATCAGTGGAGAGGTAAGGGAAGAAGATTTTGGGTCTTGTTGATAAGTCAGCCTACCCAAATCAGCAATCTTCAGGTTTAGTGAAAGACCTGGTCTCAAATACTACTACTACTACTAATAATAATAATAATAAAATTATTAATATTAATAAATATTAATGCTAATATTATTCTAAGTGTGGAACAATAGAGGAAGACACCTGATGTCAATCTTTGGCCTCTACACATGCAAACAACACACACACACATACACACACACACAACACCCATGAACACCATACACACAGGAGGTAGGGCATTGAGAATCTGGAAATGCTTAATGGATAATGTTTTTGTCATAAAATCATAAGGGCCTTGATTTGGATCCCCAGCATCCATATACAAAGCCAGAGTTGGTGTCCCTGTAACCCCAGTACTGGGAGGCAGAGACCAGATGTCAGGAGCTTACTGGCCAGCTAATCTAGCCAATCAGTGAGTTCCAAGTTCAGAGCAGGACTGAGTCTCAAAAAAATCATGTGATAAGTTATAAAGGAAAACACTTGACATTGATCTATAACTTCCACAGGTAAACACATGGCCCATACACATAGCATACACCACACACACACACACACACACACACACACACACACACACACACTTTTAATAAACTACTTTAGAAAACTAAATGTTTGAGCCAGGTATGGTAGCTTAAGCATGCAAACTTTGCTCCTCAGAAGTTGAGTTAGGCAAGAGAATTGCTAGAGTTTGAAGCCATACTGAGCTCAATAAAAAAGGAAAAGCAGAGGAGGAAAAATGAGAAGGAAGAAGATAAAGCAGAGGAGGAAAAGAAGGAAGAGGAAGGGAAGAATGAGTCATGCTTAATAAATTGGACCCACCTGTCAAATAAAAAAGATGAGCTGTTTCCCCCTGTTCTCAGTTGTTCAGTATTCCTGGGTGTTTTTCTTCTAGTGTTGGCAAATATAGATTGGTCTGTGTTTAAAACACAAAATTGGAAACAATCTTAAGATTTCTAGCTAGCACAAAGCTTTATCAGCCTTGGCACGATTGACATCTTAGGCCAGATAAATCTTTTTGTGGGACTTACGTCGTGCTCTGTAGATGCTTAGCAGCACCCCTGCCCTGTACCCACTAGATGTCAGTAGCACCACCCACTCTCGCACACTTGTGGCAACTGAAATGTCTCCAGATATCCATAATAGAGATTTTTACCTAAGACGTTTAACTACAAAATGGTGACTCCAGAGAAAGCAATTTTGTCTCCCAGAGAACATGTGCAGAACACACATACACACACACACACATACACACACACACATACACACACACACACACACACACACACACACACACACACAGAGCAAAAACCAAAATCTGGCCTTAAATGCTAATAATGTCAAGGTTGAGGAACTTGCTATAAAGGAACAAGACTTTGGTAAATGTGGGAGAGATAAGGTTATGTTTTTATTACTAGATTATATCCACAGATAACTTTTGAAAATATTTTATTGATTTACTTGATTATGCTGCTGGGATCAATTTTTACTCCACACTCTATGCCCCTTCTAATGTCTCAACGATGTAGCATTGAAGGAAAGCTAACATAATTAGTACATATCATTCCCCGCCCCATGCAATTCATACTCAGAGATATTTATGTTGTATGATCCCAGACAATCAAAGCAAACGTCAGGACTTTTGCCAATAAATCAGCTAATATCTCTTTTCCAACTGAAAATGAAGAAAAGACCCTGACTATTGCCAGAAATCACATTGAGACTATAAGGGAATATGTCTTTTGTTTGAACAATTCTGAACAAAGCCGAATGGAAATACAGGGTTTGGTGGTGTCAAATCAAGCCTCTCCAAAAGCTAGGCTAGTCTCTCAAGTTTTTACTTTCAGAAGTTATAAATTTCCCTTATTGTTTAAGCTACTGGGAGTTATAATTTCCTGTTCTTGATACTAAAAGATAGATATAAGAATCTGCTTACATCTGTTTCTAGTCATAGAACACTTCTAAACCAATCAAGTTTGTGGGATTTCCCTCACATCAACAAACCAGCTCTCCAGCTTCCTGGATGCCATTCTGATGCCCTACAATTCAACTCTAGTCTGATACTATAGATTCCAAAATGTAAGGACTCAGTCCCTTAAGACCACTCCCACTTGAAATGTTAATTGTAAGTCTGAACCCTCTCGGATTTCTGATCAACTAGTTAGAAATTCAGGAGGTCCTCATAGCCCTCTCCCCACATTTGATAGCCTGCTATAGTTGTTCACAGAACTCAGAAGCATAGCTTCCTTTATGTTTAGCACTTTGTTGTGGAGGATACTCTGAGGTATCCCAGTGAGGAGGTGCACAGAGTGAAGTCCAAGAGCTTACACCCCTATACAGTTAGGACACTGCACTCTTGAAGCACACAGATGCTCTCACCAACCTTGATACTCTCTGAATCTGAGCATCAAGGAGATATGACCTATTTATTCTCCATGTCTTCTTCGCACCCCCAGAAGTCGAGGGGGGCATGGACCAAGAAGTCCAAAGCATGTGCTACTCAGAGTTGGATCTGTTTTACAACCAGCTCTCATGCTGAAACACTAAGTTTCAGTTGAGGGAGGGGGGTATGAGGTCCTGCCATTCAAGGGTTTGAAGAGTTCTCTGTAAGCAGCAAGACTCACCCTCACTGCTCAGGATATTGCAGAGGATTTGGAGCCTGGACTCAAGTACTATGCCAAAGGTCAATCATCGGGACAAAAACTGCTGCTAGCACCTTATCACTCAGGAAATCACTCAGGTTCTGGGAACTCTTTGTCAGGAATAGGGAACAAAAGTCAAATATACAGTTTCTTGTGAGTAGAGGACAGAGGTACTTCCTCAAACTGCCAGGGCCTAAAAAACACTGAACTATCTTCACCAGATACCTAAAGGGCAACCATCTTACTTGGCTTGTCTATGTATGCCACAGTATCTGGTATGTAACAAGTGGCCAGTCAATGCTTGAAGAATAGTCACGTAGACTGGAATTTGACCCCATTACTAGACCCAACTAATACAGCACTCAAACTAACAGCATGCACATTAGATATGGCTATCTTATTGGTAAGTATAAACTACATTATTCCTTATTTCTTCTTTCCCCACTGGAAAGGTCTAAATAGGACATCTGTTCTGCAGCCGTTTCCTGAAGGTGACAGTCAGTTTCTCAAAGCCAGATGCTCTTGACAGCTTTCTAGAGCTATATTTGGCTCTAGTGGGAACCCAACAAGACCATGAAGTTATTGAACAGACAATAGCTTCAATGTGCTGGCTCCAGGAAGGAAGAGATCAAGCTCTATGTGTTTTAAAATGGCTTAACAAAAGCGTTGCACTCTCATCCATATGGGGAAGGTGGGCAACAAAGAAGGAAGTCCACATAGTCAGCACCAGTCTTCCCTGGAAAACACAGTGAGTTAGCTCCTAAGATCACGCTCATGATTTTTGTTGATGAGGCCATGAGGAAGCAAATTACCATTTAAAAATAATTATTTCCATTTCTTTAGGTTTACTCTGCACCGGCCATTGCACTGATGCATTTGCATGTGCTGTTTAATTCGTCAGAAGCAGTTGGGGAGACTCCATTCCCCATTTTGCGTATAGGTAAACTGAAGCACAGGGAGGTCCAGCAACTTGCTTGGTGTTACCTAAGGAAAAGGCCAGGAGGTAAGCCCTGGTAGCCCAGCTCCAGAGTCTTTTGTCTTCTACCACTCCTCCACATTGTCTCCCATTACTACAAATACCAAGGGATCTGCAAACCTGGCTCCTGTGGAGACAAATGGGACACAACCAAGGCCCAGCATGATCTTCTTTCTTTCTCTCTCTCTTTTTTTTTTTTTTTTTTTTGGTTTTTCGAGACAGAGTTTCTCTGTAGCCCCGGCTGTCCTGGAACTCACTCTGTAGACCAGGCTGGCCTCGAACTCAAAAATCCACCTGCCTCTGCCTCCCAAGTGTTGGAATTAAAGGCGTGCGCCACCACTGCCCAGCCCGGCATGATCTTCAAAGGAATGGCAGACACATGGATGATGAGGCCAAGAGGGGCTCAATGGTCAGTTGATGCTGGGAATCCCTGGCCACACAGGGGAGGAAGTAGGGTTAGAGTGAAGTAAGGGACTCTGTAGAGATGCTGCCATATACAGAAGATATAGCAGGGTATGAGCAGAAAACTGTAAAAGCCATTTTCTTCTGAGGAAAACAAGGTCGCTAAGCTGCTTCAGAAAATAGACAAGTGACTCTGGCAGTTCCCATGCCCTCATGTCCCTTTCCCATTCCTAATTAGAAGCATTATTATAAAATCTTCCCTAATGGCCAATTCTTAACTGAAATGATTTTTTCTTTTATTTAACTACTAATATAGTATACTAATAATATGATTTTTAATTTTCTCTCTTGTTCTAGAGATTGAACTCAGTGTCTCATGCACAGGAGGCAAGTGCTTTATCACTGAACTGCAAACCCAGCCCTGTCTCCAATTTTCTCAATTTTGAGGCAAGGTCTCTGTGATGGTTACTTTTTGTTAGTTTGTTTACTTACTTGCTTGTTTGCTTGCTTGCTTGGGTTTGGGTATTGCTTTCATTTTTGTCACTGTTGATGCTTTTGCTTTAGGGAATTTTCTTTTTTTTTTTTTTTTTTTGGTTTTTTTTTTTTTGTTTTTTTTTCTTTTGGTTTTTTCGAGACAGGGTTTCTCTGTGTAGCCCTGGCTGTCCTGGAACTCACTCTGTAGACCAGGCTGGCCTCGAACTCAGAAATCCTCCTGCCTCTGCCTCCCAAGTGCTGGGATTAAAGGCGTGCGCCACCACCGCCCGGCGGGAATTTTCTTGATTGATGATTGATTTGGAAGAGCCTATCCCACTTGAGTGGCACCACTCCAGGGCAGGTGGGCCTTGGGGAAAGCAGGTTGAGCAAACCGTGGGGAGCCAGACTGTAAGCAGCACTCTCCAGGGCCTCTGAGTCAGCTCTTGCCTCCAGGTTCCTGCCCTGGCTTCCCTGAGCTATGGATTGTAATCTTTAAACCAAAGTAACCCTTTCTTCCCCCAAGTTACTTTAGGTCATGGTGTTTATCCCAGCAATAGAAAACATAACTAAGTTTCAAAGTCTCAAAGGCTTAGGGTTTAAGTTTAAGTCTCAAAGTTTTTTGATATGTTCCCTTTCTGGGTAGCTCTTGAGATCCTTAATGTCATTCGCTGTTATACTGAGGTCTTCATTATTATTACCCTGTGGCCAGCTGCAATTGTTTTTACAGTGGCCTTCAGTTGCAAGGAAAAAAAATCGTTAAGTTTACACTGTTAAGATGACAAAATTTCTCTTGCTGGAATGGTCAGTATTCAGTCTTAAAAGAGAATGGTGGTAGCCCAATAAGAACTATGTGTTTGGAGCCTAGAGGCAGTTCAGTGGTTAAGAGAGTTTGTTGCTCTTACAGTGGATCCTGGTTTGGTTTCCAGAACCCTCATAATGGCTCACAAATATCCTACACGCCAGTTCAAGGGAATCCTACATCCTCTTCTGGCCTTTACGGACACCAGGAATGCAGGCAGGCAAAATACCTACACACATAAAATGAAAATAATTATTTTAAAAGACAAAAAAAAGAACCATATATTTAGACTTTGTTACCAGTTCCTAACAAAGAGTTCATAGAGCCCTTGTAATTCCCTGAGTGATAAGGGTTGTGCGAGCAGTGTTTGTGTTGTGAGTTATGCAGCTGGCCTTGAATGCAGGGTGCTGACCATCCTGTCACACCCTCCGGAGGAGCTGGGATCACAGGCCTGTGGCACCAAGCCTAGCGAATGTGCTTCTTATTATATTCTTCCTGTGTGCTATTTCTATTCATTCACTCATTTTTCATTCACATTTCCTTCAGTTTATAGACCGCTTTTTTTAAAGAGTAGTCCTTTATAACCTAAAAGATACTCAATAAATATGAAACTGCATTTGACATAGGACAGAATTTGGACTTATACTTTATAAATGCCTATAAGACAATCTGAGATCTGAGATCAGTTCTTTGATTTTATTCTTTGAAATGCTCACTTCATAGGATGGTAAGAATCACATCTCACCCAAGGCCAATGCTCCTCAGCCTTGAGGTTGTATTATGGGCACCAACCAGGAAACTTTAAAAGCTGCTGACTGCCAAGCCACTTCTAGACATTCTGATTTGACTTCCTGACCATGAGATTTATCATCTTCGTCGTCATCATTATCATCTTCCTCTTCCTCTTCCTCTTCTTCATCTTCATCATAATCATTATCTTCTTCATAGGTTGTTTTGTATAAGCATGTCATTTACTCTGAGAACTCTCCCCTTATAGCCAACTATCCTCTCCTTCCCCCACACCCATTAAGTCTCCTCTGTTCTCTAGACAGTTTCACTTCTACTTTCATAAAAATGTTTTAAAGCTCTCAATATGAATCTAATGTACTGCCAGAGCTGAGGCCCACTAGGCCTGATGCAGTGTGGAGTCCTATACATGCCATTGGCATCTTATTTACTCCCCAGGCAATCCTTGTTGCTTTTAGTCACTGAGTTAATGATTGATTTGGGAACTTTGAAAATGTCTGAGTCATACATTTTCACTAATTATGGATGGAATGAAATTTCATATCCTAAAGTAAAAGTAAATTTTCTTTTTTTTAAGACATAGTCTCTTTCACTGTGTAGCATTGACTGTCCCGGAACTCTCTATGTAGATCAGGCTGGCCTTGAATTCCCAGAGTTCTGCCTGTCTCTGCCTCCTGAGTCCTGAAGTTAAAGGGATGTGCCGTTATATTAGGGGCTAAACAATAAAATTAAGCAAGCTTATAGGACTAAGAAATGTTTCTGATTATGAAAAATCCAACATGGAAACAGAAGTTACATATTAAAACAAATAAATAGACCACAAGGCAGAAGAATGTTCAATGCGTACTTCTTCACACACCTTAGAGAAGTCAGCTTTCAGGCTGTAAGGGCCATCCGGGGACTGCCCCATCTGGGAATCCATCCTGTCTGCAGATACCAAACCCTGACATTTGCTGTTTCCAAAAGGCACTTGCTGAAAGGAACCGGGTGTGGCTTTTCCCTGGGAAGTTCTGCCAGTACCTGACCAATACAGATCTGGATGCTTGGTTCCAACCATCAGACTGAGCTCAGGGACCCTGGTGGGGAAAATGCAGAAGGACTGGAGGAGTGGAGGAGGATTGCAACCCCATAGGAAGAACAACATAGGCTGGTCAGACGACCCAGTGCTCCCAGGAACTAGACCACCAACCAAGGAGTGTACATGGAGGGATCCATGGCTCCAGATACATATGTTACAGGGGATGGTCTTGTCTAACAGCAATGGGAAGGGAGGCCCTTGGTCCTGTGGAGGTTAGATGCCCCAGTGTAGGGGCATGCCGGAGAGGTGGGGTGGGAGTGGGGAGGAGTGAGCACCCTCATAGAGGCAAAGGGGAGGGAGGAGAGGGCAGATGTGGTATGGGGGAGGGCTGAGGAGGGGTGACTGAGAAGGCGGATATCATTTGAGATATAAACGAATGGAATGATTAATAAAATAATAAAATGTTCTCTAATAAATTTTTTTTTTTTTTTGTTTTTCGAGACAGGGTTTCTCTGTGTAGCCTTGGCTATCCTGGAACTCACTTTGTAGACCAGGCTGGCCTCGAACTCAGAAATCCGCCTGCCTCTGCCTCCCAAGTGCTGGGATTAAAGGCGTGCGCCACCACCGCCCGGCTAAAATGTTTTTAAAAAGAGATATGTCTATGGATATATCACTCTGCATCTGATTTCATCTGTCCTCGAGGCTAAACAGGATTGGTCTTGGATGGCAGTTGGATGGGAGACAGAGGATTAATAAAAATCCAGTGCCAAAATCATACTTGTTTTGATTGAATTTATTCCTTGCTTGATGATCCATAATATTTCTTTCACCACTCTTTCAGTATTGAATGTTGGGGTCTTCTTACATGTACCACAAGCCTCAAACTGACCAAAGAATATATATTTGTCATCTTTACATAACTTAGGCTCACTCGATGTAGAAAATTAACTCCATGTGGTCACAGAGTGATAACAGGCCCATGTGTCACCAATTTAGAACATATGGGCATACTGAAGTATGTAGTACTTAGGGATTCCTGAATTCACTTGGACCTGTTCTTCCTTACTGAAATTAGGAACAAGTCCTCCTATTACTGATTGCCTCATAGTAAGTCAGATTTTTTCCAAACACTTAGAAAGACTCTAGAATCTATTAGTTCAATCAATAAGACCACCAACCAGGTTTACTAGGGCAAGCCTACAATTTCAGCACTCTAAATGCAGAGGCAGGAGGATTGTGAATTCACAGTTAGCCTGAACTACATAGTGAGGCTATCCTATGTAAAAATAAAATTAAAAATAAAATAGGGAGTGAAGAGATGGCGTGGTGGTTAAGAGCATTTGCTACAGAAAGCCTTGGTATAGGTGCCTGCAGAGACCGGAAGAGGGTGTCATATCTCCTGGAGCCAGCATTACAACCAACATGCACAAACCCACACAGAGACACACACTCATACACGCAATTTTACAAATAAAATTAAAAAATTAAAAACATATTTGAGAATTTGCCATTTAAGTGAAATATAGGAAATGGCTGATAATTAAAGGATTTCAAATGCCCATCATTATTGCAAAGAGCTATTTGTTAAATTTCTCTCCGTTTCTGCAATTACCTGCCTTCTCAAGTGCTCTCTCACGCTATTTTCTACTCTGTGTAACAGTTGGTAATTAAAAGTTATAGAGTTTTCCTATAGCTAGATTGAGTACCATCAGAACATGATCTAAACAGAACAAATTATTCTGTTTCTGAAATCAAGAAGCATTAAACATTTTTATACTAACTTGGAATATTCATAATTTCAACCTAACAATTGTAAAAGCAAAAACAGCACAAAGAAATCTGCATTAACATTGATCCACATTCTTCGTTGACCTGACGCCTTTTGCAAATCTCACAGACCACAGTCCTTGAGGCCTAAACATTTCAGCATGTTTCCTAAGACTGAAGATAGTCTCACACAATCACAGTAGTCAGTGACTGGATGCCAGACACTAGGGCCATTGTTCTGGGCTGGGTCTTTCTGTTAAAAAAAAAAAGGCTTCTTTAGCATTTTGTAACAAAATCTTCTCTCAGATGAAGTTATGTGGAAACAGGTTGATTCCTTCAAGGTTTGTTTTTCAACTTTATGAGGCTAGCTCAGATAAGAACAGCCTTCAGTCACTATTGAAAGATCCCTCTTCTGCATAGTCTACCAAATGCTTGGATATTACAATGCTTGTCCATTCTGGCTATGGGGAAGATGAACTCTTTCCTGTGTAATCCCTGTGTCATCCCTTAAGGATATCCCCACCAGATCCCATCAGAGACTGTTTCCCTGTCTTCCCAACCCACACGGAGATGAGCCCAGGGCTGCGGATGTAACATTTTCTGCAGATCTCTAGAGTTTGATCTTGAGGCAGTTTGCCTTCTCCGGTCTCCTCCCTGCAAGTTCTAGCTACAATGATCTTTCCAAAGTCTTCTGTATTGTCTTTTTAAAATTATTATACAAAGATCTTAATATAAAAACTGAAACTGCTAGAGGGGAACATACAGAAAACACTTCAAGATACACTAAGAGGCAAGAACTCTGTCAGAAGAACCCCAAGAGCACAGGAAATAACTTTGAGGGATTAGATACAACAACAAGGGCTTTGGTGCAGCAAAGGACACTATCACCAGAGTGAACAGACAACTTACAAAATGGTCGCGAATCTTTGCCAGCTAGCTTTCAGACAGGGGGCTAACATTTAAATCACATGAAGAATTAGTCAAGCACGGCAGCACGGGGGGGGGGGGGGGGGGGCTTTAATCCCAGAACTCAAGAGGCAGAAGCCGACTGAGCCCTGTAAGTTGAGGTCAGTCTGGTCTACAGAGCTGGTTCCAGGCCAGTCAGGGCAACAAATGTATGTATAAAAATCCCACTGTCAAACCCATTGCTTTTTATGCTAACTCAAAAATAATACTTTAAGAAGACACTATCTGTAATCTTTCCAAAGGGGGGGGGGAGGAGGAAAGGAAAGAAAAAAAAAACTAAAGTTGGGCTGGGCAGATGGCTCAGTGGGCAGAGCACTTGCTACACAAGGTTAAGGAGAGTTCAGATCATCAGCATCCACAAAAGCATCAGGTGTGACCATGTGTACCTGGAACCCTAGGCAGATGCTGAAGGGTGGGAGTAAGAGAGGAGGCTTTCTGGAGTTTGCAGGCCACCAGCCTAGCCAAAGAACCGTGAGCTCCGGGTTTATCAAAAGACCCTGCTTCTAAAGAATAAAGCAGAGCACAACAGAGAAGGGCACAGATAGCAGACTTTTTGCAGCAAGGGTTGTTACCCACTGAGCTATCTCACTAGCCCATTTGATGTTGCTATTTTGATTCATGGTCTCACATACCCCAGGATACCCTTGAACTTTTGAGCTTGCTACATAACCAAGGCTGTCCTTGAACTCCTAACCCTAGTTCCTAAATTTTGATTTTACAGGTGTCTGCCTGGCCAAAAAAAAAAAAAAGTTGTCTCTTCGGTCCTGGGCACATCTGTCAAATGACTGGCTGCTTTAGTTTTGTTTATTGCACAGATACTAAATAATATTGATCCTCTGTGTTTCTAACCTGATGAGCTGCCTGGGTACTTCCAATTTTACTACTGTGGAAGAAAACCCAAGTTTTCTGGCACAAAAGGCTCCTGACTTCACCACAGCCACCCTGGTGTTTCTGGATGGAACCACTTCAGTGACCGCCCACCCCTGTGGCTGTCAACCAACTCAAGATGCTATCTTGATAATTGTTTTTTAAGGGTAGGGAGCACTCTCCTTAGCTAGGTAAGGTGAATTCCATCGTCCCCCTCTGTGCAGTTGTGGAGGTGAGTCACAAGGACTTTAGCACAGCTGTATAGCAAGCAGATGGCAGAGTAGGAGGCCTGAGGTCTGGGGATTCTTTCCAAAGCTTTTCAAGCCCACCGCTGAGCTGCCTTGGAGGGGAGCATTTAAAAGCACCGCCCTGTGAGTCACAGGCTCAATCAGGGGTTTTGAGATAAGCAACTGTTGAGCTGTGCTTCACCTGGGTCACCTAAGCAATTCAGTGGTTTCCCCCTCCCTACTGCAAACTTCCAGCCGCTCAACAGAGAGTGACTGAATGTCATAGTTATGGGTCGCAGCAGTGGCCAACTTATTTTCCGTTCTGGAAGCTATAACTGAATTCAACTTGCAAAATTAACAAATAAAAGGGCATGCCCCTGGTTTCTTTGGCCAGGGAGCATTAAGGACCACCTGTTTAATTTTAAAACAATAACCAAACAAAATAAGAAATGCAGGGTTATAATTCAGGCCTGTGTTTTGATAAAGCCGGGTTGCTGTCTTTTATTGTTGTCCGTTCCTCAGGAGAAGAATCATTAAAAGGAAATATCAATTTTCCTTTGTACTGCCATTAAAGAATTCGTATTTCCCTTAACGTAACAACATACCAACAATCACCTTATTTCAAAATTAGAAAATTGTTCAAGCCAGGCAGTGGTGGCGCACGCCTTTAGTCCCAGCACTTTGGAGGAAGAGGCAGGCAGATTTCTGAGTTCGAGGCCAACCTGGTCTACAGAGTGAGTTCCAAGACAGTCAGGGATACACAGAGAAACCCTGTCTGGAAAAAACAAAAACAAAACAAAAAAAACAAAAAAACAAAAAAAAAACCAGAAAATTGTTCAGATTATATTTATGGAAGGAAATCTTAAAAATCACAGAGTCCAAGAACCTACACCGGTCTACTCAATAATAATAATGTTCAGGCGAGAACTTAGGAATGTTAACTTTAGCAAGCCAACAGATGATTCCTATGTTGGGCCAAGTTTGCATTAGCTGATGCGGAGGTAAGGAAGGAAAGTGGATGAGACAGCTTGGTAACAAAATGCCTGATCCAGGGTACTTAGGAAGTAAAGAGAGTTTTGTTTTGGCTCATGGTTCTGGAGATTCAAGTCTAAGAAGAGACGGCAGTATCAGACACATTATCATCCAGGATGCAAAGGGGCCTGAGAGATTTTAGACTCTATTCCCTTCAAAGGCATGCCCTCAGTTACCTAAGGATCTTCCACTAATTTCTACAAGGGATACTTAAAGATTCCCAGTAAGTAGCACCACCCTGGGGACCTAGCTTTTACATGTGGACCTTTAAGGGGTACTCATCCAAAGAGCCGGAGGTTATGTTTTCCTTTGAAAAATACTGAGGGCCAGCAGCAAGCAGGCCTGGAGGGGGCGGATCTCTGCGGGCCTTAGAACCGCCCCCTCCAGGCCTGAGGAGGGGCGAGGGAGGTCACAGTTTGAAGGCGTATCAGCTACAGCCACGCCTTCCAGCATTTCAAGCTCAGAGCTGCAAGCTGTTAGTTGTGAGCACCAGCACTGAGAACCAGTACCGGGAGCTACCATGGCCTACAGCGGGCAGGAAGAGAAGGATAAAATTGTATTTGTGACCAAAGAAGAGCACAAAAGTCCCAGCAATGCGGAGCTGGTGGTTGACGACCCCAGTGATCCCCATGCGGAGTATGGACTGACACTGCAAAGTGGAAGCATTAACTGGAACTGCCCGTGCCTTGGAGGAATGGCCAGCGGCCCCTGTGCCGGACACTTCAAGTCTGCCTTTTCCTGCTTCCACGACAGCTCTGAAAAAATCAAGGGATCCGATTGTGTAGGTCAGTACCAGGCCATGCAGGAGTGCATGCAGCGCTACCCAGACGTCTATCCCAAAGAAGAGAATAAGGATGAGGACGAGGACGAGGACGACTTCTACCAGGAGGGCCTGGGGAACGATGAGGATGAGGAAGAAAAGGATGAGGAAGAGGTCGATGATGATGATGATGATGACTACTACGAGGGGTTTGAGAATGAGGAGGTGGAAGAGGTAGATGAGGACGAAGAGGAGGAGGAGGATGGAGACTATTACTACTATGAAGAAGAGGAGGACGACGAGGAGGAGGAGGATTATTATGAGGACTATTACGAGAACAACTATTACGACCACGACGACTACTACTATGACAATGACGACTACTACGAAGGACAACTACTATGAGGATGAAGAAGATGATGACATCTACTATGAGGCTGACTACCAGGAGGTGTGCGAGGAAGAAGAGGATGAGGATATTTACTATGAGGCTGACTATTACGACTAGGAGGAGCCCGCGGAGCCAGCAGAGCCAGCAAAATCCGGGGAGGAAGCCGAAGCCTCTGAGGCCTCCTCTGGAGTCAAATTGCATTACTTCAGCGCCTGAAGGCCACAGGCCCCAGCTGCTGCCCATTTGCTTAGCCACAGAACTTTCTGCACTATGAACACCTCCCTTTCTATCGCTTGCTCCCTCTCTATGAAAATATCCTTTCCTCTGCTGTTTTATGCACTGTAATATAGAAAATAACTTACTTTGATGATCGGGGTCTTGGCGGCTTGCCTGACCCTGAAGAAAAGAGGTGTGTGTGTGCACCTGCATTCTACATAAACTTACCCCCAACACTAGGCCACTGCCGAACTGTCCTCTCTCTGAGTGCCCTGGATTCTGCCGCTTTGAAATAATGTGAAGTTTATCATCAGTCAAGAGCCGTTACTCAGGAAAGTCTCTCGTAAGTAAGCTGATTTATGTTGACCCATTGTATCTCTTTTAGTAGGTTTTATGTGTCTTTGGGAAATTAAGTAGAGGCCTTAAGATTGCTGGAGTAAGGCCATTCCTACGGGAAGAGGCCAGAGATCAGATACTGACACTGGAGTATATGGGGACTGGTGTGCTTTGTTTGGTTTGCGTGTTTGCAGTTGGAAGGTAGAATTCCAATCATTTGACTCCTAGTCCCTTCCTACGTGAAAGAAGAAGCTGGACTTTGGTTTTTGCTGTTCGTTGATTTACTGTTTCAAAAGGCCTGGTTTGGGGACTCTGGTTCACTCGATACAGTCAGTTGTAGCATTCCTGAGAAGTGGGAGCCAAACTGTGGTCAGAGGAAGCAACCAAAACAGGCTGTGGTCTGAATGAAATACTCAAAAAGAAATGATTTATGTATGTGAGAGAAAGAATGAATGCATGGATGGATGGATGGATGGATGGATGGATGGATGGATGGATGGATGAATACGTAAGCTTATATATACCACAGCATTCTTGTAGAGGTCAAAGAACAACCTTGATTGTCAGTCTCTGCTTTCCTCCTTGCTTGAGACAGGGTGTCTGTTGTTTTTCTGTTGAATATGCCAGGCTAGCCAGCCCTCAAGCTCTCTTTTTCTGCCTCCCATCAATAGCTCTTTAGGAGCACTCAGGTTACAGGTGTTCCTGTTACCATGTCTTGCTTTTGTATGGATTCTGGGGATTCAAACTCAGGCAGGCCCTCATGCTTGCCTACAAGCACTTTCACCCACTCTGCTGCCTCCCAGCTCTTATTTTTACTCTTTTTTGAAACAAGGTCTTGCTGCGAGGTCCAGGATAGCCTTGAACTCTCTCTTTTCCCACCCCAGTCTTCCCAAGTGCTGGGATTACAAGTTTTGCTGCCACACCCTGCCATTGGATCTAGTTTGGGCACCTAGAAAAATCATTTAGACCAGTGCACTATCTGAGCAGGTAAAAGGCACGTGCCACGGGACAATCCGAGTTCAATCCTGGGACCCACATAATGGAAGGAAAGAACCTCTGACCTCTATATATACACACGGTGGCACACACAGACTCAACACACACACACACACACACACACACACACACAAATAGATTAAATTGTTTTCATCTATAAAATAGAGAAACTGAGCTACCTCCCATCCAAGTACTAAACCAGAACTAACCTTGCTTAGCTTCCAAGGTCAAACAAGATCGGGCCTGTTCTGGGTGGCATGGTTGATACCTAAGGTTGATTTTTTTTTTTTTTTTTTTTTAGTATAGAATAGAGTTTATTCCGGGCATGGGAAGGGGAGTTAAGAGGGTAGTAGAGTCAGAGAAAGGCAGAGAGAAGGAGAGAGTAGAGAAGCAGAGGCCGGCCATGACCACGTGGAGAGAGGGGGGAAGGGAAAGGGGAAGGGAAGAGCCCAAGAGGGCAAGAGAGAAGCTAAGAAAGCAAGAGAGACAAGAGCTAAGGTTGATTTTCAATTGTATTAGCATATTAGATAGCATCCCCTGGGAAGATTTTGAAAGTGACCATTATCCAGTCACCAGCACAGGTTTATGAAGCAGAATTCCTGAAGAACTCATGCTGCTGTTTTTAAAATCTCCCCAGGTGACTTCCATGAATAGGCTCTGCTTCAGAGGATGACACCAAGCATCGTCAAGCAGAATACTTTTGATTAGTCTTCTCTATGCCCTAGGAGGCTGGACCTGTCTTATGTGACATATAGTTTCTATTCATGGAGGATATACTAGTATGAGTTTAAGGTCCTTTCCTACAGAGAATTATCTGCTATGACTCAGGAGAAAATTCTGATTAAGGAAAAAAATTCAAATCTCCCCCTCACTGACAACACTAATGTGATGTCATTCTCCAGGAGAATTCCGGCCCTTAAACATGAATGAGATGAGGATACAGATAGATGGGGATGGATATGTTCACTAAATTCCAGAACACTTTTCATTAGCCCTGATGTTAAGGCTCTGAGTTTCCAAAGAAAAGTCACTTATTGGGCCACTGAGCAGACTGAGCAGCAGCAATAAGAACCTGTCCTGATCCTAAATTGCCTTTTTTGAATGGGCTAACCTATCATTTGACCTTCTCATTCTTTAATCATTCACAGGCCCTTGGAGTATCACCCCCTCAGAGAAACTACCAAACAAAATGGCTGGAAAATGACATCCGATCTTCAGGCTTGTGGAAGAAGAGTTAACGACTTGGTTTCCTGTTCATTTGCTGGTTTGCCATAGGCCGTGGGTCTGGCCAGCTGACCCATTTTGGCCCACATTCCACATTCCACATGGCTCATGGTCTTCTCCTGGGTGTGGTTTTTCCTCCATTTACTGAAAACGTTGGAAGGTAGGTAAAATCTGTCTTCCTGCTTCTACAGGGTCTGCCTTGTTTCTCCCAGTGGGATTCACTTTCTTCCTTCCCTCAGGTACCCTGTGGTTTCTCCCCTCCTGCCCTCATAAAGTAATTAGAACCCTAGGATCTCAGAAAAGACCTTTTGGAGTCTAGTCACAGACTTCCTAGTTTAAAGCTTCTACTCTGACTCCTGCTTTCACACATCAAGCTGGAGACAATGTGCTTCCAGACCAAGGCCCCTGGAATCAGTCAGATAAGAAGTGGTTGACTAAGACTGTATTCAGCCTGGCCTGTGCACATCAACTTTGCTTGTGTTTTTGGAATTCCAATCTTTCCCCTTAGGGTGTCCACATTGCTCTTACTTAGGCCTGCTAAAACATGAAGAGTCCTCAAGGGCTGTCCAACAGATGGAGGTCCCAAGGTGTCCTTGGGCTCTGTCTGAAGAGCTGAATATTTTGTTGATGTGGCAAGTGGGCATGAAAAATGAGCTAAGAAAGTAGTATGAGCTGAGGTACTAATCTAAGGTAGGTCTCCTGCTGCTGGCCTTCTACTTGGGCATGAGAAATGGCAAGCCTACTCCAGGTCATGCTCTTTGGTTTTAAAGCATGGTAAACAGATGTTAGGAAATGCAAAGCATGTTGGGAACTATGCAAAACTTGCAGTGTTTGTATACCTGGATGGTGGATACAGGCACAAAAACATTCATACAGCATCACTGAAAGTTAATCGCTGCGACTCCAACAAAGCTTCTGAGGCTTGTATATATACATGTCTGTGTAACTCTAAGCAATTCCATTTCTCCCATGGTAACCTCCATGTTCACTGATCCTCCCAGAGACAGCTCTTGCCTTCCCATTTTCCCAGAAGTCCCAAAACTTTGGCTAGCTACACATCCCCATATAGTTTTCTCACCTGGACTTCGATTAGTTCCACTAGGGCAATGAGAAAAACAGAGTAATTCCCCAATGTTCTCCTTTCCTTTCCTTTTTTAGATTTAAAGATTTGTTTCTATTCTGTGTGTGTGTGTACACCAGATACAGTGAGGAGTGCAGGTATCCATGGAGTCCTGGAGATGGTGTAGGATATCTTGGAGCTGGAATTACAGGCTGTCTGACATGAGTGCTGGGAATCAAACCTGAGTTCTCTGGAAGAGCAACTGCTCTTAACCACTGACCTGTCTCCCCAGATCCATCCTTTCCTTGTATTCCATGCAAGCAAATGAACATTTTTTGCCCTTAGAAAGTACCAGAAGACACAGTTTCAAATTTTTCAAGAAAAATTAAAATCTTGAAAGAAAAACTAAATGAGCCATAGTCATCTCTCTTGGCTAAGAATGACTTGTTTAAGAAGTAAATCCTCCCCAAAGCCCAGCCTGACAACCTCATTTGGCCGGTCATAATGGAGAGGGCCCCCACACTCTTAACATCCATCCATCCTCATCACTACAGATGTGGGCCCTACAGGTGGCCTGTCAAAAATTGTTGGTGTTAGTAGTGAGCATTAAAGACCTCACAAATTCAAAAGTACCTTCATATGGGATTCACAGATGAAACTCCTAAACAAATGATCCTTTTCTTATTTTTATTTTTAACAGGAAAAAACAACTCAGGCCGTGAGCTCAACTTTTAATCCTCTGTGGGAAGTTTCAAAGCAGGAAATGCATTCTTCTGATCAAGAAAATGGTGAACATGTTTTATAGAACTGATTTCCTTTGGGTCCGTCTTCCTTTTCTGGGACATAAAATAGCTAAAATGATTTAGGGAACAGCCAAATATTTTTTTTCACCTTAGAGTTCTTAGAGAAATATATTTTTCTCATGAGACAGGACATTTTCATTTTCTTATACATGTTCTGTTTTATGACTTAATATTTTCCATACCCCATCAAAAAAAAGGATCTGAGAGAAAACCAAGTGAATTAGTGGTGAATGGTAGAAAACCCTGAGCAAAATCAGCTCTTAGCCAATATGGCCATCTGTCAATTATATGGATTTGTTTATTTTCTGCAGTTTATTCTTTTTGTCAAAGTCATATAAAAAATGACTCTTGATATTAGCTGATTTAACTATTGGTCCCCTTTAAAATTGAAAATTCTATTTAACTAATTTGGTTACTCCCATAGCTGGAGGGTACTTGTAAATGAGCAATTTTATTTTTTCAAAGTTTAGAATATCTAGTGGAATGCATATTAATACACCATTCAGAGGGTTTGACAAAATGAACAGTGAAAACCAAGCCTTCCCTGACAAAGGACTGTTACCCCAATATATAACCAGCTATTAAAGTTCAGCAATACTCAACTGAACACTCAGACTTAAAATGAACAAAACTCAGAATAGACACTTTACTAAATAAGATTCTTCAACTCCTAGCTTTTTGGCCTGAGCAACTATCATGATAAAGTTGCCATTTCCTGAGATGGGAATGCTCCCTGGGCAAGTGTATACTATGTTACCTTATCCAAAGCTGAACTACATTTCCTATTTTTTTCCTCTAGATCTGTCCACTGTTGTATGGACTGATAGCCTCATGAGTATACTAAAGTTCTAGGTTAGGGTGGTCAGAATAAAAACTGATGAGATCTGGAAGGCAGAGCTGGAGCATCAGCTGTTAGACCTTGAAGATTTGTGCCAGGTACCAGGCACTGCTGCAGTCCACACACACTGCTGCTGACCTGGTACCTCACCCTGTTAAGAGTCTCCAATGATGGTATGGAACAGGGATAGGCAGTAGCTGTAACCTCAGCTCTCACTGAATCTCTTCCCCCTCAGCTTTTCTGAATCCAGGGCCAGGTTTCTGTACAGCTCAGTGAGAAGGGAATTAGACCCTTCTATAGGTTACCTGTATCATCAAGGTTCAAGGCAGTGAGCCCCAGACAGGATAATCCTCACTGGTTCCATTAAACCTTGTGAGCCTTGATTTCTTTTGTTTCATCCCCCACTTTTCTTGCTTTCTTTCACTGCTAAACCTCTACGAATCAGGTTCACTCTCTGAGACAGAAGCAACAGCCCTCCATCGATCCCAGTGGCTTCCCTTCGTGATTCCTGATGGATAATGACTTTGTTCTTATCCTTCAACTGTTTTCTCTCACACCTTACTTCCCTAGCTTCTGCCATGATTGTATGGAGCCTGATTCCTATAAATAAATGCTATTCCATAGCACATACAGCGATTCCAATTCTTTGTTGAAACGCCACTGCCAAAAGAGCTAGTTGTGACCAAAAGTTCAGTTTCAATGTGTGAAATCTAGACTTCCTATTCAGCATCCAGGCAAAGATTTTTGAATAGAAAAGCGTGATGTTGTGAGTAGTATGTGGTCCGGGCTAGAGATGGAAATTGACAAGCCATTTATATACTGGTAAAGCCAAGCCATACAGGTAAAGCAAAAAAAAAAAAAAATACATCATTAAAGTTATCAGTGTATAGGTAAAATCAATGTATAGGTAGTCTTAAAGCCACAAAGTGAGATGAAGTCACTGAAACATTAAAGGCTAGCAGAATAAAATCAGTAAAAATACTGGATAAGGATTGCTCTAATATTAAAAATATAAAGTGCCAGATGTGTCTCACACTTGTAATCCCAGCATTTGGAAGCCAAGGCTGGAGAATTGCCATGAGTTCCAGACCAGGCTGGGCTACAGTGTGAAGCTCTTAGAGAATACAAAAAGAAGAAAAGGAGATGTGGCGGGGGGGGGGGGGAAGTATAGTCAGGTATGAAGGCACAGGCCAATATTCCAAGCACTCTGGAGTCTGAGGAAGAAGACTCACAAACTCCAGGCCAGCCTGGGCTACCTAGAGACACTCTGTCTCAAGAAAAATGTTACTCATGGTAAGTCATCAATGAAAAAAAAAAAAGAAAAAGGAAAAAAAACTGGCAGGGTCTGGAGAGAGGGCTCAGCGGTTAAGAGCACTGACTGCTCTTCTGGAGGTCCCGAGTTCAAATCCCAGCAACCACATGGAGGCTCACAACCATCTGTAATGGGATCTGACACCCTCTTCTGGTGTGTCTGAGGACAGCTACAGTGTACTTATAATAAATAAATAAATAAATCTTTAAAAAAAAAGCCAGGCACTTGGGAGGCAGAGACAGGCAGATTTTTTAGTTCGAGGCCAGCCTGGTCTACAGAGTGAGTTCCAGGACAGCCAGGGCTACACAGAGAAACCCTGTATCGAAGAAAAAAAAAAACTGGGTGAATAATAAGAGGGGGGTAAGGTCTGACAAGCCTCTGCCTCTGAGAAGTTGTGGACAGTTGACTACTGGGGGAGGGAGAACCAGTCCTCTTCAAGGGTCTGGCCCCTGATGGGTCATTCATGTCTCTCTGGACAGCCCCTGGCTCAGTGTATATGGGCAGTTCAAATGGACTCAGTAGGTTTTTACAAAAGAAATACATGAAATTGAAAGGAGGTGAGGGGCAGGCATGATTTAAGAGGAGTTAGGGGTTCGTAAGGGTGATTGATATGATCAAAATACATATTCAGTGCTCAAACAATTAGTAAAGTGTTATATACTTTAAAGTTGGTCGAAACTGGCTCGCGATTTTAAAGAAGAAACCATGGAAAATTCTGTTTTATGCTAAAAGAGCAAACAGTAAGTAAAGGCTTAAGGCAAGTATTAAGATGAGCAAAAGGTCTTAGTTGCTTAATAAACCTAGAAAATTTGGGGATGGTCATAGATTGCTTCCAAAGCAGATAATATACTAGGCTAGTCTATTTTTTAAATATACTTTCTTTCTAAACGGGTGATGGTGGTTTTGTTTGCATCTGGTCAAAGACTCTATTGATTAAAAAATGGTAAGTTTTAGAACATTAGCAGCAACAATTAGAATAAAAACAAAAATAGACAAATTATTACAGGCTGATTCACAGCCACAGATGATTTGGTCCCCCCGGGGGACATTTGGGCTTGTCTACAAATGTATTTGGCTGTCATAGATTGTAGGAGGCTGCTGCTGGCATCCAGTAGGTAGAGACTGAGCATGCTTGTAAACATCCCACAAAGCATAGGATGGCTCCCAAGATGAGTGGTGATAACCCAGCATGAGAAATGACTTTGGGTATGACTACTTATCACAAGAAGTAGAGCAAAAATCTTTTTTTTTTCTTTTTTTATTCAGTTGTGAGTCACCTGACCTGGAGCTGGGAACCAAACTTCAGTCCCAGTCCTCTGTGAGAATAGTGAGTGTAGCAAGCTCTTCTAAGTGCTGAGTCATCTCTCTAGTCCTGCCCCACCCTAAAAAAAGATGGACAAATGAAGGAAAAGAAAGAGGAAACAGACCTGGGAGAAAATAAAAAAATAAAAAAGTAGAAACAGAAGGTGCCACAGTTGTAAAGAAAAACAAAATTTGCTGGAAAATAGATGTTTCTGGTTAGTGGATAATGTTAATCAAGGTGACTGAAACTCAGAAAGGCAAAAAAATTCATGTCCTCCCTTAATGCAAATCCTAACCTGTGGTGTATGAATGAATACAAAGAAACAGATGTAAGGGTGAGTGAAGCCTTAAAAAACTGGAAAGGAACACAAGAAACAGAGGTGAGGAAGATGGGGGTGGGGTAGTCAAAGGGATGCCTGGAATGTGGAAGAGGAAGAGACTGGAGGGAGGCTGCATGAGCATCAGGGTTAACTAGTGAGTGGGAGTAGAAGGATCATTAACTGTAGAAAAGGCAGGGATGAAGAGGGACCAGTGATAGGATGGGAGGAAGATGAGAGAGCCTGACAGTCATCAGGAACCCTCCTATGCTAAAGTAGATGTGCCCTGGGATAACAGCCATGGGGTAGCATTTGCAGCAATGCCCATAAATAGCAAAGAACTATAAAGTAGCTCTCTGTTCATCTCTTCCTCCCCCACCAAAATAAAAGCAAACCTAGGAGATATTAAGGGAAAAAAGGTTATGGAAAAGCAAAACGCAGCTTAACTATCCAGGCCCTCGGTTAGCTTCATTTCAGATATGAATGTGAAGTCCATATCTGAAAAAAAAGAAATAATGAAAAAAAGAAAATAAGAGTCTGGGGAGACAGTCCTACTGGAAAAGTACCTGCCTGGCAAGCATGAGGACCTAAGTTTGGATCCCCAGTGTCCATGTTAAAAAGCCTCCTACCACTCACTGTAGCCCTAGCCCTGGGAGAATAGAGGCAAGCAGACCCCCAAAGCTCAGTAGTCAGCCAGTTTAACCAATGCTGAGCACTGAATTTCCTGAGAGATCTTGTCTCAAAAGGTGAAGAGTGAGCAATCCAGAGAGCCAGCCAATGTTGACCTCGGCCCTCCTTATATATAAACACACATGTGTACACATACCTGAATGCACATACACATGCAGTGCACATGTGGACCCTTTATACATACATATAAATCATATACCAAAAACAGAAAGGAAAAGAGAAAGCCCTCTGTGCTTCTCCAAAAGGGTCCATCTTCCAAAGAATAACCAGGGAGCTAGAAAAATCATAATCTTTTTTTCTATGTTTATGTGTAGGCATGTTTTTGGTGGTGATGGCGGCGGCGGCGGAGGCGGCAGTAGCCGCAGCAGCAGTGATGACAGCGGCTGCTGCTGCAGCAACTGCTGCTGCAGCAACTGATTTGTTTTTGTTTTCCCATACTATGGGTTGAGCCTAGGACCTTGCCTATACTTAGTGAAGTGAAATCAAGAAATTATATATCCAGCCCTAGAAACCCGTTTCTATCTGTTGCTTAACACCAGTCATTTCAAAGAAACTCCGATTTAAAAAAAAATTTCTAGTCTAACTAAGTATAAAATAGCTACGATGATTTGTAACAATCACAATTACTATTGTTTTTTTGTTTGTTTTTTTTTTTGGTTTTTTTTTTTTTGTTTTTGTTTTTGTGACAGGTTTCTCTGTATAGTCCTGGCTGTCCTGGAACTCACTCTGTAGAGCAGACTGGCCTCGAACTCAGAAATCCTCCTGCCTCTGCCTCCCAAGTGCTGGGATTAAAGGCATGCGCCACCACTGCCCAGCTTTTTTTTTTTTTTTTTCTTTTTTGGTACTATTGATTTTTAAAAGTCTTTATCTGAGCCTGGTGGCCCAGCACTCAGTAGGCAAAGGTAAGCAGATCTCTGTGTGTTCGAGGCCAGCCTAATCAACATGTGAGTTCCAGGTCAGCCAAGGCTACACAGTGAGACCTTGTCTCCAAAACAAAACAAACAAAAAGAAAAAAAGAAGAAGAAAACATTTATTGTAAATCTGGCTACTTTAGGGCTTTCACAGATTTATCTTGGGTTCTCGTCATTACAGGTAATCACCATGAATATTGTGTGTCAGTGCTGTATGTAAATCTAAACAGAGAATCTTCTAAACAGCTGTCAAAAAAAACAGACTGGCAAATTTCAAGGCAACAATGGGACTAGAAAAAAAGATTCTATAAATAGAATGCATAGGAGAAATTCATCATCACACAAAAAAAAAAGCCAGGGCTGGAAAGATGGTGCAGTGGTTAAGAGCACCTTCTAGAGGAGTGGAATTCAGTCCCCAGCACCATGTCAGGCAACTCACAACTGCCTATAACTCCAGCTCTAAAGCAACTGACACCCCCCCTATCCTCTGAAGGCATGTGTATGTGCATGCAAATAGACAAATAATAAGATAAATTTATTTTTAAAGAAAAGAATAGGACTGGAGTAATTGCTTAGCAGGTAAGGGCACTACATGCTCTTCCAAAAAAAACGTGGGTTCCATTTCCAGCATCTACATGGCTGCACACATCCTATCTGGTGCTGCCTTCTGGCCTCTGAAGGCACTGCTCTTTTGTGGTACAAAACCATACGTGTGGGCAAACCACCCGTACACACAAAATAGTAAGAGAGAAAAAGAAAAGAAAAACTAGAAACACACAGAGAAATAAAAGGTAAGTGGTTATGAATAAGAATGCCATGTTATGTGTCTAACTATATGAGAACCCTGGCAGGGAAGGGGCAGGAGGGGGGGCGGGGAATGTACCCAGAGAATTGAATGAAGTGCTGTAATGCTCACACAAGCATGCAGTGAGTGTCTCTACATCTATGAAGGATAAAAAAGGCTAGCAAGGTGTGCTAAATTATCAGTGATGGGTACCAGGAATCACCAAAACATTGGAGACGGGAGATTCTGAACACAGGCCAGTCTGGTCTACAGATGAGTTCTAAGAGAGCCAGAGCTTCATAGAAAATACCAGTCTCAACCCCCACCCCGACCCCCCCAAAAAATCACCAGACACAGTTTCACTATGTAGCTCCGGCTGGCTTGAACTGACTGTACAGGCCCAGCGGGCCTCGAACTGGCTGTGTAGGCCAGGCTGGCCCTGAAACTCCCAGAGCTCCGACTGCCCCTGGTTGTTGTAGATCCGTTCTCGAAGGACCCCCCAAGCCAGATAAAATGGTGCACAATGGCCCTGCGGGCTTAACTCCAGTGTAAAATGGTGGAAGCTGAAACTGTACCAAAAAAAAAAAAAGTACTACTTGCGCAGGCTTCCGCTCGAGCATCATTCAAGTTAGACGGACCGCAGGGACCCGCCCCCAAAATGTTCCCGCCTTCTCCACCGGAAGTGGAATCACCCCTGGAAAGGAAGTTTGGTGAGGAACCCTCCTACCCAGAAGGCTTAAGGAGCATGAGGCGCGGAGCCGCGGCAGACGGGAGACGACGCGCGCGCGTGAGTGAGGCAGCTCCTCAGCCCTGCGTGTCCACTTCCTGCACGGAGGAGACCCGGCCGACCCATGGACCCCGAGCTCCGAAGGTACGGGTGGTTTTAGAAACTTGAAAGCATTTTGAGGTAGTTTTCGGTTCGTGTTGGTTTGTCTTTGCTGTGAAGTCGAGGTTTCCTGGTGCAGCCCAGATGGGCTTTGCTCGCGCCTAAGCGCCAAAAGTACGGTTCAGGAATCGGAGGCGTCCGCCTCGCCCGCAGGATGTAGCTTTCTTGGAGTTCATATTAATTTCTTGGAGTTCATATTAATTTCAGGTTGTCTGCAGAGTTGTAGAGTTTTGTAGGACAGTTACTAGACCTGCCATGGTTTCGACCTCTCTCCGCCAACACGTTTTTGTGTTTTTTTAAAGGTCCTGATTTTATATTATGATGGAACGGACTTTACAGGAGACTTTTGAGTCGGCGGATGATATTATTGAATCTGTCCAGCAACAGCCCCCTCCTCCGAGACGCATGTCCACTGGTGAAAAATCTCTTCATGAAAAACTGTATGACATGTATGTTGAGGAATGTGAAAGAGAGTCAGAGGCAGGGGGCCTTCAAAGCAATGTCAACTTGCTAGAGAAGCTTTTGAGGAGAGAGACGTTGCCATGTTTAGTGGTCAACCTGTACCCAGAAAATCAGGGCTATTCTCTCATGCTGAAGGACAAAAGTGGGTTATTTTCAGAGACCTTTCAGCTGCCTTATGAAATAGAGAAACTGCTTGAATACTTGGATGCTGAAGAGTTACCTTCTTTTCTGATTGATGTCCTGGAAAAGTCTCCTGTGAATGTTTTTCACCAAGGGTGTGTCATAGCAGAAATTCGAGACTACAGGCAATGCAGCTATGTCTACCCTCCTGGGGAGCTTAGTGCAAAGCCTGCTGTGTCCTCTGCTGTATCATCTGCTGAGACATCTGCTGAGTCATCTGCTGTGTCATCTGATGTGTCCTCTGCTGCGTCATCTCCTGCTTACCAAACTCGGCATATTCTCTTACGGCCCACAATGCAGAGTCTAATAAGAGATGTAGAGTCCATTACAAGTGATAACCATCAGTGGACTGAGGAAGAAAAACTTGAGCTTGAGAGACAACTGATTTTAGCTACAGCTGAGCCGCTGTGTCTGAATCCCTCTGTTGCTGTTGCCTGCACAGCCAACAGACTGCTGTGTAATGAGCAGAAGATGATGACAGACCCCGTGAAAAAATGCTTCAAGAGGCATGCATCCCCCTCTCTGGATCAACAGGAGGTGTCATCTGAATGTGCATGTCCCCCTGACCTCACAACAATGACTTCTTTCAAAAAACAGCCAAAAATAGATCCAAGTGACCCCTGTGACCTGACGGTTACTGAAACAGATTCATGGATGCAAGGATCCTGTGAACTGACCATGCCTTTAGAGATGGATGTGCAGACATATATTAACGAGATGCAATCTCTGCTCTTTGATGATGAAGAACCAAATGACCTGGAAGTTCCTGAGGTAAAATATGACTTTATGTTTGATCATGAGGATGACAGTCAGCTATGGGAAATGAATCCAAATATTATGGAGTCCCTTAATGATCCACTTTTCTCTGCTGACATAGAGCCATTTGCAGAGGACAGAAGTGATAGCCACATGTATCTCCCTCACATGTCTCTGGATGATTATTCTGATGATTTCATAGCTAGGTTAATCTCTGAGCCTAGGGAGACAGTGGATATATGCCAGGGGTCTGTCCAGAGGGAAGCCAGGTATTCGGGCAAGATGACACAGGGTTGTAGTAGCTCAGTTTGTCTTCCTGAGCCCTCCCTGGTGTCAAAGCCCGCAACCAGTGTGGTGTCAAAGCCCACAACCAGTGTGGTGTCAAAGCCCGAAACCAGTGTGATGTCAAAGCCCACAACCAGTGTGGTGTCAAAGCCCACAACCAGTGTGGTGTCAAAGCCCACAACCAGTGTGGTGTCAAAGCCCGAAACCAGTGTGGTGTCAAAGCCCGAAACCAGTGTGGTGTCAAAGCCCGAAACCAGTGTGGTGTCAAAGCCCACAACCAGTGTGGTGTCAAAGCCCACAACCAGTGTGGTGTCAAAGCCCGCAACCAGTGTGGTGTCAAAGCCCGCAACCAGTGTGGTGTCAAAGCCCGCAACCAGTGTGGTGTCTAAGCCCGCAATCAGTCTGGTGTCTAAGCCCACAACCAGTGTGGTGTCAAAGCCCACAACCAGTCTGGTGTCTAAGCCCACAACCAGTGTGGTGTCTAAGCCCACAACCAGTCTGGTGTCTAAGCCCACAACCAGTGTGGTGTCTAAGCCCACAATCAGTCTGGTGTCTAAGCCCACAACCAGTGTGGTGTCTAAGCCCACAACCAGTGTGGTGTCTAAGCCCACAATCAGTCTGGTGTCTAAGCCCACAACCAGTGTGGTGTCTAAGCCCACAACTGGTCTGGTGTCAAAGCCCACAACCAGTGTGGTGTCTAAGCCCACAACTGGTCTGGTGTCAAAGCCCACAACTGGTCTGGTGTCAAAGCCAGCAACCAGTCTGGTGTCATCCTCAGTCTTAAAGCAGGAAAGCAGAATTCCTCCACCACTTATTCTTACCCATATCTCAGAACAGGGCTCTTCAACTGTCAGCCGTGGTCAAGGTGCACCATCTGCTCCTAAGACAACCACTGTGGTTCGGCAGACCACTATGAGCATAAGCAGAGTTAGCACCCTCCCTCCAGCTCTCCAACCTAATGCTAGGTTATCAGAAAACAAGTCAAAGGTCCAGCACCCTACCAGCACCACTAGCACAACTGTGATCAATGTGGTAGCGTCTGTAACAAAACCGCGTTTGGTGGATAATTCAACCCAGGTCCTAGTGTCCCCCGCTAGTGTCCCAGCTGCTGCAGGAATCACTCAAAACAGCATTCTACCAACCAGAGAGCAGCTGCCTAGGCCAGTACAGTGCCCCGAGAAGTCACCTATGCAACTCATTATAAATAATACAGCAAGTCCCTTAACTGTAAAGCTTCCCCCTGGCTCTATCATTTTGCGCCCAGAGCCTCAGAATCCATCTCAGAGACAGCCACAGCAGATATATGTATTGATTCCAAAACAGCAGCAGACACCCATGGCTCCTGACCCCCTACAACCAGTGCCACCAACTTCCTCCCAAGGGCCTATTACTCAGCAGTTGTTCTTGCCAGCTCAGCAAACTAGTTGCCTTAGCACTGAGCAAACTGGTGGGGCCAGAGGGGTTCAACCAAGCCAGATATCTGTGGTGAGTCAGGTAGGCTCCACCCAGCAGAGTCACAGGCAGAATGCTCATTCACAGAGATTGGCGTGCTCTGCTACCCTAGTACAGCAGAGGCAGCCTCAGAGCCAGAATGTGCAGCTGAGAATCATACCACACATAATCACTGTAGGCAGACCAGGCCCTCAGTACTCTGACCATGGGCATGCAGCAGGGAAACCCAGTGATAGAAGAACAGGAGGCCCACCAAACACCCCCAAATCCTGAGTCTTAATTCTCTTTAAAATGTACCAGCACTGAGCTAAATCAGTTCTCAATATTTTACTTCATCTCTGGTGTTTTGAATGTCCCCATATATTACAGTTTAAAATGCAAATAAATAAATAAATAAACCCCACAATACCCAAGTTTTACATAGAACCCAAGAAAGGATATTAAACACTGAGGCAGTTTTGCTTGTCATTCTTTTTGCTTTCAATATAGTCATGTTTCTTGTAATGTCCCAATGTGATTCCACATCCAAATGTTTAGTCTCTTCCAGATTGTCATTAGATAAATATTAAAAGGTGTGGTAGCATGAGGCTGCCCAAATGGCTCAGCAGTTAAGAGCACTTGTTCTGTCCAGGACTGGAGTTTGGATCCCAGCTCCTATGTTAGGTAGCTCCCAGCCTGTTGCTTAATAAACCTAGAATGTATTGCCCAGCTCCAGAAAATTTGACATGCTCCTGGCTTCTCCAAAGACTGACATACAGCTGCCCCTCCCACACAAATAGAATTTTAAAATAAAATAAGAACTTCAGATATAGCCTAGTGGTTAAGAATATTTGTTGCTCTTGTACAGGAATCAGGTTTAGTTCTCAGCACTCACAGGGTGGCTCACAAACATCTAGTAACTCCATTTCCAGGGGATCAGACATCCTCTTCTGATTTGTATGGGCACCAGGTACTCATATGGTACACATACATGCAGGCAAACCCCCAAGCACATAAAATAAACTTAGTATATCTTTTTGTAATGGCAACAATACACTTTTAAGTTAATAATTTAGGGATTATTTGTAAATGAGGATTTAAAACAAATATGCATTATGCTATTTTAACACATTTTTGAAGGAAGGGATATCCTCAATGGTTTTTTTTTTTTTGGTTTTTTGTTTGTTTTTTTAACTTTTGGAGGCAAGGTTTATCTAGGTAGCTCTGGTTGTCCTGAATTCACCGTGTAGACCAGGGTGGCCTGAAAACTCACAGATGTCCACCTGCCTCTGTCTATGGAATGCTGATAAGTAAAGGTGTGCCCCTCCCCCACCTGGCCTACTTAGGGTTGTCACGCTGACATTGAGTACAGCCGAGGCTTGCACTCCTGTGCAGAGGTACCCATGTCTGATGAACATCTAGCCCTTGGAAGGTTTGCCCTGCAGCCAGGACTCCGGCAGACCCCCCCTCTCCTCCAGACCCTGCCACGGTCCTGGAAAAAGCATGGCTCTCTGTGGCTCTCCTTGTGGAGCCATTTACGTGTTTTAGAACATTCTAGGTTACTGGCATGGAGGAAGTAAGGAAGCACTTAAAACTCAGTCTTGCAGACTGCTTCTTCAGAGCCCACAGCTGTCCGAGGCTGTTAAGTGGGCCGTCCTCCTCCTCTGCCCCCACCCCGTTTAGTCCTCATCAGTTGTTTGACACCCCCTGCCTGCTCACCTCCTCTCCGTGTTTCCGTGTTTCAGTGGACTGGGCTGCTCTGCCCTTTAGAGGGTTGAGGTTGGATCAGTTCGGTAACAAACATTTATCCACACAAGGTGCAGCTCCTTAGCATTTATGACATTGGCAGTGCTGTGCAGCCAGCCCTTTGTCTGTTTCCAAACCATGCTCAGCACTTCAAAAGAAGTCCTGGACCCATTAAGCCCAAAGCAGGGAGGCACCCCCTCCCCCCACCCCCAGCCACTGGTAACCACTAATTTGCTTTGTGTCCCTATCAATTGAATTATTCGCGGTGTTTATATTAAGTGAATTTTACAGTGTTTTATATATACAACTTTGTACCCTTTGTGTCTGCCTTTTTGCCTGGCAGGTGCTTAATGTTTATTCATATTGTACTGTATACCAGCACTTCTGTCCGCAGTCCCTTGTCTGTTACGGCCTGATCTGTTTCTCCACGTCTGGGCTGTTTCCACCTTTTGGCTCTGGTGGGTAGTGGTGCTGCCATCGGTCATGGATAGGGACTGTTTGACTGCTATGTCTCGTTCTTCTGTAACTCTGAAAGATAATCTGCCTACATGAAATTTGCCTCTGTAAGCAAGTGCACATGTATGTTTGTTTGCTTTGTTCCCTAAGAAGAAATGGAAACTTGGTCTGTCGGTTCTGAAAGAGGTTAGCAAAGGGACAGGCGACCGTGATCGTCACTGGCGTAAACCTATACTGAGGTCCTGCTAGTGCTCTTCAACAAAGATTTGACCTCCTTCAAGCATGCTGGTCACATTTGCCACCAGAGTGACAGCGAGCTGACTGGAGCCTCCTGGACATTGCTGGGAGCGGGTGCCTGCACTTGGAAGAAGTGAACTGGCCCGGTGAGCGGTTGCAAAGAACTTCAGCTCAGCCTTCAGAGTCAAGCAGATCTGACCTCAGTGCGCTGCCAGTTTTGGTTTCCTTCCCCCTTTAGCTCTGTAAGTGGTCCACTCAGGTACAATGAGCAGAATGTTTTGCTCCAGTGGTGTACTTTTCCCTTTCTGACAGACAAATAAACTCACCTTTGTTTCCAGTTACATATTAGTGGCATCTGTTTATTTCCCCTCCAGTGGTCTCCATTGTGGTGACAGTTTGTCTCTATCCAGGGTCTTATTCCCATATTTCTTACCTCCCAGCTGACAGCAATATAGTTAGTCTTTGTTGAATGAAACTGGCATCACTGAAATGCCACCAGACCATCCTGTTTGTTAGAGAAAGATGAGTCTTGCTGGTAATGGACACAATGGTTTTGCAGTTTTTGCAGTCTTTTTTTTTTTTAGATTATCATACAATTACATCAATTCCCCCTTCCCCTTTCCTCCCCTTAACCCCTGCCCTATATTCCCCTCTTTGTGTTCTTTCAAATTCATGGCCTCCTTTTTCATTGTTAGTACATGTGTATATATATATATATATTCTTAAATGGCGCTTGTATGTTTGTTTTCAAGGCTGACCATTTGCTCATGGATCTCTAATTGGTGTGCTCTTCTCCAGGGAAGACTATTTCATTCATTCTCAGCATTCCTTAAGTTAGCTATAGTTCTTTGTGTAGGGTTGAAACCTTATTGTTAATAGTGGGGTTTTTTTTTACAATTATATCATGTCTGTGCACGCACAAACATGAGCATGTGCATATGTACCAGCCACACTGAACATGAGGCAGAAGACAACATATGGGAGTCGTCAGTTCTATCCCTCCACCTTCTGTGTCCCAAAGATCAAACTCAGATCACCAAGTTTAGCAGCAAGTGATTTATGTGCTGAGCCACCTCTCCAGTCCCGTAGTGGTGTTTTCAACAAATATCCATTTTGGTAAAATTGAATGCAACAGTCCTCCACACCCAGGATGTTCATATATCATAAGGATGAAAATATTACTCAGCCGCTTGAAACACCCAGGCCATCAAATATAGGATATATCCACCCTTTGCCCATTCTCAGTATGTGGAAAGCACAGTTCTGTTTACAATGTTTTCATCTCGTCCTTAAAAGGAGGAGCAGCTTCATAGAGGCAAAGGGGAGGGGGTATGGGATGGGGACGTTTTTAGAGGGGTAACCAGGAAGGGGATATCATTTGAAATGTAAATGAATAAAATGATTAATAAAAAAGAAAGAACCCCATACAGTTAAAAAAAAAAGAAGAAGAAGAAGAAGAAGTTGGTGGCCTAAATCATGTGCTCAGGGTTACCCAGGTATGAAGTGCCAACCAACGCCCAGATTTGGGCTCAAGACTCCTGGGGCCAAATCTTATTCTTTCTCACACCATTATCCCACTGCCTCACTAATGGCAAGGCTAGCCACTTGGGCAGATTTACACAGCAAAGATATTGCCAGAATCATTTTAAGTACACAAGAGGTGTTCTTTTCAAATAGTTGTTACCCAAGTTCATCCTGCCCACCTACCGATTCTCGCATTTCCTGATAACAGCATAGGGGGCTTAGTGGCAGACCAAATCTTTTTTTTTTTTTAATGGTTTTTCGAGACAGGGTTTCTCTGTGTAGCCCTGACTGTCCTGGAACTCACTCTGTACACCAGGCTGGCCTTGAACTCAGAAATCCACCTCCCTCTGCCTCCCAAGCGCTGGGATTAAAGGCGTGTGCTACCACTGCCTGGCTGGCAGACCAAATCTTAATGATGGTTATCACCTTGAGCTGCCTGTTAATGGCATGTTCTTTGAGGATGGGCCTCATGGCTGGTCAGTCCTGGTGAGTAAACATTTCCATCCTGGCACTATAAATTTTGATTATGACAAACATAGTTAGTAAACTACTTTTCTTTGGGGTCTTTTGTGTTCCTTTAGCTAAATTCCACTTGTGCAACCTAATTGTCTCCTAAGCAAATCTATTAGTACATCCTCTATAACATCAATTCTATTAATTTGAGTTTCTTCTGCGTCAGTGGGAGCACCAGTCAGCAAAAATACTCTATAAGGGATGCCACAACACTAAAAATACAAAGTTTCAGGAAAGATAGCTCAAGCTTGTAAAGCCAACACTTTGGAGTCTGAGGTAGGAGGATTGATTGCCTGCATGTATATCTCTACCACATGTGTGCCTGGAGATGAACAGAAGGTGACATCCAATCCCTTGGAACTAAAGTTATGGATAGTTGTGAGCCACTATGTGGATTCTGGGAACTGAACCCCAGGCCCTCTTCAAAAGCAGCAAGTTCTTTTAACCTGGACCGTCTCTCTAGTCCAGGAAATAGTGGTGTTTTCAAAAGCTGCAAAGTGGCCCATCCTGCTCTTGAAGGAAATGTTTTTGCCCTGAACCCCATAAGGGCATAGCTCAGGGTTACCCAGGTATGAAGTGCCAACCAACGCCCAGATTTGGGCTCAAGACTCCTGGGGCCAAATCTTATTCTTTCTCACACCATTATCCCACTGCTCCCATTAGGAGCTTTATCTCCTAAGGTTTTCTATTCTACAAACTTCTAAGAAAGTAGGTTTAGAGGCCTGGAGATGGCTCAGTGCTGGTATTTCCTTCACACCTACTCTGGAACCAAATAGGCATATGGTATACATACATACATGATGTAGGCAAACATTCATACACAGGGAACAAAAAATTTTTTTCTGGATTCTGTGGTCACCCCAACACATGCACCTACATACTACATGCACATGAGCGTGCGCATGTGCTCGAACACATACACACACACACACACACACACACAGAGAGACAGAGACAGAGAGAGAGAGAGAGAGGGAGAACTAAAGAATATTAAAATATAATTTATTTAAAAGAATGTTGGAGGGGCTGGGGATATAGCTCAGTGGCAGAGCACTTCCCTAATTTGTGTGAAGTGAAGCCTTGAGTAAGATTCCTAGTGCTAAAATAGAAGCCAAACATCAAAAATAACAGGAGGGTCTGGGGAGAGAGCTCACTTGGTAATGTGCTTGCCTTGCAAACATTAGGATCTGAGTTCAATCCCCAGAATCCACATTTTTTTAAAAAAAAGCAGGCTTGTTGATATACACTGGTAATCACAGCACTGTGGAGGTGAAGACATGAGTACCCCTGGGGCTCCATGGCTGGCCTAGCCTACTTGGAATGCTCTGGGCCAGTGAGAAATCTTGTCAAAAAGTGACTCTTCAGCGGCAGTTCTCAACCTGTGAGTCATGAGTCCTGACTCTTTTGGGAAACCTCTTCTCTCCAAAAATATTTACATTATGATTCATAACAATAGCAACAAAAATAATTTTGTGGTTGGGGGGGTTCACCACACCATGAGGAACTGTACTAAAGGGTTGCAGGGGTAGGAAGCTTGAGAAGCACTGCTCTAGAGGAGTGGATGAGCACACACACATGCCAACACATACATGGAAAACAATGACAGAGGGAACCAGGTGTGGTGGCACAGTTCTATAATCCCAGCGCTGGATGTTGGCGGATAGGGAGTTCAAGGCCTGAATGGACTCTGTGCAATCTTGCCTTTAAAAATTAAAAGACAAAAACGAAAATGAAAACATTGTCAGAGAGGCACAGTTTAAAGAAAGAAAGGACTGTATAAATATGTCTTTCATAACATAGCAGCTAAATATATAAGAATTATAAAGAAGAAAATTCTGGGCTCTAGTCTCTAAGAATGTCCACTTCTACAGGCTGGAAAAATGAGAAAGAGTGATGAATAGAGGGATGGGGGAGGGGTGGGAGGCTGGAGAAACTTGCAAACCTGAGGACCAGATCCACAGAACCCAGACACATTCGGGTGGGTGCAGCAGCCCGCCTGAAATGCCTACAAAACCAGACTGTCAGAAGAAGCTGGCTAGCTGCACCGAAAAGCTCTGGGTTTGACTGAGAGAGACCCTGCTTCGATGAATGAGGTTTAGAAGAGAGACCCAGGATAATGCTCAACCTCAACCTCGGGCCTCCACATACATGTGTACACATGTGCATGCACAAACCTACACACACATGCAGACCACATACATGTGAAAAATGTAAAAAAAAGCTGGAAATGGTCATAAAATTCCCATACCTACAAGAGACACCTCCCCCCCTCCCCGCCCCGCCCCACCAGCAACAGAGCTCCCAGTCAGGCCCAGCTCTGGTGAGAAAGGCCAGGCCCTAGGTAATAGTTCTCTTGCCTGTGGGGAGTTTTGCTGCAGTGGGCTTTTGCTGTTCCCCAACATCTGCAATTTGAAACATTGTAATTGAGATGCACAGTGCTGAATGGGATTCTTTTGTCTAAATGGGAATTTTGTAGGCTTGGAGTGTGGTTAAGAAAAGAACAGCTGCCCAATGTATGGGTGACATTGTAGAACACACTAGCATGTGGAAATAACAAGAGGGTGCCCATTATTTCCCATTAAGAGATCCATTTAACATTCTCAGGCTTAAGATGTCTGCCTATCTTAAGACAATGCAATGTTTCCTACCCAATATAAGTCTTCTCTATGGCCCAATCAAGAATCTGTACTTACTGTAAAATTGTAGTGATAAATTTGGAGAATCTCCCTAATATCTACAGGAAATACAACTGTTTAATATTGGCAAATGCAAGTCCCTGTTCTGTGCCTTTACGTATCGGCTTTTCCCTCGCCCCTAAAACATGCATGCACGCACGTCCACGCTGCACGCACGTCCACGCTGCACGCACGTCCACGCAGCACGCACGTCCACGCTGCACGCACGTCCCTACCGCATGCACGTGCCCACGGCACGCACGTCCCCCTCCCCGCACGCACGTCCCCCCACTGCAGTACGTACATGCGTACGTACGTCCTCACCACATACCTTTCCACACGCACGACTTGTTTTCTGAAACTGGTAACATTTTCTTCTGAAAGAAAAATAGCGCCTAACAAAAATGCATGGTGGTCAAGATGTCTCTAAAGTTTCTGTTCCTCCCTGTTCTAGTTTTTCCTGGTGCTTTTAATTAAAGGGTATGAAAGGAGTTGGGGCTAGAGGCTAAAATGCAGTTGTCCTCTTTTGAAATGGAACGAGATAAAACATAAGGTTGATGCCCCCAGCAACCTCTTTTCTGGTTGATTGTACATTTTTATTTGAAAGTAGCTAACAGCCGGGCGTGGTGGCGCACGCCTTTAATCCCAGCACTTGGGAGGCAGAGGCAGGAGGATTTCTGAGTTCGAGGCCAGCCTGGTCTACAAAGTGAGTTCCAGGACAGCCAGGGCTACACAGAGAAACCCTGTCTCAAAAAAAACCAAAACAAAAAAAAAAGTAGCTAACAGCATTCTTTTCACTCACGAATTCTCTTGGCCAAAAAAGAAAATTAATACAACCCATGTACCAAGTGTGGTCCTAAGACAATCTGCACTGCCATCTCTAGGAGTTCATTAGAAATGCAGTCCCTCTCTTGGGGACTGGAGAGATGGCTCAAAGGTTAAGAGTATTGGTGGCTCAGTGTCTGAGAGATCTCAGGGGTCCAGGTTAGTTGAGGCTTCTGGTCTTCCTATGGGGTCGCCCTCCGCCTCAGCTTCTTCTAGCCTTTCCCTAATTCAACCAGGCAGCATACACTGGTCTGAGCCCCCCCCCCAACACATATACAGCAGAGGACTACTGCCTGGTCTGGCCTCAGTGAGAGAAGACGCACCTAACCCTTGAGAAACTTGAGGCCCCAGGGAGTGGAGAAGTCTGTGGGGTGTGGAAAGGGGGGCATCCTTTTGGAGAGGGGGAGCACAAGGAATGGGATGAGGAACTGTCAGAGGACAGAACTGGAAGGAGATAACAACCAGACTGTAAAACAAGATTAAAGATTAAAAAAGCAAACGAGTATTGGTGGCTCTACAGAGGACCAGAGTTCAATTCCCAGTACCCACATGGCAGCTCACAACTGTTTGTAACTTCAGTCCCAGGAGACCCAACACACATACTTCTGGCCTCCATAGGCACTACACACAGAAGGTACACAGACATACATGCAGACAAAACACCCATACATACTCTGTGTATGTGTGTGTGTGTGTGTGTGTGTGTGTGTGTTCTTTAAAGAAATTTAGGCTCCCAGGCTGGAGATATAGCTCAGCAATTAAGAGCACTTGCTCTTACAAAGTTTCCAGCACCCACATGATAGCTCATAACCACCCACAACTCCAGTTCCACAGAACCTAACATCTTCTGACCTCTGTGGGCACTAGGCATGCATGTAGTCGTGCAGGAAAGCACTCATTCAGAGAGAGAAAGAAAGTGGGTAGTATGAGGGTACTCAGGCCAGGGATGCCACTCAGTTAGTTGGTAGAACAATTAGCTAATGTGCTGAAAGCCCTGAGTTCACTCCGCAGTACATTAACAAGGTGCAGTGGTGGCAGGTGTGGTGGCAGATGCCTTTAAACCTAGCACTCAGGAGGCAGAGGCAGGTATTTGAGATCTGGTCTACATAATGAGTTCTAGGACTGACAGAACTATGTAGAGAGATCCTGTCTCAAACAAAAACAAAATTATTAAAAAAATTAAAATTAGAAAAAAAAAAAACAGGCCTGGCACTTGGGAGGTCAATAAAGGAAGATCAGAAAGTCAAAGTCTTTCTTGGCTTTATAGTGAGTTCAAGACCATCCTGTTTAGGGAAGGGAGGGAAGAGAGGACAGAAAGAGACAAGAGAGAGACAGACTTGCATTCTATACCCCCAATACCCCAGAACATCTACGTCAGAATGAGCATTTTTACTTAGACCCTTTCATGGAGTCTGAGAGGTACTGCTATGGAAAATCTGGCAAGTGACAAAGAGTTTAGAATCCCGAGGATGCAGCCTGGCTCTCTGCAGTCGTACTGGATTCTCCCATCCATAGGCCTGGTCCCAGCTGAAACCTGGACATTACTTACACTGTCACATATGATAGCTAGTAGTTACTTGTGACTTTTCAAATTTGATTTAAATTACTTAAAGACTGAGGCTGTATCTCGTGCCAAACAGTGCATACCTGCCACCAAAAGCTGGTGGTCCAAATTAAGTTCCAGCCGGGCAGTGGTGGCGCACGCCTTTAATCCCAGCACTTGGGAGGCAGAGGCAGGCGGATTTCTGAGTTCGAGGCCAGCCTGGTCTACAGAGTGAGTTCCAGGACAGCCAGGGCTACACAGAGAAACCCTGCCTCTAAAAACCAAAAAAAAAAAAAAAATTAAGTTCCACTAGCCACATTTCAGTGCTCCGGAGCCTTGTGCTGCTAATGGCTACTCGTTTTAATAGCACAACTATGGAAGCTCTATATTAGTCACGTGTCTCATGAATTCGGTCTTGGCTGTCCATTGGAATCAACCAGCCATTGTTTGTCTGCTTAAGTAATTTTAATTCAGAATGCTTTCTTTTTTTTTTTTTTTTTTGGTTTTTCGAGACAGGGTTTCTCTGTATAGCCCTGGCTGTCCTGGAACTCGCTCTGTAGACCAGGCTGGCCTCAAACTCAGAAATCCGCCTGCCTCTGCCTCCCAAGTGCTAGGATTAAAGGCGTGCGCCACCACCACCCGGCCAGAATGCTTTCTATTTTAGGCCTCACTATGTAGACATTTTGCCCTCAATAGGAACCTGGCCCAATGTTTCTACTTAGAATATCATTAGGAAAACCAAGCACTTAATTATTTTTGTTAATTTAATTGCTTATTATTTATTTATTTCTATACCAGGGATTGAACCCTGAGGCTTATAGTCAAGATCTTTCTTCCTTTCTTCCTTCCTTCCTTCCTTCGTTCCTTCCTTCCTTTTCTTTCTTTGAAACAAGATCTCACTATGCACCCAAGCTGCACTTATACTCTTGATCCTCCTGCCAGATTACAGGTGTGCACGTCACCATGACCAGCTCTCAGTTCATATCTTAATCCTAATAAAAATGTCACATAATTTGGGTTCAGTTGCTTCGGTCATGGTGTTTTGTCACAGCAGTAGAACAGTAACTAAGACATCAATTAAGTATGCTAAAAGCAGTTTAGTGTTTCAGACAGCTATAGTGTACTCATATACATAAAATAAATAAATACTTTTAAAAAGTAGCCAACATTTTTTTAAAAAAGCTGTTTCTAGTTGTGGTGTGGCTCAGCCCTTAGTATACACCTTTAATCCCTCACAGTGTCAGTAAAGTTAGTTTGTAGAAGGAAGCACCGATGATTGAAAGATTGAAAGTGATGTCTATTTGAGAGGCAGAGAGAGAGAGAGAGAGACTTTACCAGGACAGTTATAGAGAAACAGGTTTCAGAGAGAGAACAAGCTAGACACAAGTGAAAATAGAATGAGCCAGAGAATGAGGAGCCAGAAGATTAGAACAGATGGTTTGAGGCCAAGCAGAGCCCTTCAGGAGAAGCTCAGAGAAGCCAGACTGAATCAGTTAGCATGGAGGAGTTTGAGCCAGAACAGCTGAGTTGAACTAGCCAGCCAGAGATCAGAAAGAAAGAGGAAGGGGTGAGCTTAGGCCTAGATTAGATTGTGTGGAAGCTAGAAGCTTCCAGGACTAGGCATAGATTAGCAGATGGAGACAGTAAACTCCAGAGATAACAATTAATACAAGAGAATAAAAGTTACTTTTACATTTCTCTAACAATATTTTTCCTAGTAATGTGATCTTTTCCTTCCATATTTGCCCCGAGAACCTGATTTTTACATAGACCACCTAGCCTAGTTCTTCTGATAGTGCTTAAAACTATCAGAAATTACATCTCAGCCAATTGGGGGGGGCACACCTTTAATTCCAGCACTCTAGAGACAGAGGCAGATGGATCTCTGTGAGTTCAAGGCTAGCCTGGTCTACAGAGCAAGTTCCAGGACAGCCAGGGCTACACAGAGAGACCCTGTCTCACGAAAGAAAGAAGGAAAGAAAGAAAGAAAGAAAAAAAGAAAGAAAGAAAGAAAGAAAGAAAGAAAAGAAAGGAAGGAAGGAAGAAAGGAAGGAAGGAAGGAAAGAAAGGAAGGAAGGAAGGAAGGAAAGAAAGGAAAAAAGAAAAGAGGATTACATCTCTCCAGATGACTTCATTCCTGGCAGAATACACGGAAATATGATTTCCACATGCCTGCCTTCTGGCTTCTTGGGGGTTCTATTTTGTCCCACATGTTTTCCATACATGTAACACATGCTCAGCCTTGACTCCTCCCATAAGAGTGATGCTCTAGTCACCCAAGTTGTAATAGCGACATCCTTTGTTGCTTCTGACATCCCTCCACTTGAAACTCTAAGACTCTCTTAAGAGTCACCCAACTAGGTTACCGCCATAGAATAGCTCTTTAGGGAGAGTAGCATGGTCAGATGTTATCATCTGTTATCTCCTTGAGCCTGATTCAAGCCCTGAAATTTCAGCTCCACTTAACATTGAACCACGTATCATGAAAACCATTTTCTCTCCAGTCAAGTATCCCTTGACCAAGGTGTATACTTGAACTCCTTCTCCATTTGGGATTAGTAATTCCCAATGAGGCTAAAATCTAGAGTAGTGAGAAAACCATTGGCCCCATATGGCTAGCCATTGTCCTTTCTAGGGATGGGGCTAGGATGAGGGTAGGTGAGATGTTCATTCTCAGGGTTATGCAACTGTAGACATAAATATTTATTTATTTATTTATTTATTTATATATATATATATTGGTGTTTTGCCTACATCCATGTCTGTGCGAGGCTGTCAGATCTTGTTACAAACAAATATGAGCTGCCATGTGGATGCTAGGAATTGAACCCAGATCCTCTAAAAAAGCAGTCAGTGCTCTCACATCCTGAGCCATCTCTCCAGCCTGACATAAATCTTTTATATTACTATTATTGTTGTTGTTGGGTTATTTAAGGCAGGGTCTAGATATGGAAATCACTATGTAGCCATGGCTGGCCTAGAAATCACTATGTAGATCAGGCTGGCCTCCAAATCTGTCTGCTTCCACCTTCTGGGTGCTAGGATTATAAGCATGAACCACCCAACTTGGCTTTTTTGATTTTTTAAAAAAATTTGCATTCATCATAGATTCTTTTGCTCAAACATTTTTTTTTCAAAATACTACTAACTGATGATATTTTTGCCTTTAAGGGTTTTAAAAATTTTTACCACTACATTAAATTTTTACACTAGTGCCTAACTTAATTTCACCTTAGTCCCAAGCTCTAGACCTGGCAATCAGGTTCCCTTAACCCCTGTTCAAATGGAGCCTGATGTACCTCTCATTTCATCTACCATAAACCCACAGCATCCAATGATCAATCCCTAGGTACACTGACGTTGCTCAGCACAATTTCATGTTCTGTTTAATTTCCACAAACAATAGTTTCCTAAACAGTTTCCCTTGACGTAGTGGCCATTTTAAAAAGAGGGATGTCTGGTATTAAACTGTGTTAGAGACAGGAAAGAGAAAAGAAGATGATGCCAAGGTTTGAAAAGAGTGCCTACTCAGCTTTCTTTCCCAGTTCTGATGCTAAGCAGCTGGCAACAAAGAGGCAGAAACCCACAGGGACCACACCTATGGACCACACCAATTAGCTTTGCGTAGCTAAGCATTGCCAGGAAAGCATGGCTTCCGGAGTCCTGAGAGACATTTTCTCCAATATAAGAGGGAATAGGGATTCGAACTGGATAGGCAGATGTTAAGGGATTCAGAGGAAATTTTAAGGAAGTGTTAGTGTGTCCTGGGTTCCATATTGTCAGGACACAGGGGCAGTACAATCATTGGCAATCTTGTGTTTCACAGGTCAGGAGAATTAAGACGGAGCTCAAACTGTCAGTGTTAAAGGAGCTGACCTGGTTAAAGAATAGCCTTTTTTTTCCTGTCCAGTTCCAAACAAGTGACCTTCTTGGGACATTATTTATTTCCCATGAGTGCTATTTTTGTGTACCTGAAAACATCATGGCCTCACTCCCCATGGGGCTGGTTTTCACTTCCTTAGATCCTCCTTTGGACAAGGATAATCAAGCTGAGCCTGAAGGACCTTGTGCTCAGGGGCTCAGGCCATATGAGTCAGGACTCTGTTCTTGAGCAGCTGTAATGGTCGCCAAGGGACTAATTTGAGTTTGGCACAGATGAGTCCATTGGGGGATCCTGGAAGTCCACTCTGACATGTTTGAGACATGGGGTTTCCGCTTCAGGACTGCCAGTGTTTGTTGACAGCACCTGCATTTCATCTATGCCTTTTCTGTCAGCCAGGATTTCTGAAGAGATGTGAATGCTTAGTCTTAGCTTCATTCCCTCCAAAATTTCGACTGTTGCTAAAATTCCAACAGCTACCCCTTCTCCCAAGGTCTGATGGCAAATCATGAAACTGTTCCACTAAAGGTCCCTCTGGGGAACCAGTGAGTTTATTGGGCTTCCTTACAGAACGTAGGTGAAGGATTACCTTCAGAGATGTTAGTGCTCCCCACCCTCAAAAGGCCTCACCAGACCATCTTTACCTATCAGAAATGACAGCTTACCCATAGCTACAGATATTAAGCATCCCCATCCCCTGCCCTATACCTCCCCAACGTGTGTGTGTGTGTATATGTTTGTATACATGTACACACACACACACACACACACACACACACACACACACACACACACATATATATATATATATATATATATATATATATATATATATATATATAACTAAATCAAGCTCAGCTGGGATAATCCTTTGGCAAGAGGACACAGCTGAACTCCCATAGGTGGCAGTTACTTGGCTGAGGAGATAGTCATGTGTACAGGCAGCTTGTATATAACTAGTTAACTGTACGATGATGCATCCAAGAAGGTTAATGTGGTTCAAGTGTACTGCAGATATGAAATATCTCAGCAACAACCAAGAGTGCATAGGCAAATGCAGAATCGCTGCAGCCTTCTGCCTTGAGAGCTTCTCAGTGACTTCCCTGATCACCTCATTAGCAGGATTGAATCACATAGCTGCAATCTCAGACTGATATAACAATAGCTCTCGGGTGTGACTTGCCACCTACGCCTTACCTTAGGCAACATCGTTGCCTCTTAGACCTTCTGCAAATGATTACCTAAGCGCTGCCAGCCTCGTTAGAGCTGGAGAACATGAATGCTCCTCCAGCCTTGTGGAGAAAGCCTTCACCAATGCATGCCCACTGACCAGAGCCATTCACATCCCTGTAATACAGAGTTTGAAGAGACATTAAAAAAAAAATTAAGAGCTCCTGTCCCATACTATATTAAGCAAAAGGAGTGAATCATGATTCCATTCATGAGAAGTATCTAGAGGCATCAAAATCATAGAAACAGAACCAGTTATGATGAAATAGGTCTATAATCCCAGAACTTGGGAGGCCGAGGCCGAAGGATTGAGAATTCTAGACCAGCCTGGGCTAATTAGAAAGACTCTCTCCCTCCCCTCTCCCTCCCCCTCCCCCTCCCCCTCCCCTTCTCCTTCTCCCCATCCCACTCTCCCTCCTCTCCCTCGCCCTCTCCTGTCATTATCTTTAATCTTTTGGTACAGTCCAGTTGTTATCCCCCTCTCATTCTGCCCTCTGACAGTCCTTCATCCCATTCCTCCTCCCCACCCACCCTGTCTCCAAGAGGATGTCCCCACACCCCCACACCCCCACCCCACTAGACCTCCCTACTCTCTGGGGCCTCAAATGTCTCAAGGGTTAGGTGCCTCTTCTCTCACTGAGGTCAGACCAGGCAGTCCTCTACTGTATATGTCAGGGCCCTCAGACTAGCTTTTGTATGCTGCCTGGTTGGTGGCTCAGTCTCTGAGAGATCTTGGGGGTCCGGGCTTGTTGAGATTGCTGGTCTTCCTATGGGGTCACCCTCCTCCTCGGCTTCTTCCAGCTTTTTCCTAATTCAACCACAGGGATTGCCAACTTCAGTCCATTCGTTGGGTGTAAGTATCTGTGTCTGTCTCAGTCAGCTGTTTGTTGGGCCTCTCGGAGGGCAGCCATGCCAGGCTCCTGTCTGTAAGTACACCAGAGTATCAGTAATAGTGTCCAGCCTTGGAACCTCCCCTTGAGATGGATCCAAATTTGGGCCTGTCACTGGACCTCCTTTTCCTCAGGCTCTTCTCCATTTTTGTCCCTACAATTCTTTTAGACAGGATCAATTCTGGGTCAAAGTTTTTGACTGTGGGATGGCAATCCCATTCCTCCACTAGATGCCTTGTCTTTCTACTAGAGGTGGGCTCTACAAGTTCCCTGTTCCCACTGATGGGCATTTCATCTAAGGTCCTTCCCTTTGAGTCTTGAGATTCTCTCACTTCGCAGGTTCCTGGTACATTCTAGAGGGTCCCCCCACCTCCCACTTCCCGAGGTTGTATATTTCTATTCATTTTGCTGGCCCTCGGGGCTTCACTACTGTTCCTCCCCCCCCCCCACATACCTGATCATGTTCCCCTTTCCCCCTAACTACCTCCCCTCTTCCACCCAGTTTCCTCCCTTACTCTGCCCTCTGGTTTCTCTCTCCCAAGTGGAATTGGAGAGATGGCTCAGCAGTTAAAGGCTAGGTTCACAACCAAAAATATAAGACCTTTTTCAAACATGACTCGGTGGTTAAAAGCACTGGCTATTCTTCCTAAGGACCAGGGTTTTGATTCCCAATACCCACATGGCAGCTCATCTATAACTACAGTACCAGGGGATCCAATGCCTTATTCTGTCTTCCATAGGCAGTAGGCAACTTGAAAGAAAAAGTAGTTAATTTGAGGCTCAGAGTTCCAGAGGGTTAGAGCATGGGTGTCATCATGGGAAGAACCATGGCAGCCTGAAGGCAGGCATCATGCTAGAGCAGTAGCTTAGGACTCACATCTCAATCCACAGCACCAGGCAGAGAAAGCTACTGGGAATGGTTGGCCTTTTGAAATCTAAACCCCCAACCCCGAGTGACACACTTCTCAGAACAAGGCTACACCTCCTAATCCTTCCCAAACAGTTCCACCAACTGTGTGTGTGTGTGTGTGTGTGTGTGTGTGTGTGTGTGTGTGTTTGGGGGAAAGTATTCAAATATATGAGCCTATGGCATCCATTCTTATTTGAATACCCACAACATAATAAAACAATAAGAAGAAAATTAAAATCATAGAAAGAGAAAATATAAAGGGAACTAAGAGCTGGGGGGAAGGACAAAGAGAAATCAGTCTTTAACAGATACAGAGTTGCTATTTGCAGAATAGAAACGCTCTGAAAAATCATTTGGACAACAATGACAGTGTACTTTATGCTACTGGACTATGTAGTTTACAAAACAATGGTTAAGATGGAGCCACCAAGATGCCACACAAGCCTAAATGATTACTTGAGTGCAATCCCCAGAACACATATAAAAGTGGAGGGAGAGGCCTGACTCCACAAAGTTATTCCTTGACCACCACATGCATGGCATAGCACATGAAGGCACATATCCGTGTGGAGACACACACACACACACACACACACACACACACACACACACGATTAAATATTTTTAAAATCCCTCCTTGTTTACTATGTCCAGCTCTTGGGTATTTTTTTTTTTTTAGTTTTTCTTTTTTTTTTTTATTTATTTTTTTTAAAGATTTATTTATTATGTAAGTACACTATAACTGCCTTTAGACACACCAGAAGAGGGCGTTAGATCTCATTACAGATGGTTGTGAGCCACCATGTGGTTGCTGGGATTTGAACTCAGGACCTTCGGAAGAGCAGTCAGTGCTCTTAACCACTGAGCCATCTCTCCAGCCCTCTTGGGTATTTTTTAAGTGGTCGGGTTAGTAAATGAGAAGGAAGTGAGACCAGCTTTATCCCTGTGCCACTGAGCCATCTGCATGCTCTTCTGAGGCTCTGGATCAAGAATGTGCTTTATTTGTGCAGTAAAGCACCAGCAAAGCCCTAGACAGAAAAGCTTAAGTGTTCAAGCAGCCTCGTGAGGTGCCCCACAGCCGTCAACCCAGCCGTGGGGAAGCTGGGGGCAGGAAGATCAAAAGTTGCAGGCCAGCCTGGACTACATCCTGAGACCTTGTCTTGAAAGAAAATTAATAAAAGACCAGCCAAAACTAAAAAAGAACCCACAGTGTAATGATTGAAATGGGTAATGTACATAAATAGCTGGACCAGTTTTTCTCTTGTTCAAAATTCTATTCTATTTGGGACTAATTTTCTCGCACTTCAAGCTCCCTCATTATATACGCTTTCATTCAAAATGTTAATTCTTCTTCCTCTTGTAATTTAACCATCCACTAATCATTTCTGGGATGGAAACACATATTCCTAAGTGAAATTCTATTGAAGAGCTGAATTAAGCAGACAGTTTGTTTCTCTAATTTCTTGTCTAATGGTTAATAGAATTGCCAACGAAGAACTTTTTCAAAGTCTTAAAAAACTATCTGTGGTAATGTTTTTGTGCAAACTAAACTTTTTTAGCCAGACAGAGGTTTAAATCTCAATAAAATGAAGTGTGTGTGTGTGTGTGTGTGTGTGTGTGTGTGCGTGTACTTCACACATAGCCCGCAAATGATATTTGCAAAAGTAAATTGTTTGCAAAAGTAAATGACTAGAATCTCTAAATGCAATGCAACTCATTTTAATTTAAGCACAAAGGAAGCTAGATTCTAGTCTTTGGTCGTCTAATTGATAGACCTTAGACAAGTGACTGTGAATAAGCTTTCATCTTTTCCCAAACTTGAGCCTGTTTTTAACACACAGGATGGACACTGGATCAAGAAACAAAAAGAAGTTAATGGCAGGCAGGTTTTATCTGCAGGAGAGAAAAGATAAAATACTGTCAGACAGACAACTGTTTCTGGCTGGCTTTAGCTGTCATCCTGCTCTCTCCCATTCCTGCAATTTCGAGGACTCTCTAACCACCATAATTTATGGGCTCCTTAGCAAAACAACACTTTTAATGAAGTCAGCAGTGTACGAGATCAGCTAAGATTTTCCAGGATTTGAAGAGATAAAACAGCAATCAACTCCAAATTAGATCTTATTTAAACACTTTTAAGAGAAAGTCATAAGTCAACTTATGCATCCAATAGCATACTTTTATCACTCTCAAGAAGAAACTTTGAAGATGGGAGAGTTATAAGTCTCTACTCCCTCCTGGCCTCATAAAATACATGCTGTTCTGGTCTACAGAATGAAATACATTAAGTGCTAACTTAGAACCAGGGCCTAGTTTCCCACCCCTTTCTGTATTCATAATGTCCTCCATGTAAATATGTATGTAGTACTCCCTCCATACCAGGTGTAAAGCCAGCTACTTCATTTATTGAGCTCAGTAAACCATGAAAATGTGTTGGAGGTAGAGAGAGAGAGAGAGTTCAACAGCATTTTTGCTTTTGCAGAGAACCTGGGTTCAATCCTAGCACCCATATGGTACTTCATAACCATAATTTCAGTGCCAAGGTAATCTGACTCCCAGAGGCAGCAGGCACAGCTGTGGTGCGCATACATACATCCAGGCAATATACTCATACACACAAAATGAAATAAATAAATCTAAAAACTTCCAAATGAAAATGTAAGTTCTGTCATTCAAAACCAGAAAATAAGTTGCCTTTATAAGATTTAATTTTTTTAAAAAATTTCCTTATGAGCTGGGCAGTGGTGGCGCACGCCTTTAATCCCAGCACTTGCGAGGCAGAGGCAGGCAGATTTCTGAGTTTGAAGCCAGCCTGGTCTACAGAGTGAGTTCCAGGATAGCCAGGGCTACACAGAGAAACCCTGTATTGAAAAACAAAAACAAAAGACAAAAACAAAAAAAAAATCCTTATGGCCTTCTCATACCCCCATAATCCTGCCCCTTTGTCCCTAGTTGTCCTGTTCCACCTCCAGTATCCCCCTTCCATTTTCATTTCACATGGTTTTTTAATCATCCATCATCTCCCTTAAAACCCCTTTTGTCTCATCTCATAGGCCCCAGTGTAAACAATGTCCTGACGTCTGCCCACACTCACACCCATATAACTATCCACATATAAAAATTCCAACTAATCACCCATATGTGGTATTAGAAGCTAAGATCCACAGCCCATCAAGTATCCCCTGATCTGCTGTAACTTGAAGCTCATTGGGAAAGGCTCTTATCTGGACTCCACGTCATCCTTCCAGCCAGGTGTGCAATGGCATCTGGATAGCCTGAGGGAGGAAGCACACATACATACCACATGTACATCTGTTTTTCTTTCCCCACAGCTAACATGCAACGTTTTCTCTGCTGCCTTTCTACCCCTAATCCATATACTTTCCTTCTTCTCCTCGCTTCACTCCTCTTGCCTCCTTCCCTAGGTTCCCTTCAATTTGTTTACCCCAGTCCTAAAAATGAAAAAGAAAAAAAAAAACACTGTGAACCCAACCAGTATTTTAAGTACCCCTGATCCCAAGCCTTCATAACTATTGACATACAAAATTTCTTCACTGGGGCAGGAGAGATGGCTCAGCAGACAGCACTCCATGTTCTTGCAGAGGACCCAGGTTTGAGTTCCAGGATCCACACAGTAGCTCACAACCACCCATAATTCCAGTTCCAGAGGATCTGATGCCCTCTTCTGACTTCCGTGGGTACCAGGTACATGGTACACAGACATATTCAGGCAAAACATTCATTCATTCATAAATAATATTTTAAATTTAAAAAAATAAACTAATCTTTCTTTTTATGTATGTTCTCTGTGTGTGTATGTGTATGAGAGAGGGGGGTGGGGGAGAGAGAGTGAGAGAGAGGTTGTCTGTCTGCCTATTTATTTGATCAGTTTGGGATTTTTCCTTTTGCTTTTTTAGAGGCAGGGCTAACCTCACACTCTCTATGTAGCCAAGGCTGGTCTCAAACTCTAGATTCTCCTGCTTCTGATTACTGAGATTACAGGGATATGACACCAAGCCTGGCTCCTTTAGGATATTTTTTTTTTATTTCATATTGCATGTCATTGTAAGAGGACAAAAACCTAAACATGAGCATGGTTTTTTTGTAGTTTGTGTTTTACAAGAAGTGACATGTAAGGATGTAACACATGTAAGAAGATAAATACACCGCTTCTTTGCCTGACTAAGGACTCCTAAAGTAGGAAGACAGTAGCACCATTCTCTGGAAATCCACACTGTCAGGCCTGGGGCCTGAGATGGAGAGTAAAGCACATGCTTAAGGACAAAGGGAGGTAGGGAAGAAGAAAGGGAGTTTTTAAACTTTCTCTTCCTGTGAGAATGTAGACAAACTGACCCATTCCTGTGCTGCAGAAGTGTACAATGGCACAAATTAAAACAAGGAAAATAAGATAGTTTAGGGAGAGAGGGTTCTCCTAGCATGTGCAAAGATCTCCACTCAATCTCCAGCATTGAAAAAGAAGTTAAACACAGAATTATCACATGATCCTGCAATTCGATAACCAGGTATATACCCAAGAAGACTGAGAACATGTTCATGCAACCACTCTGGAAAGCAGTCTGGCGGTTCCTCCGAAAACTGGGCGTGACACTCCCGGAGGATCCGGCTGTACCACTCCTGGGCATATACCCAGAGGCTTTACCTGCATGCAATAAGGACACATGCTCCACTATGTTCATAGCAGCCTTATTTATAATAGCCAGAAGCTGGAAAGAACCCAGATGTCCCTCAATGGAGGAATGGATTCAGAAGATGTGGTATATTTACACAATGGAATACTACTCTGCAATTAAAAACAATGAATTCACGAAATTCCTAGGCAAAGGGTCAGAACTTGAAAATATCATCCTTAGTGAGGTAACCCAATCACAAAAGAACACACAAGGTATGCAGTCACTGATAAGGGGATATTAACCCAGAATCTCGGAATACCCTAGACACAATTCGCATATCAATAGATTTCTAAGAAGATGGAAGGAGAGACCCCTGGTCCTGGAAAGACTGGATGTAGGGGAACGCCAGGACAGAGAAACGAGAGGGGGTTGAATGGAGAAAAGAGGGAGGGAAGGGGGCTTATGGGACTTTCGGGGAGGGAGGACACAGGAAAGGGGAAATGATTTGGAATGTAAATTAAAAAAAATAAAATAAAATAAATAAAAAAAAAAGAAAAAAGTTTATAGCAGCATTATTCCTAGTAGTTCAAAACTCAAAGCAACCCAAGTTTCCAGCAACTGACAAATGGGTTTTTTTTAAGTGGTAGAGCCAGATAATGGAATACAAGACTACCATTAAAAAGTGAGGTTCTAGCCAGACAGTGGTGGCCCACACCTTTAATTCCAGCATTCCAGAGGCAGAGGAATGCAGATCTCTGTGATTTCGAGATCAGCCTGATCTGCAAAATTCCAGGACCTCCAGGTATGTTACAGAGAAACCCTCTCTTGAAAAGCCAAAGGGGACAGGTGGTTCTGGCTTGTGCCGAGGCATAGATAAGTCCTTGAAAATACCATACTTAACGTGGACAAGGTGACTCATACTTGGATCTGGACCTGGGCAGTAGCTGAGTTAGCCAGCCAACTAGCTCTCCCACACTCCCACCCCCAGGGCCAGCTTTGACTTAGTTCCTAGGCAAATTTTGAGGTCCAGTCTCCCACAGTGCTGCAGCCGTTGAAGGGTGGAGCCAGTTTTGCACAGTCCTCAGACATTAATATGACTCAGGGTAGCAGCCCAGACCAGGGATGTCCGAATGACCTTTGGTGGTAACATGGGCCACAGACGTTGACACGGAGGCTGACATGATCTTCAGCAACTTCAGCAGTAGCATCGGGTCAGGACCGCCCGCCTCATGGCCTCAGGGGGCAGCGCAGGCTACTCACATCAGGACGCCATTCCACGGTCTCTTTCGCTCCCATCTCTCCCCCACTTACTTGTTCATCTTAGGGGCATCCAGACCTCTGGGTGTTTTCTGCCCCTCTTACACCACATGGCGCTGGGCAAGGCGTCTTCTGGGCAGTAGCACACATCTTTAATGGCAGCCCTCAGGAGGCAGAGGTAAGCAGATCTTTTCAAGTTCAAGACCAGCCTGATCTAAAAAGAGTGATCCTGTCTGTCTTAGTCAGGGTTTCTTTTTTTTTCTTTTCCTTGTTGGTTTTTTTTTTTTTTTTGCCTTTTTAATCTGCTTTATTAGGGTCACAATATGTATATGGATCTTCCCATGCAACGGATAAATTCTGCTAATGAAAGAATTACAGGCCAAGTAAAAAGCACAAGTTTCTATTAGAAGCTGGTCACAGGAAGAGATCTACACAAAAGGAGTAACCTCAAAACTTGTACATCACAAAGCAGGGGTCCCCATATCATCTTCAGAGAAAAACCTCAGGACTCGGCATGAGACAAAACTCATCATGGTGGTCATGGGGGGGGGGGGGGTCAGTGCTAACCGCCCACAGACTATGGCTCAACTGCCTTTCCCTTAACTTCTCCATGAGCTGTCTCACATCATCCCCAAACCTTTGTACATTCTCCTCTCTCATCCTTGCCTGGGGCTCCCCAACCCTATGCATCAGTTCCCATCTGTAGTGTGCAATGGGCTGCCTAACCCAGAACCGCCTGCGACCTCCTCTAGGAGCAGTTTTTCCCAGCCTCGAAAGGCGGGGCCACAGCTGGCTCCGTTTTGATAGTATCTTGCGGCTTTTCTTCTTTCTCTTCCTTTTTCTGATGGTCACTTTCCATGTTGAGCTTTTTTTACTCCTTGATCTTTGGACTCCATTTCCCCTGGGCCTATCCTTGCCTTCTCCTCTTTCTAACGATGCTCCGCGAAGCTTCTGCTCCTCAGACCTGCTCCGCTCTTCCTCCTCCTCCTGCTTTCCGTGCCACTGCCCCCCCCCCCCCCCCAAACCACCCCCGCCCCCCCCCCCCCCCCGCTCTGCGCCACCAGGAGCTGCGCCAACAGGAACAGGTGCCTCTGTTAGGGATGGCAGGCTGGAGAGAGTGTTAGTCAGGGTTTCTATTCATGCAAAAACATCATGACCAAGAAGCAAGTTGGGGAGGAAAGGGTTTATTCAGCTCACACTTCCACACTGCTGTTCATCACCAAAGGAGGTCAGGACTGGAACTCAAGCAGGTCAGGAAGCAGGAGCTGATGTAGAAGCCATGGAGGGATGTTTCTTACTGGCTTGCTTCCCCATGGCTTGCTCAGCCTGCTCTCTTATAGAACCCAAGACTACCAGCCCAGGGATGGCACCACCCACAAGGGGCCCTCGCCCTTGATCACTAATTGAGAAAATGCCCCACAGCTGGATCTCATGGAGGCACTTCCCCAACTGAAGCTCTTTCCTCTGTGATAACTCCAGCCTGTGTCAAGTTGACACACAAAACCAGCCAGTACAGTGTCTCAAGAAAAAATAAAACATAAAGTCAACAATGTAATAGTGAGTGACAATTATGCAGCTGTAAGCTAAGGAATTCCAAGGATTGTCAGACATCACCAGAAGCTAGGGAGAGGCATGGCACCTATTTTCTGTCAGAACCAATCCTGTGACACTTTGACTTTGGGCTTCTGGGCTCCAGAAATGTGATAGAATAAAATGTTTCAAGTCACTTAGTTTCATGATAAATGCTAGAGAATCCCTGGAGAGCCAATCACCAACTTGTTCTAAAATTTGTTTTTGTTTTAAGTGTACAGGCATTTTACCTGTGTGTTTATCAGTGTACCATGTGCTGCCTGCAGTGGCCAGCAGAGGGCATCATGTCCTCTGCAACTGCAGTTACAGGCATTGTTAGCCACCATATGGGTGCTAGGAATCAAACCCAGGTCCTATTGAAGAGCAGCCATCGATCCCTCTTAGCCACGGAACCATTTCTCCAATACCCCAATTCACCAACTTATATGGAAATAGCAAGGTACCAGGCAGAGACAGGTAAATGCCACAACTCTCTAATAATTTGCTTTGGCAGTTCACACAGAGTAGAGCTGACACAATTAATAAATGTGCATGGAGGGATTTGGAAGCAAGGGAAATGGAGAGCTGCTGCCAAAGGGATGACCTCAGTTACACTAAATGGATAAACTCTAAAGAGCTGCAATCTAATTCGTGCCCATGGTTAGCAATATGGCATTCTACACTCAAAAAAATCTGTTAACAGACTAGATTCTGTGGTACATATTTTTGCCATAAAGCAAAACAAAGGGGAACAAGGAGATTTTGAGAGGTGTTGAGTATGTCTATTACCTTGATAGTAATGCTGGTATCATGGATGTTTGCATGTGTGCAAGCAAACTCATCAAATTATAGACATTCATATGTGTGGTTCTAAGTATGTCAAATGGGTCTTAATAGAATTGTTTTCAAACTGTTTTGTGATAGGCTGGAGAGAAGGCTCAACAGTTAAGAGCACTTGCTGCTCTTCTGGAGGACAGAGTTTGGTTCCCAACACCCACATCATACCTGCCTGACACTGATGCTCCAGAGGATCTGACATCCTTGTATGCCTTCCTCAGGCTCCTGCACACATGTGGAAGGATGCACGCACACATGCATGCACATGCACACACACACACACCATGTACATATAAATGTAATTTTAATTTTTTAATTTTATTTTTTTGTTTTATTTTGTTTTTTTCAAGGCAGGGCTTCTCTGTGTAGACCTGACTGTCCTGGAACTCACTCTGTAGACCAGGCTGGCCTCAAACTCAGAAATCCGCCCACCACCCACCAGAGGTAGTGGAAAAGAAAGAATACAGGGGAAGTGGACCTGTTTAGAAGGTTTTTGGGAGCAACTCCCGTCTTCACTTTCTTTTCCACTACCTCTGGTGGGTGGTGGGCTACAAAGGAGATTAAAGCATTTAAGAGCCATCATTAAAAGTAGGCTTTGAAAAAAATTGAAATTATAGGTGGTACCCAATGTAGAGAAGTGGACCTGTTTAGAAAGGTTCTTTGGAGCAACTCCCATCTGTGTTGTCTGGAAATCAGCAGTTCAGTTCACAGGTTAGCAGGCAGCGGCAGCTCGATCCACTCACAAACACTTCACAGATACACCAACAGTCCAGTTTAGTAGAGTCAGGTTAGCAACAGCAGTGACACAACCTAGCAGACACAACCAGGCCTCAACCTCAGCTCCAGTCAGCAGGAGGGACCTGGAGGGACACCAGGAGAAATTCTTGGTTGTGCCTCTTTCAAGGAATCAAAGGTCAGCAAAGACATGAGACCCACAAACATTGCACCACGCGCTGTACCATCAAGCCATGTTAGGGTTCTGTCTAAGCTCCACCCCACAGTTACCTGGCAACAGCCAGGTATGCCCCTCCCCACAGTTACCTGGCAAAAGCCAGGTAGGTCTGGCCTACTATAAAAGGGGCTTCTTGCCCCTCCTCTCTCTCTTGCTTCTCTTGCCTCTTACTCTCTTAGCCTCTCTCTTGCCCTCTCTTGGTCTCTTCCCTTCTCCCCCTCCCCCCTCTCTCCAAGTGGTCATGGCCGGCCTCTACTTCTCTACTCTCTCCTTCTCCCTGCCTTTCTCTGCCTCTACTACTCCCTTAACTCCCTTCCCTATTCCCTGAGTAAACTCTATTCTATACTATACCATCATGTGTCTGGTCCCTCAGGGGGAAGGGATGCCTCGGCATGGGCCCACTGAGGCACTCCCTTCCCCCACATGCCCATAGAACATATTCTCATGCCCTTTCTCTTTTTATAATCACAACAAGCCAAGCTCTGTCTCTGTCACTCCATCAAGTCCTATTTATACCCTCTGTCTTTGTTAGGGTTTTACTGCTGTGAGCAGACACCATGACCAAGGCAACTCTTATAAAGGACAACATTTAATTGGGGCTGGCTTACAGGTTCAGAGGTTCAGTCCATTATAATCAAGGCGGGAATATGGCAGCATCCAGGCAGGCATGGTGCAGGCAGAACTGAGAGTTCTACATCTTCATCTGAAGGCTGTTAGCAGAATACTGACTTTCAGGCAGCTAGGGTGAGGGTCTTAAAGCCCAAACCCACAGTGACACACCTACTCCAACAGGGCCACAGCTTCTAATAGTGCCATTCCCTGAGCCAAGCATATACAAACCACCCTACAACATTATGTGTCCTCCACGTGCCTGGCCTCAACACAGGTCTTGCCTCACCACATGTATCCAATCAGCCCGAGTCCTTGGAAGTGACAACAAACTGTATTACCCCACCAGAAGTTTTTTGGTGCATTTCTCTCTATGGAGTCCTGACAAATAGTCCTCAACTATGCAGTGTAAGGCAGACCAATAAATGCATATCATTAACAAAGAATCCTTCATCACATGTCCTATCATGTGCTTGCTGTAGCAGAACACCATCCAACCAACTTTCCAAAGAACCCTTAAGTTTCCACTTCATACAAATATAAGTAGAATATTTTTTTTTGAGACAGGGTCTCAATATGCAACTCTGACTGAACTGGAATCCATGCAGACCAGGATGGCCTCAATCTCACAGAGATTTTTTTTCCTGCCTCTGCCAATGGAGTTCTGGAATAAAAATAAATCCTTTTTTAACGATTTAATGAGACAAGTATAGTGGTACATGTTTGTTATCCCAGCACGTGGGATACTGAGGCAGTAGGATCATGAGCTTGAGATCAGCCTGTACTGCACACAGCAAGAGACACACAAAAAGCAACCAAATGAGAACAAATTCAATTAGCATAGTTTTGTGTTTCTAGAAAAGGGAGCTGTTCCCTACCTTAGTAGCCAGACTGATGTTTTATGTGAAGTACATCCTGAGGTGACTGGACCCATATAGCCAATTTATTACACCACTCTGCTTGCCTCTGATACAACAGTTTTTATTTTACTCTTTTAGCCTAGGGCTTGAAACTACAGCCTCCCCCGTACTAAGCATGCACTCCTGCGTGAGCTGCATCCCTAGGCCCACCATGTCTGAATGTCAAAATTCATGTATTTCTTTTTTTACCCCGACACAAAACCTACTCCAATTGCTTCCTCTTTTGCTTCATCTCCTGTCCTGACTTTTCAAAAAACTGAAGGCCCTGGGGGAAAGCCAGTATCATGCCTCTCTCCCCGATTCTGGTGGTAGCTGCCATCCCCTTACACTCCTTGGCTTGTCCCTACCTCCATCTTCACATGGCCGTTGCTTCTCTGTCTTCTCCTTTTCAATCTCTTAAAAAGACGTTATGATTGGATTGACAGCCCACCCTAAATCCAAAATAATCTCACTCTAGCATCTCATCAGTACCAGGAACTAATACTCAGACGTATCTTGGGTTTGGGGGTGGGAGTAAGGCTAGGACACAATTCAACCCACTATAGTTATCACCAGACTGAGACACTTGAGATTAAGATTGTTTTGTCTATTATTTACCCCAAGTGCCTAGAATAATATGTCCTAATAATAATGTCTCAAACATGGAAAGTGCTTACTGAATCAATGGGTGAATGGACTGTTGGTGGCTGCTAGGATGAAGGAAAGATGTCATCTAACCTGGGAGGTGGACACTCTATAGTGTAGGCCAGAATTGGAACGTATGCATTAAGGACTCATGGAACCATAGAAACTTGATCATCACTCCAAGTAGGATTCAAAACTACAGTGCACAATCCTCAGTGAAAAGCAGTGCAGGAACGGATGCAGTGCTGCACACCTGAACTCCCAGCACTGAGGAGGCGGGGGCAGGAAGTGGGCCAGGAGAATAGACGAGGCCATATAGTGAAATGCTATCTCAAAGCAGTGGAGACAGGGCGACACAGGACACTTCATGGCTTCATAGCCACATAGTTTAAATTTAAAAACAAACAAAACACAACAATAACAACCAAAAAAAAATGTTTCACAAATCCTTGCAAATACATCCCAGATGAAGCTTCTCCAGTCTTCAGAGAGTTGTTAGGTAAACTTGGCGGAGACCCCAACTGTCACAATGAGGATTCCCAGCCCTCGCTCCAATTTCCACAAATTGCTAACTCTACTTTGTGATCCTAATTTGTCATCTTCCATGTGGTCTTGATTTCTTCCCTTGCCAAAATTCAGGCCAGTTCCCAGTTGTTGTGCAAGACTCCCCTAGCCCTCTTCACAGTGTGAGTACACGCTGTTTCGTATTTTGCTAAAGTTTTGGGATTTACATAGTATAGCTACATTCTCCCCAAGGCCTGCTCCCTCCATTTTCTTCTTATTCAATTGTCCCTTTCCTCTCCCACCCTGGTGTAAAGCGTGAATTCTTTCTTTGTCTCAAGCCAAGCAGTTCTGTTCATAGTTAGCTACCAACATCACTGCTGCCACACACCCAGTCCCGGTCTATCTCACCTTCTACTCTGAACAGGCTTGAAGGAGAGAGAGAGGGGAGGAGTATAGTTGTCCAACAGCTTTGGTAAACTGGGTACATCTGGAAGGAGAGCTGGGGCTGAAAGAGAACCGATGGGCGAAAGAAATAACGAAGCCAAGACAAAGTTCTGATCAAGGCTCAATGTTTAATATCTTAACCTGGAATATATAGGGGGAAACCCATCCTCTGTTTCACCAGGATCCCATCAGCAAAACAAGCTCAGCTGCTCACTGGGTAGTGGCTTCTTGTTGGAAGCTGCAGATGTGGCAGGGCAATAGACTTCACCTAGGTCAGAAGACTCCACCCTATGTGGGTTAGGCGACTGTGGCAAACAAGGTCTGGTTTAGCCCACTCGAGACTGGGAGAAGGGCACAGAGGAGGAAGAAGGGAGGGAAAGAAGAGGAAGGCAGAAGGGGAGGGAAGGAAGAGACAGAAGAAAGAGATGAAGGGAGGAAGACTAGGAAGAAAGAGACGGGGAAGGGACCACTGGGGAGAGGAGAGGGAGAAGCAAAAGAACTAGAAGGAAGAAGATAGGAGGAGAAGAGAGGAATTAGAAACTTCTAGGAGGAACACTCATACCAGCCCATCAAAAGAATATGTTTTTATTTTCTGTGTTTCATTAATAATAGGCTAAATTTTGAAGGTCTCTGAGTAAGGAAGTGAACTTCAGCAACAGCTCCTGGGCCACTTGCTGCAGACTTCCCTTGGCTTTCTTACCAGAGTGAAGCAAGTCTCTTCTCAAGTTTATGTTTCATTTGAATCGCAACCATAATGATGATTTCCCCACCCGCCCCCGCCACTGCCTTTCGTATTGTCTTTTGTTGGCGAGTTCTCCCTGGCTCTGCTCGCGTGCTGTACACTGTGTAGGAACCGCAGAGCTGCCTGCGCCGTGTTAACTGTGCCTTTTGTTTGTTCCCACAATCAGCTCCAAAACAGCTGTTGAATGCTCGTCCTTGGATCTGTCGTCTTCTGGAACGGCAGGCAGCATCTTCTGCTTTTCATTTTCTTGAAGAAAACGGGAGATTTAAAAAACAAAAAAAAAAAAAGAAAAAGAAAAAGAACAGGCCAGGAGCTCTGTAGGTGCTAGTTAATAACTTCCTCCCTTTCCCTTAATCAACAAAGTTCATACTCCCAACAGCCCCAGGGTTCCCCTTAAGTTTCTGACCTAAGCTGAACTTCACAAGTCACTGAGGGGGGTCCAGATGAGCCAGCCTGGGGGGAGTGCCATTTGACACAGTGGTGAGGAAAGCACAGACAATTGTCACAGTCCTGTGGTGCCCCCAGGTCCAGTAGGCCCCATCTGTTGAAAAGTCAGACATTTAAGTGCCATTGGTCATTTAGGTATGAATTGGCCGGTGAGTTTTGCTTTAGGGAGCTTTCCTTATGAAAACTTGGCATTGAGTGATGGACACATTTAATACCTTGTGGTACGAAAACGCACTCAAGAAAATCAAGTCAAAGTGTCCTTTGCTGGACACAGAGCTATTGCTTACTGTGGAATCATTGCTTCAAGGCTAACAGCTAATCAAAACAGCCATTATTAAATGTCACGAGCTGTGTTTAAATGACTTTTTGACCACTGGTTCTTCTCACCACAGCTCTCCACGGGGGGGGGGGGGGGGTCATCTAAAGAGAGCTTTGGAGGAGGTAGCCCTAGTGGCACTAATCCAGTGCCACAAGTTTTGCTCCAGCCATCCAATGAAGCCTAGAGAGGGGTTTTCAATGTGTAGCTTGGATCAGAGTCACTGCCGTATGAAAATCACAGCTACACACAAGCCTTGAAACCAACATGTAAGGTGTGGGGTGCACACAGTCTCATGGGTACCTGCTGTAAGTCAGCTGACTTTTGTAACTGCCTTGTAAATAGAATTTCACTCCCTTCTTTTGGAGAGGTTTAGCCCATCACAAACCATCTTTGGCAAGCTTCATGGTCACTTCTACACAGCGAGTCTCCCTCTCTCTTCCTCTTCCCTCCCCTCCCCTCTCCTCCCCTCCCCTTCCATCCTCTTCCTTCCACACTCCACATCTCCCCACATAACCCCTGGAGATATAAAACTAGTGTTCAGTCCACACCATCTCTTCGAGACCAAAATCCACCAAAGGTAGACCAGACTAGCCCAAAGTAGTAACTTTTTAAACCAATACATCTTCGTATGTTTAAATAAATTATGGTCCTGCCTGTCTCACCTCAGCCCCACAGAAAATAGGAGCCTTAAATGAAAACTCCCAATATCCCAGCTTCAAAAAAATTTAGCCCCCAGATCTATACTCTGACTAAGGTAATAATGGCCACATCCTTGATTGTTTTCTTCCCTGACACCACACAGCTCGGCTCTTACTTCCCCACTGTTCATTCATCCAATCTGTAACTCATAGCTTGCATTCCCCAGCTTCTCCCTACGCCCAAGGCATTCTACCTATTCTATGCTCTTCTTGCCTCCCACCTTTATATGGCTGTTGCCTCTCACCTGCATTGACCTCACTCCAGTCCTTGCTGCGTTTGAGCCAGTTCACACCCAGCGGCCAGAGGAATTTAAAAAAAAAAAGTGTCCTTTTGTTTTGCTCAAAACAGGTTCTCACTGAGTACCCAATCTGGCCTCAAACTTAATTCTTGTGACCTCTGCCCCCCCCCCCCAAGGCTGAGGTTCTAGATGTGCTGGAAGGCCCTGTAAAGAAGTGGATTATGGACCGCTTTTCTCTTGAACGCCTTTCAATAGTTTCTCATCTCCCATGTGATAAAAATCCAACCACTAACCATGACCTAAAAAGGCCTCCCTGGCTGTTGTGACTTGTACCAAAAACATGCGTTGCCCACACTCTCTTTCTGCCTCTCCCAGGGACTGGCTGGCTGTCCCTGTCTTGAGCAATCTGCCCCACTCAGGACTGCTCTCTCAACCTGAAATATCCTCTGTCTGGTACCTTACATGGCCAGAACCTTCACTTATTTGTATTCTGTCTCCCTCCACTAGATTTGAAATTCCATGGAGAAAAGGATTTCAGCTTATTTACAGTTGTACTCATAGCCATAAGAGCATACCTGACACACTATAGTAAAACTTGAAACATCTGATGTTTCATTGTAAGCTATGGTGATTTGAATAAGATTGGTGCCCACAACCTCATATATTTGAATGCTTAGACCCCAGTTGAGAAGCTGTCCATGAAGGATTAGAAGGTATGGCATTGTTGGAGTAGGCATGGCCTTGTTGGAACAAGTGTGTTGCCAGGCCCAGTCTTTGTCTTTGTCTGTCTGTCTCTCTGTGTCTGTCTCCCCCCACAAACCCCCTGCCTACTGCCTGATTAGTAGGATGTAAAGCTCTCAGCCATTTCTCCAGCCTGACACCACGCTCCTCCACATAATGATAATAGGCTAAGACGTTGAAACTCTGAGCAAGTCCCCAATTACATACTTTCCTTTATAAGAGTTGCCTTGGTTGTGATGTTTCTTCACAGCAATAGAAACACTGACTAAGAGAGAGGTCAGCTGAGCTAGCTCTCCGACTGACAACAAATATTTGTATCATTAAATGAAGAACTGGGAATGGAGCAGGACAATAAATTTGAGCAATTCATTTTCAAGGCAGCCTCTCTCTCTGAGTGACCAGGGTTGACAAGTTTTCCCTTATACATATATCCACTGTGTCTATGAGCTGCTGCTGACATATTTATCCCCACATCACTCTCAGAATGTATGTTGATTTTCTTTTTTGTTTTTTTTGAGACAGGGTTTCTCTGTGTAGCCCTGGCTGTCCTGGAACTCACTTTGTAGACCAGGCTGGCCTCGAACTCAGAAATCCTCCTGCCTCTGCCTCCCAAGTGCTGGGATTAAAGGCGTGCGCCACCACCGCCCGGTATGTTGATTTTCTAACCCAGTCATAAGTACAAGAATCCGAAATTAACTTGAGCTAAGTTAGCCCAAATAAGAATTCCTTACTGTATAGTAGAGACTTAGATACCCTGTCCTCTGTTCAGCTGTTTCCTTCTCTATAGATGGGTTTTCTACCCTTTTGTCATCCCCCCAACACACACACACACACACACACACACACACACACACACACACACACACACACAGATGCATGCACAATAATTCTGAGTTGTTACAACATCTCTGCTGCTCACATTTTCTGATAGATTCTGATTCTCGGGTCCTCCTGGGTGCCTTAGGCTTGGAGCTGAATTCTGAGTTGCTGGAAAATGTAAAGTGTTAAACTGGTCCTATAGGAGAGAAAGAAGAGAAAAGGAAAAGTATTTGGATCTGTTCAAGGAAAGAATAAGTATATTTTAAGCATCAAAGCATGATGCATTATTTCCTAAAGGAGAATTGCATTAAGAATAAGCACATAGCCAGGCAGTGGTGGCCCACGCCTTTAATCCCAGCACTTGGGAGGCAGAGGCAGGCGGATTTCTAAATTCAAGGCCAGCCTGGTCTACAGAGTGAGTTCCAAGTCAGCCAGGGCTACAGGGAGAAACCCTGTCTCTTGAAAAACCAAAAAAAAAAAAAAAAGAATAAGTCCATATTTCTGGATATGGTTGGATATGGTGTGGCATGCTAGGGATCCTAGCACTCTTGGGAAGCAGAAAAGGATCTTTGTGAGTTGAAGATCAACCTACTCTACATAATGAGTGCCAGAGCTGCCAAGCTACAAACTGAGACCCTGTCTCATAAGAAGAAGAAGGGGAGGAAGAGGAGGAGGAGGGAGCATATACTTATTAGTCCTGAAAGCTTAATAGGTTGTTTGAAGTTGTTGCCTTTTCAAACCAAATGACTCAGACACCAGGAGGTTCTTTTGTTACCTGATCAATCTCATTCTGTTGGTAACACAGCAAACTCAGATGATTACAACGTTTAACTGAGAGCAGCCCGTTTCCCTGTCCTTATGTTCAACTTCGTGAAACATCATCTGCCCACAGGTGTTTGACTCTGTAGAAACAGAACCATCCATGTAGTTTGAATTTTAAAATGTGGTTGAATTTTGGGTGTGAGGTTTTAAGTTTTTGTGGAATGATGTCATGTAAGTTACAACAATGAGCATGTTCAGAAAAACAGTAGATAGGAAAAAAAATGTGTATAGTGGTTAATATTCTGACTTTAGGGGCTGGAGCGATGGCTCAGTGGTCAACAGCATTGGCTACTCTTCCAGAGGACCTGAGTTCAATTCCCAGCACCTACATGGCAGCTCACAACTACCTGTGTCTCCAGCGCCAGGGGACCCAATGCCCTCTTCGGGCCTCTGAGGGCACCAGATATACACACACCAGTGCACAAACATACGTGCAGACAAACACCCACACATGTAAAATAATATGTATTTTTAAAATCTGGTTCTGTAGCCTGATGTTTCAAACCTTGGTTTCTGCCTCTTAATCGGCTCTATATAGTTTGATTTTTTTATAAAAAATTTTTTATAAAACTGGGATGTTAGCATTCCTTATATGAGCGCTCTGGAGAAGTCAGACTCAGCGACATAGAAAGTAGAAGGACAAAGCCTGAGATGGCTCAGCAGGAAAGGGTGTTTGCTGCCGAACATGGTGACATGAGTTCAGTCCCTAGGTCCCACATACTAGAAGAAGAGCTCTGACTCCTCCAAGCTGTACTCTGACTTTCACACATGCCCCGTGGCACCTACATGCATGTGTACATGTGTAAAAGTGTAACTTTTTCAAAATTTTCTTGTGGCTTATTCATTGTTTTTGTTTTTCTTTTTCTATATTTTATTTATTTTATTTAATCTTTTTTAACAGTCCAGACGTTATCCCCCTCCCGGTCTACCCTCTGACTAACTGTTCCACATCCCACACCTCCTCTCCACCCCTCTGCCCCACCCCCATCTCCACAAGGATATCTGAATCCCCACCCCACCTGACCTCTAAACTCCCTGGGGCCTCCAGTCTCTTGAGGGTTAGGTGCATCATCTCTGAATGAACACAGACCCAGCAGTCCTCTACTGTATGGGTTGGGGGCCTCATATCAGCTGGTGTATGCTGTCTGGTTGGTGGTCCAGTGTCTGAGAGATCTCAGGGGTCTGGGTTAGTTGAGACTGCTGGTCCTCCTACAGGGTCGCCCTTCTCCTCAGCTTCTTCAGCCTTCCCTAATTCAACCACAGGGGTCAGCTGCTTCTGTCCATTGGTTGGGTGCAAATATCTGCATCTGACTCTTTCAGCTGCTTATTGGGTCTTTTGAAGGGCAGTCATGATAGGTCCCTTTTTGTGAGTGCTCCATAGCCTCAGTAATAGTGTCAGGCCTTGATAAATGGAACGTCATGAAACTGGAAAGCTTCTATAAGGCAAAGGACATAGCCAATAGGACAAATTGGCAACCTACAGATTAGGAAGTATAACTTTTAAAAAAAGAAATGAGAGAGCTATCTTCCAGGGCTGATGGGATGGGCAGTTATTTAAAGTACAGAGTGGCTGCAAGTTAAGCATCCTCCTGTTTTATCCTCCTTAGTGCTGGGACTATAGTCATACACCACCACACCCTAGCCTAAAGTCAGCCTTTTAAATATTCTAACACATCATAGTACTTTGTTTGATAAATTCAATAAATGTAATAGATTTTGACTGACTCTATTAAGATTCTAAACTTAACAAAAGGAGACAGGGTTTAATGCCAAAATGTAAAAATGAAACTTTTACTAAATTATTTCCAAAGAAATTACTTTCAAAAAATTTCTCCAAACATGCATCTTGCCTTAAAAAGTCAATTTTCATTTTACCAGCTGGCTGTTCAGTTTCCTCAGTCCTTGGGAAAAGGAACTTTAGAACACATCTTGGTCATTAGAACACATCTTGGTCAACCAAGAAGCTCTGGGTTTCACAGTAGCATCGCTATTGTGTCTATATGTCAGGTAGCACAGAAGGTAGTTTAGAAATGGCTCCTACCTAGCAAGTCTTCAGAGGTGCAGCCCTCTGAACAAATCTACAGTCTAAGTGTGGTGGTGGCATGGGACAGAGGGGAGGGAGGAAGGGAGAAAAGAATGGGGAAGGGGGAGAGAAGGAGGAAGGAGAATGGGGGGAGGAGGAAGGGAAGGGAAGGGAAGGGAAGGGAAAATCATATAGCCTGGGGCTAGGAATGCAGTTCACTAGTAGAGTGTTTGCCTAACAAGCAAAAGGTCCCCAGCATTGGAAAAAATGAAAAAGAGGAGAGGGAGCATACATGTACACATACATACATACACACACACACACACCACAGAAAGGAGGCTGTGTACACACAGAAGCCACAGTTGAAGGGCTGCAGTCACAAGCTAAGGAGAGAGGAGCTGATGGCCACCAGGAAGTTAAAGAAGGTCAAGCAAGGACTCTTCCAAAGTTTCCAGCCCTGAAACACCTCCCCTCCCACCATCCAACACAACAGAGATTCCTATCATTTAGAGCCAACTAACAAAAGCAAAGGCAAATGCTGTCCTTGGTCCCTTGTACAGACTTTTTCATATGTCCCGCTCCACATTTTTATTGATTTCTCCATTTTCCATGTTATTCATTGCAAAGAAAGTTTCTGTGGCCTCTCTTCTCCCCTTCACCTCTACCTTTCAAGAGGTAATACTTCTTTTTGAGGTGACCCTTTCCTGACCCCCATCAGTCCCCAAATCAACAGGCCATATTTTTTTTTCTGTTTCCACCTGCCCTTGGGTTAAATATAAATGCCTGTTATGTTAACAGAAAAGAAGAAAATGAGAATGGAACTGCAAGAAAGTTTGCCTAATTTGTAAAATGAAATGAGTTTCGATTCCAGCAGCTTATGTCTTATTCTCGTGAGGACTGGGTTTACATCGATCATCTTTTTTTTCCTGGCAGTCAAGTGTGGAATATGGCGGAGTGAGAAATGTAATTGTGTAGACATAAAAAATTGCGTCTCGATACCCATCATCGCGACACTTTTCTCAAGATGCTATCTCGGTGTCCTTCAGAGCAATAACGATACCAATTGAGAACGTAACAGAAGCAACTTAAGTGTTATGCCTCGTTTACTTCTGGCCTAATGTGCTTGAGAGCAGGGCTATTGCTCATGACATAAAGTTCTGTCAGAAAGACTGGAAACACTTCAAGACCATTAAAATAAAATGCCCGCCATTCCTGCTGTTCAAATATTCCTCAGCTTCTAATTTAAGGCACCAACACCTAAGAATGTAATTGTGTTATTCTCTCTGATAGCTGGAATCTATCTAAGCCAAATGCCTAGGAATTATGGACTATTGGGGCTACAGGAGTCCAGAAGACAAATGAGGTGGGCAAAACGTGTTATTTTGTACTGGCTCGTTCAACATTTGGGCTCTGTTTCCATTTATGTGTTAAAATGCAAAGACTAAAGTGTCTGAAGTGTCTTTCCTTGGCTCAATTGAAGAAGAGGTTGGGGAAATGGACAAACTGCCTGAAGATCGAAACTTAGGGGAGAGAGGGAGAAGACAGAAAGACTCCCACACCTCTGCTCAAAATTATTGTCCACACTAAACTTTCAAAGTGTCCTTTTTTTAAAAAAAAAAAATCTGGGAGTTTTCACCTTAGTAAAGCAGTTCACATTGAAACTGAAACTTCTCACCCTGATTAGCCAGTGAGAGCGCATGGAGAGGGTGCTGGACCGGAAAGGGGCAATTTTAAAAGCAAACACCCCAACAAAGTGACGCCTGTCTCCTTCACATGGGGGAAAACCATTTCTGTCTAATGCCTGCCTCCGGAGAGATATGTTTTAGATTCAGGTACCCAATAGGTACATCAGGACTGACTGGGACATGGTGCCAATTCAAAGTGTCGCATAGTAGAAAAATGGGGCAAAATCTCAACGCGGTTTCTATTCTTTAATAGAAAGCAATACTGCAGCCGGGCGGTGGTGGCGCACGCCTTTAATCCCAGCACTTGGGAGGCAGAGGCAGGAGGATTTCTGAGTTCGAGGCCAGCCTGGTCTACAAAGTGAGTTCCAGGACAGCCAGGGATACACAGAGAAACCCTGTCTCGAAAAACCAAAAAAAAAAAAAAAAAAAGAAAAAAAAAAAAAAAAAAAAAAAAAAAAAAAAAGAAAGCAATACTGCAGTTTAAATTAGCAAGGCACTGCTGAACCCTTATTTAAAATGTGTTTGCAATGACATCCCAAGAAAGGAATTTTTTTTCTTGTTTAATTGCACTGTCAGGGTGGACCGCTTTCACTTAAAACCATTCTGAGGTAGACCTTTTAATAGAAAGTGACAATTTAAATTGCCACGATAGCAGTAGAAATGGTGCTTAAAGTCATTACTAAACTGATGTCGCAGTTGGCTCCAGACCAGTTTGTTAAAGCTGAAGAAAAGGTGTGGGGGGGAAGGGAAGAAAGGAACGAAATGGTGAATCATTAATTCCTTTTGTATCCATTGTAATAACATCAGCTGTGATGAAGTCATCTGGCCCCCAGTGGATATAATGTACATTTCTATTGAATTCCACATTATTCCACTCTAACGTTTATCCTGATTAATGCTGACTACTAGGGAACTGCTCCAGTCACAAGCACTTAGTTCTCTGCAGTGACTTTGTTTTCTTGTCTTCACTCCCAGGGTCCAAAGAGAGGGACTGTGCCTTCCATTTGGCTGGCTGGAGTTCCAGTCTGCCTTTCTTTACTCTTCCTAGAATTAATTAATCAGACTCTCTTGGCATTCCCTGCAGGTGACTCTCACTAGCTTTCTGGGAGTGCCATCTGCAGACTGAATGAGTCCTGAGAGCCTAGGTGAAGGCCACCTAAGGGAGGCCACTGGTCAAACAGCATGGGAGTTGGGGGAGGGAGCAGTGATGGAATACTGCTTCTGTGAACCTGGATAACAGCTCACGACTGAGTCAAGGTCAAATTTGGAACATTGTGGGTGCAGGGAGGATGCCACAGACATTTAGAAAGATGGATGAGGGACAGACACGGCCAGAAGTTGCAGCCCATCTAGGCACATCATAGTCTCTCACACATTTGTTTTGAAATTGTCTCTGAAATATACTCTCTTAAAAGGATAGGAATCACTTGATTTTCTAGAAATTACAGGTAAGTTAGCTTATAGGATTGCCCTTTTAAAACTATACTGCAGGGGCTGGAGGAATGGCTCAGCGGTTAAGAGCACTGACTGCTCTTCCGAAAGTCCTGAGTTCAAATCCTAGCAACCACATGGTGGCTCACAACCATCTGTAATGGAGTCTGGCGCCCTCTTCTGGTGCGTCTGAAGACAGCTACAGTGTGCTTAGATATAATAATAAACATTTATTTTAAAAAAAAAACTATACTGCAAGTGACTGAGAGGCAGGTTAGTCCATAGCTCTTCAGAACCCACATTTAAAAAAAAATAACTGGGGCTGAAGAGATGGCTCAGAGGTTAAGAGCACTGACTATTTATTCTTCCAGAGGTCCTGGGTTCAATTCCCAGTAACCACATGGTGGTTCACAACCATCTGTAATGGGATCCGATGCCCTCTTCTGGTGTGTCTGAAGACAGCAACAGTGTACTCATACATCAAATTAAAAACAAACAAACTCCTGGGCATGCTATCACATTCGCAACCCCAGCACTGAAGAGGCAGGGACAGAACAATCCATGAGTCTAAGTGCTGAGCTCCATAGGCCAGTGAGGTACTGTCTTCAAAAAGGTATTGTTCCCCGAGGATGATACACTCGGACATACATGAAACTATACACTGCAGCTGGGCATGGTGTTGCGTGCCTGTAATCAAAGCTGAGAACCTGGGGTAGGAAGAATGCGATAATTCCAGAAATAAATAAATAGGCAGAAGTCGACGTGGTATAAATACACTTGCAGTGTTTTCGAAAAGCTAAGTCTTTTCTTTTCTTCTCTTTCTTTCTTTTTTGCCAAAAAGTCTTTGTATGCAGGCTGGCCTTGAACCCACCACCGCTCCAGCCTCCTAAGTTTTATTGGAGGAAATCCTGAAAAATGGGGCACTGTAGGGAAACCCAGAGTGGGTGAACTCCTGAGCAAATGTATATTTTAACATAGGCACAGCATGTTGAGGACTCAGACCAATTGGTCTATGGTAAATTGGCAAAACCATTACCCATGTAACCAGGCTTGAGAGGGGTGGCAAAGCTTTTGGGGGGGGGGGTCTGAGTATGAGGGTTCATGAACATTGACCAGTGATACAAAGATTAGCGACCCTGGTTTCATTCTGGCCACATCTAGAGTCTGAGACTGCTCCCCTATAAAGACACCCGACCAAGATTGGTTAACCCTCCCCGTGTGCTATGACGAACAAACAGGCTGAGAGTCCGGGTAGCCTTAGCAGTTAGAGAACCCAGCCTGATCCCAGTGTCATTGCACGAGTGTTTACATATCTGTCCTTTCTCCATTCCCTCAAAGCTTCTAGTCAAGGTTGCAGGATGCAGGCCTCAGAGGTTAGGCAGAGCAGGCAGTCTTGTGTCTAAGAGTCAGAGAAGACAACCTGGTAGGTTTCAGAGAAGACAATCTAAAAGTTTTTCAAGAATCTGTGACAGAAGCCGGGTGGTGGTGGTGCACGCCTTTAGTCCCAGCACTTGGGAGGCAGAGGCAGGAGGATTTCTGAGTTCGAGGCTAGCCTGGTCTACAGAGTGAGTTCCAGGACAGCCAGGGCTACACAGAGAAACCCTGTCTTGAAAAACCAAAAAACCAAAACAAAAAAACAAACAAACAAAAATCAGAATCTGTGACAGAGTTAGACCTTCCTATTGTCTTTAGGAGACGTGAGATCATACACACACACACGCACACACGCACACACACACACTCAAAACATTGATATCCCCAAGACTGAAAACAGAAAAGTAGATATCAAAAAAAAAAAGAAAAGAAAAGTAGATATCACAAAGTATGGACACTGGGGTCGACATAGGCTTGCTTTTATTTTAGGCTTTATTCCTGAATTTGGTTTGTAGCCAGCAGCCCACAGTATTCACTAAAAGCAAACCTCCCTGCACATAGATGGGCTCAAAAAGTAGCCCTGGACCACAGCTTTACACAAGGTACCTCCTGGACAATACAGATACTATTAATTATCTGGGTCTTTGGAGAGAGGTTGTTTTACTTTCTTCCATTTGCCAGTGTGTATAGTGTATAGTGTTTGCATGTGTATGGGCACAGGAGTGAGTGTAAATACATGGGTAGACATGGCTGTGGAAGGCTAAGTGATGTCAGGGGTCATCATCGGAGGCCCTTCCACCTTCTTCATGGAGTCAGGGCCTCCCAGTCAAACCCAGAACTCACAGATATGGCTAATTATTCCTAGGCAGTGTGTTCTGGAGCTGCCCTGCCTCTCCCTTCTGAGGCTGCAATTATGTGAAGTTACAGGTGAGCTGCTACACTCAGCCAGCATCCTCACAGGTACTGGGACTCTAAATTCTTATCCGCCTGCTTGTGTGTGGAATGATTTAACCACTAAGCAATCTCCACAGCCGGCTGAGCTTAGGGCTGCTGTCGCATCTTTAACATTCCACCATATCTGGAATTAAAGGAGAAGCCAGGCAAAACACTTTCATAAAGGCTATTTTCTGTCAAACACACCAAGGGCATTGCACTTCCAGATCAGCCAAAGCTGAGTTACTCAAGGTTTGGTTTTTGTTTTGTTGCTGTTGTTGTTGTTGTTTTCAGAGAGATACCACCAATGAAGAGGCAGAGAAAGGAAAGAGGAAGGGACGAGGAGAGGATGCTGGGACAGAGGGGAGAGAGAGAAAAGAGGAGAGAGAAGGGCTCATGTGATGTGCACAGGGGGCAGAGAGGGCAGTGGCTAGCCTGAAACCTGCAGTTAGGCAGGCTGGACAGTCTCTCTCAACTTGCTGCTGAAATATGAAGACACTCCAGCCAAATCCCTTCTTCTTCTTCTTCAGAGCGTCTCGGTGTTTTTGCCCTCAAGCCCTTTGAATGATTGTGCTCCAAGTCGGCTGAGAAGGTGCTGTTTGGAGAAAGCAATTCTCAGAAAGCAAGCAAGAGCCACATAAACACATGAAGGGGAGATCCCAGCAGAAAGAAGCCCTTGAGTTAAAAACATGCCAGACACCTTGCTAAGATAGGTAACACTCCAGGGGACAATGGTACAGAGCTTTACTTCATTCTGATAATGTTTCCCCAACTGGTGCTGAGGCTAAAACCCAAGACTTTGCCTATACTGGGCAAGTAAGCACAGCACCACTGAGCAACAGTCCCTATAGGTGTGTGTTTGCTTGTTTGTAGGGTCTTGCTGCCTGGAACTCAGCCTCCCTAGTGCTGATCTTAAGGACTGGAGTGTTATTCTGAATGAAATGGGCAAGAGTTTGAATAAAGAAATGGCATGTTTTATTTGGCTTATATTTTAACAAAAGTATTGGTCACTGTATGGAAAAAGGACTTCAGGAGCCTTCAAGATGGCCCCGTGAGGCCAGGCAGTGGTGGCGCACACCTTTAATCTCAGAACTTGGGAGGTAGATGCAGGCGGATTTCAGAGCTCTAGGCCAGCCTGGTCTACAGAGTGAATTCTGGGACAGCCAGGGCTACACAGGGAAACCCTGTCTCAAAAAAAAAAAAAAAAAAAAAAAAAAAAAAACCAAATAGACAACAAAAGATGGACCTGTGAGTAGGGGCACTTGCCACTAAGACTGATGACCTGAATACCATCCCTAGGACTGGGGCATTGTTCTCTGACCTCCACACATGCACTGTGACTAACACATTCTCTCCCAGATGCACACGTATACATGCACACAAACAAAAGTAAAGGAAATTTTAAGAGAAGGAACTACAGGTAGTCAAGGACAGAAACAAAGACAATTTGGAGGGGTGAGGTGCATTTCAGAGATCCAGGTGAGAGGCGATAATGGCTTGAATGGGCACAGCAACAGTCACAGGAAGAGAGGAATGTCCCGGTAGGAAGTCCAAGTCTGTTTATAGCTTGAAGATAAGATGGAGTCAAGATTTGCTGGCGGATGTGTGGATGGACTGTGAGATATGTGAAGGTGTTCTGTGGTTTAGGGCAGTTGTGATAAAGGAATCAGGGCAAAATCTAATCCTGGAAGAATAAAAACAGAAAAATCAGAGGTGGTGAACAAAGGAAAGGACCGTACTGTTAGACACAGAAGCAATAGCAACACACCCATATGCTGGCAGGAGTGGCCCAGTAAACAGGAGCACAGCAGTGATTCAGGAGAGGGGATGGAATTTAGCACACAAGTACGACGTGCTCTTCCTGGTCAGAGCATAGACGTCATTAACCTTTGTTAAGTAGGGCAAGGTGAGCTGAAAGAATGCAGGGAGGAGAGGAAACGTGGAAAGTTTGAGAGGACAGAGAGAAAACAAACTGTTGAACTTTGCCTGCATTTATTAAAGGCTTCCCCCAGTTCCCAGTAAAATCCATGTGTCCCCCCCCCAAAGGGAGGGGAAGGCAGACCAGACCCCTAGATGTTTGCAGTAAGAGAAGAAGTATACAATAAGGAACAAAGATGGCAGGATATAAGTTCTTAGCCATGTTCCCCAGCGGTGGGCCTCACTGTGAGGCCTGTGAGTGCCTCCTTCAAATGAAAGGGGATATGGAAAATCAAGTTGCCAGAAGAAACATTGGTCTGTACAGTGTCTGTGTTACTGATGTCTGTGTTGTTATGACCAAAATATCTGTCAGAAAAGAAAGGGGTATTTAGGTTCATGGTTTCCAAGAGATCTCAGTCTATTGTGGTGGGGGTGGGTGGGTGGTTAATTACTTGTCTGTATCTGTGATAAAACACAATGACTCTTAAAGCACCTTATGGAGGAAAGAGTTTATTTGGGCTTAGGGTTCTGAACGTGAGGAGCCCGTCATGGTGGGAAGATATGGTAAAAGGCAGCAGGCACAGTGACAAGAACAGAATACTGAGAGCTTACATTTTGAACCTCAAGAATGAAGCAGAGGGCTGGAGAGATGGCTCAGAGGTTAAGAGCACTGTCTGCTCTTCCAGAGGTCCTGAGTTCAATTCCCACTAACCACATGGTGGCTCACAACCATCTGTAATGGGATCTGACGCCCTCTTCTGCTGTGTCTGAAGACAGCTACAGTGTACTCATATACAATAAATAAATAAATCTTTAAAAAAAAATAATGAAGCAGAGAAAGCAAACTAGAAGTAGGTGAGGATTTTTACTCCCCAAGCCTGTCCCAGTAACATGCTGTCTCCTAAACCTCCCCCAAACAGTGCTCTCAACTGGTAACCAAATATCCAAATACAAGAGCCTGTGGGGGACTCTCTTAGCCAAACCACTACCACATGACTACAGAAGCCTGTTGCAGAAGCTGTTTTCATGACTAGAACCAGGTAGCCAAGAGCACAGGGCAGAACCAGGAAAGACTCTAACCTTCAAAGTCCCACCTCTAATGACTTTGCCAGCTGGGTCCTACCTCTAAAGTGTCCATAGCTTTCCAAAACAGTGCCATCAACTGAGGAGCAAATGTTCAAATGTGAGGCTGTGAAGGAACAGCTCAGATTCGAACCATAACAGTGCCCCAATCTCTGAATGGCTGTTCTAGCTCCTCTATCAAAATGGAATGAGTGTATGCCTTGGTTAGGGTTTCTATTGCTGTGGCAAAACATCATGACCAAAAAAACAAGTTGGGGAGGAAAGCGTTTATCTAGCTTACACTCCCACATTGGAGTCCATTACTTAAGGAAGTCAGGGCAGGAACTCAGAGCAGGAACCTGGAGGCAGGAGCTAGTACAGAGGCCATGGCTGCTTACTCGCTTGCTCTTCGTGGTTTGCCTAGCCTACTTTCTTATACAATCCAAGACCACCAGCCCAAGTAAACACCACCCATCAAAGGCTGGGCCCTCCCTTCTTGATCAATAATTAAGAAAATGCCTAACAGCTGGATCTCATCTGGCGCAACAGAATTTCCTCAACTGAGGCTCCTTCCTCTCTGATGTCAGGCTGACACACAAAACCAGCCAGAGCAGTATGTCTAACATGATGGTTTGTGCTTTTAATCCCAGCACTCAGGAGGCAGAGGCAGGCAGGCAGACATCTGAGTTGGAGGCCAGCCTGGTCTATATACTGAGTTTCAGGATAGCCAGGGCTATGTAGAGAGAACCTGTCTCAAAAACAAACAGACTTAGGGTGAGTACGGCAGCATGGCGGTACAATGCGGAAAGAGAGACATCTTATGTTCTCCATGGAGCATGACTTTCAAGGGTGCCCCCATCTCGTGACATCAGTTTCACCTGGGAAATTGTTTCGACCCAAAACCTACTGTTATGATTTGAATATGCTCCCTCAAAAATTCACATTAAGGCCAGGCATGGTGGTGTGTGCCTTCAATCGTACCACTCGGGAGGCTGAGGCAAGATCACAAATTCAAGACCCTGTCTCAAAAGGGGGATGGAGTGGCAGGGAAATTGATAAAAAGCACTTGCTGGCAACCTGAGTTTGATCTCCAGAACGTACATAAAGGTGGTAGAAGAGACTCAATTCCACAAAGTTGTCTTCTGACCTCCAACATGCATGCACCTCTCTCTCTCTCTCTCTCTCTCTCACACACACACACACACACACACACACACACACACACACACACACACACACACACCAGACCCACTCATTCACACACTTAAGAATTTCAAAAAAGAACTGGAAGCCATAATATATACGCAGAGGCCCTGCTGCAGACCCATGGAGGCCCCGTGCTTGCGGCTTCAGTCTCTGTACGTTCGTGTGGCCTTTGCTCAGTTCATTTACTGGGCCTTGCTTTCTTCACTTTTCTTTGAATTACCCACTGTCGGGTATTTTGTTATAGCAGCACAAACAGGCTAAGATACTTACTAACTCAAAAACTCTGAATACAGGAACTAACAGGCTGTGTTTTAGCAAGATCTTTGCAGTTCCGGCAGGGAACTGTGAAGCAGGGCTTGAAGGCGCCGCCTGGCTAACTTTCCACCTGCTCTTATCCCGTACTGCCACCTATTGGGCAAGTTCTTCCACATGCTGCGGGAGAAATGAAACCTATTACAGAGGAAGGGAACCTCATTTCCTTGTATTTTTCTCTTGTAAAAGATTTTACAGGTCTACAAAGTGAGTTCCAGGACAGCCAGGGCTACACAGAGAAACCCTGTCTCGAAAAACCAAAAACAAACAAACAAACAAAAAAAAAAAGATTTTACAAACCAAACCAAAAAGAAAGTTTACGAACTTTTGAATGCAAATGCTAATTTTACACCATTGTAAGCAGTATAATTGGAGCTTTTTAAATATTCATTTATTTGTGTGTGTGTGTGTGTATGTGTGTGTGTGTGTGTGTGTGTGTGTGTGTGTGTGTGTCAGAAGACAACTTGCTGGAATCTGTTTTCTCCTTACACCACATGGGTCACAGGACTCACAGTCAGGTTATCAGGCTGTCAGGCAGATGAAGCAGACAATGCCAATATATGGAATTAATAACATCTCAGAAAATCTCACAAGTTTGTTATCATATCCCAAATTAGTCATTTCTTTTTTTTTTTAAAGATTGTATTTATTTTATGTATGTGCGTACACTGTAACTGTCTTCAGACTCTCCAGGAGAGGGCGCGAGACCTCATTACGGATGGTTGTGAGCCACCATGTGGTTGCTGGGATTTGAACTCAGGACCTTCGGAAGAGCAGTCAGTGCTCTTAACCACCGAGCCATCTCTCCAACCCCATTTCTTGTTTTATATGCTTAAGCTTTTTCCAGTTTTCAGAAGTCATACCTAATAGCACAGTGAATATTTCTGTATGATAAGCTGGGGTAGTTATTTCTTTTAGGTTAAAATCTCCAAACTAAAATCACTTTTTCACTTATTTAAAGGTTTATCTGTTTTCATTGTGTATCAGTGGGTTTTGTTTGTTTGTTTGTTTTTGTTTTTGTTTTTGTTTTGCCTTTATGGCTATGTGCCATGTGCCTGCAGTGCCTGCAAAGGCCAGCAGAGGGCGTTTGAGCCTATGAAGCTAAAGGTGCTGAGACTTGAACCCAGGTCCTTTGGAAGAGGCAGCCAGTGCTCTTAACCCCTGAAACCACCTGACTGGTCCTAAAATTTCTTTTTAAACTTTATTTAATTTTAATTTCTGTTGTTGTTGTTGTTGTTGTTAAGTGATGAGAGCTGGGCATAGTGGCTCATGCCTTTAATCCTGACACTCAGAAGGCAGAGGCAGAAAGGTGTCTGTGAATTCAAGGCCAGCCTGTACTACATAGTGAGTTCCAGGACAGCCAGGTATACATAATGAAACCCTGTCTTTTAAAAAAGATGACAGGGTCTCACTATTCTACCCAGGATGACCTCAAACTCACAATGTTCCTTTCTGAACTTTGTGAGTAACTGAAATTGCAAGTATATACTACCATGCTTAAGGTAAATTTCTCTGGCTCTAAATTTCTCAGCATCATTTTGTCTAAGGTATTTTATTTCGTTTTAGACAGTGTCTTGTAGGCTGGCATCAAATTTTCTGTAACAAAACACCATGACCAAAGCAAGTTGGAGAGGAAAGGGTTTATTTGGCTTACACCTCCAACACACTGTTCATCATTGAAGGAAGTCAGGACAGGACCCAAAACAGGGCAGGAACCTGGAGGCAGGAGCTGATGCAGAGGCCATGGAGGACTGCTGCTTACTAGCTTACTCCTCATGGTTTGCTCAGCCTGCTTTCTTAAAGAACTCAGGACCACTAGCCAAGGGGTGGCACTACCCACCATGGGCTGGGCCTATGCCCCACTGCTCAGTAATTTTTAAAAATACCCTACAGCCAGATCTTACGGAGGCATTTTCTCAGTCGAGGTTCCTTCTTTTCAGATGACTCTGGTTCATATGTCAGGTTGACATCAAGACAGCACAATAGCCAAGGATGACCTCGAATTTCTAATCCTTTTGCCTGGACTGCTGCCCCAGTGCTAAGCTTACAGGCATGCATTACCATTCCCAGCAGTGATGGTTTGAATGAGAATGGTCCCCATGTACTTGAAAATTGATCCCCAATTAGTGGAACTAACTTCTCAGTTGGGGAGGATTAAGAGGTTCACCCTGTTAGAGGAGGTGTGTCACTGGAAGTGGGCTTTGAAGTTTCAAGACTCTTGTGATTTACAATCTCTCTCTCTCTCTCTCTCTCACACACACACACACACACACACAAAACACACACACATCCTTGTGCTTATTGATCAAGATGTAAGTTCCATAACAACCCTCTGAAACTGTAAACCCCCAAATAAACTCTCTTCTTTAAGTTACCTTGGTCACAGTGTAGTGTCTTATCACAGCAACAGAAAAGTAACGAAGACACTGGTTTTGTGGCTCTGGGCATGGCACACAGAGTCTTGTGCATGCTTGCTAGGCAAGTACTCTACCAATTTGCTTAAGTTTAAAGAAAAAAAAAACTAAAAATAATCCAAATGGACTCATGAAAGAGTAGACTGTTATAAAGCCAGTCACACCTGTTACTCTGTAGGCATGGTAAATTATGCTTCTAGCAAGTGTCTCACAACATACTGTCAGGGGATTCTGCTAAAGATCCTAGCTTCTGTGCATCTTTGGAACACCCCTCTTTACTCTTGCCTCCCTGCTAGAAGTCAGATTTCACATAAAATCTAGGGCTCATCCGCTGAACATCTGACTCAAGAGTAAGCAATGAAAAGGAACAGGAAATGCATGGGCTGCACTTTCTCTTTTTAAAATATTTATTTTTATTTTATGTGCACTAGTGTTTTGAGTGCATGTGTGTCTGTGTGAAGGTGTCAGATCCCCTGGAACAGGAGTAAAAGAGGCTTGTGAGCTGCTATGTATGTGAGTGCTGGAAACTGAACACAGGTCCTCCTTAAGGCCACCCAGTGCTCTTGACTACTGAACTAGTCCAGCCCTTAGGACCCAGATAATTTCTTTTGTAGGGCTGTCCTGTGTCATGTTGGACATCTAGCAGTGTCCCTAGTCTCTGTTCACTAGACACCAGCAGCATTCAAGTTATGATAACCAAAAATAATGTTTCCACATATTGCAAAATGCGCCATGAGGCTAAGACATCCCCAAGGTGACACCCACTAGCTTAAAATGATCAATTCTTGGGACATGCCTAAACCTATTCCCTAATTTCATGAAATAGTGGTTAGAGATGGGCCTGAGGAGGACAGGGCAGCCGGGGGATTGCTGTTATTATTTCCCTACTTAGTCTCAAGAGCTCTCCACAGGTCTTTTATTCTGTTTTGTCTTGTTTTCTGAGACAGGGTCTCTCTATGTTCTGGAACTCACTAGGTAGACCAGGCTAGCCTAGAACTCACGGAGCTCTTCCAAGTGTAAGCCACCATTCTGATTATTGTATGTCCTTCTTGTATGATCCACTACGGACTTCATTGTTGCATGGTGACCTCAAGTTACTTTAACTGCTTATGCGTATGCTCAAGATCCGCAAGAAGATGTCCAAGAAGAAGAGGAGGAAGAGGAGGAGGAGGTGGCAGAGGAAGAAGAGGAAGAGGAAGGAGAAGGAGAGGAGGAGAAGAGGAGGAGGAGGAGAAGGAGAGGGAGTGGGAGGGGAGGGGGAGGGGGAGGGGAGGAGGAGAAGGAGGAGGAGGAGGAGGAGAAGAAGAAGAAGAAGGAGAAGAAGAAGAAGGAGAAGGAGAAGAAGAAGGAGAAGGAGAAGGAGAAGGAGAAGGAGAAGGAGAAGGAGAAGGAGAAGGAGAAGGAGAAGGAGAAGGAGAAGGAGAAGGAGAAGAAGAAGAAGAAGAAGAAGAAGAAGAAGAAGAAGAAGAAGAAGAAGAAGAAGAAGAGGAGGAGGAGGAGGAGGAGGAGGAGGAGGAGGAGGAGGAGGAGGAGGAGGAGGAGGAGGAGGAGGAGGAGGAAGAGGAAGAGGAAGGAGAAGGAGAAGGAGAAGGAGAAGGAGAAGGAGAAGGAGAAGGAGAAGGAGAAGGAGAAGGAGAAGAAGAAGAAGAAGAAGAAGAAGAAGAAGAAGAAGAAGAAGAAGAAGAAGAAGAAGAAGAAGAAGAAGAAGAAGAAGAAGAAGAAACTTTTTAGTATGACCTGGTCTCAAAAGTAACATGTCATCATTTCTGCCATAGAGGGAACATGGACTCTACGGGCTCTACCTCTCAGTGGGATGAATATCAAAGTTATATTGTAAGACTTTGTGTGCCAGGCAGTGGTGGCACATGCCTTTAATCTCAGCACTTGGGAGGCAGAGGCAGGAGGGTTTCTGAGTTCGAGGCCAGCCTGGTCTACAGAGTGAGTTCCAGGACAGCCAGGGCTACACAGAGAAACTCTGTATCAAAAAACAAAAACAAAACAAAACAAAAAAGACTGTGTGTAATGAGATGCTGTCAACACTTTTGAAAATCCAATCTATCTCTGTGATCAACGTCACTATCCATCAGGGAAATGCAAATTAAAACCACTAGACAGCACTACAAACCCACCAGAATGTCTAAAAATAAAATGTGGATCAAAAGTACTTTGGGTTGAAGGAGAGAATGCATGTTGGTTTAATCTAGGTATAATCTAGGAAAACCAGCCGCACCGATAGAACCTAAACTCATACGAGTCAACACTCTCCTAGGTTTGCTCCTGAGAGGCACGAATGAACATGCACCACAAAAAATAGACAGGAGAATGTGCAGAGAGTCTTTCAGAAAAATTAAAAACTAGATGACGAAATTTTCTGTTAAAGGTCTATCTCAGAAGGGGCTGAACGATTTTAAGAGCCAGAGGTCAAGGAAGACCAAGGCAAAGCAATGTTCTCTGGACACAAGACTGCTGCACAAAGCCTGTGCAACACCGAGCCAGTTAGAACTGCAGCAGGGAGTGGGAAAGGGCTCAGGAGCCCCCCCCCCCAGACACTGTGAACTTCTGGGAAAGGAAAGGTCAGCTTTCTTTAAGGGTGTAGCCCCTGATAGGTAGACGACAATCCCGTAAACTGCCCCATACCTAGATGTACATAAGCAGCACAAATTGGACTCAATGGGTTGTTTTCAAAGGAGGGAGGTAGCAGGACTGGGAACACTTAGGGGATGATGGAGATATGAATACAATCAAAATACATTGTATTCATCAATGAAACTATATATATATATATTTGGGTTTTTGAGACTGGATTTCTCTGTGTAACAGCCCTGGCTGTCCTGGAATTAGCTCTGTAGACTATTCTGGCCTCGAACTCACAGAGATCCACCTGCCTCTGCCTCCTGAGTGCTAGGATAAAAGGCATAGGCCACCACCACCCAGTCCTAAAAATATTTTTAAATGTCTGTCAATAAGAAAATGGATCTAGGGAGTGGAGAGACAGCTCATCGGTTAAGAGCACTGACTAATTCTTCCTGAGGACCCAGGTTCAATTCCCAGCATCCACTTGGCAGCTCACAATTGTCTGTAATCCAAGATCTGACACCCTCACACAGACATACATACGTACAGGCAAAACACCAATATATATAAAACAAAAATAAAATTTGAAAAAGTAAAAGAAAATGGATCTGGAGCGCAGCATACTGGTGCATGCCTTTAATGCATTTAATGCATTCAGGGGATCTCTGTGAGTTTGAAGTCAGCATGGTCTATGTAGTGAGTTCCAGGACAGCCAGAGCTACATAGTGAGACTCTGCCTCAGAAAAAAAAAAAGGAGAATAAAAAATAAAAAAAAAAGAAAGAAAATAAAGTGGATCTATAAGCTAAGTGTGATCTAGTCATCCAATAGCAAACATAAAATGATTGTTTACACACCCAGAAGGAAAAAGGCAATAACCATTACATTCAACAAAGGAAGCCAGACACATACCGTGTAATTTCATGTGTGTAATATCAAAAACAGGAAGCTAATCAGTAGCAATAGAAATCAGAGGATGTTGTCACTTCTAATAAGAGGGGGAAATGGATACTGACAGGAAAAAGGCACAAAGAAGTTTTGGAAGGTTAGGAATATATTTGATCTGGGAGGTGGTTAAACAAGTGTGTGTGTGTGTGTGTGTGTGTGTGTGTGTGTGTGTGTGTGTGTGTTAATATTAGAAGCCAGGGCTGGAAAGTTGGCTCAATATTTAAGAGCTCATATTGTTCGTACCAAGGTTTAGTTCCCAGTACAAATGCAGGCAAAACACCCATATACATAAAATAAAGTCATTATAAAGTCATTTTTTAAAGATTTATTTATTGTTATATGTAAGTACATTGTAGCTGTCTTCAGACACTCCAGAAGAGGGTGTCAGATCTCTTTACAGACGGTTGTGAGCCACCATGTGGTTGCTGGGATTTGAACTCAGGACCTCTGGAAGAGCAGTCAGTGCTCTTGACCGCTGAGCCATCTCTCCAGCCCAAATAAAGTCTTTTTTTCTTCTTTTTTTTAGTTTTTTGAGACAGGGTTTCTCTGTGTAGCTCTGGCTGTCCTGGAACTCACTCTGTAGACCAGGCTGGTCTCAAACTCAGAAATCCACCTGCCTCTGCCTCCCAAGTGCTGGGATTAAAGGCATGCACCACCACTGCTGGGCAATAAAGTCATTCTTTAAGAAAAGAAACATCTTAGGGGCTGATGGGTGCTCTGCTACAGATCCTGAGTTCAATTTCCATGGTGGCTCATAATTGTCTTTAACTGTAGTCTCATGCGGTCTGATGTCCTCTTCTAGTGTGCAAATATATACCCACACAAGCAGACAAAAAACCCATATACATACCTTCTAATAATAAATAATTTTAAGAAAAGAAACATCTGAATTTTTCAAAAAATTAGTTTAGACCCCCATACCATGAGCAACAAGATTTTAGAGAACACTGTTGTTAAATATTGGGCTAATTCAAGGTGAATATTAATGTCAAAGGTTCCTAGTTCTGTTCTATAATGATATTGCTTCAGAAGACACTCGGGACGTTTTTTTTTTGTTTTGTTTTGTTTTGTTTTTTTTTTTTGGTTTTTCGAGACAGGGTTTCTCTGTGTAGCCCTGGCTGTCCTGGAACTCACTCTGTAGACCAGGCTGGCCTCGAACTCAGAAATCCTCCTGCCTCTGCCTCCCAAGTGCTGGGATTAAAGGCGTGCGCCACCACCGCCCGGGCTTTTTTTTTTTAAATTTGTTTATTTATTTATTATATGTAAGTACACTGTAGCTGTCTTCAGACACCCCAGAAGAGGGCATCAGATCTCATTATGGATGGTTGTGAGCCACCATGTGGTTGCTGGGAATTAAACTCAGGACCTCTGGAAGAGCAGTCAGTGCTCTTAACCGCTGAGCCATCTCTCCAGCCCCCTACTCGGGACGTATTTAAAAAAAAAAAAACAGGAACTAGGGTGCTGGAGAGATGGCTCAGCGGTTAAGAGCACTGACTGCTCTTCCAGAGGTCCTGAGTTTAATTCCCAGCTACCACATGGTGGCTCACAACCATCTGTAATGGGGATCTGATGCCCTCTTCTGGCCTGCAGGTGTACATGCAGCCAGAGCACTCCTATACATAAAATAAATAAAGCTTTTTTGAAAACTTAAAAAAAAAAACAAACAACCAAAAAAAACAGGCAGTAGTGATACACATTTTTAATCCCAGCACTTGGGAGGCAGACACAGGCCTGCCTGCAAGTTCCAGGCCAGCCTGATCTATTAGAGTGAGTGCCAGGCCAGTTATAGCTACAGCTACACCGAGATACCCTGTCTTGAAAAACCAAAATGAAAAAAGAAAACAAAGAAAAAACAGAAAACAAAACCAGAAACTAGCGTAGTGCTTCTTGTCTTTAATTCCAGCACACAGCAGACAGAGAGGCAGGCGATCTCTAAGTCTGAGGCCAGCTGACCTACAGAGTGAGTTCCAGAACAGCCAAGAATACATAGTGAGAGCCTGTCTCAAAACATGAAACAAAACGAAAGAGAAAATAAATTTTAAAGTTTCAAGCATAACAAAAATCAAGAACTAGAAAGAAACAAAGAGGAAATTCCTGGTTATAGTAAGACGCTTAGTGCATGGGACCATTGAAGTGGAAACCTTAATGGTCCTTTGGAAAGTCAGTTATGTTGCAAGGTGTTTTGCTAGGGCAAACACATGAAGGACCGTTCTGTTAAAGTGGACACAGGTGAAAGACTCGTGAAGAAATGAAGTGCTGAAGTAGACACAGGAGAAAGGATGTTCTGCTAAAGCAAGTACATGAAAGGACATGTGATGAGGGATTCTTTGCTAACATATGTTGGTCCGCCTTACATTGCATAGTTGAGATGCATTTATTGGGAGTCCATAGAGAGAAATACACCAAAAAACTTCTGGTGGTGTGCTGTAGGTTTTTGCCACTTCCACAGCCTCAAGGCTGATTGGCAGAGTGATGTCAGCTGAAAGAGACAAATGTGCTGAGGCCAGACCTGTGGAGGACACATGATATGTGGCGACAGTGACTGACGCTAAGCTAGGCTTGTTTATAGAGCTAGCGGTGTGACATTTGTGGGTCTCCTGTCTTCACTGATCTTCCATTCACTGACAGAGGCACAACGGAGAACTTCTGGTATCCTTCCCTCCAGGTCCCTCCTGCGGACTCATGCTGACACTGAGGCCTGGCTGTCTCTGGGTCGTGCCACCCCTGCTGGTTCCTGTTTGCTATCCTGACTCCACAGAACTGAACTGCTGGCGTATCCGAGAACTGTTTGCGAGTGGATCGAGCTGCCACTGCTCCTGACCTGTGAACTGAACTGCTGATTTCCAGACAACACAGACTGGAGTGGCTCCAAAGAACTTTTCTAAGCAGGTCCACTTCCCCCACATCCTTTCTTCTCCACCACCTCTGGTGGGTGGTGGGCTAAAAGTGAGGTTAAAGTGTTTAAGAGCCATCATTAAAAATAGGTTTTGAAAAAAAAATTAAAGACCATAGAGACCAGGACGCAAGAGATAGTGAAGTCTAGAATTTCAGACACATGGGGAAAAATCCCCACTGGACGGATGAGGAAGCAGCTCTGACTCACAGTCGGGAAGCCGAGACACTGGGTTAATGTTCTACCTGTTAAGTTCACATTTATAACAAGCTGAAAGATTCCTGTTCTCTAGCTAGACAAAAACTTCACACCTGTGACAAAGGAAGGAAAGGACAGAAATGTTTACAAAGCAACCACCAGGGATACATTTCATGTGAGCTCCTGGTCCCAAATCATGATGTTCTCCTGAACCACTAAATTTTGTCCTGGGCACAGTGATGTCCAGGGATGTCCTGGGATGAAGCAATGAAATAACCACTGTTACAGAATATTTGATCATGTTGTTAACCCTAAGATTGTGTCATTTATTAAAAAAAAAAAAACAACCTTGTTGTGGTAAGGCTCAGCCCTAGTACACACCTTTTATCCAAGAGCTTTCTATGTATTGCAAACAAGTATTTGTAGTATGGCTCAGTCCTAGCATACCCTTTTAATCCAAGAGCTAAATAAAGTCAGTGTTAGGTTAAGAGGTGGAACAAGCAACCAAGCTGACAGGGTGTTATGGTTTATATAAGATCAGCCCAGGGAGTGGCACTATTAGAAGGTGTGGTTCTGTTAACATAAGAGTGGCCCTGTGCGTGTGGGCTTAAGACCCTCATCCTAGCTGCCTGGAAGCCAGTATTCTGCTAGCAGCCTTCAGATGAACATGAAGAACTCTCAGCTCCTCCTGCACCATGCCTGCCTGGATGCCTCCATGTTCCTGCCTTGATGATAATGGACTGAACCTCTGAACCTGTAAGCCAGCCCCAGTGATATGTTATCCTTTATAAGACTTGCCTTGGTCATGGTGCCTGTTCACAGCAGTAAAACCCTAACTAAGACAGAAGTTGGTACCACGAGTGGGGTATTGCCGTGATAGGCCTGGCCATGCTTTTGTTTGGAAAAATGTGGATTTTAGGACTTTGGATTTGGAAAGCAGTGGAATACTTTAAATGAGGCTTAATGGGCAATAATAGTAGGAATATGGAAGACTTTGCTACTGAGAGTGATTTGAATTGTGCAGACCTGGCCCAAGATGTTTCAGTGAATAATTTCAATATGTGGCCTAGAGACTATTTTTGTGGTATTTTGGAGAAGAATGTGGCTATTTTTGCCCTTGTCTGGAGTCTGCCTGAGGCTAAGGTGAAGAGACTCAGTTTAATTGCACTGACAAAGGAAGTCTCAGAAATGCCTATCATAGACTTCGTTCTCTGGTTAAGTCTTTGAAGATCATTTTAAACAAGCGTAGCAAACTGAGAAAGGAAAAATATAAAATATATGGTTCGAGTATTAAAGGGGCACAAGGAAGTGAAATGGAGCTGAATCCTGTGTTCTAGGAGTTAGCAGATTAAGGGAGTGGGACTTTGGAGCAAGATCCTACCCAGCTAAATTTAGGTCCAGGCATGCTAGTACATACCTTTAATCCCATGAGATGGACATGCAGCTCTCTGAGGTCAAAGTCAGTCTACAGAGGAAGTTCCAAGATAGATAAGCTTAGGCAGTGAAGTAGTTGGAAAACAGAAAGTTAGTGATAATGTAATAGAACAAGGGGGCCATGTTCCAGCCCCAGGAAGCAGCAGAACTCAGCAGCTTTGGTCATTTGGCTCTGGCTTCACAGTTAAGAGGAGAAGGAGACTACTGAGACGATTGATACTGGTTAGCTAGAGCTAAGAAATTAGCTGTGATTAAGAAGAGACCAGCATCACTGAGGTGAAATCTTCTGGGAAGTGTTTTCTGAGAGCACAAAGAAGCTGTGTTCCAGAGATAGCCAAGGTTGTACCTTGTGCTGCAGCTGGACTTGTTCACCCAGGTGGTACTGGTTTTGAAGGTGTGAAGTGCTCATGGAGAGTAGCTGAGGCTTGGCACTGTGAAAGGCTGTGAAAGGCTATTGGTGAAGGTGCAGCCTCAGTTGCAGTAAATCGCCCAGGACTGAAGGGGTCATGCAAAGTAGTTGAGGCTTGGCACCATGAAGAGAGCCTATGAGAGGCTATTGGTGAAGCCTAGATGCATAGGAAGATGCCAACAAATTGGAGATGCCAGTACCATGGGATGATCACCAAGACCAGGAGCAACAGTGGAGTGAATTTGACCAGAGGGCATAGCTGGAGAAGTGTCGCCAGCCCTTTGGAGAAGCCCAGAAGATCATGCGTGGATCCCAGACATTGAAACAAGGATCTGTAACATTGAAGTTGCCTTGGAGACTCCAAGATGCCAGAGTGATGGGCTATCTGCTGAGGAAAGCTGCTAACAGGAAGTGGAACCAGCCCACGAGAAAGAAGTTTGTTGCAATCAACAAAGATTAAAAAAAAAAAAACAAAAGGAGTTGGAGATCTGAAGACTGCTATGACATCAGACTTGGAGATGTAGAGTTTGGAGTTTGCCCAGCTGGTTTCCTGTCTTGCTTTGGGGATTTCAGTTAAGTGATTGGATGAATCTCAGAAGAGACCTTGAACTTTGGACTTTTAACATTGTTGAGACTGCTATAGACTATGGGAACCTTTGAAGTTGGACTAAATACATTTTGCATTATGCTATGTTTAGGTATGACCCCCATAGACTCATTAATTTGAACAAGTCTATATGGGGGCCAGGGAGTGGAATGTTATGGTTTGTAAATGCTCAGCCCAGGGAGTGGCACTATTAGGATATGTGGCCTTCTTGTGTAGGTGTGGCCTTGTTGGAGTAGGTGTGTCACTGTGGACGTGGGCTTAAGACCCTCACCCTAGCTGACTGGAAGTCAGTCTTTCACTAGCAGCCTTCAGATGAAAATGTAGAGCTCTCAGTTCTGCCCTGCACCATGCCTGCCTGGATGCTGCCATGTTCTCACCTTGATGATAATGGACTGAACCTCTGAACCTGTAAGCCAGCCCCAGTTAAATGTTGTCCTTATAAGAACTGCCTTGGTCATGGTGTCTGCTCACAGCTACAACACAGGGAATGAACATAACTCAACAGAAAGGAGGGCTTTGAGTTGAAGGGTATTTAAGACAGCATCGAGAAAGAGAAGGAACTTTTTCCTTCTAGGATGGCAGTGGAGTGGGAAGGTCAGCTGGGTGGTTTCTCTGCCTCTCTGAGCAAGCAGGCTTTCACCCCAGTGTCTGGCTCCTGAGTCTTCTTTGGTAAAAATCGAATGGCTGGGATTTTGGGGTTGTTTGTTTGTTTGTTTGTGTTTTTTGAGACAAGGTTTCTCTGTGTAGCCCTGGCAGTCCTGGAACTCACTCTGTAGACCATGCTGGCCTTGAACTCAGAAACTCGCCTGCATTTGATTTTAATTTTGATTTTTTTACTTATTCATTTTACATCCTGCTCACTGCCCCCTTCCTGGTCAGCCCCTCACACAATTTCCCCATCCCCCCTCCCTTACTCCTCTGAGTGGTTACGGTCCCCCTGGGTATCCCCCAACCCTGACACAATCAAGTCTGTGAAGCTAGGTGCTTCATCTCCCACTGAGGCCAGACAAGGCAGCCCAGCAAGAACATATCCAACAGACAGGCAACAGCTTTTGAGGTAGCCCCTGCTCCAGTTGTTTGGGACCCACATGAAGACCAAGCTGCACATCTGCCACATAAGTGTGGGGAGGCCTAGGTCCATCCTGTGTATGCTCTTTGGTTGGTGGCTCAGTCTCTGAGAGCCACAAAGGTCCAGGTTAGTTGACTCTGTTGGTCTTCCTGTGGCATTCCTGTCTCCTTACGGGCCGCAATCCTTAATCCTATTCTTCCATAAAAGTTCCCAAGTTCCTTCCACTGTTTGGCAGTTTGTATCTGCATCTGTCTTAGTCAGCTGGTGAGTGGACTCTCTCAGAGGACAGCCATTCTAGACTCTTCCTGTTCCAGCTATATCACTCCTAGGCATATACCCAAAAGATGCTCTACCATCCCACAAATACACTTGGCCAACTATGTTCATAGCATCCTTATTTATTATAGCCAGAAGCTGGAAAGAACCCAGGTGTCCCTCAACTGAAGAATAGATAAAGAAAATGAGGTATATCTATACAATGGAATACTATTCAGCTATTAAAAGCAAAGACATCGGGCTGGAGAGATGGCTCAGTGGTTAAGAGCATTGACTGCTCTTCTGAAGGTCCTGAGTTCAAATCCCAGAAACCACAGGGTGGCTCACAACCATCTGTAACAGGATCTGATGCCCTCTTCCTGTATGTCTGAAGACAGCTACAGTGTACTTACATATAATAAATAAATAAATCTTAAAAAAAAAGCAAAGACATCATGAATTTTACAGGCAAATGGATGGATCTTGAGAATATCATCCTGAGTGAGGTAACCCATTCATAAAAGGACATCCAAGGTATGTATCACTTATAAGTGGATATTAGTCGTAAAATCAGGATGTCCATGCTGCACTCCACAGACTCAAGGAGGCTGGACAGGAAAGAGGGCACAAGCAAGGATGCTTGAGCTTCAGTTGGAAGGGGGAATAGAATGGCTGTAGAAGGCAGATGGAGGGAGGGAACTGGGTGGGAGAGGGGATTGGGAGGGGAGGGGGAGTCAGAGTAGAGTGTGGAGAGAGACAGGGGAGATGGCTGGATGGCCATGAAAATAAATAGAAATCTGCAACTGATGGGGGGTGGAGCATCTCCAGGAAGAGACGAAGACCAAGAATCAATGGGGGTGTCTTTAGCTATGACTCACAGCACTGGAGATATGAAAAGGCCACTTCATGTAGCCAGGCAGAAACCCCAATGGAGTGATATGGGCCCCAACCCAGCAACAAAACTTTTGACCCAAAACTTATCCTGTCTACAAGAAATGCAGGGACAGGGGATGGAGCAGAGACTGAGGGAATGACCAACCAATAACCAGCCCAACTTGAGACCTATCCCGTGGGCAAGCACCAATCTCTAACACTATTAATGATACTCTGTTATGCTTGAAGACTGGATTTTTGTTTCTTAAAACAACAAACTACTTTCCAGAGAGGAAGGACGTGAGGGGGGGAGGAGGGAGGGAGGGATTGAGAGAGAGGGAGAGAGAGAAGGGAGCAGGCTTCTATATTAGAATTCTTCATCTTCTAGCTGGGCTACCTTGTCTGGCCTCAGTGGGAGAGGAAGCACCTCACAGCTAGTTTGTAACACTCAGTGACAGTTATAAAGGCCTGGGTGAAACTGACCACAACAAATGAAAGACAATGAACCCAACCTGTATAAGAGTTTATATAAAAAGAAGCTAGGAATGATAGAGCAATCTAGAAAAAGATTTAAAACAAGTGCATTTAAAAATTAACAAACGAAGCCGGGCGTTGGTGGCGCACGCCTTTAATCCCAGCACTTGGGAGGCAGAGGCAGGAGGATTTCTGAGTTCAAGGCCAGCCTGGTCTACAAAGTGAGTTCCAGGACAGCCAAGGCTACACAGAGAAACCCTGTCTCGAAAAACCAAAAAAAAAAAAAAATTAACAAACGAGAGGGCTGGAGAGATGGCTCAGCGGTTAAGAGCACCAGCTGCTCTTCCAGAGGTCCTGAGTTCAAATCCCAGCAACCACATGGTGGCTCATAACCATCTGATCTAATGCCCTCTTCTGGCATGCAGGTTTACATGCAGATAGAGCACTCATAAATAAATAAATAAATAAATAACTCTAAAAAAATAACAAACCAAAGCAGGTAGTTATAGTTTAAGAATAGGAGAAAAATTTGGAATGTTGTAATTACTAATTTTTGTCTGTATGTCTTTGCGTACATATATATCTGTGTACCATGAGTATGTATGGTGCCCTCAGAGGTTAGAAGAGGGAGTTGGCTCCCATGGAACTGGAGTTACAGATAGATGTAAACCATCATGCGGGTGCTGGGAATTAAACCTGAGTCTTCAGCAAGAGGAGTAAGAGCTTTTAACCATGGAGTCACCTCTCCAGCCCCAACTTGGAAAAAAAAATTGAAGTCACTGAGAGATTATTTTTAGATTCTACAAAAGAAACATCACTCTAGACATAACCAATAAGAGCCCAAAAAATGTGTGTGGAGTTTTTTGTGGGTTGTTTTTTTTTTTTTTTTTTTTCGTGTTTGTTTGATTTTTGAAGGGGGACGGGATTAAGACAGATCTCTCTTTGTAGCCATGATCATTTGGGACTTGCTATATAGACTAGGTTGGCCTCAAACTCCCAGAGATCTGCCTGCTTCCACCTCTGGAGTGCTAGAATTAGAAGCATATGCCAATCACACCTGGATAACAAGTGCAAATTTAGAAAAGGAATTTATTACACAGATGATAGAGAAGATTAGATGGTATGACATCCCAGAAATTAAATACAGCAGGAAGCTGCTGCCACCTTTATGGTCATAGGGACAAATGAAGGAGTGTGTGTTACTAGAATCCAACATTTACAGACGTCTGATAAGACCTACAAGCAACTGCAAATTGAAGACAGCTTTTTCAAAAGTGTGCCTCTGTGTTAAATGTGCACAGACTTTATGCTATATGCCAAACAATACAGCAAAGATCTACATAGCATTTACATTGCATTAAATATTCTGAGTAATATAGAGATGGCTTAAAGTATGTAAGAGTATAAGAGTGTGCAGACTGTAGCTTGGTTGGTAGCATGCTTGTCTAGCAGGCATAAAGCCCTGAGTCCAATCTCTAGCACTCCATGCACCAGGCATGTTGATATTGACCTGTAATCATAAACATCTACGATGAGATCTGGTGCCCTCTTCTGGTTTGCAGGCATACATTCAGGCAAAACATTGTATATATAATAAATAAATCTTTAAGAGAGAGGGAGAGAGAGAGAGAGAGAGAGAGGCGGTTTAGAAAGTGTGGCCTTTGAGAATTTAAACACTTGGCCGAGCAGGGCATGGTGGTGCATGCCTTTAATCCCAGCACTCAGGAGGCAGAGGCAGATGGATCTCTGTGAGTTTGAGGCCAGCCTAGTCTTCAGAGTGGATTCCAGAACAGCTAGGGAATACACAGAGAAACCCTGTCTCAAAAAACTAATAAATAAAATAGATAATAAATACTTGAGCTATTTCTAATTCATACTCTGTTTCATGCTTCTGGTTGGAGGTGTGAGTTGTAAGCTTCTGCTCCAGCCACTCCACTGTGCCTGCTGCTTCCTGCCAAGCTTCCCTGCTGGAACAGACTCTACTCCCTGGAATCATACCCCTGAACGAATTCTTTATAAGTAGCTTTGGTAATGGTGTTTTATCGCAGAAATAGAAAGCAAACACAGAACTTAAGCATCCATGGATTTTGATATCCAAGGAGGCCCTGAAACCAATGCCCCACGCACGGTTACTGCAAAACATTCTAATAACACAATAATGTCCTGGGAAGTATATAGTTTGGAGAAGGGAGTAGAAATAGAATCCTGTAGGGTCCTTGAACTGTCTGAGAAGCACACAAAAAGCCTGTTAACATTAGACTTTAGGAAATCAAAGATGAATATTGTAACTTTTATTACAGCTACAGAGCAGCAGTCTTACTCCTGGGCACATACCTAAGAGAAATGTGTGAACATTTGCACCAAAAGAGAAATGCAAGAGCCCTCATAGCCAGCTGCATTGGAGACAGCCCCAGAGGTTGATAATTTGCAGTGTGCTCAAGAAATGGAAGAAAAGGCAGCCAAGGCACCCCCAGAGCACCTCTGCAGCTGGTAAAACTGGACTGTCCCCCCTCCCAGCACCGCCTCGGGAATGAATAGACTTGTTTCACTCCATTTAGGATTAAAAGATTAAAAGTTCCAGAAGTATGAGTCACCCTCACATACCTTAGGCAACGTGCTGGCACCTTGGCTCTGTTGCAGAGATTAGAGGAAGAATCTGCCAGATGGCGCCTTCAGGGGCCTCTTTGGTTTCTGTAGTGGGAGTTCTGCCAGATTCTGGATTTATCATTCCACTGAGACTGCACACACCCTGGGAACTGCCCAGAAGCAATCCTGCCTATTAGGAAGGATGAATGAATGAATGAATGAATGAATGAATGAATGAATGTTAAATGGTAACTCCTCACACAAAACTCCATCATTTCAAGTCTGTCTTCTCATGTACATATGTCTAAGAACTCTGTTGTCTAAAGTAATGTGATTTTCCCCTAGCAACATAAAATACACATGTTTCTCAACATCCCCCCAGTTTCCACATCTAGCTCCAAGATAAAGATCTGTTTGGATCTGATCTGTTCCCCTAATTCCATCACTATGCTGTAACCTAAGGTCCACGCAGTGAGTTAATCCATCTTTATCTATATCTAGGAAGGGGAGCCAAGAAGACGAGAATGGTTTTTTAAACACAAAAGCATACATATTTGAGGAAATGTTTAGGCTGAGCTAGGACCTTTATTTTTGCAGATTGCTGTCTAAGAGCTAATCTTAAATTCTGTTAACTTGCAGATGTAGGTTGTCGAAAATCCTAATCCCTGAAGGCTTATGCCCTTCGTGGTCCTGCCTGGCCAAACATCTTGTGGTTTTTCATTACCTTTCAAGTAGATGGAACCCCCTTCCCCCACATCCAGTCCCATCCTCAACATATTTTTGCATCAATCAGCGACAAGGCTCTACCTTTTACTTGGCCTTTCTGCTCTCAAATTGCTGGCCTACTGGATAAAGCCAGTGACTCCTGCTGGATTAATGGTCTGGCTGAAACCAGCAGCTAGCTCTTCATCACCCCAGAGGGAGGGTCAAGCTGCATGTAAGCTCCAGTTCTCACAAGCTGTCCCAGTGCTATCAACACCAGGCAGCTGATGTTCTCGGAATGGATATGGGACTTCCCTGAGTACTTGGCACCAAGGCTGAAATCCCACTCCCTGCTCCCCACCCTCACACTTGAACTCCTCTCACATGGGGCCCTATAGAGAGGAAGAGGGCCTGCCAGTAGATTTTTTTAAAATTGCATGAACAGGGGGAATGTGAGCTAAAAACAACAAAAAATCATGTTTTACCTACTAGACTGGAAAAATATGACATCCCAGCAAGGCTTAAGGCTATCGGGCACTTTTGCTACTGCAGGAAGTGTATATTGGCAAGGTCATTTTGATGAGTGACTAGACTAGACTTTGAATTGTACATATTTTATGATTGAAGGTGTCTGCCCTAGAAAAACACACTGGCATAGGTAGGTGGGATGTATTCAACTAAAGCATTGGAGAGAATGAGGAGAACATAGAAACACCCAAAAGATCACTAGTAAGAAAACAGCAACAGGTACTGTTCTCACTCGATAGTAAGATAGGAGTATGTTTCAAGTCCCTATTTTTTGTAACCTAATCTCCAACTGGACATCTCATGGTTTCTGTCACACTCTGTTCAAAACCAGATGAGATGATTAAGTGTGTGTGTGGGGGGGGAAGCAATGAGTGAAAAAAGTGAAGGTTATGGCAAGAAGGGATCATATTTGCAAAAATAAACATGCATTTGCTTTGGGTGTGGAAAGATTGACTCCAAATTCATAAGCACAGACAAGAGAGGTGGGAAGAAGAGGGCCCTAGATCAGGTTACTGTCAAAGAGGACTCTATTTATAACACACTTATTTCATAAAGAGAATGTGTTTGTGTTATACTCTTACGAGTACAAATTAATCTAAAAATAATGTGTGTTCCTCTGGAGAGTGTGCTCAGCAGTAAAATGTTCATTTGCACCATGTAGGATAATGATTAGCCTGTTTATTTTTTTTTCAGATTTATTCAGTCATTTTATGTATATGAGTACACTGTCACTCTCTTCAGACACACCAGAAGAGGGCATCGGATGCCCATTACAGATGGTCGTGAACCACCATGTGGTTGCTGGGAACTGAACTCAGGACCTCTGGAAGAGCAGTCAGTGCTCTTAACCACTGAGCCATCTTTTCAGCCCTAGGCTGATGATTTAGAGCGTGTTTTGAGAGTGTGTAATTAGCTCCGATTGGTCTAGTACTCACTAATATAGCTCAGACTGGTCTCAAACTCACAAGCCCTCTGCCTCAGCCTCCCAAGTACTGGCATTTCAGGCATGTACTACCAGGTTCAGCTAGACTTACCTTCTGTAATAGACTCTTCACAGGAACACAGACTGCGAATGGCTCCAGAAGCTTCTAGAATTTGTCCTCTGGAAAGGCTAAGTCTAGCAAGTTCGCTTAAACATGCAAACACAGTGAAAAATCTTTCCTGATGTTTACGAAGTCAAATTCAAACAGGGAACTCCTGGAGAATTTGAAATTTTCTGTCTAAGTGATCTGATGGTGGTCCCTGGATTCGCTATTTATATTAACTGCACAAAACATAATTTTAAAATGTAATAGAACAAAACAGTACAGTTTTCTCAGTTTCTATGACTCAAGTATCAAGATCTCTCACTGCAGGGTATTGGCAAGTCTCATCCAAAGGTACCATGGGAGAAAGTTCCAAGTTCACTCATAGAGTTGTTGGCTGGATAGTGTTTCTCAGAAGCCACGGTACTCAGGGCCTTAGTTCCCCAAAAGCCTTAGTTTCTCATGGATTGATGAGCAGAGCTAGCTGTTCTTAGCCATGGAGATCTCCATAACGTAGGCGGCGACAGGGCAGCTAACCTCACTCAGAGCAAGCACTAGCAAGGGACATTTCATGAGCCAGACCAAAGTCCTTGCTTTTTTTTTTCGTAATCTAACCCAGAAGGGACATCACATGACTTTTATCGTGTTGGGGTTCATTAGAGGCAAGTCATCACTGTAGTTCACACTGCAGGCCTTACAGAAATCATTGGAAGCCAGTCCGGAAACTTCTTGCCGCAGCCTCATGGGGATGCTACTCTCTGCTTATACTGTTAAAATGGAGCCAGTGGGATGGGGAGAAGGGAATGCCCTATGAATAGAGGAAAGAGTAGCACCCAAAAGCACCCAAAAAAAGAATTCCTTGTGCTGCTAGAGAAAATACTAGTCAATCCCCCCAGGAGTAAAATTGTAGTAAAATGCTATACTTCTCTGTGTGGACCATTCACAACATGTCAGCTGTCAACTTTTAACCCTTTTACCTTTTCTTCCTATTATAAATTAAAATATCTTTTTTTTATGGTTTTTTGAGACAGGGTTTCTCTGTGTAGCCCTGGCTGTCCTGGAACTCACTCTGTAGACCAGGCTGGCCTCGAACTCAGAAATCCACCTTCCTCTGCCTCCCAAGTGCTGGGATTAAAGGCATGCGCCACCACTGCCTGGCAAATTAAAATATCTTAGCAGTTATAAATATCAAACACCATCTAAAGGTCTTTTTTCATATGAATAAGTATGACATATTAGTAGGCCAGGAAGTCAATTTGGTAGATTGTGCTAAAGGTTTTATATCACACTGAAATTATATATATATAATAAATATACATAAATATATATTGTAAACTTAATATTTTAAGTCACAGTTCAGTGGCATTATGTATATTTCAAGTGTTTTAAAACCATTTGTTTTGTTTTGTTTTGTTTTTCAAGACAGGGTTTCTCTGTGTAGCCCTGGCTGTCCTGGAACTCACTCTGTAGACCAGGCTGGCCTTGAACTCAGAAATCCACCTGCCTCTGCCTTCTAAGTGCTGGGATTAAAGACTTGTGCCACCACTGGCCTGCATTTCAAGTGTTTATTTAACCATTCTACATATTTTAAGTGTTACGTAGCCATCACCATTACTGTTTTCAGAACGTTCTCATTATCCCAAACAGAAACTGTAGCTTAAGCATGAACTTTCTATTCTCCCTCCCTCCTGGCCCCAACCTGGAATATCCTCCTTTGGGGTGGGCATTACTGTGAGGTTTTGTTATGGCGGGGTTTTACTCTATACCCTATGGCTAAGTTTCATCATGTACTCCAAGCTGGCCTTTAACTCCTTGCAATCCTCTGACTCAGCCTTCCCAGCACTGGGACCGTAGGTGTGCCCTACCACCATGACTTGCCCCTGGTGATCTCTCATCTATTTTCTGTTTCTGTTTCATGTAATTAGAATAATGCTATTTGTCCTTTCTCACATCTGGCTTATTTCATTCAGCAGAACTTTTCAAGGCTAATTTTTGTGTTGGATAATATACCAGAGCTCATTATTAACAATATTCCACCATATGGAAAGATCCCATTTTTTAATCCATTCATTTGTTCACCATTCAAATTATGTAGAAATACATAGAAAAGCTAATGTCATCAGCGTTGATGTGCAAATATCTATTTAGGCCCTGGCTGCAATTCTTTGGGGTATCTATTTACCAATAGAATCACTGGGACATATGGCAATTCTTTTTTTTAAGATTTATTTATTATGTATACAGCATCCTGCCTGCATGTATGCCTGCATGCCTGAAGAGGACACCAGATCTCATTACAGATGGTTGTGAGCTACCATGTGGTTGCTGGGAATTGAACTCAGGACCTCGGGAAGAGCACCCAGTGCTCTAAACCTCTGAGCCATCTCTCCAGCCCTCATATGGCAATTCTATGGTTAACTTTTTTAGAGCCATGGAACTGTTTTCCACAGCAGTGGTGCTGTTTTACATTCTTACCAGCAGTGCCTGGGGGTTCTAATTTCTCCATCTCCTTCCAAACACTTGTTATCTCCCATGCTTTGGATGATGGCCATCATGGAAAGTGGAATCTCACTGTGGTTTTGATTTGCATTTTCATAATGACTAATAATATTGAGCATCATTCCATGTGCCTGTTGGCCATTTATATATCACCTTTAGAAACTGTCTATTTAAGTGTTTGCCCATTTTTAAATTTGGATTGTTGACTTGCTTGTCATTGAGTTCTTTTGTTCCTTCTTTTTTATTGAAGATTTTTTTTCATGCACTATATTCTGATCATAGGTTTCCCTCCACCCACAACTCCATCCAAATCATGGATCATGGAAGATGGAGAGGATCTAAGAGTTGAATTCTTTCTTTATGTTAATTCTCAGCAGATATATGATTTGCAAATATTTTTCTCATTTTGTGAGGTGTCCTCTCTCTCTGTCTCTCTCTCTCTGTCTCTGTCTCTCTCTCTCTCTCTCTGATACAGTCTGTCTGATCTCAAACTTTCAGTGTCACAGAATGACCTTGAACTTCTGAACCTCCTGTGAAGATGAGGGTTGAACCCAGGGCTGTGCATATGTTAGGCAAGCATTCTACCAACTGAGCTACACAGCCCCAACCTTTCGGTCTCTTGATAGTGTCCTTTTCACAATAGGTTTTCGGTTCTATTCAGTCCAGTTTCTTGGGTTTTGTGTGTGTGTGTGTGTGTGTGTGTGTGTGTGTCCCATTGAGACAAACAGGTGACTTAATGAAACTCAATAGAAAAGTCTCAGTTGGCCACTCAGGATAAACATTAGCAGAGTTCTTGTTCCATTATATACGTATTTGAATGTGTGCATAGAATACGTTTTCATGATGAACCTCAGTTGTTCTGATAGGTCACAGTCAAAAGTGTGTGAAGTTCATTGATGCACCGTAATTTCCTACCACGTACATGGACATTCTACACACACATACTTTTTTTTTTTTTGGTTTTTCGAGACAGGGTTTCTCTGTATAGCCCTGGCTGTCCTGGAACTCGCTCTGTAGACCAGGCTGGCCTCGAACTCAGAAATCCGCCTGCCTCTGCCTCCCAAGTGCTGGGATTAAAGGCGTGCGCCACCACCGCCCGGCTACACACACATACTTAACCATAAAAGCTTATGACGAGCCGGGCGGTGGTGGCGCACGCCTTTAATCCCAGCACTTGGGAGGCAGAGGCAGGCGGATTTCTGAGTTCGAGGCCAGCCTGGTCTACAAAGTGAGTTCCAGGACAGCCAAGGCTACACAGAGAAATCCTGTCTCGAAAAACCAAAAAAAAATTTAAAAAATAAATAAATAAATAAAAGCTTATGACGACAGGGAGGGCAGGCAAAGTCTGAAAGCAATGACGACACAGAGCACGGGGGAACCATGGGCAGTCTATTATGTAGTTAATATGAAGAGGAGATGCAAATGTCTCTATCTCTGCTCCCCCCCCCAACAGTGGACAGTAGAAAGAGTTACTCTACCTAAAACTTCCAGGAGCAGACAGTTCACACAAGCTGTCAGCATCTTCCACTCCCAGCCCTATAACCCTCAAAAGAAGTCTCCCTGCACCCAGACAGCACCCATAAGCACACGAGCAAGAGCCCTCAAATACCAATGGGAGCACACGGGAGAAACAGAAGGAAGAGCTGAGGACACTCGCGGCCATTAGACAGGCATCAAGCTCAAAGAAATCCCAGCATTGCAATTGCTGCTTCAGGAAGGAAAGCTCTGCGTGTTTTCTCCTTTGCATCCTACGGCCAGTGAGCCTGGCACAGTTCAAGGCTGATATGATCAGAGAGGCTTTCCCCCCCAACACCCACCCCCAGCAGTGAAAACAACATAAATTGATATGATGGCACAAGCTTATTCTCCCAATACTTGGGAGACTGAGGCAAGAAAACTAAGTGTGAGAGAAGCCTGCACTACACAGGAATTTCCAAGCCAGCTTGGTCTACAGAGCGATACCTTGTCTAAAAGTCACCACAAAATGTAACTAAAAGACAAAAAGAACCAACTAAATCGGTAGGCCTAACTAGGCCCAAAATATATTTCAGGGGCAAGTAATCTCCCCATGTTTCTGCTTCACTTGCATACAAGAGGGGAACCAAATGTCATGCAGTATAAGTGGCAGCCTGTGACAAAGATGAGACATGAATACTGAGGCCCATAGAAGGTAAAAAGACCTTGGAATGCAAAGATGCAAGGGTTGGAAAAGTGACTCTAAGCTGGGCACAGTGGCTGTTTTAGTAAGGGTTGCTATTGCTCTGATGAAACACCATGACAAGAATTGACTTGAGGAGGAAAGGATTTATTGACTTCTACTCCCATATCTGCATCAGTGAAAGAAGTCAGGGCAGGAATGTAAAGGTAAAAACCGATGCAGAAACAGCAGAGGACTGTTGCATACTAGTTTGCTTCGCTTACTTTCTTATAGAACTGAGGACAATCAGCCCAGGGTGGTACCGCCCACAGTGGGCTGGGCCCTCCCACATCAATTACTAATTAAGAAAATGTGGACTGGAAAGATGGCTTAGCAGTTAAGAGCACTGACTGCTCTTCCAGAGGTCCTGAGTTCAATTCCTAGCAACCACATGGTGGCTCACAACCATCTATAATGGGATCTGATGCCCTCTTCTGGCCTGCAGGTGTACATGCAGACAGAATACTCATACATAAAATAAATAATAAATCTAAAATTTAAAAAAAAATGCTCTACAGACCTGCTTATAGCTCAGCCTTTTAAAAAAAAAAGCATTTTCTCAATTGAGGTTCCCTCCTTTCAATGACTATAGGTTGTGTCAAGTTGACATAAAACTAGCCTGCATAGTGGCTCCCAGCAGTTGGGAGGCTGAGGCAGGAGGCAATGGGAGAGCAGTTTTATACACACACACACACACACACACACAAGCACATGCGTGCAACTGCATATTTGCTAAGCTGAAGATTGGGCTTCACCTTTTTCTCTCTCTGAATTTCCACAAAATTTCATTTTCTCAAGTAAAAGACAGAAAGAGAGGCTGGATGTGATGGTGCATGCTTTTAATCCCAGCAATAAGAACCAGGCAGATCTTTGTGAGTTTAAGGCCAGCCTGGTCTTAGAGCTGCATAGTAAAACCCTGGAAAGAGTGGAGGGAGGACTAACTTCCACCCCACAAATGTCCAGTTTCTTTAGACAGTGAACTAACTTGTCCCTCGGTGGAGACAGGAAATTTATGACTGACATTTGCCTTTGCTCAAGACCTTTCTAGGCTCTCAGGGCTCAGCAGACTGTGTGAGGTTTGTGACAATATGGGCTCACCAGAAACAGCTCTTAAAGTGTCAGGTCAAAAGACTTCACGCTGTGGCTAGAGATGCCAATGAAATTGTACAGGGTGGAAGCCCAGAGAGCCAGGCTTACATTGACCCTCATGGGAGAGTTTTTCCCATGCCCGTAGGTCAACAAAAGTAGTTTTTGCGGACTGCCTCATACCCTTGGAGAGAGAAAGCTCAGACAACTGCTGCAATCCATGTGCCAGTTTATCAGTGTATCAGTGGGAAGAACAGAAGACATTCCCTAGTGCTGCAGACTGCAACAGCTCTCGTTGGGCATCATCTACTGGGTAGAGGGCCATAGGTGAGGAGGGCCAGAGTGCCAACCGGGAACTCGGTCTCCACTCCACCCCCAATGTCTTATAGGACCATATCCATTTGAACACTGGTTTTTCAACCTTGGATGTATGTTCAACCATCTGGGAAGCTTTATAAATAATATTAGTGCCTATTCCTGTGTCCTAGAGAGTTACATTCTAGTAGCTTGATAAGACTCCTGCATGGACAGACTTTTAAAATGACCCCTCCCCCCAGGGAATCTGATGTGCACCTAGATTTGAGAGCCTGACTTGGTTTGAATATGCTTGGCCCAGGGAGTGGCACTATTAGGAGGTGTGGCCTTGTTGGAGGAGGTGTGGCCTTGTTGGAGGAGGTGTGTCACTATGAGCATGGGCTTTAATACCCTAGTAGTAGCTGCCTGGAGTCAATATTCTACTAGCAGCCTTCAGATGAAGATGTAGAACTCTCTCAGCTGTTCCTGCACCATGCCTGCCTGGATGCTGTCATACTCCCACCTTGATGATAATGGACTAAACCTCCGAACCTGTAAGCCAGCCCCACTTAAATGTTGTCCTTTGTGTGTTCCTGACTTGCCTTGGTCATGGTGTCTGTTCACATCAGTAAAACCCTAAAGACAGAACCTCTACCATGGATTACAGACCTGGAACCCTGGTTCGTAGTCAGGATTATTCAGTCATTTTAGATCTCATTCCGATTTTCGCAGCTCCCCAATTGTTTCCTCCAAAAGCAAGATACAATACTAAAAGCTCAGACAGCATTCTGGTACAGAGCCTAGAGTAAGGGACCAATCCGAAGCACAAACTGGAGTAAAGCTTGATAGTACGTGCTCATAAATCCCAGCATCTAGGAGGTCTGGGAAGGAGAATGGTGTGTTCGAGGTCAGCTTGGATTACTTGTGAGACCCGATCTCAAAAACCAAAACTACGAACCGAACTGATGAGCAATCTCAAAGTGGCTTCGATAAGCACACAATGAAACCCAGATCCATGTGTACTGGTTGGTTTTGTTGTTGTTGTGTTGGTTTGGTTGTTTTTTTTTTTTTTTTTTTTTTTGTCACTGGGAAGAGGGAGATTCAATTGGGAAAATGCCTCCATCAGATTAGCCTGTGGGTAAGTCTGAGAGTCATTTTCTTAAGTTTCTTAATTTTATTTTGTGTATGAGTGTTTTGCCCACATGTCTGTCTGGGTGCCACCTGAATGCCCCGGTGCCCTCAGAGTCCACAAGAGCTCTTACAGATGGTGGTGAGCCATCAGGACGGTGCTGGGAATTGAACCTGAGTCCTCTAGACTCAGCTCTTAAATGCTGAGCCATCTTTCCAGCGCCTAAGGGTCATTTTCTTGATTTTGTGATTGACGTGAGAGGACCCAGCTCACATCCCACCCCTGGGCAGGAGGTCCTAGGTTATGTTAGAAAGCAGGCTGAATCTCTCTAGCCCCGATTTTTACATTTTTAAATGGTTGATGGGATAGACAATTAAAAAGGCCAAAGACTATTTCATGGCACATGAGAATTATATCAGTGTCCACAAATAAAGTTTTATTAAAAACATAAAAAAAAAAAGAAAGCAGGCTGAGGAAGCCACAGAGAGTAGCGGTCAGCAGCGCCCCTCCACGGCCTCTGCATCAGATCCTCCAGGTTCCTGCCCTGTGTGAGTTCCTGTCTTGACTTCCTTTGATGATAAACAGTAATGTGGAAATGTAAGCTGAATAAACCCTTTCCCCTCCATGTTGCCTTTGGTCATGGTCTTTATTTCAGCAATAGGAAGCAACTAAGACACTCCCCCACTTCCCGCCTTCCAAGAGCTCAGTTGGAAGACTGCACCCTCTAATTTGCTTCAGTTGAACAGGATAAGTTAGGAATTTTTTTTGAAACCCCAGACAAACATGAAATGAAACCTAAAACGCTGTTTCCAAGCACTAAGCAGTTCTCTAGGCCCTGGACTTGCTTCAAGTTGTCAAGAAAGGTCATTCAAGCAGGACATGATGGCCTGCTCTTGTAAACCCAGCACTCCAGGAGGCAGAAACAGAAGAGTGTTAACTTTAGACCAGCCTAGAGTACATGCTGAGACCATTGTGTCAAAACAAAACAAATGAAACAAACAAACAGAAACAGAAAAAGGCCTGGGGAATAAAGCCAAAAAGCCTGAGTTTGAGCCTCATGACCCAGGTGGAAGGAGAGAACCAACTACTAAAAGTTGTCCTCTGACCTCCACAGGCAAACAGTGGCTGGCATGTGTGTGGTACACACACACACAGACACACACACACACACACACACACACACACACGCACGCACGCACATGCACGCACACACATGCACAGAGACTAGTAACAATAAATAAAATAACTTTTAAAAAACCAAAAAGGTCATCTGACCAGAGCCTGCAAACTTGTAAATTTTGTGAGCAGATCTCCTCAGCGTGTACAGGGCGGGAAGTGTGGAATGTCTGCTACTTCCTGGCTCTAAAGCTTATGGCAAGAACTCTAGGTGAATTCAGTCAGGCACAGCAGGAACTCCAGGACACAAAAATAAATAAACAAATCTTTAAGCTCACCCCAGAGAGAACAAGATGAGGGCTCAACTGGAGATGAAGTAGTTTCTGGGCGCCACTATAGAATACTGGAATTGTATTTAGAGAGACTTTCAAAAACTTCCGTGGAAAAGTGTAAGTGAAGGAAATCTAGGATGAATGGTCATGTTCTTCCCCTCAGGGTATTCAGTTTCTAAAGGAAAAACATTCTTCCTGCTACAACTCCTGGGTTTCCTTTATTGTAGAGAATGCACAGGAAAATCGACCAAAAAAGAGAGGTTTTTTTTTTTTTAAATCTCTGCAGATTCCAGTAGGAAGGAAAGGGCTGGGGGTGGGGGTGGGGTTGCTGCACAGATGAGATTTCTGAGGGGCCTTCAGGAGGGTTTGAAAGTAATGTGGGAGAGACTTTTTAGAGATAGATTATCAGTGGTATGACAATTTAGAGAAGTGGCAGTCGAGGGAGGGGACTCTGGACAAGTTAGGTGAGAATTAAAAATGTATTTCTTCTTTGGTTCTTCTCAAGAGATGAAAATAAAGCTAAAAGACCTGTTAAGAATTTTAGCCGCTGACCTAGATTTCTTTGGATGGATGCCTTGCAAGAAATGAAACACATAAGGTCCCGACTTATATGAATGTTTTAAAGAGTAGATGTAGCAAATCAAAGTTGAGTTAGACGTAATTACAACTAAGATCTGGAGAAAGATTAGAGAGGCTATCTCGTCCACAAAGCAGGAACGAACTGGGGGGGGGGGGGGAAGAAACCTATTAAGACAGAAATTCAAGTTTTGATTCTCACAAGCTCTAGCTGGGGAAGAGTTTTTGTGAGTCACTTTCTTGGAACATCACACAAACAGGAAACAAAGGGGATTAAGATGTGAGAGAAAAGTTGGAGCGAGTGGGGACTGAGCGGTGCCAGCACCTCACTAATGCTACTCCCACAAGAGCCAGAGCAATCATAAAGGGAGAAAATAATTTTGAAGTGACGTGAACAAACATACACCAATTTTCCTATTTTGGAGTCACTCAGGGAAGCCAGACAGATACCCAGTAGTTTAGACCCAGGTTTGGTTCCCAGCACCCATGTCTGGTAACTCCCAACTGCTTTTAACTCTAGCTCCAGGACATTCTATGCCCTCTTCTAGCCTCCTTGGGCACCTGTACGCATGTGTACACACACACACACACACACACACACACACACACACACACACACACACTAAATCTTTAAAAGTCAGTCAACACACAGAAACACACAGACTAAACCTTTAAAGGTCTAATTCAAGGAAGATATAAATTTTAAAATACAGGGCCAGTGAGATGGCTCATTGGGAAAAATGCCTGCTGAGCAAGCCTGATGACATTAGTTTGAGTTCCAGAACCCGCATAAAAGCAGCAGACGAGAACTAAGTCCAAAAAACTGATCTCTAACCAATCTACGTAGGCAGGACATGTATCCGCCCACCTACATACATACATCACCCATACACACAATAGTACATTTTAAAACTTAAAAATAGAAATACTTGAACCTACCAACATCGAACATCGGAATGCCAAAAATAAAGAAAAGTCAAGTATTCAAAGAAGAAAAACACATTTGTTTCAAAAGAAGAAGAGGATTATCCCTAGATTTCTCATCAGTATTTCCAAATGCTGTAGGAGAACCGGGATAATGTACCATCAAGTATCAAGGGTGAGAACAGTGTAAAGACATTTTCAGACATGAAAGGGATTAAAATTTACCTCCCCAAACCCTTTTCAGGAATTTAAAGGATCTGCTCCAGCACGTCACAGAACATGTAACCTAGAAAGAGAAAGGTGTAACAGTAAAGAAACAGTTCATGTGACCAGGAAACAAGAAGTCAAAGAGAGCAGCTGCAGAGGGGAACTTGGGAAGAAATCAAGCGGGTTGGAACAGGAGAAGGGGTGGGGGGACTTTGTGAGTAAAATCCACCCAAACAAATATTGAATCACCATAAGGACTAAAAAGTGAAACAAACAAGCAAAAGTTGCAGTGACTGAGGATGAACGTTTTCCCCATATAAATTTAGAACTCGCACCATAAGACTGTGGAAATTAGGACCCCCAGGACAAAACACAACAAGAAAAAAATAAACAAAAGCAAAAACAAAAAAACCCTGCAATGTTGCTTTTTCTATCTGCTGCAAGAGAGTGGACTGAATTCTCGCATACCAGCTCTCCCGCTGAGCACAACCAGAACAAACAAACAGCCCAGAGAGTGTTTGGAAATGTCTCCAGGAGTATCAAGCGGGCTATCAGTCCAAAGAAGCCTGGAGAGCCAAGATGGAACCTGAATCCCCTGCTGCTTTTCTCTCCATTTAGTGGATGTTAAAATGCAGCTGAGGAGCTGGGGGCTTAGCAGACGGTGGTGACTCATACACAGGAACTGTGCAGCGCTTCCAATGGTCTCAAAGGGACTGGGAGGTGCTGCGGTCTGAATGTTCCCTCCAAAACTCATGTTGAACTGAATTGCTTTCATAACCATATTAAGGAGTGAGGCCTTTGAGAGGTGGTTACATCAGTAGGGCTCTGCCCTTAGAACATCCAGAGAAAGTCCTGATAGCACAGGAGTAGGTAGGTTAGTTTTTGTGAGTCTATCCTTCAGGATTCTGTCTCTCTCACTCACTCCTTTCTACTCCCTCCTCTCCCCCCCCCCTTTACCCTGCCCCTCTTCCTTCCTCCTTTTCTCTCTGTCTCCAACAGAGTGGGCAAGTGTGGCTCCTCAATCTTGTACTTCCCAGCACAAGCCAAATGAACGTCTATTGTTGGTAAATCACCTAGTCTGCTATTCTGTTGTAGCAGTGAAAAACAGACTAAAACAGAAAAATAGTGCCAAGAACTGGGCTTGTTACTGTAGGAAATATTTTCTTTTTTCTTTTCCGAAATTAATGTTTGGCCTTTAATCCCAGCTCTAGGGAAACAGAAGCAGGTGGATCTCTGTGAGTTTGGAGCTGATCTGGTCTACATAACAAGTTCCAGGCCAGCCAGGGAAACCATTAGACCCTTTCTCAAAAAACAAATTTGGGGGGTGGGGGGAGAGGGTTACTTAGTGAGACCCTGTCTCAAAAAAAAAAATGTGAAAAAACAGAACAAGATCAGCAATACGGCAGAAATGCTTGTCAGTCAACACTGTTTTAGTGAAAATGATTCAGGACAAAAAAGGGGGTGAAATAGCCTATTTTAACATTTTTAAGATTTATTTTGATTTACTGTGTGTATTGCTGTTTTGCCTGAATGTACGTCTGTGCACCATGTGTATGCTGTGCCTGTGGAGGCCAGAAGAAGCTGTCAGATTCCCTGGAGCTGGACTAACAGGAAGCTATTAGATCCATGTGGGTGCTAAGTATTGAATTCGGGTCCTTTGGAAGAGAAGTTGCAAGTTCTCCTAACCACTGGGGCCATCTCTCCAGACCCTTTAACTTTCGGTATTTCCAATAATTGGGGGAGTGGGTAATGGGCACACGTAAGCGGGTCCTGGAGGCCAGAGGCTTTGGATGCCCTGGAGCTTATGTTACAGATGGTAGTGAGCTGCCAGCCATGGGTGCTGGGAACTGCACCTTGGTCTTCCCTCTGGAAGAGTACGAAGTGCTCTTGAGCACTGAACAGTCCTCCCGAATTCATATCCATATTGAAATTCAAAAGGCTTCTAAAGGCACAATTAAAATTGATAAGATACAGGCTGGAGAGATGGCTCCCACTGACTGCTCTTCTGAAGGTCCTGAGTTCAAATCCCAGCAACCACATGGTGGCTCACAGCCGTTCGTAATGAGATCTAATAATGCCTTCTTCTGGAGCATCTGAAGACAGCTATAGTGTGCTTATACATAATAAATAAATAAATCTTTAAAAAAAATTGATAAACTATGATAAAATTAAGTAGGTACATGAAAAAATATATAAATCAGGGCTGGTGAATACTTGCAGTCAAGCCTGACAAACTGAGTTTGATCCCCAGGAACCGCATGATAGGGGGAGGAACTGACTCCCATAAGCTCTTCTCTGACCTCTACATGCATGCCGTGGCACATCTACACGCACACCAAATAAATGTAAAAGGATATATATATAAATGTCATATATATATATATATATATATATATATATGAGATATAGCAGTAGCTTTCTCTATATGTTAGCAGTAGATAGCTCTAAAAATTATCATGAACTTGTAAGGAGGATATGATCTACACAATTAAGCAGTAAAATTTTTTTTTAATTTAATTTAATTTTATTTTTTTAATTTACATTCCAAATCACTTCCCCTTTCCCGTTTCCTCCCTCCCCGAAGCAGTAAAATTTTTACGAAAAAACAAAACTGAACTAATGGAGAAGCAGATGTAAGGACAATACGATGAACATGTCAGGCTCATTTTAATAATAAAAATTCCCAATGGCCTTTTAAGGGAACCACTTAAAAATATTTTAATGTTCCTCTGGAAGAATGTCAAGAAAATGATGAAAGAATAGAACTGAAGGTGGTTGTCTCCTAGATGTGAAAATCTACCACAAAGTACCGAGAGTAAAACACTATGGCATAAGCATAGAAAAATCAATCAGAAAAATAGGTGTTGAAAAAGAATGCAAGGCTGGGCATGCACTCACAAGAGTTGTTTCAACTCATGGGTGAAAGATGGCTTACTTCTTGAACAGCACTGTAATGGTCTGCTCTTTGCCAAGAAAAAAAAAAAAAGAGGCAAGACCTCCCTATGGAAAAAAAAAACAAAGCAAATAAATGGAGTTGGATTGAAGGCTTCATGGTTAATCAGGCCCCCATTCTCAACTCTTCCAAGGTTCCCAGCAGCATCTGGGTGCCCAGGAGCCACAGCCTCCATTCCAGCCCCCAACATTTCTCACCCAGAGAAACATGGGCTAGGGCCCCTACCTCAGGCTGCCTTTCATCTTCCCTGAGCAGGTGTCAGCATCCCAGGAGCCAGTGACCCCGGCAGGGAGAATGGAATGTGGTCTAATGCCTCTGTTCTAACACTCTAGTGGTGAATCAGAAACAGAGAACCACAAGACCCAGTCTAAAAAAACTAGAAACAGAATAAAATCGGGAAAATCTAGGGAAATATTTGTAGAACTTTGAAAGCAGAAAAGAATCTTTTTAAGCAGGACAAAAACCCAAAGAAATTATAAGGGAAAACCATAAATATAGCTGAACACACAAATTGTGTGTGTGTGTGTGTGTGTGTGTGCACGAGTGCGTGTGTGTATCTTGTTTCTATTTGATGTATATGAGTCCAAAGCTGGCCTGGTTTACAATGTGAATATAATGTGTTTCTATATAATAGAAACAAGATAAACTAGACAATAAAATGTGCAACAAGAGGAGGCCAGTGAGACGGCTCAGTGTGTGACGATTTGCTGCTGAGCCCGATGACCTTGAGTTTGATGCCTGGGACCCACTTGATAGAAGAAGAGAACCAACTTCCAAAAGCTGTTCTCTGACCGCCATTCTCACACACATACTTCTGTGCACATGTACACAAGCACACACACATACACACACACATAAATAAGGAAATGTAATAAAAAAATTTTCAGACATGGTTTCACTATGTAGCCCTGGTTATTCTGGAATTCACATTGTAAAACAGGCCAGCTTTTAACTCATAATAATCTCACTTGCCTCTGCTTCCCAAGTGTTGAGATTAAAGGCATGAGGAGGCACCATGTCCAGTTTCCTAAAAAGAAACTGAGTGTACAACAAATGCATTAGAAAATCAACAGGCCATACAAAGGACACTTCAAGATTCCAAATAGAAAATAAGACTCGGGATTTAAAGAGGCAGTTTATCAGAGAGACAATGGAAAGGATAATCAGATATGCAAAAGTATTAAAATCTGCTCAGAGTCCCATCAAAGGGCAGTTTGCTTGCTTAATGACTGGCTATAGTACTCTGTGAGATTAAAGGGAACAGACTCTCCCATATACAGCCATGGCAGGGTGAACTGCTCTAAGCCTGGAAACTTCATCTAACAGATTTCTTCAGCACCTTCTCTCCATTGCTCTATCCTATGTGAACGGAAACAATAGAAACAACATAACATCTCTGCATTCGTATTTACCTTATAGAAGAAAACATTTGGCAATATCTAGTAACATTTATAAACAGCGCAGGAGCCATTCACCTGGCAGTCCCATCTTGGGGGAAATGCTCAAGTATACACAGATCATATACACAAGGGTAGTTGTTCATTGTCTTGTTTGTGTGTGTGGTGTTCACACTCCTGCACATGTATGGGAAGGTCAGAGGAGGATATCGGTACCTTATTTTTTTCAAGACAGGGTCTAGCCAGTGAGCTACCAGGATTCCCCTATTTTTGCTTCCCCAATGCTGCGATTACAGGCACACGTGTCCATGTCCTGACTTTACTTGAGTGTCAGGAATCTGAATCGGGTACTCTTGCTTTCACAGCAAATGCTGTTACCTACTAAGACATCTCCACAACTCACTTTAACATTCAAGGGGGGGACAGACTGAAAACAAATGTCTATCAAAGGGGAGCTGCTTGATTACATTCTGGAAGAGTCAGTGTATGAAAAGTTACTCAGCTGTTAAGGAAAATGAAGCTAAGCCTGGCCCATTGCTCCAGAAGAGTGGATCCAATATAATGCATAATTTCTAACCATTTTGCCAAAAAAAAAACACTTGAAATAACTGGGTGCAGTGGTACATATCTGTGTTAGTTCAAGGTCTACAAAACAAGACTGTCTAAAAAAAAATCTATTAATAAGCCTTGAAATCACTGTTTTTATGTACGCATCTGCATGCAACAGGTCAACAACTCAGCAGATGTGAATGCAAGTTAAAGAAAGCGCTGTGTCAGACAAAAGCCATGAGTTGATGGGGGATGGGCTCCCAAGGTCCCACCCCTAGTTAAGGAGCTCCTGGCAATGCATGGCTGTTGGGAGCGGGAGAGTAAGGCTTCTTGAGGTTCCCCAAGAGGCTGCCCAGACTTTAGTGGACTGTCCTACACTTATGAACATACTGGCGGCATTAAGTGAACTCCGTGGGTTTAAAAAAAAAAGAGCCAAGCACAGTGGCACACACTTTTTTTTTTTTGGTTTTTCGAGACAGGGTTTCTCTGTATAGCCTGGCTGTCCTGGAACTCACTCTGTAGACCAGGCTGGCCTCAAACTCAGAAATCCGCCTGCCTCTGCCTCCCAAGTGCTGGAATTAAAGGCGTGCGCCACCACTGCCTGGCTCAGAATGGCCTTCATAGCAAGTCCAGCCAAGGCTATATAGCAAGAAGATTTTGTCTCAAAAACCCCTAATAATTAATAAGAGTAAGAAGTAGTAGTAATAACAATGACACAAGAAATTGTGGGGGTAATTGTGGCAAGGGAGTAGGGAAGGATTTAGGAGAGGGAGTGGAGGTAGATCTGATTAAAATACATTGTGAGCACATATGAAACTGTCAAGCAATTTAAAAACTCTTGAAATACCACAAGCATTTTGGTTATCCAGCTTTGTAATCCTGTGTACATGAAGGCAAATTCTACAGGCTGTTCACTCCGATTCCCTCAAGGAAATCAGTTTGCAGGGGGCATAGGGGTAAGATCATTAAGCTATTTTTAATACTTGTTCTGTATTATGTAATACTTGTTCCAATAACATTTAAACATTTTTTGAAAGGCCCCCATGCAACTCAGGCTGGCCCCAAACTCCCCATGTAGCCAAGAATGACCTTGGTCTCCTGATCCTCCTGCCTCTATCTCCGTGGATTAGATTAGATTGGATTAGAGCTCTCTCTGTGGGGACTGGGGGGGGGGGGGGGAGAGAGCGCCATGACATGCATTTGGAGATCAGAGGGCAAGCTTTTCAGTAGTTCTCCCCTTCCTCCATACTGAGACAGCCTCTGATGTTTCTGCTGCCCTGTGTACTACTCCAGGCTGGCTGGCCCACAGGGGTCATGGTGTGTGTAGGGGTTTCTCCTGTCTCCACTCTCATTCTGCCTTAAGACTTGGGGTTACAGGCACATGTCACTGTGTCCAGATTTTCAAAATGTGGGTTCAGGGGACCAAACTCAGGCTGCTAGGCTTGTAAAGCATGTGCTTTGATTTGCTGAGCCATCTGCCCAGGGCAATAGAGACTTTGTAAAGGACAATTGTGTTCTAGGTAATGGAGCTGAGGGGACGAAGTTATTTTTGTTTTGTTTTGTTCTGTTGTTGCATTGTTGTTATTTTCTGTATTTTCTCCAAAAATGGCATTTTATAAGTGTCTAAAGGCAATCAGTGGATTTAGAAAGGCACTTAATGTTTGACATAAAAAAAAAAAAAAACCCAGTCAGGAAAGGTGACACTCATGTATAATCCCAGCATTTGGGGGGCTAAATTGAGAATGAGGGGGGTTTGTTTGTTTTTCAAGACAGGGTTTCTCTGTGTAGCTCTGTCTGCCCTGAACTTGCTCTGTAGACCGGCTTGGCCTCGAACTCAGAGATCTACCTGTCTCCGTCTCTGAGTGCTGGAACTAAAGGCATGTGCCATCACTGCCCAGATTAGGATCAAGTTTGAGGCTAGCATGAATTACAGTGGTTTGAAGGCTAGTCTGGGTTACATAGCAAGACCTCAAGGATGTAGTTCAGTGACGGAGCTCTCAGTGAGCATGGGCAAGACCCTCAGCTCAAGTCAGACAAGGTGCTGTGTTCCCAGCATTTGGAAGGTCAAAACAGAAAAGTAAGGAGTCGGCAGTCATGCTCAGCCTCATACAGTTAGACAAATGGTGGTGGTGGTGGTCCATAAATTTGAGGCCTTAAATTCAAACCCCAACTCAGAAAATAAGAAAGCAGGGAGGGGGGAAGGGGAAAGGAAGGTGTGAGAAGAGGGGGAGGGAAGAGGGAAGGAAAGGAAGGGGAAGGGACAAAGGAAAAGAAAAGGGGAGGGGAAGAGAAAAGGGGAAAAGGGAAAACTAGGAAAGGGGAAGGGAAGAAGGTACTGAACATAAACTAGAGACAACGCTGTTGTTACAAGCTGGATAAAAGATCTATGTCATGGTCTAAGACTGGAAGGTGGCTGGGCAGACAGGTCTAGACGGGAGAGTATTAGCCTAGCACATATGAAAATGGAGCTCTGGGTTTGATCCTCAGCACTGCATAAAACTGGGAGTAGTGGTATGAAGTGGAAACTTAAGGGTTCTTTGGAAAGTCTGTTGGATGGTGTTTTGCTGGGGCAAATGTGTGAAGGAACGTTTCGTTAAAGTGGACACAAGAGTGAAAGCCTGAGGCAGACTCGTGAAGGAATGTTTTAGTGAAGCAGACACAGGAGAGGATGTTCTGCTAAAATAAACATGTGAAAGGACATGTGATGAAAGATTCTTTGTTAACAACATGTATGTATTGGTAGTTGAGTTGCATTTGTTGGGACAATAACAAAAAAAACACACCAAAAAAACTTTTCATGGTGTATTGCAGTTTGTTGTCACTCAGTAAGTCCCTCTGTCAGTAAGTCCCTCTGTCAACAAACAATAAAATTTCTGAAAAACTATCAAAAGATCCCGCTTAGGAGAAATAGGAACTAAAGCTTTTAACATACCACAACCCCTAAAAGAGTGGACACACACACACATGGCCAAAAGGGAAAACCCTACAGTTATTCAGGGACTAATGCCAGGGGAGGAAGGAACAACTGGGATGGCTCAAGGGAACCCTCTCTCCATCTTTTCATGTCCTTAATCAAGGTGGCTAGAGCATACTGTTTCTACAGTAGGTAACAGTCAACCAGTGTTTGTGACTCAGTGTGGAGGGTGGGTTCCATGCCTCCAAGTGGCTGGCCACATAGTTATTGTTTCCACTGGGTAGATTTTGAGATAACCCCTTCTAAGCTCGGAGTCTCCCAACTCAGCATTACCACACTCACAGTCAATGTTTGGATCTATTCATTATTTTTCAAGATTTTTATGTGTATGTGTGTGCATTTGTATGAGCAGATGCCATGTATGTGTTAAGTGCCCTTGAAAGCCTGAAACAGTTATCAGATCCCTGGGAGCCAGTTAACAGCTGCTCAACATGGGGAACTGAACTCAGGTCATCTAGAAGAACTCCAAGTGTGCTTAACCACTGGGCCACGTTCTCCAGCCCCAACATGTGGTTTCTTGTGCATATTCCCAACAAATTAGAACTCAAGAAGGGAGGACAGACTTAACAGAACCTCCAAAACCTCAACATAGATCTCTATTTATAAGAACCTCAGTGAAAGAAATGGGCTCTGCATTAAGTCAGAAACTGCCTCCTTCTAGAAAGTGAATTCACACAAGCCTAGTTCACTACTGTGTAATTCTAGCCAAAGTTCAGAGATTTCTGTGGCAATCCACATAGTTCTATGTCATCTAGAACTCATGCAAAGGGTCTTGGTAACAAGGTACCCTAGTGGCCTTACAGTATCAGCAGGCAAATCCTTGGTGTTCTCCAAAACCAGCAAGACAAAATGGGAAGGGAAAACCAAACAAAAGAAAATAATTCTTGATTTGCACCCTCAATTTGGTTAAGTATTTCCATCAGAGGTCAGAAAACTATTTTAAAACCCAAATAGGGCTGGGGAGAGGACTGCCAATAAATAGGGCTGGGGAGAGGACTGCCAATAAATAGGGCTGGGGAGAGGACTGCCAATAAATAGGGCTGGGGAGAGAACTGCCAATAAAGTGCTGCTGTGCACTAATCACATCAAGTGTGCCAGGTGCCTAATCACCAGCACCTATGTAAAAATCCCACAATGACACATGCCTGTTATCTCAGGATGGGGGAGGCAGAGTCAGGAGCATCCATGGAGTTTGCTGGCAAGTCAATCTAGACAAATAAAATTCAAGTAGTTACAGTGGTTCCCTTGATGGTAAGAAGTGCTAAAGTGAAGGGGTCACAGCACACTGGGCTTCTAACAAGGTAGGCATTGATTGTGTGATCCAAGTCTGATTTCTGTGTGCATGTGTGTGACGTGTGCTCAAGTGTCCATGTATGCCTTGTCTACAGCCAACACTCCACTAGGGTAACTTAAAACAAAATAGGAATTTATTTACAATAGCAAAGATGTCAAAAATAACAGGAACAATATATAACAAATCCAAGAATTATTTTATGAAAAAGGCAAACAATATATACATGAAACAAAAGATAAAAACAAAATCCATAGGGCAAACTTAACTTTGACCTCCTAAAAAGTTATAAAATGCAGCAAAATGTCCTTTTTAATATGAATTACTTTAGTAACGCTGGGCCAATTAAACACACACAAGAACACACAATTTTCAGTCCTTTACTTATCAAGTCTTCCAACATTTGAGGAATGCAACATTGGGGACTATGTAAGAGTAGGAGGTACAGGCTGTTCAGATGTGTACTGAAGGATGTACTTAGTGACTGACAAGACTTTTACGGACAGGATAAAAGCCAAAGGCTCTGGATTCTAATTTACTCTCACTGCGCCATCTCTAGCAGCTTTTGGTGAGCGTCTTGACTACCACACAAAACATCACACTAAGTAATCTTTCGGTTCCTCAAGTGCTCTAGGATCACTTTCACTAAACTTGAGCATGCAGAATTACCACGGGAGCTTGCTGAGACACAGGCCGCTGGGGCTCATGCCTTGTCCCAGTTCACTGGGGACTTGACTAAGAGTGTGCAGACTGCCTTGCCGATAGGCATTAGTCTGACATGGATCCTCTTTAAGATACTGACTGATCTTGCATTTCCTTACACAAACATAAGATCCTGCAGGAAATTAATACCAAGATCCCCAGAGACAATAGGGCAGCATTGTTTTAGCAGAGTGGGTGAGGAGATCAGCTTTCCTCGGACTCATGACTCACTGATGTCTACCACATTCTCATAGACACGTACCTCAAGTTTTAGTTATTTGTCACCTCATCTCTCTTAGACCAACACTGGTTTCTAGATTACAGAATCTCACTGTTAAAATCAAAAGTGCTGCATATCTCTCTCGATTCCTGACTTTTACCCAACTTGCAATCTTCACCACTACAGTGACCATCTTCCAAGATTTGAGTCTATTAGAGGCCTCCAACCTGGGCACAAATGGTAACTAAAAGGTAGGGCCTCAGACTAAATGTGTTGCGAATTGATAATAAAACAAATCTTAAGTGCTTTCAAAACCCACTTTATGGATGGGTAATTTGTAACAGGAATCAGAGAAGCTAATAAAACAAACCATTTACAAAGATAAAAGAAAAAATGAATTTCAAGGACATGCTCATCAAAGGACTCACCAATCACCTCTTAACTTCTCAATGTTACTTGCAAATTCACAGGACTGAAATACCAGTATTTGCATCCAAGTCACAAAATTCAAAGCAATCAAGCATTTTGCATTCCACTGCTGCATAAAAGGAATTAAGAAATAGGGGGATGAAAATAATCCACTGCTTTTTGATGTTTATTAGGTTTACAAAAACTGTACATTTTCTTTCTTAAGAAAAAGCTTTAACTTAGTACTGGTATCAAATAGACTGAACATTCGTTAACAGGAAAATATTCTGATTTTTATTTTTGCACGTTATTCTCAAGTACACAATTACAATAATGTCACACATCCCCTATATGATTTTCTTTTTATGTATTTTACTTTTTTTACAAAGTATACAGAGGGAGGGACATACAATATTTAATAGGATATTTCTACAGAACAATAACTTATATTATGTCCTTGTAAAAATCTGTACCTCTTTAAAACATTTAACTGAAACATCCTTTTTTAGCTTTGCTAATCAAAATTGTTTTAAGAATTAAAACTAGGTTGTAACTAATGTCAGTACATAACAGTGACTACCTCATTTTCTTTTTATACAGACACATTTTATATTCACTTGACCAAACCCTTAAATACCTTTTAAAGGCTTCAATATTGTGCTTTAAAAAGAAAAGAACTGTGTGGTTCCAGATTATGTAAAGAGAAATATAAAGTGTGTAAAGTGTTGTGTTCCATATCTTTCAGCTTATTTAGAAAAATATATGTTAAATACTCCAATTAATTGTTCTGTACTGATTGTAGATGATTTTTAAATTTCATAAATTTCAATGTCAGGTGTATTACATTACTTCTGAGGAAAATAATGAAGTAGATTTTAAAAGTTCTCACAAAAAAAGACAGCTTTCAAGAATAACAGGGCAATAAAACAAATTATAGTTTTGATGTATTTTTTAAAGCACATTGCGGAGGCTACAAAGGCAAAAGGATTCCCTATCAGATGGAAAGCCTAGGGAACCCATGCCTTGGCATTGACTGGCATTGAGGATGCAGTTCATACCAGCCTTAAGAATTTGATTTAGAACTAGACTAAATCAATCTAGCACTTCAGAGGTTTGCCAAACACCAAATACTCAAGACATCTAACCCCAAAAAATATAACTTTTGAATACAAATCTTGATGACAAAGAGAAGGATGAAGGTAAGAACTAACGGCACGGAAGGGATGGAGCACCATAATGAGGCAGCAAGGCAGCTATCGAGTGGGAAGAATCTTCTAGGTCTCCCGTGATGTGCCAGACCCGTGTGCCAACAGCCAATTCCAGGGACTCTAGAAACTGTTTTCCAAAAAGATATCTTAACGAAAATCTTAATATCCAACTTTTTTTTTTACAAATTTCATCAGCGATCAGACCTGTATGTTACAAATTGCCAGCTCTCAAAAACAAAACTGTGAAAGACTTGGTAAGGATCCAAGTGAGGCCTCAGACTGTTCACACACTCGGACCACACCTCTATCGTGTAACCCAAGACAAGCGAGTGTTAAGTTTTTCAAGTTAACTAAGAACTAACAGAGCAGGCTCAACTGGCCAAGTCTAAGTCCTTCTTAGCACCCGTTCTCTGGTCCATGGAGCCATCACTCCCTTTCTGTCCCCCTCGCTTGGTCAGACAAGAGTTCCCTCTCCGGCTTATCAGAGAGAACTGGGGGATTCATGTCTGGATGTCCATTAGCTTTTCAGAAAAATATAAAGGCATGGAGTTGAAACTGTATGAAAACATTGTATCTATAAACATCTTAACCTCTATTTTTCAATTACCAAAGATATTTAAAAGAAAATACCTTTACTCTTTAAAAATACTAGTGTCCTTATTTTCCTTCTAATTCTAGACCTGAGTAGTCTCTCTGAAGAGCAAGACTTACAAAATGCTCTCTCTTGCATCCCTGGATCTTTCACGTTACTGTAAATTTAATACTTTTCATTATAGATTTTAAAGAACTACTACTGGGGGTTGTGTGTATAAGTATGTAAAATAAGCAATACACACAGATACATGTTACATATATATGTGTATATATAGATAGATATATATAATTCAGGTTACATTTACATATATAAAGTTGCAAAAGATCCTATGAGCCACAAGTTACCCCTAGGAGATTCCAAAATGCAGTCTTCAGTTAAATTTCATTTGGAGCACACAACCATTCCAAGACAAAGCAGCACAGATAAAATAATCAAAATACAACAAGATCAAGCAAAAATTTCCAACAAGGTTTTCTAAAAGTTTACTACACTGACGAAAGATGTAAAGAGTCTAAAGAAAAAAAAAGTATATTTTCTCCACTAAAAAGGAAAAAAAAAATCAGAAAGAAAAGTAAACACAAACCCAGCTACTGTTCTTTTACACAGCAATGCCAGGGACACAAAAGTTCATATGAAAACTTTCATTGTCATACAGTCTACAATACTAAGCAAGACAAGAAAATGACTTCCATGTTACGAGCATGAGACCTCACCATACAAAATCTCCCCTTCCATTAGATGTCTCTGACGATTTAATTGTGAGAAATTTGTGAGACAAAAAGTCCACATGAATCCTTTCAGTTACCAATGCAGAGTTACCATGAGTTAACTGGTCTTACAAGAGTACCATCAAGGTTAAGCAAGGTAAATATTTTAAAATAAATATAAAACTTCTAAGATAGAAAACTTCAGTATAGAATCAGGGATTACTTTAGTAAAAGCAACTAACTTGTTGCTGCTTTTTCCCATGTATTAAACAAACTGAATAGAATTCAGAACACACTATTGAACAAAACGTAAAAACAGTCAACTAGAAGCAATAATCCTATTTGTACACAGCATAAATCAATATACAGTATTGTATGAGAACAAGACTGATTGGCTTTTAAATGGATTTTCTGTTTCAAGGCCAGTTTCTCTACAAAGAACTGTGACAGGTACTGTTAGGGCAGGCCAACTTCTTTATGATGTCGCATTATGTGCTGGTTCTTTTCCGAGGGTCTTCGGAATCCTTTCTTGCAGTACTCACAGCGGTGAGGATAGTCTTTTGTGTGAATGGAGATAACGTGCCGCTTAAAGCCCGAGGCATCTGTAGTGCTATATTCACAGTACTCACACTGGTACACTTTCCGGCCACTGTGGGTCTTCATATGCTTTTTAAGCTCACTTTGTTGCCGAAATCCCTTTCTACATCTCTTACACCTAAATGGAAGGTCCTTTGTATGAACCGAGAGAATATGGCGACTTAGTACAAACGGATCTGCAATCTTAAAATCACAATGTCTACACTGGTGCATTTTTTTACCCTTGTGGGCAGCCACATGTTTCTTGAGTTCTGAAGGCCTGTGAAAGCCTTTATCGCACATGTCACACTTATGAGGATAGTCCTTTGTGTGAACTGAAATTATGTGTCGTTTCAAATCACTTGAGTTTGAACTCTTGTGGTCACAATGCAAACACTGATGAGTTTTGCTCTCCTGATGGATAAGAGCATGTTGTTGCACCTCTTTGGTATCTGAGAAAGTCAGAAGGCAAATGTCACACTTGAATGGCATCTCTTTACTATGCTTAGTTTTTACATGTGTTTTCAAGTTAGAAGAATCTGCGGACCTGTATTCGCAGTACTGGCATTCATAGGGCTTTTCTCCAGTATGGATTCGCATGTGCTTTTTGAGCTCTGACGGATGACGGAAACCTTTGCCACACTCTACACAAATGTGAGGAAAATTCTTGCTGTGGACTGCCAAAAGGTGGCGATTCAATAGGCCTTGTTCAGCTGTTTCATATTCACAGAACTTACACTTGTGCATTTTGTTGGCTCCTTTTTCCTTATGCACCATTTTATGAGTAAACAAAGCCCCAGCATGAGAGAAATGCTTTCCACACTCATCGCATTCTATGGCTTTCTCTGCCTTGCTGGTTAGCTTGTGGCTCTCCAGGTGATTGTGTAAACTTATCTTCTTGTTGGTAGTGTAATCACAGTCAGTACAGCGGTACTTTTTCTTGGCAAGGTGTTCAGGGTGGTTCTTCATGTGTCTTTTCAAGAAACCTCTCGATTTAAACTTCTTGCCACATATCATGCAAGGGTAGACAGTCAGAGGATGTCCATCTGGGCCAATAATTATTGCTAAGAAAGGAAATAGCATAAGTGATCAAAACATGCTGACTTAGTTTCTTCAAAAGTCTGAATGTGTGCTCTGAACACTACAGTCACGGGCTCCTCATTTGCCTACCCACTACACATTCTTTTCTCTTTTTCAGTCTAAGGTACACAACAACCTGGCCCTAAGAACTTGGACTGCATTAAACTACCCTTTTCCATTTTAACAAAATCGATTCATAAATATGTAATTTCTATTGAAAAGTGAGTAAGCCTCATCAATTTAGAAACCTATGGGGAATTAGTCATATAAAGTTTTTTAGTTAGAACTCCTGCTTTATTAAAAAACATTATGTTAACTTACAATAAAGCTTAAATATACCAATAGAAGTCTTGTTATGCAAATTGGTATATAAGAAATAAGCTACATCATACAAACTCAAGTTACTTATTGTGTTGCCCTGTCAATCATGCCCATTCTATGTTGAAATAATCATTCTTTTAACATTTTTCAAAGATGAACAGCTGCCAACATAGATGAAAGGATTCCCTTTCATTTTCACATAATTCAAGTTTTGAACATTTTTCATCCTTTTTTGATCCATTTCCCATTCCTTTATAATCAATAAAATCATTCATGAATATCACTGAATTCTGAAATTCAATACACAAAAGCTACATAGAGTCTAGCCACTAAAATGCCATCACAATACCCCCGTGGATGTACACCAGCATTTATTTCCTGAGAGCTTGTGGAGCACGCTGCACTGTGGAACTCGCGCGCGCCCTCACCTGTTTGGTACTGCCTGGAATCAGGTCTTCTCCTTTTCTTTGGTTTTTGTTTAGCCAGTCTGCCGAGGCCAGCAGACTCATCTATGTGCAAGAGGGCACTTGCAGTGCCATTCCGGTTTTCAATTCCATCAGAATTATTACCTAACAATGTGTATTAAAAAAACAAAATCATACAGTATTATAAAAAAATTATAAAGAATTAGGAATTCTTTATTAACTACAACAATGAAAAGCCATGATACTCATGAATGACAGATATACCCCACTCTATAGAGTTTTATGAGCACACTCACTACAGTAAGAACACTGGAAATGCCTAGCTTCCAAAACTAAACAATCCATCACAATTTCCCCCCATGGGTCCCATGCTATCTCCCAAGATTTTAAAGTCATGGACCTGATACAGTTAAGCTGAAACGTTCCAGCTTGAAGGCTTGTGCACTTCATACAGTATATTTCCATCTATATAATGTAAGCAGGAGGAAATGTGTGTTTAAAGTCAGGACAAAAAGGCTTTATAATCCTCCTCTGCTCTTGTTTAAATCAAATAATCCTTATACAGTACTAACACTTCAGATTTCTAAACAAAAACTGCTTTACGATCACAAATTCATGTCCAAAGAGCTGCTCTGTGACTTACCGTAAGCAGCTGCCCACGCAATCGGCATGAAGGTTTTCATTTCGTTGTCTTCCACTTGCTGTTCATGCACTGCGGCTGCGGCTGCGGCGGCAGCATCCTCCTCTCCAACAATCACTTCCATATAAACTTCATCAGCAATCTCAGCAACATCTAAGTAGAAAATTAGATAAACTTCTCTGACCAGGTTCTCATAGCTTACAGGAAAGATACTTTCATTTGAATTCAGCTAATATGCAAATGGGAAGGCTAAACATTACCTAGAAGACAGCTTTTGTAAAATAAACACTGGCTGAATGACTCTATTCTTGGTTTTCACCATCATTTAGTTTTAAAGTAGTAAACGTTCTAAACATACACGAGTGAATAATGATTCCCTGAGAACATGGCAGCATAATAATTTCTAAAAGGATGCCACTTATTTCCTCCAAGTACTGACCATTAAAAAGAGACAGAGAAAACACTTAGGAACACATTTTCTCACACAGAAAGACCATCTACTTACTCAATTCTTCTTCTTCTTGCTGGGAGTCATTAACTGCCATATACACCATCTTTTCCCTGGGAACTCGAATACTATTGTTTGGATCAAGTAGTTCAACTCCATGCTCGTTCTCAGGCTCACTTTCGACGATGTCCACAGTTCCACCTATCAAGGAAGACAGCTGCTCTAAGAATTTATTTTAAAATTTCATTTCTACTTCTTCCTTTCTCAAACATATTTCTCTGATACTATGCTAAACTTATTTATCTTCAGAAAAGACTTCACATCTTCTCAGTCTAAATAACCCAAAAACAATTAGACTGAAGCACTGCTCAGCACTGCTCACCTAAGTCATCTTCTCCAGGATCAGCTTTAAAAATGTACACCTTGATGACTTCAGGGCAAGTGCCATCCACTTTACAAGGATCAATTTCTGTTTCGTTGTCCATAGTCAGTCCAGATGAACCATCATGTTCTATTTTACCAGCATCATCCACTAAGCAAGCAGAAAATACATCTCAAGTAATAATAGAAAATGCTTAAACAGAAAGTTACTGTTTGAGTTCTGCTAACAAACATTCTCTTTCACTTGAGTCACATAAAATTGGATGATTTTAAACTAGACAAGTAGACGGTTCAATAAGTACTTTTCTAAAGACTTTTAAAACTGAGATCAGATATTAAAAAAAGTATTACTCACAGGAAAAAAATGCCTGGTAGCCTAGAAACTGTAAGTAAAATGATGTATTTAGCCTTTGCTAAACACAAATAAAAGCACTCCTACATTTAAAATAATCTCTTAATATTTAAGGTGAAGACCTTTAAAAAATGTTCTAGTAGTAAAATGAAAAAGCATGGTCTTCATAAACTCTACTGCATGGTTACTATTCTTAAATATTATTTGATGTGATCTATTTTCATCAGAATAATACGTTTAAAAATAAAGAAAGCATGACTTCCAGAAAGGATGGAGAATGTAAATTCTAATTCAATCTGCTTAAAACGTATAAAATGCTGGGCTCAATGACACATACCTTTAACCCTAGCATTCAGGAGTTAAAAGGCAGGCAGATCTCTGAGTTCCAAGGCCAACTTGATCTACATAGGGAAAGCTTGCCCCCCCACAAAAAAAAAAAAAAAACAAAACAAAAATCCAAACAAACAAAAACCTTATAATACATATCATATGTAAGTAACGAGTATATACAACTTTAACTTGTGACTTGAAGTCAAGGTCCTTGGTGGTAAATACTGCAATATATAAATTCAAACATACTCTGATATGCCCATCTGTCCTCTTGAAAGACAAAAAAAGAGAGGCCATAAGAAAAAGAGAAGTGAGAAACAAAGGAAAGAAGGTAGAAGATAGGAAAGTGTTAAACAGCAAACTATCCTTTTAAAAGCTTGATAGAGGGCTGGAGAGATGGCTCAGCAGTTAAGAGCACTGACTGTTCTTCCAGAGGACCTGAGTTCAATTCCCAGCAACCACATGGTGGCTCACAACCATCTGTAATGAGATCTGATGACCTCTTCTGTGAGTGTCTGAAGACATCTACAGTGTACTCATATACATAAAATAAATAAATCTTTAAAAAAAGCTTGATAGAAGTCATCATTGGTGTTGTATATGATTTGGAAAATAAAACACAAGAAAAATGATGTCAAACATTCTAGATCTGAAAAAAAAGACCAAAAATGTAATTGCTATTATAAGTAACCTTATATCATACATTATTTAGAGTCTCTGGCAACACAGAAAGCACTCAGCACCTAGGTTAATTTATTATAAAAAGTTAGACTTATCAATGTTAACTCTATTAAAGAGACATGACCCGGATGTGGTGGCACGAGACTTTAAGCCCGGTACTTGGGAGACAGAGACAGGAAGATCTCTGTGAGTTTGAGGCCAACATGATCCAGAGCAAGTTCCACGACAGCCAGGGGGCTGTATAGCAAAACCCTGTCTCCAAAAAAAAAAAGGAAAAGAAGGAGGAGGGAGGGAGGGGGAAAAGAAAAGAACAAACTATAAAACTGTTCTTTCTGCTCTAAGCTCAACTAGCCCCAGTGGCCCCGCTTGCCCCAAGTGAAGGGAAACAAGTACAAGTCCAAGGTCTAGAAAGAGACCTTAAGGGCATCAACAAGCCTTTCCCTTTCTCTTTTAGTACTCTTCCTAGTGTTCTCCCACATATATCTGTTCTCTTTCTGGCTAGACATTTATGTTTTACTCAATTCATCAAATGGTGAATTGTAATTGTACATCATTAAGACCTTAGGTTAGGTATTGGGAAATACTGATAAGATGGAGTAAGTCTCCAGTGGGAGAGCAGACAAGTAGTTAGATGACTATTTTAACTGGAGCAATAATAAATGTATCTACTGTTTATTGACTAAGTACTATTTACAGCAACCTCATGAAGCAGAGTACAGTACTGTTGACATTTTACATCAGAGCAAATAGAAATCTAGAAAGGTTGACTATTTGTAGTTACACTGAATTTAAATTTCAAACCACATGAGTCACAGTCTGTGTCTGTTAACTTTTAGTCTTTAGAGTTTAAGATGGATATTGGCAAAAGCAATTACATCAAAACTAGTGAATGGTGCAACTACCTGAAGATGTTATTTAGGCAGTTAGTACTGCAAGCAAGGCTAGATGGTGGTGGTTCTGATTACTTTTAACATTTTAAATTCTGTATCATCACTTTTGTTGCTTACAACCAATATTAATAAATATTATAAAGCAAGACACAACTCATGGTTGTAGTGTCAAAAAGTCCTGTCATGTTCTCCATCAGGTTCAAAACCTGCATATACCTAAGCAAAATTCTTATAGATACACAGACACACACAACAGCAAAAAAAATTCAAACAAGGCAAGACTATACCGACAATTTGTCAACCTGATTTCTGACTTACCTAGAATGAAGACCAAATTTTAAAAAAATCTTTAAAAAAAATGATCTCTTTAACAGAACAAAACAAAAAAGCCAGGCATGTTGGCGCATGCCTTTACTTTACTCCCAGTACTCACGGATCGGAGGCAGAGGCAGGTAGAATTCTAAGTTTGAGGTCAGCCTGCTCTACAAAGCTAGATCCAGGACAGCCAAGGCTACACAAAGAAAATCTATCTTAAAAAAAAAAAAAAAAAAAAATCAAAGACAGAGTTATATGTGAGACCCTGTCTCAAAAATGACTAAAATACATATTTATGTGTATTTTTTTTATTTTATGTATTTACCATTGTTCTCTCTTCAGGCACACCAGAAGACAGTATTGGATCCCATTACAGATGGTTGTGAGCCACCATGTGGTTACTGGGAATTGAACTCAGAACCTCTGGAAGAGCAGTCAGAGCTTTTAACCACTGAGTCAGCCCGTTTTTGTGTATCTTATTTGTTGATAAATTATTTTGCTTTTCCTTGGTGGTTCTGATCACTTTTAACATTTTAAATTCTGGATCATCTCTTTTTGTTGTTGTTTACAACCAATATTAATTAAAGCAAGACACAAAAAGTCCTGTCCATGTTCTCCACCAGGTACAAAAACATTTAACTGAAAATGAAGGTGCCTTATGGAGAAAAGGCAAACACCTGTTAACTCACATTATAGGAGGAAACAGATGCTAAGCTCTCTGATGCAATCTTTAGTAAGAAGTTCATACAGACCATGAAAGAGGATTAGCATCCAAAACGATAGTGCTTCGCTGTACACTAAGAGGTTCTATGTAGACAATGAAAAGATATCCCACTCAGACTGAAAGGAGAAGGCACTTACTTCATTCAGGTAAAGGACAAACTATGAACACAGGTACAGAGACAAGAAATGGTATGGAAGGACTGAGGGCAAAGTGTGTCACAAGGCATGGTGGGGTATATAGTCAACTGCTAAACTGAAGTCAGATCACAAAGGGCCTCCTGCAGATTGCAGAGAGGCTCAGACTTGATCCTGGAAAGCTGGAAGTTTTCCAATCAGGTCAGATATTAAAATCTCTTGGGGAACTTGAGGGTAGGGGTGAGTCTCTAGCCAAGCAATTCTACATAACATAATCCAAATGTAGGGACAGAGGGCCTAGACAGGGGAGAAAGGGGGAAATTGATTTAGAGGTACCCTAAAGCCCTAACCCTGACCTGAGGCATGAGAGCATCTGCTATAAGTGATGAGACATCTTTAAGTAATGATGAGATCAGCGTCCTATTACTATACCATCTTGCTAACCTTTAAAATGTGGATGGGTTAAACTCGATTAAAACACAAAGGAGGGAAAGCACTTATTAGATGCTATAGCAGATGACAGGCAACAAGGCCTTCAATAAAAACAACAGATGGTAGGAATAAGGAAGGAAAAAGGCTAGGTTGGACACCTACTTGGGATGAACAGGACTTGGGGATTGCCATGGCTAGTATGCTACTTTGAGAATAATATAACAAAGGAACCAAGTCAGGAGTTGCTACGAGTGGAATGTAACAGAAAAGAGGAAAAGGAAGGATCTCTTTTTATTTATTTGTTTAAGACAGGTAGCCCAGCCGGGTGTGGAAATCTCAATATGGCCCAAGCTGGCCCTGAATTTGAGGCATCCCTCCTGCCTTACCCTCAAAAGTACTGGCATTCAAAGTCCTGTGCTAGGCTATCAAGATGACTCAGCAGGTAAAGGTGCTTACCAACAAGCCTGATTTTTTTTTTCCGAGGCAGGGTTTCTCTGTGTAGCCCTGGCTGTCCTGGAACTCACTGTAGACCAGGCTGGCCTCGAACTCAGAAATCCGCCTGCCTCTGCCTCCCAAGTGCTGAGATTAAAGGCATGTATCACCACTGCCCGGCTAACAAGCCTGATTTTGATCCCTGAAAGGAAAGAACCAACTCCTGCCAAGCTGTCCTCATATTGTGGTACATGATATATGCATGCACCCAGACACAAACATAGAGAAATAGAATTTCAAAAAAAAAAAAATCAATAAAAGCATGTGTCAACATACTCAGCAGTGAATAGTGCAATTACTTTAAAGTAGTGAGAATTTACATATTCTTGTAGAGTGGTAGTGGACACCATTAATCTCAGCACTTAGGAGGCAGAGGGAGGTGGGTCTCTTTGAGTGTGAGGCCAGCCTGGTCTACAAAGTGACTCAAAAGGACAGTGAGGGGCTACAGGAGAAACTCTTGTCTCAAAAAAAAAAAAAAACCAAAACACAACAAAACAAGATGATTTTAAATATTCTCACAACTTAGATAACTGAACCAATGGTCATTTTCAAATTTCAAACAGTGGGTAGCCCCAGAAATCTCACCAGTAGAGGAGTCCAGAATACATGGGTATCATTATCAGGGCACTTTTTTTAAACAGATGAAGTTGACCTAAACCTTGAGCCAAGTTTCACAAACCTATACTAAGCAAGGCACTCACAAAGCTAAAACTACATAACTGCAAAACTATCTCGAAAATTAAAATCAAAACTACAAAAAAATGGGCTGGAGAAATGGCCTAGTAGTTAAGAGCAATTGCACCTCTTCCACAAGACACAAGTTTGATTCTTAGCACCCACGTCAGGTAGCTCACAACTGCCTGTAACCCTAGCTCCAGATGATCCAACACCCTCTCTCTGTCCTAGCACAAAAGTAACATGCACCCAGACATACATACACACACATTTAAAATGTTAAATAAAATCATTAAAAAAAAAAAATCAAGCAACAACAAAAACCCTACCTGATTTTAACTGGTACTAAAAAGTCAGATATCCTTCTGGTTCCAAAGAACAAGGCCAGATTTGCTGTTTTGACATGTTAGCTTGTTTGTCAGAACCCTTATAAAACCTTCAATGACTGGAAAACCTAACCATCTTAGAACATGCAAAATGTCATACACTCACCTATAACTCCTATAAGAGTTTAAAAAACCTGTTTGCTTTCATAAATAGATGGGAAGATACATTTCAAATATACTAACTTCCCTGTAACAGCTATTTCTATTATACAAAAGAATTTACCTTCAGATTTTCACCTTGAGAACTTGCCCTACCTACTCAGCCTGTGAAATTATTCTGAATATAAAATATTACAGAAGAAATTTTTTAAAGCACACTTTGATGGTCATGTTAAGTACTCAGAATTTCACTGTAATTTTAAAGCTACTATTAAAAATGAAATTTCTAACAACAAAGAAAGATTCAATGAGGTTGAGTCATCCTGTGTATGATTTCTGCCTAAGTGTCTTCTTTAGCAGTCATGAGAACTAGTACTTTAGAATAAGGCTTCTCCAAAATAGAAGTGCATAATTTTTTTAAATTAAAATTACTTCTAATAATAACTACCATTTATTTGCATTGCATTTTGCTATTTCTTTCATGTTTCTATGAAAGTTTTTTGCTTCATTTCCCAGATAAAGAAACCAAGGCTCTGAGATGGTGTATAACTTGGTCAAAAGTCAGTTTAGCTAGTTAAAGATAGAGGAAAGTGCAAGAACATGCCTGTCTTTAGAACTCAGGCCTTTATTTTCATCTCCTAGTAGATACAGAAAAATGTTTAGTGTCTGAAACTCAGTATTTAAAACAATTATCAATAATCCCAAGCCACCCAGGAATTCTCTCACTTTTCTTTGTATTTTTTTTTCTATTCTAAAAAATTGAAACCAGCAAATCATCTTCCCATCTTGCCCAGCATTTGACCTAAAAACTGAAATAAAATTTTGGGGAACAATCTCATTACGATAACAGAACTATAGCAAATATAAGCATGCTTTATACAGGTCCAAGGAAGCCTCAGTAAACCCATCTGAAGACTGAAAACTAGGAAATGATTACTCGAAGTGACAGTAGATACTATGGCATCTAAAATTACAGTACACTAAAGTCCATAATCTATTTTAGAATGCCTACACAATATTCTCCCTCCCTCAGAGAGAGAGAGAGAGAGAGAGAGAGAGAGAGAGAGAGAGAGACAGGGACAGAGAGACAGAGACAGACAGAGAGAGAATGAGAATATGAATGCGTGTCTATTTCTTTATAGAGATGCAACTTAGGACCAGCTCTACCCATGAATTTCATCTATAGAAACAATTTCAGATGGAGGAGCAAAATAAAGAAAAAAGAAAAAAACTCTGAACAAGCTTTAAAGATTAAGTTTTAGGGTGATTATAATAACATTGTTCTGTAGATTTGAAAATCACTAAAGAAATAGATTTTAAGTTTTATCAAGACAAAGAAAATATGTAGAGCAATACAACTTTACTGTTTACTGTGACCATTCCACACACTTCCTCTACTGACTTACTACAAAACCTTTGCCATCTTAAAGGTCTGAAGTCAATATAGATTTTATGTTAAAATACAACTTTATGAACCATCTTTGCTAGAAGGTAGAAACCAAGAAAAAAACACTAACAATTTCCAACATGTCACAATGGTTTGATTCCAAAAGTAAGATTGTTTAAGATTATCTCTCTTTACTTTGAAGAGAAGAGATGATGATAAGAAGGGGGGAAAGTTCAAAACTGCCTGTACAATAGAGAACACAAAAGACACAACCAAAGCCACTATCTCTAAATCTAACAACCTAACTACCACATTATAGCAATAGGACAGGAACAAGAGGCTAGATACCTGTTTAAATTAAATGTACCTTTACTAACAAGAATAGAGTAAATATAATATTGAATATATTTAATATATATGAAACATTAAAATATGCCAAAATATATTAAAATACATTTATTTTTGCCCATATTTACTTTTCAAGGCCATTAATACTGACTTCAATCAGAATCCTAGAACCTAAAAGACATATAAATATAAATAAGATTTTTTTAAAGTCTAGATTCTGCAGTACTACACTTGGTAAGCTGATCTCAATCACTACTAAACTTATCTATTTTAAAATTTGTCTTCTAAAGGTGTTCTTCTAAAAAAGGGCAGAAGGGCAGAAAGCAGAAAGAAGTTAGAGTGCTATCTCCTTCACAATCTGGGAGATAGCCAACTATTTCCTCTAACCTTGGTGCTAAATTGTCTAGTCTTGTTATAAAAAAATCAGGCATTGGCATTTTAACATAGCGTTTTGAGCCAAGATGGCTTAATGGGAAAAGGCCACCATCAAGGCTAACAATCCATGCTCTATGCTTGGAACCTGCACAATAGTAATTGTTACAGGATATTGGAGCCTATTTCTTGTTAGGATGTGGCTCAGCCCTTAGCACACACCTTTAATCCCTCTGGCTGGAATACAGACACACCCTTAAATATACACCTTTAATCCCAAACAATGAAGGTAAAGTTAGTTTGTAGAAAGAAGTACCCATGTTTGAAAGTAATGTCTAATTGAGTGACAGAAAAAGTGACGAATCAGAGAAAGATTTGACAGAATAGGATATGCCCAATTCTCAAGAGAAGAGAGAGGAAAGGGAAGCTACTTAAGGGAGAAACAGACAGTACAGGAAGGAGAGTATAGTAAAGATACAGTAGAGTTCACAGAGAATATACCATAGAGCTGAGAGGGAGAGTAGAGCAGCCCAGAGAGGAAGGAGAGAGTTTTATAGAGCATGAAGAAAGAACAAACTAGACACAGGTAAAAACAGAATGAGCCAGAGAATGAGAAGGAGCCAGAAGATTAGAACAGATTGCTAAAGTTAGTATGAGGCCAAGCGGAGCCACTCACGAGAGGACAAGAGAGAGAAGCCAGTTTGAATCAGTCAGTTTGGAGAGGAGTTTGAGCCAGAAAAGCTGAGTTTATTCAGCAGTAAATCTCAGAGGCTGAAAACATTCTAGGCCTAGATTAGATTTATGGAGGCTGGAAGCTTTCAGGACTAGACCTAGATTAGCCAACAAGGGCAGTAAGCCTCCCAGATGACAAATACACCAGGCAAATAAAAGATACTTTTACAGGAAAGAACAGATGTCCTCTGAAGTCCACACAGACACCATGGCATAAACACAGGTTTATATGTGTATGCACGCCTTCCTTTCTCTACTGTAAAACTGGCCCTGTCCACTGGTTTGTCCCTGTACCCATAAGCATGTCTGAGATACATTCACCATTTCGCTAACCAGCAAGAGCCATACTATTACCTCCTGTCCCATGACTAACCATAATGGCTTACAAAGTGTTTCCCCCTAATTTCACATTCACTGATTTTTCAACCCATTATAGTTCAATTCTTCCATCTCCTACCCACTCTCTCATAGTTTACTGAAACTAATCTAAATATTACAATATCCTTATTGTTCACCAAGAGTCTTTCTTCTCTGTGGCTGACACGTTTAAGGCATTCTATGTATCCTCGATGGTGTTGAAAAGACTCAGCTTGTCACCTTGTCTTCTGCAAACCTTCAATTTTTATTTCACCTCACCTCCTTCTCCTCTTCTTTCTAATGAAACTTTTTCTCACCTTGCAGCACAGCCTAAGATAACTACAAATGCCTACATCATTTTATACACAAAAGATCTATACTGACACTTTGTTTTCAAGTTAGCACACAAACCAATGGGTTTCCTTATGACATTTCATACACGTGTATAGTACTGTTATTTACCCCACTCCCTCATAACCCTCATAACTGTTGCTAGCTGCCTTCCTCTCTCCAAGTAGTCCCCACTTCTGCTTTCATGACATATGTATTCCATTTTTTCCTCTCCCTTCCCTTTCCCTAAAGAATTCTTCCTTGGGGCTGGAAAGATGGGTCAGCAGTTTAGAGCACTGTTTGCTCTTAAAGAGGAACCAAGTTCAATTCTCAGCACCCACACAGTGGCTCACAATCATCTGAGCCAATATACCTTCTTCTGACTTCCATGGGCATGTGTTACACATACATACATGTGGGCAAAACATTCATACACATAAAATAAATCTTTAAAAATAAAGATGTTCTTCCTCCTCATCAGTGTGGAGGCTCACACCTTTGATTCAGGCACTCAGGAGGCAGAGGCAAGATATCTGAGTTTAAGTCTATCCTAAACAAGTTTCAGCTTCAGAACAGCCAGGGCTACATAGAAAGACCCTATCACACACAAAAGTTTTTCCTCCCTTTCTCATGGTCCCTTTCTACTTTTTTATTTATTCATTTTATTTATGAGTGTTCTGTCTGCATGTACACCTGCATGCCAGAAGAGGGCATCAGATCCCATTACAGATGGTAATGAGCCACCACGTGGTTGCTAGGAATTGAACTCAGGACCTCTGGAAGAGCAGTCAGTGCTCTTAACCGCTGAGCCATCTTTCCAACTCCTTCCCTTTCTACTTTTATGACCTACAACCTACTCCATACACAAATTTCAATCTGTAATGTCAGCATGAGAGAAAACGTAGTTATTTGTCTGAGTCTGACCTAGTTCTCTTAACAAGATAATCTCTAGCTTCATACATTTCCCTGCAATTATTTTTCTCTCAGCTGAAGATCTACCACTATATGTCTACCACTTTTCTTTATCCATTCATCTGCTGCTGGACATCTAGCTAGTTTTATTTCTTAGCTATTATGGTACAGCAGTAAACTTTGCCATGTAGGTTTCTGTGGTACACTGACTCAAAAGTCCTTCATGTAGATACCCAGGAATGAATGAATGAATGAATATATACACACACACAAACATTACGCACATATCACACACGCACACACACACACACACAAAGTCCATAGTAACTACATCACATGGTTAACACTATTTTTCTGCAAGCATTCTGTATAAAACACCAACCACTTCTATGAGATAACTTCCTATCTTTCTGTTACCTCACCCATTTCTCCTCTCTCCAAAATATCAAGTTTAGGGGGCTGGAGAGATGGCTCAGCAGATAAGAGCACTGACTCCTCTTCTGAAGGTCCTGAGTTCAAATCCCAGCAACCACATGGTGGCTCACAACCATCCGTAATGAGATCTGATGTTCTCTTCTGGAGTGTCTGAAGACAGCTACAGTGTACTTACATATAATAAATAAATAAATAAATAAACAAACAAACAAAATATCAAGTTTATATTCTCAACTGCCAAGAAAACAAGCATGAGACTGTCTCCAACAAGGAAGCACCTCATATTTTTAGCAAATCCTAAACCATTCTTACCCCCCAAACCTACTGCCTTTCTTGAATGATTATCATGAACCAATCTTACAAGCTAGAAATCTTAGGGTCAAACACCCGTTATTTTTGCATTATCTTTCTCCATCCAAGTCCCACCTAGCTCATTTGAGACTAAATCTCATCCATTTTACTTTCTAATCTTGAGTTCAGCTCTCCTCGATCTTCTTTACTATTAAGGTCTTTGGGATATTTATTGTTTTGCTTTTGAGACAGGTCTTCCTGGCCCTAGAACTCAATCTTCCTAAGTACTGGGATTACATAACTATACTACCACAACCCAACTTGAGGTACTTTTTCTTATATATGAACCACTTCAACTACTATCCATAGTCTCTTGTTCACTTACTCTTAATCTCTACTGCTACAAGGATTATCTTACAAAATAAATTTAAAATTGAAATAAACTATATCACATATTCCCTTGCAGACCAGCAAAAACTTCAAAAGAAAATTAGTGCCTTGTGTTGGTTAGAATATAAAAAATAATTTCATAACAAGAGGACTTATATTAAATAAAATATTGAGATAATATAACCAAACTTGTAAATATGTATAATCTTTTCTAAATTTTTATTATTGTCTGTATGTCTGTATCTTTATGTATAGAAGAGAGGGAAATTTTGGGAACCCAGTTCTCTCCTTCCACTGTGGGTTCCAGGGACTGAATTCAGGTCACCATTGGGCTTGTACAGCAAGACACAAACACTTTTGCCTGCTGTGCCATCTCACTAATACTAAATGTGTATAATTTATAACCCAGTAATTCTATTTCTGGAAATTCATTACAAGGAATGAAGTAGAGATGTCAGCACATCTTAAGTTTCCAGGAAAGGCCAAGATGGAAACACACATGAACAAACACAGGCACACAAAGAAACATAGCTACTTTATAACACATGTGATGTACATGAGTGCATGTATGTGAATATGTGAGTGTGTGTGTGTGTGTGAGAGAGTGTGTGTGTGTGTGTGTGTGTGTGCATGCGCGCACATGCATATGCACATGTGTGTGGAGACCCAAAGTTGGTATCAAGTATGTTCCTCTTATTGCTGTCTACTTTATTTATATCTTGCTGAACCTGGAGCTCACTCATTCCTACTAGTCTACCTAGTCAGCTTGCTCCCAAGGAACCTGCTTCTTTGCCTCTTGTCTAAGATCACTGTTGGCCACCATGCTTGCCTAGCTTTTACATGGTTTCTGAGACTCCAAACTCCATTCCCCACACTTACATGGCAAATACTAATCCAAATGAGCCATCCCTTCAGTCCCCCAACCCTTTGTAAAACATGTCTTCCACTCACTTTTCCTTCATCTTGTAAAACTAAAAACTAAAATCATCCTTGACAAAGATGGGCTACTCCAGTCTCCACAAGAATTCAGTCACAATTCTACATCACTCTGTAACCTCCCTCCCACAGTAGACTATAAGCCCTTTCCCCCTAGGAACAATGGCTTTCTCTATGTATTTAGGACTTATCAATAACTGGAACAGCTATAGCAATGTAAAAACATACAAGTCCTATAAATACATGCTGAATAAAGGTTTCCTTTTTGTAAAGACCATTTATTTCAAAAGTCCTATCGTAACTTGTTGAGATGGTATTTTATTTTACAGCCCAGGCTTACTTCAAACTTGTAAAGTCCTCTTTCCACAGCCTGTTTAGTGCTGAGATTCAGGTACGCACATACCACCACACCAGGATGAGAATATCTCAATAACTTTAAAAAGATGGTTTCCTATAAAATGCTGGTGGACTCCATTATATGGTATACTAATTTTATATATGAAAACAACTAGGCAAATTTATAAATAATTTACCAGTTCTTATTTATGGGAGTTTAGTGCCTTAATGACTAAGAATTTATACTAGGTTAGAACTGTAGTCTACTAACACAGAACTTGATATCTGAAAGTAGTACCAAGAAATGTTATAAAAAGACAACTATTCTCCCAGATGCTAACTTAAAGCATTTGGAGGTATGTCCCTAAAACATCTCAGTTTGCTTCAGTGCTCTAATAAATTGATCATGCTTGAAATCATGTTGCAGTACTATGTACTTTCCTATTCTGTTCCATAAACAGTACTTTTCATACAAAATACATTAAGTATTAATGTACATCCAAGAACTTAAGTTCACACTTTAGGTTTTCTCTGACCAGTAGTTTGTTTCCTGTACCTATAAGTATACAAGAATATAAGTAGTTTGGTCATGTGTTTTTCCAAGTTTTTGAGGACACTAAGGAAGGCTGGTAATAGCCTAATGATATCCTTCATGATTTCAAAGTTACAGTCTGTCTATAACTGAAGTAACCCTCTATCACACCTTTATATAGAAACAAGTCAACTATTTCACTCTTCACAATTTTCAGTTACCTTACAGACTCTAAACTAAAACTCATTTTACAGAGATGTATGTTATTTTGTTTTGTTTGAGTCAGGGTCTCACTATGTGTAGCCTTAGCAGTCCTGGAACTCACTATATAAACCAGGCTGGCTTCAAACTCATAGAGACCTGCCTGCCTCTGCTTCCCAAGTGATGGATTAAAGGTGTGCATCACCACACCTGGACAAGGTATTTTTATACATTTTATTTTAATGGACATTTAGTTAAGAAAGTTTCACCCCCGGTGTAAGTTAGATAAACAGTCTCAGAAGTACCTATGAGAAACACTATACCCCCAAACTTACAAGAGATCATAAGGTAGTCCTCACAGTTGTTTTTGTCTTCCTCCTGCTGGTTCACAGGGATCCCGTTGGCATCTATGACTGCTTCAGAGGCACAGTCTGCTACCAACACTTCTTCCGAGACAACATCAGCGGTCAGAGGATCCGTGACGATTTCTGCTTCTACTACACTATCGTGAACCACATGTTCAACGTGACCAACGTCAGACACATGTATAGATTCACTTGTCAACACATGTTCAGGCATAGATATTGAGGCTGAAGTAATATCAGAAGCTAAAACATCATCTGGAACTGTGCAATGTGTTAAAGAAACTTCTTCTGTTACATCTGAATCCAGCACTTGTTCAGGGATGATGACTGTTTCGGACACGTCTGCTTCGTCCATGATATCTGTACACTGGACATCTTCTATAACAACATCCTCAATAACATCTTGGATTACAACTGAGTCTGGGTCATCAGGAACATAGTTATGTACGGTTATGTCTGAATCCACAACATCTGACACATAAACCGTTTCTTGTACTTCCACAACAATCTGATTACCATCCATGTGTGTAGCACCAGCTCCTAAAACATAAACGAACTCATAAATGTGGTAGTTTGAATAAGAATAGCCCCTATAAGCTCATATATTTGAAAGCTTAGTCACCAGAAGTGTTTGAACAGATTGGAGGATATGTGTCATTAGGGGTGGGCTGTGAGGTTTCAAAAGTCCATGCCAAGTGCCAGGCCTAGTGTGCATTTGTGCGCTCTCGTGTGTGTCTATCTCTCCCTCCTAACCCTCTGCCTGTGGATCTTTGCCTGTGGATCAGGATGTAGCTCTTGGTTACCATTAGCACCTGCCACCTTGATGATAATAGACTAAACCTCTGTAACTATCAACAAGTCCCCAGTTTAAATGCTTTCTCTTATAAGAGTTGCCTTGTTCATGATGTCTCTTTCCTTGTTCTACCTCCCTTCCCTGAACTTGTATTATTTCCATCTTTCCCATGACTCCATTTTTTTTCCTTCACTTCTTTCACATCCTTCTCCTTTTGCTCTGGTATCACGAACATTCTTGGACTATAGAATTTTAGAATTTGACCTCTACACTGGGACATAAGAAGACCAGGGCATGAACAAAAAGACCAGAAAATCTGGTCTATCTCTGTGGGCAATAGTGTACTGAAGTGCCACTGCTGTGGAGCAGTGGGATAAAGGTAGGTAGTAAAAGGAACCTATCCACAACTTCAGCAGAGTACTGGATTCTTTCTAGCCACTTCCCTGCCCTCACTCCCCAAAGCAGTTCCTCACAATGCAAGAAACTCTACCAGAGTCCATCTTAGTTAAAAGAGTGACAGGAGATGAAATAAATTTTTGTCTAAAGAGATTAAATGACTTAACCAAGATCATAGTTTGCACAGTATATGAGATGTACAGTTAATATTGCTCTCAACAAATGCTGGAAATGGAACAAAATATACATCCTTAGGAGAAATACAAAATAAAATAAAACAAATCCAGCATCTTGGCTGCCAGTCCAGAGAACAAAGAAAGTTTTACAAGTCTCAAGAAACAAACAAACTAACGAACTCTGCTTGGTTTTCAGAACAAGCTAAATCCAAGTAGGTACCTAATTCAATCACTATATCCCTACCCAAACACTCAATAACAAAACAACAAGAAAAACAAAACAAAGAAAAAAATAGCATGGCTTTGGTGGAGGCCCACACCTTTATTCCCAGCACTGAAGAGGCAGAGACAGGTGGATCTGTGTGTGAATTTGAGGCCAAAGCTGTTCTAGGACACAAAAAGAAACCCTGTCTCAAAAAACCCAAACCAACCAAACAAGCACAAAAAAAAAAAAAAAAAAAAAAGGCAAATCACAGATGAGGGTTAGACAACAATGAATAGTTTTGTGACCTTGAGCAAGTCACTGAACCTCTGAGTTTCCATTTCCTCATCTGGAAAATGAGAATAGTATGTGCCATGCATACTTTACATGATTGTTACCATCAAATGGAAGATGTTCTGAAAAACTGTATAATGAGACGTTTCATTATGATCATGACATAAAACACAGAGGCCCTGACAGATTTAGTGACTTGCTAAGATAAACAAATAAATATCTTGAGTGTTAATCAGGACCAAAATGAAACAGGCTTTCATAGGTTTCCTAGTCACAAGTAAGAGCAAATATACACTGTGGATTTTTCTCCTAAGTTTAGTTTCTCTTCCAAGAACAATAATTATGCTCTATATTCTAATAAAGAATTATAAACTATCATTATCAAAAGGAAATCACCAAACTTGAAAGACTTTCCTATGAAAAATGATGTCCTCCCCTACTAAATATTTAACTTTCTGACGAACGTATTTAACATACTACAACCTGATCATTGAGAAACGAATGAAAAATTAGTCAATACTTTCTATAGTGGCTATTCCTGGTTGTCAACTTGACTATATCTGGAATGAACTCTGATCTGGATCTTGGCTTGGGAGATCTTGAGGCATAGTGGCTATGAATCCCAGAAGACAGGGAGTTCAAGGTCATCTGGGACAAAGCAAGTCCCAGATCCAGGCATGGTGGCACACACCTTTAATCTGGGCCACACCCTCTGCTGGAGACCTACATAAGGACATTGGAAGAAGACTCACTCACTCTTCCTTCCTTGTCTGCTTGCCTTGTGGGACTGAGCAACTGCTAGATCCTTGGACTGCCATCCACAGCTGCTGCTGACCATTGTTGGGGAGTTGGACTACAAGCTGTAAGTCATTGACAAATTCCCTAACTATACAGAGACTACCCATACGTTCTATGACTCTAGAGAACCCTGACATTTTCTAATAATGACAGTTCAGCTGTATCCTCTTGAATGTTATAAATTCCCCTTGTCTACCCTGGGCAGTGAAGCACAACTGTCTTACTGAAGCAAGACTCTTTGAGGGAGCCTATAAGAAGGCTGTGAAAGGAGGCCAATGTCAGGATGTGGAGGACCCTGGGCTAGACTTTACCGGTTGGGTGAGAGAGAACACATAATCTACATGTGTGGTACGTATTCTGATTAGTGGGCTGGATTAAAGAAATTCAGGGTAGGGAATAAATGTCACTGCCAACTAATAATGAGACAAGAGACTATGTGACAGGAGAATCAAGAGGCGAGGATATAGCCAAGGAGACAAAAGAACAGAATTCACTGGATAACTGAGCAAGAAGATAATAACTAAAGAAAACACCACTAAAAGGTTGATATTAGTGTCGTCTGAGACTGAGTACTCCTTATGTAAAATGCTTGAGACCAGGCCAGGCCAGGAAAGTAGCACACACCTAGTCTTAGAACTGAGGAGGCTGAGGTAGAAGGATACAGAATTCAGATTTTAGAGACTGTCTCAAAAAACTAAAACAAAATACTTGAGAACAGGCGTGTTTAGCATAGCAGACTTTCAAAATATTCACACATTCAAAATGTATCATTGGTAGAGATCCAAGTAAAAATATGAAATTCATTTCTTTCATACTCGTTTTACATATATAGCCTAAAGGTCAGTTTACACGATACTTGTTCATATGCATGTGCCTTTACTTTAACCCATGACATAACGTGAGGTATGGATTTAAGTTTTGGGTTTTGGAACATTTGGAATTTTCAGATTAAGGATACTCAATTTATACTGACAAGAATATTAAAGCTCCTTATGAAAAGGCCCAATTTTTAAGAAGGGAGTGATAATATGCGTATTTTCCATTTGTAGATTCCTGAAATCCAAACATGACTAACAATGTGAGAGTTTAGCAACTGAAGCTGTAACAATCTCCCAATTTGGTAGATAAAAAGTACAGCAATTCAAGTATACCTGTTGCATCAAAAAATGAGTTTGGTGCTTGTGGTTGTAATTCAAGTCCATCTTCATCCATGGCCTTTAAATTCTCATCAGCCAGAACACCTAAATCAAGGGAAGCCAGTATTAGTTTTGATATCTTTTTTAATGTCACATTTTCATTTCTGAACGACTTCAGTTATACAACAGATGAACATCTATCTAACATAAACATATAAATCAGGGAGCTGGAGAGATGGCTCAGTGGTTAAGAGCACTGACTACTCTTCTGAAGGTCCTGAGTTCAAATCCCAGCAACCACATGGTGGCTCACAACCACCAGTAATGAGATCTGATGTCCTCTTCTGGTGTGTCTGAAGACGGCTACAGTGTACTCACATATAATAATAAATAAAATCTTTAAAAAAACATATAAATCAAAAGTTTCACCTTTATCCAGGCTCATTTTAAATTGAGATACATGCCAAATACACACCGATAATCATGGTATTTGGGAGGCTGAGGCAGGAGACTCACAAGTTCAAGACCAATCTGGCCTACACAGAGGGTTCCAAATAAGTCTCAGCTACATGATAAGAACATGTCTAGTGAGGCCCTGCCTTAAATAAATAAAATACAAATAAATTCAGAGCTGGGTAGTGGTGGTACATGTCTTTAAACTAGCCCTCCAGAGACAGGTAGGCAGATTTCTGTGTTCGAGGCCAGGTCTACAAAGTGATTTCTAGGACAGTCAGGGCAACCCATCTTGAAAAAGAAAAGCATCAATAATCTTAACCACTGAGTCACTGCTCCAGATCTAAATGCACGCATATTGGTAAAAGTTCAAATATATGGAAAACCTTCATCCTAGTTATAATGGTACACACCGTAATCCCAGAATTCAGGAGGATCCCTAAATATTCAAGGCCAAACTGGGCTTGAATCAGGATTTTTATGTGTTTCCCTCCCCTTCCCCAGAAGTCATTAGTCACCACCTAGGATCAAGATATAGAGCATTCTCTAGCACTGTCATCTGAGTAAGTGATATTCTCTCACAGGATTACTTAACTACTTGCTTTGTTTTTTTGTCTATGTAGCTCTGGCTGTCCTGGAACTCACTCTGTAGACCATGGTGGCCTTGAACTCAGAGATCTGCTTGCTCTACCTCCCCATGTGTTGGGATTAAAGGTAATAAGTGGCCACTGCCCAGCAACTGATTTTTTTAAAGATTCAACCAAATTCATTCTGTCATGGAAATTTTCTGTGCAAGTTTTTGCATTACTTCTCTAAACTTATGCAGTCTTTCAAACACTATATTGAACAATCATAGAAGCATAAAGTACATGATTATAGTAAACACAATTGTAGTAAGCACTTTTCTTAACCCCCTGATTTACGCAAGTTCAATTTTCACAGTGTATTTAACTCTTTTAGCCAAAGGTGATTAGCACTAGCTATGAAATGGTTTAAAGCTGGGCAGTGGTGGCACACACCTTTAATCCCAGCACTTGGAAAGGCAGAGGCAGGCAAATTTCTAAATTCAAGGTCAGCCTGGTCTACAGAGTGAGTTCCAGGACAGCGACAGCTATACAGAGAAACCCTGTCTTGAAAAACCAAAAAAAAAAAAAAAAAAAAAAAAGGAAAGGAAAGAAAAGGCTTTAAAAAAACAGTAAGTTCATAAAAATTTCTACCCTTGAAAATCTGAACCCATGAGCAAAAATCAGTTATCTGTTCCTTTCACTATCCCTTTCTCTCACTTCCAGACTGCCTCCATCTCTCAGTCTAGGCCACTGACATAGGAACTAAGGAAGGTCATTTAGGCTTAGACTAGTAAAATACTAAAAAAAGTTTACAAAACAAAAAAAATCAGCTTACTGCCCTGAGAAAATGGATGAAGCAGGAAGAGAGGAAGAAAAGTTTACCAACAGATCTCTGGATCCTGAACACAGACTTCCTAAGGCCCCATGTTATCCTCCTCCTCCCTTGGGATCTTGTAAGATATCCCAATGACCTTAATTCTCCTATTACTACTTTAGCCAAAAACAAACAAATCCTTAACATATCAAGTAAGGTACCACCTAATATTATTTGATTAGTATTTCAAAAGATCAGACATCACAGATTTTATTTGCCTATGTTCTAAATACTGCAGAAACCTCTTCATTGGTTTCTCAGTCTCTACTTTCTAATCCAAACTAAATGGAACTATTAGACACATCTTCCTTTGGCTTTTAATTCTTTGTTAGTAAGTACTATATGCTTGTGAAAAATTTAACACAAATGTAATTTCTCTAAAGCATCATTTCTCTGTTCAAAGAAGGTTCAAGCTCATAGTATCTTAAATTCTAACTCCAAACTACCTTTCCATTACTGTTTCTTCCAACTTTCTCCCAAATACCTCTCACTACCACACATGCACACAGGCTCCAATAAAACAAAAATGCCAGAACATCCCAACCCTTCCCCAGTACACTAGGGCCCATCATCTACTACTCAAAGACAGACAGGAGGATTGCCAAATTCTAAGATAACCTGGCTACACAGCAAGACTGTTAGAAAAATAAACACACACACACACACACACACAGACACACAAACAGACATAACCTCACAAAATATACAAAAGACCTAACCTCTGCAGATCTTTCCTTGCAAATGTCCTCCCCTATAACTCCAACAAATATACAATGTCCTGGAAATGTACCCTTCCTACTCAGAACTTCCAGAGCATGTTATCTTTCTTAGTATCCTTGTTAACCATGGCTATTTTATGTCTTGCTTAATGTATTGAATTGTATTTGTATGTACTGAATTCATGCACGGTCATATAGGTAGGTAGGCTTTGGTATGCATACAGAGGTCAGAGGCCAACCTTGATTGCTCTCCACCTTGTTTTTGTTTTTTAAATTCTTTTTAAGGTTTCCCCAAGGCTTTTCCAAATTATCCTTCCTGTATTTATCCCTATCCCCTCTTCCCCCATCTCCAGTTAAAGCTCCCATTTTCATCCTGTCTGCTGTCTACTACCCTGGCTTCTATGGTTACTTCAGGTTATACACAGAACCCTAAAGACATGATTCTAGGATCCACGCTTCTACCTTATTTTTGAGGCAAGGCTTCTTACTGACTTGGCGAGGCTGGCTGGCTAATGAGCTCCAGTGACTGACTGGTCTGTCACCACCTCATTCCGGATCTTATGGAAGTGTTGAGGATCCAAATTCAGGTCCTCATGCTATACCGGAGTCACTTTACCAAAAGAGTCTGGTCCCTATATATCTTATTTTTATATACTAAATTCCATATGAGCCTTAAAGAAGTATGAGAAACCCATAACTTAAATAATAAATTTTTTTCAATGTGCTAGCATTCAAGAAATAGCTATGTTTGTGGTAAGAATTATTTCAAATCAAAACAAATGATGGCTAGATTAATAAACAAAATAAACAAAAAATGGTTTAACCATGAAAATCAAGGTATATATGCTCTAAGCTGCCACTACTATTCCCTAAAGTCACCTCTGGGTATAATTCTTTCTAAAAAAAAATGCAACTGCAAAATGATAAATGTATGCTATCCTTCTAAGCACAATGAAATGTTAGATGAAATTAAGCCAACTAAGGCAACAAAAATGTACATTAAGGCACATCAAGTCTCACCAACTCTAAAAATTTTCAACTTGTAAAGCAACTACTTTACTCAGCTCTAACCTTCCTTGGCTTTTCTATTAGACTCTGACAGATAATCAATTCCACTTATTCTAAGTTCATTCCAGCCTATTTTTTCGAAGTGCCACCTTAGCTCCCTTCACGTTCTCTATGCAGTAGCAGCCCTGACTCCCCTCACATTACAACAGAGCCACACCTCAGTCTGGTATACTTACTCCTTTCTCTTACTGTTTTCTCTCCACTCCTCTGGTTTCAAGTATCGTGTGTACAGACCACCAAAATCTCCATGCTCAGAGCAGCAGCTCTGCTTCCAGCAGACTTATGACTCTTTAGGCCACTCTCCTCTCTTTCTTCTTCCCCAAGCACAGTCCTATCTTGTCAACTACTTCTCCACAGGACTCCTCAGCAACCCATCCCAGTCCTTATTATCTCCAGTCTTAATATTGTCTCTCAGATTCATATTTCCTGATCCCTGAGGCATGAAAATAGCCTCTTAAGTGGACTTGCTCTTTCTGCCACTCCCATAACAACTAAGAGTTAGTGGCAAGGTCTGAGGCATTACTGCTATCTGTGGAAGACTAATCCTCCTACCACTGCTTTGATCAGGGAACTCCCCTGGACTCAGAATACTTTAGCAGCTCCCCAACATTCAGGGGCTCTACAATATAAACCCAATATGCCAGGACAGAATTATTTGTTGTTATTCTCATCTTCTTATCATAATCTAACATTCTAGCAAACATGGAAGCAGGCAAATACAAAACAAAACTCGGTCAAGTTTGGAAAAAAAAAAACACAATTTGTACTTACAAGCAGAAATGACTATACCTAGGGCTTTGCAAACCCTCTGGGGTTAGATTTGTTAATTCCCTCTGACAATGAAAATCAAACTGTACTGTTAGAATGGAAACTACTTAGAAAACTGGGATCAAGTAAGGGTGGCTAAAATGGGCAGACCAACAATGACACAGAAGTGTGTGCACTGGGGAGCAGGAACCAACCTACTCCCAAAACTAGACAAATAAACAGAATGCTTCAGAGCACCATGAAATACAGATGAAAAAGTATCATTATTATCGCCTTTCTTAAACACTCTCCAAAAACCTCTGAGGCTGTCACCCCAATTTGGAAAACTATCCCTTCCCAGTACAAAGTCATGAGTCTGAAAGAATTCAGAATGAAATAATTTAAGTATTAAGAGAAATAGTTAACTATTTCTTCCCCAAACTTCCTTTTTTCCAATCTTTGAAACAGGGCAACATAAATACCCCCACCAAGTCAAAAGGAAAAGCAAATTAAGTCTTAAATTAAATTTAAAACTTCAAGTCTTAAATTAGGAATTTGGGATAATTTACTTGTTTTATATTTAATTTTCTTTCTGTGAAGAGAAAGACAGAGTCTTGCAATACAGTCCAGACTGGACTCAAACACATGGCTGTGTTCTATTTTCGGATACCTACACAATTCCTTGACTACTCTTAGACAAATTAACAAGACTCTAGATAGTCACATTGCTATTATGCAAAACCACTTTTTTTGCTTATGGTTCTCCAAAAACCTTGATTTAATAAAATGCTATGGCTGACTAGTCTTTTCACCGCCACACTCAAGAGAACTAAATTGTATTATATATGATAGATGAGATGCTTCAAACTTGATGAAGAGCAACAAAAAGCAAACCCATCTAGAATTTTTTTCAGAAATTGAAACTTGTGGAAATTTACAGCTACTTAAATCTTCCCTCCGAAGTTAGACTTTGTTTCCAAATCTTGTCATGTGGTTCAATACTAGCCAGCCATCATTTCTCCAAATATTCTCATTTCTCTTAGGTTAACCCTCAAAGTCAGCTATTCTTTTTAATTTTTGAGACAGTGAACTTAACTATGTAGCCCTGACTGGCCTCAAACTCACCTGCCTCTTCCTCCTGAGTGCTGGGATTAAAGGTGTGTCAATTTTTAATTTATTTTCACTGCTACCATTGAGTTTTTAATTTGTCAGTAATCCTCAGTTTTTAGTTTCACTACAATCACTATAACAAGCAATTTTCAATTCACATGTACATTCAGTGGGCCCTTCAATCAAGATTTGAAGAATGTTCTTTTAAATAAAGAACATTTTCTTGGATTTTTGGCACTATAAACTTCAAGGGCCTTCAACAGAGAGCAAATGTTCTACCACTGAGTTGAATCTCAGCCCTCTTTTTCACCTCTAGAAGCACTTTCACTAAGTTGTCCAAACCAGTCTTTAACATGCCCGATCATGCCAGGCAGGCCTTTAACTTTCTATCCTCCTGCCTCTTAGTCTTCCTAGTGGCTGGCATTACACATTGTCTATGTTCAGCAAAGGGAGTGGCACTATTAGGAGGTGTGGCCCTGTTGGAGTAGGTGTGTCACCGTGGGTGTGAGCTATAAGATCCTCATCCTAGCTACCTGGAAGTCAGTATTCTGCTAGCAGCCTTCAGATGAAGATGTAAAACCCTCAGCTCCTCCTGCACCATGCCTGCCTAGATGCTGACATGCTTCTGCCTTGATGATAATGGACTCAACCTCTGAACCTGTAAGCCAGCCCCAATTAAATGTTGCCCTTTATAAGACTTGCCTTGGTCATGGTGTCTATTTACAGCAGTAAAACCCTAAGACACATATCTATGTAATAAGGTCCAACTAAATTCTTGCACCTTAGCTATTTTCTTATCTTTTCTCAGGCATTGCTAATACACTTTATTTCTTCAGAACCAGAGACTGATCTGGTAGTCCATATAGGGTTAAGTGCTCTACCACTGAGCTTTGACCCAGCTCCTTCTATTTTCTGTAGTCCGTCATTTTTGTTTTTGAGACAGGGTAGCAAAGGCTGGCTTGTAACTCATGCAGGCCAGGCTAGCCTCAAACTGGTGACAATTCTCCTGCCTCAAACTCAAAGTGCACTCTACTGGCTTCTCTATCACTAATTAGAATTTCTATTACAAGATAAGTACGCCTAAACCTGTCCTCTATTATTACTAACTTTCCTCTTACTTGCTTTTGAATTATGTATTTATGTGTATGGATATGAGCACGTGAGTGCAAGTACCCACTGAGGCCAGGTGTGAGATCTTCTGGAGCTGAAGTTATAGGTTCCCAACGTGGGAACTCAATTCCAGTCCTCTGTTAAGTCGTACGTGTTCTTAACCATTGAGTTCTCTCCAACCCGACTTTCCTCTTTTTGTATTTACCTTTCTACCAACTTTTCTATACTAGCTAACTTGATCGTCACAAATCAGATCTTTTGTTATGTTTTGGAGACAAGGTCTCTCTATGTTATCTCTGCCTGTCCTCATTAGAGATCCACCTGGATTAAAGGCATATGCCACCACACCCCTCAAGAGATCCTGTTTTGGTTCCTAATAATTTAGGGGTTTTTTTTTCCATAGCAATCTTTCAATTTGGGGGATGGACAAAATGCCTTCCCAGATACTTCTGAGATACCAATGGTTATTCTATACCAAACATTATACTGTCTTCCCTAGTGTTTCGTTTCTCAGTTGGATGTTTTGGATGCCTCCTCCAAACTGCTGCTTTTCCTTAAAAGCATTGTTCCTTTTGCTTGTCCACATTTACAGACAAGTTGCTAAATTAGTTACACTGACAGCTGGGAGACTTTCCCCAGCCCCAGTGAAAATCTCTGCTTTGCCAAAAAGTGAACTTTTGTTCTAACAGTCACAAGCATCCTTTCTAGTACGAGTACACAGGACAAAATATGTAATCAGTCAGGCTTTCCTTTAATGGTGAAAAAGTATTACACTTTCCAGGTCCAGTATCATATCCTGCAGAATGACTATAAGCCACCTAAAACACTGCCCCTAAACTGGGTCTGGTAGCGCAAGCCTAATCCCACCTACTTGGGACACTGAGACCTGACTGTGATAAAAAAGAAAGAGGGTAGTGCACATCTTTAATCCCAGCACCTGGGAAGCATAGGCAGATGGATCTCTTTGAGTTCAAGGCCAACCTGGTCTACAAAGCAAGTCCCAGGACAGCCTGGGCTATACAGGAAAACCCTACCTGGAAAAAACCAAAATGAAATAAAAGTTAAAACGAACTAGAGTACCTTGACTAGTATGCAGAAGATCCTATGCTCAATCTACAGTATCACAAAACTAAACAAACACTGCCCCAACAACCTTTCTTGCCACAGCACCCATTTTGTAAATCCAGTATAACTCAGATAACTTAATGCATTTCCTGCTACAAGACCACCAGAGGTAAACCTGTCTACATTGACAGGGAAATGGCTCAGCTTTAATCACTCGACTACGTCCATGGCTTTGTTCTTTCTCCTATGACCTTTATGCTTTGGACATTAGTGTATAGGATTATAGGATGCCAGTTTCTGGTATACGACCACAGATTCACTAACTCTCTTGGTTTTTTTCCTCTGACAAATTCTAAATTCCTTCATTCAAGGACAAAGTATTCTGATGAAAAGTACATTTCAGGGGCTGGAGAGATAGCTCAGTGGTTAGGAGCACTGACTGGTCTTCCAGAGATCCTGAGTTCAATTCCCAGCACCCACACTGGTGGCTCACAACCATCTGCAGTGGAATCCAGTGCTCTCTTCTGGTGTATCTGAAGACAGCACATATACATAAAAATAAATAAATAAATCTTTAAAAAAAAAAAGAAAGAAAAGTACGCTTCAGGGTTCCTTGGCTCTGGATTTTTACTTCTTTTCCTCAATATGATCTTGAAAGAAGAGAAGAGCAAAGGTATTTGATATTATTCTATGTTAAATTTAAGGTCATAATTTTTAATGTACCATAGAAAATAGCAAAGAAATGCCGGGCAGTGGTGGTGCAGCCTCGTCTACAGACAGAGTGAGCTCCAGGACAGCCAGAGCTACACAGAGAAACCCTGTCTCAAAAAACGGAAAAGAAAATAGCATGGACATGTGTAAATAAAACAAAACGAAAACACCCATGAGACAGAAATTTTTAAAAACTGAATAACTACTAACACGTTATAATACAACACTCAACAGAATAAATATTCTTAGACATAAGTAACTCATCAATTCCAACCCTAGTCCATAAGAACAGATTATAGCAGATTACTTTATTTCAAACAATCCTGCTGACTTCCTCTGTCAAAGAGAAAGTGCCTGCTGCTGTGTCCTCCTCCTTCGTTGCCCTGCCCCACTTGGAACTTTTGTATGCTTCACTCAGGAATTAAGTCCAAGTCTTTGTTACAGACTAGTTTTTCCATAAAACCATTCTGTGCCAACTGGTAATTGCAAGGTTCTGTTTGCTTAAAGAGTCTGAAGTTTCACAATCTATTAAAAATTGGCCCTAAAACAACAAACCTAAAACCCTTATTTTTCCAAAGTCCCTATTCCTGCTCAGATTAAGAGCTGCCAAAAATATCCTCTGAATTTAGCTATATTTGTAGGCTAACAATAGCATGCTATGTTAAATGTTTTTAAGATTAGCCTGATGGTAGGAACAGTACAGGCTTTGCACTTGTTTTCAGATGTGTAAAGCAATAAACTCCCCTTTATAAGAGCATTGTCCTTTAAATGCGCGCAGTAATTGACCAATCCACTGTTAACATATAACATTCTACTGTTTATCATAATGAAACAAATATAACGACTTTTTTTTTTTTTTTTTTTTTTGGCTTTTCAAGACAGGGTTTCTCTGTGTAGCCCTGGCTGTCCTGGAACTCACTCTGTAGACCAAGCTGGCCTCGGAACTCAGAAATTCACCTGCCTCTGCCTCCCAAGTGCTAGGACTAAAGGCATGCGCCACCACCGCTCGACTATAAGGACTCTTTGTTTCACCCTTTTTGACTTCAAAGTGACTAATTTTTAAGTTGCTTTGTAACTTTTGCTGAGATTTTCAACAGAAATCCTACTCACATGTCTGTTTTTAGCTGCAGGTGTACTGGAGTGGAGTGTGTAAAATGAGGATAAAGACAGTATGTAAACATAATATAGAGAGTGGCAATGAATTTAAATTACATTAGACAAGAATACATGAAATAAAACCATCATAGGTGAAATTTTTAAAAAGTCACTTTCTATCAAATACAATGCGGGGTAAAGAAATGTTGGTGTTATTTAAAAAGGGTTCCCTTACATATTTGCTTTGTTCCCGTAATTTCTGCCAATCTTTTCCCAAACCAAGCATTTAATTAATCACTGGCCTAGTCATTTTGGTAGTTGTTAACTTAGGTGAGTACCTTTCTTACAGTTTTCTTTTCTCAATGATATATATACCCTGCCTTTAATCCCAACAAGGAGGCAGAGGCAGGCAGATCTCTGTGAGTTTGAAGTCAACCTGAACAGTTCCAGGACAGTCAGGGATAGACAAAGAAACTGTCTTGAAAAAACAAAATCAAACCATCAACAACTTAAGCTAAATGATGGTACTTGCCTTTAAACCTAGCACTGGAGAGGCAGAGGCAGAGAGGCAGAGGCAGGAGGATCTCTGTGAGTTTGGTCTACAGGGAGAGTTCAAAGACAGCCAGGACCTCTCTCTCAAAATAAAACTAAATAAAATCCCTTCTAATACATTAGAACTTAAAAGGACTTTGAGTTGTTGGTTGGTTTTGTTTTTAAATTTTTTATTACAATTATTTATTGTTTATGAGGACATTCTCGTGAAAGTCAGAGCACAGTCTGAGTTAGCCCTCTATTTATACCATGGGGTTTCCAGGAAGTGAACCCAGGTTGCCTGGCTTAGCAGCAGTCATCCTTACCAGGTAAGTCATTTACCACTGCTGGGTTTTGACTTTTTGAAAAAGGGTCTCATAATTCAATAGCCCAGGCTGTCCTTGAACTACTAACACCAGTCCTCTTGCCTCAGCTTCATGAGTATTGAAATTACAAGTGCTAACTACTATATCCGCCTTACATTTTTAGGTTAATGTAGTCGAACTTTCAATTACTTTATTCAGACTAATTTTTCTTAATTGTCTGGTAACTAGTTTTTAAAATCATATTGTCTTTGTGGTTTTTAAAACATTCAAAATATTTATAAACTATGAAGAGTTTGGGGTATAGTTCAGTGGCAGTGACTGCCTACCATGTTTGAAACTGAGTTCTTACACTCAATGTCACAAATATAAAATATGAACATTTATTTATGTTTTCATTTATTATTTTTTAAATTGAATTTCTGAGAAACAGTATCTCTATGTGGTCCTAACTGTCCTGGAACTCTTATATAGACCAGGTTGGCCTTGAACTAGAGATCTACCTGCCTCTGCCTCCCCAGTGTTAGGATTAAAGTCATGTGCCATCATGTCAAACTACCTATAAACACTGTTACTATCTCTGTCCTACCCACTAACACTAAAAGTAAGTAATAGTGACTGCACGCTATACCTTACCTACATAAACATATGGTTTCTATTACTGCTATTCCTAAACACATTATACTAACACAGTAATGGTCTCCATGCATCATAAACATTGGCAAGAATATAAGACTGTGCCTTTCTATAACTAGAACAATGTTTTCTAATTGGCAGTCGCAGAAGTGTAGAGTGTGTTTCTATACTGATGTTTTATTAATAGTTAGTAATGGGCTTTGCAATATATAATTTCATAAATCCTTGAGTCGTTAAACAGAGTGGACTGGATTTACCGAACAAGACCAGCAATGACCATACTCCCAGTTGACTATCAACAAGTGTTTTTTCTAGTTTCAATTTTTCATTTTTTTGTTTTTTGTTTTTTGTTTTGGTTTTTCGAGACAGGGTTTCTCTGTATAGCTCTGGCTGTCCTGGAATTCACTCTGTAGACCAGGCTGGCCTCGAAAAATCCGCCTGTCTCTGCCTCCCAAGTGCTGGGATTAAAGGCGTGCGCCACCACTGCCCGGCTCTCAACAAGTGTTTTTAAACTATACAATCTTTCCCTGGAACTAGACTAAACAATCAACTATTTTAAGGAAGGAATAATCTAAGGGTTTTTCCCCCTAAAAAGTATGAAGACAATAAAATACTATTAAACTAAAAACATAATGATTAGAGTATGGGGAGCTAATAAAAAAATGGAAAAACTTCTAAGAAAATTGTAAGTCAATTAGGAGACATGTAAATTACCAGCACTGTGTTAGACACAGAGAGACAGCAGCTCTGTGGCACAGTGCTTGCCTATCCCGATCATGTGGAGGACCTAGTACCTAGTACTCAATCCCTAGTATTGGGGGGAAAAGCAGGAGGAAGAGGAGGGAAAATTAATTTAATTATTAAAAAAAGTTTAAAAAATACATGAAATTGTTAGATACAACCCTTTCAAAAAAAATCACGTTTTTCCCAAACTGTATGAAATATGACAGAACACAAAGCTTTACCAATTATTTTTACAAAATTTCCCATTTAAAACAAAACCATAAAAGAATTTAACCAAACTAGGAACTTGCTATTTTGAACTTCAAGTCAAATATTTGTAAATAAGACCTATCATATAAAAAATAATAATAGAGTGCTGTGTTAATCTCAGCACTGGGTAGGAAGAAGCAGGTGATTTCTGAGTTCAAGGCCAGCCTAGTCTGCATAATAAGTTGCGGGACAGTCTGAGCTACCTAGTAAGACTCTAGCTCAAAAAAACAAAAACAAAAACAAAAACAAACAAAAAAAACCAGTAACAGTATATATCCTCTACACCCAGAGAGAGACATTTACACAATATAATCATTATAGTGTTAAAGGAAGGAACCAAATCATGGTCAAAATTAATCATTCAAAAAGGGAAGAAGGTCAAGTGTGGTGGCACTGGCCTTTTATCCCAGCACTTGGGAGGCAGGGTAAATGTTCAAGGCCAGTCTGTTCTACAGAGCAAGTTCCAAGACAGTCAGGGCTGCACAGAAAAATCCTGCCTTGGAAAAAAAAAAAAACCAAAACCAACAAAAGTTACAGTGTGGTTTGGATTTACTAAAATGTATTATATGTTATTTGATCTTATTATAAATTATCCTTGTCTTAAATTTGATTTTAAAGTTGCTTGCTGTTGGTATAACTACAACTGAGTTTTGTTATTAGTCAATGTTCCCCAACCATGATGCAATAAAGTTAGAAAAGAAAAGCTGGAACATAGGCACAGTGTATATGTCTGTAAACTCAGCACTTGGGGAGACAGAAGCAAAAGGGTCAAGAGTTATGGCTAGCAGCAAGTTTGAGGCCAGCTAGTACTACATGATACCTTGTCTTCAATAGAAAAATCATGAAAAGGACAATGTATTTAGAACCACATCATAAGATCCAGTTATCAGAGGAAAAAAATTCAAATTTCAATACATGTAGTTCAAAAATAGGTTAAATACTAGAGAGCAAGCCTCCAACTTAATTCTTTTTTAATGTCAGATCACACAGAAACAAAGTAGAAGGAAAGGCATAATAGTGACAAGAACAGAAACGCCAAACATCCATAAAATGAACAGTTTATAAAATCTGATTATCTAGCTGGGCGGTGGTGGCGCACACCTTTAATCCCAGCACTTGGGAGGCAGAGACAGGAGGATTTCTGAGTTCGAGGTTAGCCTGGTCTACAAAGTGAGTTCCAGGACAGCCAGGGCTACACAGAGAAACCCTGTCTCGAAAAACCAACAAAAAAAAAAAAAAAGAATCTGATTATCACAGGCTAGTTGCTGACAACGCATAAGAAAAATGGAAATTAATGTCATTTTTAAATCACCAAGAAAACTTGTATTTTATGTCAGAATATTTGAGAATTTATACTTTTCTAGGAAACTTTATTTTGTATAAATTACCCCCCCCAAAAAAAACAAACTCAAAAGCAAACGGATATACCACAGGAGAAAGGGGGCTATTAATAATTCGAATTCACAATCTACAAAAAAGAAGAAACCAAGTATAGTTTTACAAATGGAGTTTGTCTACCTTTCAATGATCAGACTCTATGCAACAGACCTGTTTCAAAAAAGAGGGAATGCTCCCCAATTCATCTTACAAGGTTAGCTGGGCACAGTTATACACACCTGGAAAGAGAGAGAGAAAAAAAATTAATAGGATATCCTATGTCATCATCTTGAACTTTCATTTAGACTTACCAAAATAACTTTTGGAATTATTTGGGTAGGGATTTTTTTATAGTTTTATACACTTACGCATGCACACACACATGCACACAACCTATGTGTAAAAGAATTAGTAAGATATTCCCAATTTACATTCAGGGTTCTACTGTAAGTTGCTCTTCTAACTCAAACTTGTTCAACTGTTTCTAACAGAACTATTCTGTCAGCATGTGCTCATAACGTAGTATTTCCTAATATGCTTTACTATTATCTGTAGGATTTTTCTCTCAAGGCAGACAACCATTTAGCAATTCTGGGTTCTGTTGCACTGTTTGGCAAGAAACAATATGCAACAGCGCACATATTCTCTAAAGTTATGGCAAAATATAATTATGTGCCAGTAGTGGTGGCACATGCCTTTAATCGCAGCATTTGGGAGGCAGAGGCAGGCGGATTTCTGAGTTCGAGGCTAGCCTGGTCTATAGAGTGAGTTCCAGAACAGCCAGGGCTACACAGAGAAACCCTGTCTTGAAAAACAAAACAAACAAAACAAAACAAAACAAAGTAGAAGACTAGTATAAGTCTTTTATACAGCTGCAGAGAGCGTGTCTAGCTAGCATGCACAAGATTTTGGATTCAATCCTCAGCACCATTTAGGGGAGATGTGGCTTGTAGCACACAATTAGCTTACAATTCCAGAGACTGAGGGAAGAAAAAATCTCAAAATCTAGTACAGCCTAGACTAAAGAGTGAATCCAAGGCCAACATGGGCAACTATGTGGGAAAAAATTAACAATTAAAAAACCAGGACTAAAGAGGCTGAGGACAGATGTAGTCAGTCTGCTGGTCTAGCTACATGGAAGTACTAGGTTCAATCCCAAGCATCCCATAGATAGTGCTATCTAAAGAACTTGGCGTAATGGTACATGACTATAATCTTAGCATTCTGGATACAGAGGCTGGAGGACAGGCTGGAGGATCAGAGGGTCAAGAGTTATTCTTGGCTACATATGGCTAGTTTGGGAACAGCCTAGGACATATGAAGGGGGGAAAGGAGGGAGGGAGGGAGGGAGGGAGGGAGAGAGAGAGAGAGACAGAGACAGAGACAGAGAGACAGCTTGACAGAACACTAGCATATGTTAACCACTGAGTTTAATCCCTGGTCGCACCAAAGGGAGTTCAGGGTGGGAGGGACAGAGAACAAGGGAAAAGAAAACTTGGTTTACAATCATAACAAAGATTTCAAATTCAGATTAGTATTTCCAATAGAGATAAAGGCAAATACAATAAAAATACAATCATTTTTCTCAGAAATTGAAAATCTAACCCTAAAATAATTAGAGACAAAAAACAACTAAACTAATCCTTTAGAAGTGAGCAAGTTAAGACTTAATTACAGCCGGGCAGTGGTGGCGCACGCCTTTAATCCCAGCACTTGGGAGGCAGAGGCAGGTGGATTTCTGAGTTCGAGGCCAGCCTGGTCTACAGAGTGAGTTCCAGGACAGCCAGAGCTATACAGAGAAACCCTGTCTCGAAAAACCAAAAAAAAAAAAAAAAACCTAATTACAAAACTATCATCATGAAATTAAAGTAGCAGTGATAGAACTAGCCCAACGGGTCAATAAAAACAGAAACAGAAACTAAAAGCAGATGTGGAGCCAATGAGGAGGCTCAGCGGGTAGGGCTGATAACTGAAATTCAATCCTCAGAACCCACATGGTAGAGAGAGCTAACTCCTGGTCATCTGACATCCAGACACATCCCCACACATACACACACAGAAACAAAGAATGTAATTAAAGATTAAGCAAATAAAAAGAAAGCATGTGCAGATGGATACCTCAGGGGAGACATAGACTATCTGAGAAATGCCAAAGTAAATGAGATCCCCCACCAGAGAAAAAAATTCTAGATAAACGGTATATGAAAAAGCACATAGCCAGGCACTAGTGGCACACGCTGTTAATCCAAGCACTTGGGAGGCAGAGACAGGCAGATCTCTTGAGTTCTAGGTCAGCCTGGTCTACAGAGTGAGTTCCAGGACAGCCAGAGCTACATAGAGAAACCCTGTCTCAAGAAAAAAGAAAAAGAGAGCAAGGTATCATGATTACCTTAAGCAAAGAATTTCTAGAGACCCCCCCACACACACACACACAGAGGGGGGAGAGTACCAAGTGCAAAAACTGGCATCCTTCACATTAAGACTTCCAACACAAAAAGTAAAGAAAGCTAAAATAGCCACAGAGTAGGAAGATACTTTCAACATATATAATTTAAAATCTTTAAGATCTACACAATATAAAACTATCCACAAATCATAAGAAAAAGGCAACAGTCCAACACAAAAGTTGATCAAGGACTTATGCACACCCAGAAAATTCAAATGGCTAGTAAATTTGGAGGGAAGAGATTCAGCCAACTCCAATAGTAACCAAAGGAATGGAAAATAAACACAGCAAGAAGATTGCATTTATACCCAACAGATCGAGAAAACAGTAAAATCTAATCTTTTGGCAATGATCTGGAGAACCAAGTTTAGAAACAGCTGGTTAGAGTGTCAAATGAAAAGCAATTTGGCATTTTGGCACTTCCCAGTAAAACTGACAACGCACAGACTTCCTCAACACAGCAACTGCACTCCTACTACAATCTCAAGAGGGAGAACTGTTTGAGGATGCTCACAGCAGCTGGGAACAAACCCATAAAAATAAATACATCAGTGTTTTTATATATTAAAATACAGTATTAGTGAGAGCTTGCCTAGCACCCAAAAGGACCTTGTTCCACTACTTGCCCCACAAATAATATGAATGAACTATTACAGTAGTTTTCAAACTTTTTGGTTTCAGGACTCTTAAGCTTTCAAAAATACAGGAGCATAAGAAGTTTTTAGAGAAATTTAAATTAAGAGTCCAATATAGTGGCACATGCCTGTCACCTAAGGACTTGAAAGGTTAAAAGCACACTGCCAAGTTTCAGGTCCCTCTAGAACTAGAGCAAGATCTTGTCTTTTTTTAATATTTAAAAATATTAATTTATGCTGGGCAGTGGTGGCGCACGCCTTTAATCCCAGCACTTGGGAGGCAGAGGCAGGTGGATTTCTGAGTTCGAGGCCAGCCTGGTCTACAGAGTGAGGTCCAGGACAGCCAGGGCTACACAGAGAAACCCTGTCTCGAAAATAAAAAAAAATTAATTTATTAAAAAATTTTATTATATATAAACATGAATAACATTTTAGAATGTTAAGTTTTTTTTAATTGCAACTATTTTCTATTTCTTCAAATCTAATGACTCACGTGTTATAAAGAGATAAAGTCCAACTGTTTCTGCACTTACTCAATTCTGACATCATGAACCATGTATTCTCTAGTGCCTGAATAATATACAGGTGAACATGGATGAAAAGGGCAAATGACAGCATTATGAAGATAATTCTGGCCTCAGGAACCTCCTATAAGATCATTAGGTATCCAGAAGAATCCCTGCAACACACTGGAAAGCCAATAAATTGGATCTTTAAAACTCTGTTTGGCGGGCGGTGGTGGCGCACGCCTTTAATCCCAGCACTTGGGAGGCAGAGGCAGGAGGATTTCTGAGTTCGAGGCCAGCCTGGTCTACAAAGTGAGTTCCAGGACAGCCAGGGCTACACAGAGAAACCCTGTCTCGAAAAACAAAAAACAAAAAACAAAAAAAAAAAAAAACCAAAATAAAACAAAACTCTGTTTGGTAATCGGGATGTGGTGACACACCCCTTTTAATCCCAAAACTCAGGAGGCAGAAGCAGGCATATCTCTAAGTCTGAGGCCAGCCTAGCCTACAGATCAAGTTATAGGATAACCAGAGCTGCATAGAGAAACCCTCTCAAAAAAACATACATTCATACATACATACATACATAAGCAAGCAAGCAAACCAAACATGTTCAATATACACAACAATGCACAATAGATACAGTTAAGACACATAAGGCAAAACCTGATAACACTTTAGCGACATACATATCAGAACAATGGCTGCATATGGAAAAGAGGAATAGGGCTGAAGGGATGAATCCTTTAAGCTGTAAGCTGTGAGACCATTCCATTAAAACATCGACAAACTAAAGTTTGTCAACTCATTAATATTTACCTTTTTAAAGATTTACTTATTTTATGTACATGAGTACACTGTAGCTGTACAGATGGTTGTAAGCCACCATGTGGTTGCTGGGATTTGAACTCAGGACCTTTGGAAGAACAGTCAGTGCTCTTACCTACTGAGCCATCTCTCCAGCCCTAATATTTACTTTTTAACGATTTTAAAATACTTAATAATTTAAAACTTTAAACAAATGTCTATATACATTAAGGCCATTTAGTTTCTTTAAAGTGTACGTCCTGCTGAGAAAAAAAAAAGGTTTTAAGATTACCTGAATTTAAAAAAATGCTGTCTGAATAAACAATTTGGTAGGAATAAGAGTAGGTTGGCCATATTCCAATCAGATATGGGGCAAGGATAGAGGTTACTCAGCACCTGGGTTTGACCTGCTGTCCTAACAAGATAGGTGTGCCTTAAAATGAATATCCCTTGGTCAAAGAACATACTGGATAGATAACTGAATTTGAATAGCTGGAAATTATTCAACTAAATCAAATTTACTGAACCCAATAATTTAGATAATTGTCTGGGAAGTTGATGATCATGCCAGGTACTGCTTGGGGACAAAGATAAATGAGAACCTGTGTCTATATTCTGTTTAGAAGACAAAAATAAAAACATATGATAAAACACGGAAGATTAAATGCTAATGATGTCCACATTGTTCCATGGAACCAAAAAATAACAACTCAGGAACACTGATGGCGTTAACAACAGAAAGAGTAAGAAATGGGAATTGTTTGGGGACCCTGAGCTTTAAAAACAATCCTATAAATAATACTAGTCATCTATGTGCTGGATGTTTGTTCTCAGCTATGTTATGATACGTTAGACACTTCCAATGTTGGATTAGACAGTAGATATGGTAAGAGACATTGAACTAACAGAGAAGATTCCACAGAGAGAAGCCAGCAGATAAATCTTGAGGGAAATCCCACCATAGGAGACAGAAAAAGCACAGAGTGTGTGAAACAGAACACTTACTTGACAACATCAGCATGCGGTAGAAATGTCCTGACTTGGGAATTACTGGATTTAGTAAAAGGTGAAGTGGAAAGTTAAAGCAAAGAGAAGACAAGTGAGGTTTCTGTACAATAAGCAAATCAAAGAATACTTGTAAGGACAGGGAAAAGAACCAGCAAGGTTGCAGGAGACCAAATTAGGCAAGGTTAATCCCTTCACTCAGAGGTGAGGTCAGCCTGGTCTACCATAATGAGTTCCAGGACAACCTGGACTACATACAGAGAACTCTGTCTCACACCAACCAAAAAGAATCAACAGAGCTCCATCTCAAAGGAGGCAGGCCAATGTTTGTGCAGACAGCAAGACTAGATAGAGGTAGGGCGATCCTTACATAGAGACAAAAGGCAAAGTGAAACTGAAATAAAACCAAGAACAGGAAGAGACACTGACAACCAGATAACTGGTTAGACTTTCAGTTAGGTTAAAAAAAAAAAAAAAAAGAAGGAATCTAAGCCAGTTGTGCTGATACACATGCCTCAGGAGGCTGAGGCAGGAGAATTAGGAGACTGAAGCTAGCCAGGCTACTTAATGTGACTGGGTCTCAAAACAAACAAAAATTATCTCTGATGAGGGTGAAGGATTTCAGGAGCCTGTTAATTGTTTTTTAAGCTTAAAAATGAATTGCCACTATGCATAAGCATAATTAACACACTATCAGTAACAATGTTGGGAGACAACATTTTCAAGCAATGGAAGGGGAAATGTTTCTGAAAGAATCTATGAGCATGTTTTTTGAAAAAAGGAAATTGCAAAAGAAAGAAAGAAATCACCATCTACCTAGAAAGTGGACATCAATCAAAAACTAGTATCTTGTTTACCCGAGACTGACAAGATAGCAATGGTGCTCCACCAGTCAGTTCTCCAGACTATCAGGGTCTGTGACCTTTAAGGCAAAAAGAATTTTGTAAATAACCATTCCTGGTGGAAACTATACACACTTACCAATCTTCCCAATTATACACTTGACTCTTATTTCATCTCAATCTTGAATGTCCACTATCTAGCTTTCTGTACTAATTAAACTTAAGAATGTCACATTGGATGCACTCCGACTGTTCCCGACACCCAAGAACTGCACCTTAAAAGCCTTTTTAAAGAGAATTTTTAAATGTGATTTTCTTTTTAATTTTTGAGACTTGGTCTCAGTATGTAGGATGGCCTCAAACTCACAAAAAATCCCCCTGCCTCTGCCTCTGAATGCTGGGGTGAAAGGCATGTGCCACCACCGCCCAGCTTAAAAAAAACTTCTTTAATTAGATAGAAAACCACTCTCCAGGAGCAATATTTCCAACCTGTTGCTGTCTACGAAAGTGAAGACACTGAGAGTGAACAACTATATAACTGTAAAACACATTTCCCACATAAGCATCTAGATAAGTCAAATATTAATCAAAACATGCAGGAAGGCTTGCTTAGCAAATAACCTTAGCCTCTCAAACAAAACTCTCAGCAGGGAGAAAAACAGATTGCAAAGGGCAGCTGAAGGCCACTGGTTTTTAATAACCATCCTTCCAAACTACTTTTCAAAACTGACTTCCTAAAAGACATCATGGGAACACTTGTAGGTTCATTTCTCATCTTCTTCAAGGAGCACCACTGGTAAATGAAATCATAAGAAACTCTACTGTTTACCTCAGAAATATCAACAACTCTGAGCAAAACGTCATTTACAGCCGAGTATAGAAAAAGGAGCAGCTGTCTAACAAAAATGGATCATTCAAAAATGCAATAAACCATTTCAAAGGGGTAATAAAATCTGGCTTCTGACCACTCTTTAATTAAATTATCATCACTATGAAAACACTGGTCAGCCTACCATACAACCTACTTCTCTCAAACTTATCCTAGCCCAACCGAGCTGATAGCTATCAAGCACAGATCCGGGTGTCGTCATCCTCCGAGTCTAAGGGCTCCTGCACCGCTTCCCACAGAGCAGAAACCCTGACCATTCACACTGCAACCCACCTTTCCAAGCCTTTACTATACTATCCATTTCAGCCAAAAAGTAAATAACATGCCGTTCTCTAAAGAAACTTCACCCTTGAAACGCCCTTTGCCTGTCTGGGCCACCACCTAAAAACATCAGGCTTGTAACCTCAAGATGCCACCTAGTTCAAGAACTCATTCCCGATGCTTCGGACGGAAACCATGCCTCCTCCGAAACCCCACAGAAACTCTGATGTAGCTTTCGCGCGCGGCACTTCTTGCGTCTCAACATTTGCTCTTCTACTTCTGAACAACCAACCTCCCACAGCCACAAGAACCTCCTTACTCTTTCTTAGCACCTAGCACGGCTAGCATGGGACGCCGAGATTAGAAGAAAAGTTGTGCGGGGTGAGACTGAAAGAACTTTCACGGGGCGGAATTCCACTCTAAAAACCTCACAAACGATCTACCACAGCGAATAAACGAACGCTAGACAATACGTCACATTACATTGATCGATAAGAAAATAACTTTCTGCCCTTTAATTTTCCTCAATTAAGAAAAAAAGGCATATACCAAAATTTTAACGCAGCCTCCCCAGAAACTTGTTTCCACAGAAAGGAACACAAAAACTTCCCTCCGATAGTTAGTCTTCCGCTTTCGTAGGATGCCTTTCCCCCCTATTGGTCAAAAGAGGGGTGAGAACTTTCCCATCACTTTTCTTTCTTTATTCACAGACTCGTGAAAGCAACGATTGGCGGAGAACAACCGCACCAGGGTCACCCTACAGCCATGTCTACCTCTGAGAAAATAAAGTAATAATAAAATGTCTCCGGCTCCACTACTGCCACCGCTGCAGATCACCCTGAAGTGCGGCAGTAAGCGCCAGGGAAAGGCTCGAAGCCCAGGGGCAATACAGATGAGGTGGCTCCGGCGCCAAGACGACCGCGATGGCCGCCTGCGGCAGCTGAACTGAAATACAGCGGAAACAGCAGCCAGTCACGGGGCTGTGGGAGGCTGGGCAGGAAGGTGGCGCTGCCGCCAAGCGCCTGGAATCCAAGTGCTCATCATGGCGACGAGGGCAATGGCCGCCGTGGGGAGCGAACACGCCCCTGCGCGCACAGTCGACGCCGCGCCCAGGCTCCGGTACCCGTAGCCAGCGCCGCCGCTGCCCGCTCTCACACCCCCCCCTCACGGGCTGTAGCGGAATTTTCTCCTCAGACGCCGCCTTCAAGATGGCGGCTCCCCCTCCCGACAACCCCCTCAGTCGTACCCTGCAGCAGGCGCCGATCGTCCGCCATCTTGTCCCCCGTCCCTCTTCCCCCCCCCCTCGCCGATATTTACATAGCGAAAATCGGCCAGGCCGGCCTGCGGCCTTCACCTCATGCCTGCAGCCTTAGCCTTTTCGCCAGGCCTCGCCCCCGCACGGTGCCCCGGGTCATCCGCGTCGCCCACCCAGGACCCCTCAACCGCCTCCCCAACCGCCGGGCAACACTGCCCCGGCCCCCGCCCGTTTACCGAGCGCGCCTCAACCGCCGTTCTGAACACCCGGGCGCCACCCCAGGCCTAACAGCGGCCTGCTCGGCGTCGCGCGCCACGCCGCCCGGCCTAGCGCGGGAGGGCGCCTTGCGGGCCGCCGACCAGGCCGAGACCAGGCCGCCGCGCGCGCACTAGGCCCTACGGCCGCAGTGGCACCCCGGACTCACCGGACAATCGTGCGGCGGTCGGCGACGGTGGCGGGTGCTGCAGGCCGGCCTTTCTCTGGAGCACTGGGCCGGGCTCCGGCTGGTGGGGCGGGCGGAGGGAGGGAGGAGGGGCCGAACTCGGAGCTGACAAAAAGCGGCCCAGCTCCCCGGCACGGGCCCGCCGTCAGCACGTCACGTCACCGCCGGGGAGAGAGACCCAGGAAAATGCGGAAGGATAGATGGGCCCCCTCCTCCGCCCGGTGGGTCCCTCTGACGCCCCGGGTTGGTGCCGTTCACGCCCCGCAACCGGGGAGCCCAGTGGCCTCGCTGCGGCGGGGTCTCCGGCGGCCTGAGTTTCCGTGACAGCGCCCCCCTTCTTTCCACCTCCGCGCTCCCGCCCGCCACCGCCGCCTCGGCTGTAAAGTCCGCACGAGGCCGTGGTCCGCCGACCCCGTCGAGAGGCGGGAGGCCCGGGCCACCCCCCACCATGTTTGTGGGCCGCAACCACCCCCGGGGGCCTCCGGGGAGACCTACCGCCTCTCCGCGAGGGTCCTGGCCTGAGGCGGTGACTCGAGTTGTTTGCAGGCCCTCAGACCCCCCCTCCCGCCGTAAATGTGTGTGTGTGTGTGTGTGTGTTTTCATCCCCGGTGCCTGGGGATGAAGATAAATTTAGCAACCCTCGCCGTCCCCTGCCTTCCCTTAAAAAAAGCAACTTTGAAACAAAATGAAAACGGTCTTGCCAATTTGAATGGTGCAGGCAAAGTGTTGGGGGGGGGGGGGGAGGAGTACCTAGGATAACAACCAAACCCGGTAATTTTTTTTTCAATAAATAAGCTTTCTGTCAGGAAGCCAAATTGGTCTCATTTTTTGGGTGGGGGTACATTTTGATGACTTTAGCACACTGCAGGGAATAGAAATTATTAGTGGTATAGAAACTACACGTGTGTTACACTGGAAGCGTATGAATCCAAACTTATGTATGTCTCAGTAATAATGCTATACATTCTACAATTATCTAGACTTTTTTTTCATAAAATTCTTAGGTCTCTTAAACTTTAAGAAGATAGAAAAAATATCCGCTTCAACAATATATTTATAAACTTAAAAATATGAATTTTCGCCGGGCGGTGGTGGCGCACGCCTTTAATCCCAGCACTTGGGAGGCAGAGGCAGGAGGATTTCTGAGTTCGAGGCCAGCCTGGTCTACAAAGTGAGTTCCAGGGCTACACAGAGAAACCCTGTTTCGAAGAAAAAAAAATATGAATTTTGTGTTTTCCTAAGTCCAGATTACTATTACGTTTTTTTTTTCCAAGACAGGGTTTCTCTGTATAGTCCTGGCTATCCTGAAACTTACTTTGTAGACAAGGCTGAACTCAAGAGATCTACCTGCCTCTGCCTCCCAAGCACTAAGATTAAAGGCATATGCCACTACCGCCCAAGTATGTTACATCTCTATACTGAATTGGGGGCTAAGCCAATATTAAAAGTTACTATGAAAACGTTAAATCATGTAGTTTGTACATTAATGTAGACTCTAACATGCTATAACTTTTTGTGGTGTACTGGGGGACATACGACAGTGAATATTTGGGATATAGTCCAGGCTGACAATGAATTTCTTGCCTCAGCATCCCAAGTGGTGGGATCACAGACGTGCTTGGACACCCAACTTGACATATTAGTAGAGGCAATGTTGATAGCTGTTTTCCCATAGTTAAGACATTGTTAAATAACAAAAATGATAGAGCAAATAGCAAACTGGGGTGAAATGTCTTTAAACAAGGAGATTATGTATTTTAATTCCAAGAATATAAGTTGTTGCATCAGACATCTTACAGTCATACAATTGCTTTTAAAAGGGAGACAGGTATGATAACTCAAACCTGTAATCTCCACAATCCAAAAAGGATTTTGGCAAGTTTCAGGCCAGAATGTACTGAGTGAGATTCTGTCACACACACACACACACACACACACACACACACACACACACGGGGGCGGGGGTAGGAGGAAGGGGACTCTCTTAGGTAGAATCTGTACTAGATTGGAACAGAAATTAGCATGGCCCCTGGGAGAGGATGGCATAAATCTGTAAAGTGTTCCATCATTTTTCCCTGAGGAGCTACTAGATGTCTAGTAGATCTATCTAGTAATCAGATAGTCATTTTCTTGTTGGGGTTTTAGCTTCCTGCCATCAAAAAAAAAAGTCTTTCAAATATAAATGGAATCTTCATCATTTATAGGAAATTTGGGCTATGATATAGGCTGTATCAACATAAAAATAAAACTAAGCAAAATTACTTCGAGTCGGGAAATGAGAAAAGATCAGGGGTGGCACATGCCTTTAATCTTGGCACCCAGGAGGCTGAAGCACGAAAATCAAGCACTCAGGCCAGCCTGGACTGCACAGGAAGGCCATCTCAAAGAACTTGAAAAAAAAGTTGGCACGCCGGCACTGCATTTTTAGATGTTCTGGAAACTGAAAAGGAAGGGATTCTTTTCAATTTAAGTCTTGAAGACCAGCCTCACCTCAAAAAAGTATGGGGGAGTAGGTTATGGAGTCATATTAATACAGTTTTTTTTTAATGATAACCTGTGTTTAAAATACTTTCTAAGGGCCTCTACTTAATACTAGGTTTGCCCAGAAGGGCAGCTACATCAGCCACACAACCATAAACAGCAGGTTGAAAACAGAAAGCCCAAATGTCAGCACTCTAGTCAGGTTTTCCCTCATGAACCACCAACTACTCTAGCACTTGCTAAGCACTTAAGAAAAGAGTGTTTCAAGGAGAATAAAAAAAGGCCGCCTCAATTTACAAGATCACACAAGTTATTGGGTATTGAGTGTCAAAGAGCCCTATGTGATTACTTGGCGTATATAAAGAAACTTTGATGGGAAAAGGGAAAGGATGGCCTACTGCTGATGCTTAAATTAGATAGATTTCTATGAAAGCACAATGAGAATCCTATTGATTACACAAATAGAGTCAACTGTATTTTTATTTTAAATTTTCAAAACAGGAAAGGTAGCAAGCAGGCTACCTCAGCTCGATGTGCCTATCATGTCCAAGGTCCTGGATTTGGTAGCCAGCACTGCACCCAAAAAGGAGGAAGAGAAAGTGAACTATCATTTAAAAAAAAAAAACTACATCACTTACGAAAGTGTACTCAAACCTTCAGCATCCCTAAGATTACTGAAAAGCATTTCTTAATCAAGCCTTGGGTGATTAAGTATTAGATGCCTTGTGCTTAATTTCTAATAGTGATAGTGACTGTAGAACCTTGGGCATCGCCTCTGCCTTCTGGCTAAGATAGAGTGTAGAATCTTGATGAAAAGAAGGAACAAGGATGCAAAGGTTACCCTTGCAAAACATTTTTGTTGTTGCGTTTGTTTGTTTGTTTGTTTGAGACAGGGTTTCTCTGTAGCCCTGGCTGTCCTAGAACTCTCCTTTTAGACCAGGCTGGCTCCAAAATCACAGAGATCCACCTGCCTCGGCCTCCTGAGCACTGAGATTAAAGGTGCACGCCACCACTGCCTGGCTTGCAGAACTTGTAAAAAGGAGGCTGTGTCGAATGATAAAAACATTCCTAAAAACTCAACTGTGATGTTGCAGACTTATAATCTCAAGCAATGCAGAGGCTGAGGCAGGAGGATGCTGAATTAAGGCCAGTCCAGGATACATAGGTAGACTCTTGTCTCAAACAAATAACAAAAATACAGTCTTAAACTGCTTTCATTTTTCTCAGCTAAGTAAACACAAAATAAGAGGAAATTTTATCTGGAGAAACTGAGAGCAGACTATTTCAAAAGCCTATATTAAAAATATAAAATGACTGATTTCAAAGCCGTTAACAGAATGTTGATGGTATGCTGATATGTATTTGTTCCTTCAGAGCTGTTCATGTATGTTAAAAAATGTCCAGTCATATTTTTGGATGTTTCAATAAGAGAATTTGACATATTTATAGGTGCTTGAACCAGAAGCCACATGAGGCCTTTTAATCATTTCCCCCAGAGAAAGATTAGTGCAAAAAGATTTGCACTCCACAACTGTCACTAGTAGAAATCCAAACAAGATGATATATTTCTGGCTTATGAGTAAATACAGACTTTCTGGAATAAAGTTGTGATGATCCATTTATTTTATATCATAACATTTAAATTTTTAAAAATTTCCCCTGGGGAAGCTATATCTTTACCTGAGTATGCCCTATAAAAATTAACCACTTGTCTGATACTTGATACTTAAAGTATACTTGGCATGAGCAAGTTGCATCTTCTGAAGAGTTCAGTTGGCTATAATTAGTGCCAAATAAGAATTTTTAAGTCTCCAAGCTGTGTGCCTTCCCCAAGGAAAATAATTGTAAATAAATGATTGAAAAGTAGGTGATGTTTTTCAAACAATGTTTTTCATATGAATCATTAGTTGACTAAGATATTGTATAATTCCCAAAACTCACCAATGACCAAATTCTACATCAGGGATTATAAATAACAGGACACAGCAGGCCAAGTAGCTCCGCTGAAGAGGGAAAAATCAATACAGTGACGAAGAAACAAACAGCAGCGAGCACCTCTGGTGCCAGCCTTCAACCTCCAGTGTCCACCACTGAAGAACTCAGGGCCCCTCAGAGAAATGACTGAAAACTAGAAAGGCATACGTGAGCCAGAACACCTTCTGCAGGAAAGCAAGAAAAGAAAGTGGCCGAGTTTAATAATGGTGTGCAGAAAAGGTCCCGAGGACCAGTTCGAAGATTCCAGTTGGCTAAAGTTCAGAAAATGTGAACATCTGAAGGATACTAACTTCTACAGATCGAAATGTACTTGATATGTTCATGAATACATGAGGCCTTACAGAAAATCAGTTAATGGCGATGCTTTCACAACTTGGTATAACTGTAAAGAGCTAGTAAATTCTACAATTGAGCGACATCCCCAGCCCCTGGATTTTTTGAGATAGGGTTCCACTATATAGCCCAGGCTAACCTGGAACTTAACAACCTGCCTGCCTTTACCTCCTGGGTTATGCTATCTATCAGGTTCACCACCCTAAAATGGTGATTTTGATGGTATGCAAATTATATCTTTCTTTTTTAAAATGACCATGTTTGGAGACTGCTAAGGGACCCACTCATTATTTTGAAAACTAGTGAAGGGAAAAAGGAAACACTTGCCCCATAAGAACTATCCCTCAGATTAACCAAATGGTTTGCTAGGGAACTCTTTAACTAGAAATATTCCCACTAATATTCAAAGAACACTTGATAAAATTAGACTATCACCATTTTGTAACCACCAGGCTAATAATAGATCTTGGCAACAATAGTAAATGGCTGCTAAGCAAAAGGCCTACCAGATGTATACCCCATGATGGATAGATACACTGCCAATTCACAGGAAGCACAGAGGACAAAGAAATAGAACAATGAAAAGCCAGCGATGTGACCAACAACATGTAATCATTGAGGAAGTTTAGAAAACAAGTGGTCTACTTTTTTCTACAAACAAATTATAAACAATTGAAGAGAAAAAACAATCAGGTAACCAGCACCCAGGAGGTAGAGGCTATGGAAAACTTAAACCCTATATGCATATGTACACAAAGAAAAGAGTTAGCTTCCAATTTCAAAGCATCTTTGAAGTAGGCAAAGCATCACATACATAATGGCTTCCCTTCTCGATTTTCTATGGACCATATGAACATTGCAATCGAGCAGTTAAGTGACTAAAACTGTACTACTTATTATTAAGCAAGCCATTAGTGATGGGTGCACAGCTCAGGAATAGAGGGCTTGCCTAGCATGCATGAAACCCTGGGTTCAAGCTCCAACACGGAACAAAAAGGAAGGAAGGAAAAAGGGAAAGCAGGAAACAGTAATGTTTTCCAAATGTGTAAGAGATAACTTTGGTAAAGAGGAAGAAGCGCCTGGGGCCCATTTCGCTAGATAAGCACTTCACCAATTGAACTGGATCCCCAGCTTCCAAATTTATTTTACTTTGGCTTTTTTTTTTTTTTTTTGAGACAGGGTCTCATTAGAAATTCGAATCTACCCTTGTATAGGAGTGCATGCCTCTACTCTCAGCACTCCCAGGGAGGAGAGGCAGTGGAACTCCATGAGTTTGAGGTTAAGCTGATCTGCATACCTAGTTCCAGCCAGTCTACATAGTAAGACCAGCCATGTCTACATAGTAAGACCTTATTGAAAGAAAGAAAGAAAGAAAGAAAGAAAGAAAGAAAGAAAGAAGAATTTATACTTGAGGCACTTCGGAGGTGGAAGCAGATCACCAAATACATGGAAAGATGGTCCACTGGTTAAGAGTACTAGTTGCTTTTCCAGCAGACTGGGTTCAGTTTCCAGCACCTACATGGAAACTCACAAGTACCTGTTCTAAAGTTCCAGGGGGGACATCACGCCCTCTTCTGGCTTCTACGAGTATTGCACACCTATGGTGCATAGACATACAAACACCCATACACATAAAGTAAAATACTTCATCAACTTTTCAATTCAGCCTGATGATTTTTCAGGGCTTCTAGTTTGGTTTGGTTTGTGGAGACAGACAAGGGGCTCCTTATTTTTTGCCCTGGATTTTTCCCAGGTTGGCAAAAAACTCATGCTCTTCCTGCCTCGTCCTCTGCGCAGGGCTGGGATTAAAGATGCGCACCACCGCCCTGCCTGTGCTCTCACGTGCTAGACTGCCAGCTTAAGCAACGTGCCAGACAGTCAAGAATATTTTTTTTCTGTTCCGCAGCCTCCTCATAGGCGTTCCCAAGGGCAAACACCTGATCTTCGTTATTCCTTTTGCCCAGGGTTGTATCACCCGTAACGCTAAAACAATCATCGAAAGAATCGAGGCTAGATAGGCTGTAGGTGCAAAATGCCTGGTGCTTAATCACTCAAGGCTTGATTGCCAAATGCTTTCAGGGATCTGAGGTGCCCTCAGGGCCCTGATGTACTTTCTCTGATGATACAGATTTTCATTGTAGTATCATCTCCACTCACTAGGATTACAGGTGTGCACCACCACCTTTTGACTTGGATACATTTTTTTTTCATTTTTTCCCCCTTCCCTTTCTCCCTCTTGCTCTGGGCCCGCTCACTCCAGCCCCTATTTTTTTTTAAACTATATTGAATGTATAGACTACTTAGAACTTTTACACTGTGTGAGCCAGGCATAGTGGCGCATGCCTATAATTCCAGCTCTCAGAAGGTGGAGGCAGCAAGGTCAGGAGCTCTAGATCATCCTAAACTACCTAGCAAGTTGGATGCCAGCCTGAGGTACGTGAGCCTGGGTCTCAAAAATCGAAAAGGAACAAACTCAAACTACTAGCTTTTTCATCGTCTAGCTATTCTCTTTAATATACGTTTCTGGAGCTGGGAGAGCGGAGACAGCTGGAAGCTGGGTAGGGTTTCCACTTTTTATGCAGATGCCTCCTAAGAGCAACGCCCCCACGCACACACACCTTGTTCTCATCCTAGCCTTAATCTGCTCCTTTGCACCAAAGCTCAATCACACACAACCTTTGTGAGAAAAAGAACCCTTGAGGGAACTATTTAGGTTTGACTCTTTAGGCTCTCTGTGTTGTACATACCCTGCAGGTAAGAAAGAGGAGCAAGGTCTGATTTAATTTTTTTTAATGATTTATTTTTTATGTGCACTGGTATTTTGCTTACAATGTATGTCTGTGAGAGGGTGTCGGATCCCCTGGAACTGGAGTTACAAGACAGTTCCGAGCTGCCATGTGGTTGCTGGGAATTGAACCTGGGTCCTCTTGTAGAACAGCCAGTTCTCTTAACTGCTGAGCCATCTCTCCATCCTCTGACTTAATTATTTGTATTATTGGATTTTATGTGTATGGGTGTTTTGCCTGCATGTATGTTTTTTCATCATGCCTGTGTCTAGAGTTCGAGGAGGCCAGAAAAAGGTCTCGGCTCCCGTGGAACTGGAGTTACAGGTGGTTGTGAGCTCCTGGGAGGATGCCGGGAGCTGACTCTAGAAATTGAACCTCTTAAACACTTGTCTCTCTAGTCCCAATCTTCCGATTTTATTCGATTTTGTCTGAATTTGATACTCTGAACATGGATGCATGGAAATTATTCCCCAAAGTATTTCTCCTTTTCCTTCACAATGAGGGAATTTTAATTAGACACAGGGCTTTGCAGCTAAAATATACACTTCCTGATCCCCTTTGCCACTAGCTGTCACCACATTAATATAGTGCAGGGGGGAAGGATGGGGCATTGCTCTATTCTGTATTATAAAGAAACATTTGTACTCAATATTACAAAAAGGAATCTGCACGTACATGTTATTAATAGCTTAGAAAGTATGCACTGTTAATTGTTGGCTTACTTTGCATTAGTCCCCCTCCCCCAACCAGATGTCCTGGGAGGAGCACCAGGTTGATACCAGCAGAACCTAACTAGACTCAGCCTTTCAAGTGCCTGCACTCAAACATCCACAGGCTGGGGGAACAGTACACAGGTTGGTAACAAGGGAGCCAAAGGCAGCGTGAGTCTCAGAAGTGAGGTTAAACATCTGAGCAGAAGGCCAGGACTGAGGTCTGCAGAGATTTACTGACTCCCTTTGACCTCCCCTCCTGCAATAACCCAGTGCTGGCTGAAAATGAGATAGAAGGCAGGGGTTGATGTGGTTTGCTTGTGTTTTGTTTGTTTGTTTTTTAAACACATTGATCTTCTGCCTTCTCAGATCCCCTGCTCTCTGAGTAAAGCACAACTTCAAGACGCAAATCTTCTCACAGCTCCTTGGCCTGTGGGGTTGGTTCAGAGGCTTGAGAATGCAGGCTTTTAGCTTACCAGTCGACCAAGCTCATCCCCACAGAACTGGGGAAGACAGCCTAAGTGCCTCTTCAGGGCCCTTTAAAACATGGTGTCTGCACTCTCTTGGGACCTTTTCCATTGTCAGATGGCGCAGACATGACAGCAGGCTGACAATGCTACTTGGGATATGCATGTAAGAGGCTCATGTTGAGTTTGGCATGGATTCCTGCCAACCCCGGACCTTCCACCACCCCAGGATTCCTTTGCCGGGTGGGAATACAGTTAAATTGCATTACATTTCTGTGTTTTGAGAACTCGTTGAGAAAAGTACTGAACCTTACCTTTTCATCTTCTTGTTCTGACCAGTCAGATCATATGTTCTAAATGCTTTCTCTTCTTTAAAATACACACGTAAAAACGGTAACTTCCTTCTTAGTAGCCTATCTGTATCACTCAGGCTTTGACAGAGTGTTTTGTTGCTGTCAACGGGTAAACATTTCGGGTTTTTTTTCTTGCTTTAATTAACTCTCTCTCTTTCTCTCTCTCTCTCTCTCTCTCTCTCTCTCTCTCTCTCTGTGTGTGTGTGTGTGTGTGTGTTGGGTGTATGTATGTGAGACAGGGAGAGACAGATACACAGAGAGACCTTCATTCACACCATAGCACACATGTGGTAGCCCACGGGACAACTTGCTTGCAGGAGTTGGTTCTCTTCTTCCTCTCTGGTTGTCAGGATTAATGGCAAGCACCTTTACCCGCTGAGCCATCTCACAGACCCCTCAACGTTTCTCTCTCTCTCTCTCTCTCTCTTTTAAAAAACCTGGTCATTATTTAGAAGTGTTTTAAAATGTCCCTACGAAGCCAGATATGGTAGAATATGTATGTCGTTACAGTGACTGGAGAATCTGGAACAGAAAGACAGCTTGAACCCAGTTGTTTGAGGCCATCCTGGGCAACATTAAGAGATCCTGGGGAGGCAGGTGGGGGAGAAGGGGAGGGGAGAACAGAGCAGAGGAAGGGTGGGGAGGAAGAGAGTCCAACAGAAGAGGACAAGGTTGTTTTTACATTGTTCATATCAAATATGATTTATTTCTCTAAACCAAAGATTGTACTTGGCACATGGGCTACCAAACCATCTTTAACGAAAGTCTGGGTTTTTTGTTTTGTTTCGTTTCGTTTTGTTTATGTCAGGTGAGGAAGCACAAGTGTTTAATCCTAGAGCTTGGGTGGCAGAAGCAGGCTGGCATTTCTCTGTGAGTACAAGGCCAGCCTGGCCTTTTTAACTAGTTTCAGCCCAAGCAGTCATAGTAATGATACTTTGTGTGGCGGTTTGAATAACAATGGCCCCCATAGGGTCAAAGCTTAGACTTTAGGAGTGGAACTCTTTGAAGGGATTTTAAGGATTAGGAGGTGTGGTGTGAACTTGGAGGAAGTTCACTGGCCCTGGCATGGGCTCTAAGGTTTCAAAAGCCCATGTCAGGCCCACTTAGTCTCAGTCTTTCTGTGTGTTTCTCTCTCTCTCTGTACCTTTCAGCTCTTTCTCCAGCACCATGGCTGCCATGCTCCCTGCCATGATGATAATGGACTAAGCCTCTGAAAATTGTAAGCAAGCTCCCAAGTAGACGCTTTCTTTTATAAAAGTTGTCTTGGTCATGGTGTCTCCTCCCAGCAAGGCAGAAGCTGGTACTAGAGACTGGGCTATTGCTGTGCTAAACCTGATCATGCTAATCAACCCCTAATCCTAGAAAAGAGAAAAAAAGGGATAGAGAGGAAAGGAAAGAGGTCAGGGGTCAGAAAGGGGTGACATTATCATTAGACTACTTCCTGCTGATAGGGGCACTGAGTTCCTTAAGGCAACTTTGATCACTGTCAGAATATCAAATTCCTTGAGCACACTACACTACCTTAACAAACTGTGACCAACAGTAAGCAACAACAACCAACGACCACCCGCCTCTCAGGGCCCTAGCATTTATAAACCCTCTGAAAAAAGTTCCCAGAATTCCAAATGTCACACAATCACAGAAACTATCTTCAGCTGGCAAAATCATGCCTCTGCTAGAGCACGAGGTAAATCACAGCTGTTGTGCACAATCTGAAGCAGCCCCACATCCCACACCTGAAATTAAAACAAAAACATATACTTTTTTTAAGAAACCAAAATTACAAAATTGTCACTACACTGAGAGCAATGCAGATTATGATGGCCCAGCTCAAGAGATTTCAGAGGGGAAGAATATTAGTAAATGGCCTAGAGACTGTTCTTGTGATATTCTGGCAGAAAATACAGCTGCCTTTTGCCCTTGTCCTAAAACTCTGTCTGAGGCTAAATTGAAGAGTTTTGGACTAATAATGCTGGCAGGGATTTCAAGACAGGCTAATATTGACTGTGTCATGTGTTTATAAGTGATCGTTCTTATGCAGATTTATAATGAAAAGGAGTGAGCTGAACAAGGAAAAATACAAAATGGAGAGTTTGGGGAAGTAAAAGGAACACCAGGAAATGTAATAGAGCTATGTCCAGTGCTCAAGGAGATGAAAATTTTAAAGAAAAGCTAGATGTTAGCCAGGCAGTGGTGGCACATGCCTTTAATCCCAGCACTTGGGAGGCAGAGGCAAGTGGATTTCTGAGTTTGAGGCCAGCCTGGTGTATAGAGTGAGTTCCAGGACAGCCAGGGATATTATACAGAGAAACCCTGTCTCGAAAAACCAAGGTGGGTGTGGGGGGGGAAGCTGGATGTTTAGAATAAAGAGAATGGTGGTGACATCAGGTCGAGAGCCCACCTAGCTAAGGAAATTCCTTATATTACATTCCCTTTAATTCTTTGTTAGAAAGAAATTGTGGAAAGCTTCAGCAGTGAAGGAAACCATTAACAACAGAAAGCTTGTGCAGATGTAATCAAAGGAAGGGGCCAAGTTCCACCCCAGCAAGCAGCAGAATTTGGAAGGTTTAGCCATGTGGTTTTGGCTTTAGAATCAAGGATGAGAGCAAGGAGTTATGAAATCTCCCTCCACGACTAAAGGAAAGCCCCTGAGGCCAGGTGTGGGTCAGGGGGATCCTTTCAGAAAGCCCAGAGTGTCATTTGCATGAAGCTGTAAGGGTGAAGCCTGGATTTTGCCTTGGAGACCCCAAGATGTTGGGAGATGCCAGAGTCGTGGGAAACCTGCTGAGGAAAGCTACTAACAGAGAGTAGAAACAACCCTTGAGAGAGAGGTATGTACAGTCAACAAAGCTGAAAGGAGTTACAGATCTGAAGAGCTTTGACATCAGACAAGGAGTTTGCCCAGCTGGTTTTCAGTCTTGCTTTGGTCCACTATTTCCTCACTGTTCTCTTTCCTCCCTTTTGGAATGGTAATGTGTATTCTGTGCCAGGGTATGTTTAAAGTATGTGATGTGCTTTTGATTTTACATACTGTATAGAGATTGTCTTGAGTCTCAGAAGAGATTTTGAACTTTTAAGCAATGTTGAGACTGTGATAGACTGTGAGTACTTATGAAGTTGAACTGAATGCATTTCTATGTTATGACATGACTACAAGCCTATGGGGATGAGGGAGAAGAATGTGGTGGTGTGAAGAATGATCCACATAGGCTCATATATTTGAATTCTTAGTTTCTTCATAGCAATACAACAGTGACTAAGACACCTAGTCTCAAAGATAGGTAGGTGGATAGATGGATGGATGGATGGATAGATAGACAGATAGATAGATAGACAGACTCCAATCTAAACTGCATTTGATATATCATGCCTGTAATCCTAGGAGACTGAGGTAGAAGGAGTGTAGCAAGTTCTAGGTCAGTCTTGTCTCAAAAAACAAAAGCCCAATCTACTAGACACTATTTGTATGAAATAAAGTAAACAAACTTTTGGAAAAGTTGTCATTTAGGTAATTTTTAAAATATTTATTTCATCTTTGTGTGTATGAGTGTTTTGCCTGAATATGTGTGCCACATATGTGTGCCACATATGTGCCTGGTATAGAGATTAAAAGGTGGCAGATCCTCCAAACAGGAGGTATGGATGGTTGCTGGGAACTGAACCTGGGTCCCCTGCAAGAGCAGTCAATGCTCTTAACTGCTGAGTCATCTCTCCAGCCTCAAGATAAATTATTTTTGACCAGAGTGCAAATATTTTCTTATTTACTTTTAATTAGTTTAAATTCTTGAGAAATAATATTTTATAAAGTATAATGATTCATTTGTTTTTTTATTTTATGTGCATTTGTGTTTTGCCTGCATTTATATCTGTGTGAGGGAATCAGGGTGACTGAAACTAGAGTTGCAAACAGTCGTGAGCTGCCATGTGGTTGCTGGGTCCTCTGGAAGAGCAGCCAGTGCTCTTAGCTCCTGAACCACCTCTCCAGCCCCGAAAGGTAATGTTTTCAAATGACATTTTTAAAAAATTAGGTGGGTGTGATTCCAGGGATTCTATTTGTTATGTTACATGTGGTTCTCCCAAGGAATTCACCGCCCAGGAGTTTAAGTGCTTTACTGGGGGAGAAATACTGTGCTTTTTTGCGTGCCCTTGATATGTATAACTGAAAAGACAGACAGTAAACTAGTAACTTCAATTGGGGGGGAGGTCAAATGTTTTACTATTAGAGATGGCAGTATAAAATATTTATCAAATTCTATAAAACAGTATTGGGGGAGGCCAAGCAGCACCTGAACATAATATCACTCCAGAGGAATCTTTAGTTTGAGGTCAGTGGGGACACTTTATCTCTAAAATAAGTAAGTTTATAAAGACATTCCCTCACTTTCTGTTTTCATCTTGTCACATGCTAGTAACAAGGAATCCACTGACTGGGACTACTGCAGAAACTACACAGGTAATAATAGTATTGCTTTGCACAGAATACATAACCTAGCATAATGCTAAACTAACTTATATAACGGCCCTTCAGTTAACAACTTTGACCCAATCAGGTCTTGAAAATTGAACTGGGCTTTAAACAAAGACTCCTCCGTCCCTGCATCAGATCTATTCAATAAATAAAGTCCAGCACGTAAAGCCCTGTGCGTGACACAGAAACAGAGACAGGCAGATGGACCTCTGTGAGTTAGAGGCTAGCCTGGTCTACATACATATCATATTCCAGGACAGCTAGGGCTACATACACCCGGGTGTTTTTTTAAAGGATAAAATAAGTGATAATTAAACATTACACTTTAAGACCAAAATGAGTCACTAATTACAAGACAGGAATTCTTAGGCACTATCATATGGAATAAATTTGGATGGTGCCCTGGTCTTGAAAGAACCACAAATGTTTTCTGCTTATTTCTTTCTTTTAGCATACAGACATCAAGCAAAAGAAATAAACACCCCTAAATTGAGAACAAAACAGGAAGAAGCAGCTGGCAGGACTGTGGAAAGTTTTGTAATTCTGGCAAAGGTGAGGCAAGCCGAGGACACAGCAGGAGTCTGACAGAGCAAAATTAAAATTTCAATGATGTCTGAATTGCATACAAGAGTCCTAGGTGCCTGGCAACTACTGAGCGTTTTGATAGTACCACTATGTTGGGGTTCGTGGGGTGGGGTGGGGGGATTCACACAAAAATCAAGAGAGAGACCCGAGCAGTCCATGATTTGGTCTGTGGAGGCACTTGGAGATTTTACTGTGAGATACCTGGCTGGGGAGAAAACCAAGGGTTAGGAAGAGAACGTCAAGTGGAGCCCGGGCTCCGGAGCAGAGCTCCCCACACTCAGATGCTCACACAATGGTGGGCTGCTGTAAACACGCTTCCTTCCAGGAAGAGAGGGTCCGGGACTAGGCCTAAGGGTGGGTCTGCCCTTGTGACCAACTCCCACAGAGAGGCCCCAGCTTGCTGCAGCTGCTTCGTGCACCTGGTCCTGGGACCCCTCCCACCCCACCCAATCATGGAGTCCTATCACAGGTGAGTCACACATTGCACTTACCTGTCGGCAGCTGCAGAGATAATGGGAGCCAGAAAATTGGCCAGAACCCCTTCCCTCAGGCGGCCCCGGGGCAGCTTATCTTCCTCCCCTAAGTCCCAGAGACTCAGGAATGTTGGACCCAGCACACGGAGTCCACCAATCCAGTGATAATTACTCACTTTCGCCCAAGGCCAGGCCCCGAGGACCCGCAGCCTTCCAAGGCAGAGGGGAGAGAATTAAGAAAGAGATGAGCGATACTGAAGAGAAGACCTGGCGCCTGCTTAGATAGGGGCACTTGCTGTTCCAGTTCAGAGCAGGAGAGATGGCAGTTACAAAGAAGGGAGCGCTGAGCTTCAGAAAATGGTATCTGCAGAATGAAAGGTTTGACTCTCCAGGAAGACCTAACTACCGGCACGGAGCAACATTTGCTTACTTTTTTTTTTTTTTTTCATTACAAGGCATTGTTTCTGAGGGGCCTGCCTTGCCTATGTGCTTCTGTCCTGGAAATTTAATGCCTGAATACATGATCTGGAAGTAAATCAGCATTAGTTAAAGTCATCAGGGTAGGCCTCCCATAAGAGTTAGAATAGCTTGAGCGGACACCTATTTCTATCTTGTCACGTGAGGCTCTCTGCCACCGGATTTTACAGCAAGAAGGTCCCCACCTTCTATAAGTAGGAGCCAAATAACCTTTTGCTCTTTGTAAATTATCTACTTTCTGGTTTTTCATTATAAGAAAAGAAAACAGAGTAAGGCAAACCCTCAAAGGCGATTTTCTAATGCCTGTGTTATTTTCCTGTGCATGGGTCCCATTGTGTGCGTGTGCACACACGAATGCTTCCGCTTTGGTTTTTTTTGTTACATGTTTTTGTTCTTTGTTGTTGACAACTGAATGTTTTAGAGACACTGGAGCAAATCTAGATACTGACTCTCTCCTTCCTCCCAGGGCCAGTTGTTTAGTCATTTGACTTAGTTCAATGAATCTGAGATTCCTGCCCAGTGCAGAGCCTTTGATGTCTTTCTCGGAGGCACACATCACAGTCTTCAGGAGCACCGGCCAGCCAGCTTCTCTCTGACCTTCTCATCTAGCTGCTCTACCAGAAATGAATGCATCACACCCAGCTGGCGCGCTCTGCTAACCTGTAGCTGATTGCTGTGGTTTTGATAGACCCTGAAGCATAAATTATGCCACAATCCCATGAGTTCCCCTTTTAGGGAGAGCATATTGTCCAACCTTGAAGCTTGCTCCTATCCCAGAGAATTCTTCTTAGCTGTCTCTCCTTCATTATTTGTTTTAACCTTCTGGCAGGTATATCATTTCACTTGGTACTACAAATACCATGGCCTTCTTTTGACTGCTCACCTCCAGCCAAGATTGCTATTTTCCCTGTGTTGTCCCAGGCACGAACTGTCCAAGCTCTGATTCAAAATATCATCGTCTTTGAGAGAGTGTAAAGCCAAGTGTGTTCACTTGGGCTATCTCTCAGCCCCTGGGGAAGACCTCTGTGTTACCATACTTGAACTAGGTGGAGGTCGGAGGGACAGTGCACTGCTTCTCCTTGGGAGGGGTTATTAGACCCTGCCCTTCCTGGCCTGGCTTCTCCTTCCTGGTATGGAACCTCCACCTTGCTAGCAGGCTTGAGTGGGAATGTTCAGGGCTGAGTACCATTGCCTGACATTCACATAGTAGAACTTCTATCCAAAAGTAGACAGGGAAGGAAAGAACCTCCTATCCTCTGCCTTGTAGTTGCCTGGAACTCAGCTTTTGCAATGAGGAGCTGAGAAGGATGAAAGATGCTGATAGCCTGCCTGCCCTTCCTCAGGATGAGACCAGAGCTTGTCCTGGTAATATTTTAAATTCACGCATTCAAATTTACCTGATTATTTCAATCCGCTTTCGTTTTTTAAAATTAATGCTAATGTTATCTCAAGTTTTTAAGGAAGAACTAGCATCCCTAACTTTTGGACTTGTATTCCCAGAATAAAACTTCTATCACAAAGAGCAGGTGGGACAGAGCATGGGAAGGAATTTGTGGCCCAAATGCCACAGGTTCCCATTGTTCAAACTAAAGTTTAATAGATTTTCTTTGGTGTGTCTCCATTTTCTCATCATATTTAAAAACAAACCAAACACATAAAATGATTGGGTGTTCTTTTTCTCCTCATCTATTTTTTTATATATATTTAATGTATATGAGTACACTGTTGCTGTCTTCAGATACGCCAGAAGAGGGCATCAGATCCCATTACAAATGGTTGTGAGCCACCATGTGGTTGCTGGGAATTGAACTAAGGACCACTGGAAGAGCACTTGGTGCTCTTGACCACTGAGCCATCTCTCCAGCCCTCTCCTCATCTATTTTATTGTATTTTATTTTATGACAGGGTCTTGCTAAATAACCCAAAGTTGCCTGAAATTCATGATCCTTCTGTCTCAGTCTCCTGAGTAAACACACCACCTACCAAACTCCTTTCTCTTTTTTTGAAACATGGTGGCCTCAAATCCACCATCCTCAAATTTAATATTCTCTTGCCTCAGCCTCTCAAGTGCATGGATTATAGGCATGTGATAGCACACTTGGCAACAGTTAGGGGAGTGTGCATGTATGTGTGTGTGTGTGTGTGCCTGTGTGTGTTTGTGTGCTTGCAGACAAACAAGGTCTCACTATGTAGCACATGCTTGCCTCTAACTCATTGCCATACTCCAAAACAAATTTCCCCAGCTAAGTGGCTGGTTCCTTGAGACATCTATTTACCAATTTCTTTATCTCACTAATTTCTTTTTTTAAAGATTTATTTATTTATTATACATAAGTACACTGTAGCTGTCTTCAGACACTCCAGAAGAGGGTGTCAGATCTCATTAAGGATGGTTGTGAACCACCATGTGGTTGCTGGGATTTGAACTCAGGACCTTCGGAAGAGCAGTCAGTGCTCTTACCCACTGAGCCATCTCTCCAGTCCTCTCACTAATTTCTAAGTCTTCTGTGTCAATCATATTTTCTTTAGAGGTGAAAGACTGAAGTTTATGAATATAAAGTCATAGTCTCACCCTTACTTGATTATTTCAATCCACTGCATTTTTTTTTATGATTTGAAAGCTTAAAAATCTACTCTTCAGTGTTTCTTCCTGTTGTCCTTCCTTGAGTTCTCCCTCCTTTCCTTCCTTTCTGTTATCTTTCTTTTTAGACAAGATGACAGGGTCGCCTGTAGCCCAAGCTAGCCTCGAACTTGCTATGGAGCTGAGGATGCCCTCAAATATCTAATCCCCTTGCTTCTGCTTCTCCAGTGTTAGAATTGCAGGTGTGTACCTCCACACCAGCTTTCATTGAAGCTGGGGATCAACTCTAAGGCCCCTCTCTTAATAACATTTATTTATTGGGCTCACCACACCGTATAACACATCTATTGAACTTATTCCTCCTATCATACTGTTTTCCGGTTCCTTTGTTGGTTTCTGCATCCCATCCTGGGATCACTGATAACCAGGTTGGGTCTTTTGTTGTTTTGTTTTTTTTAAATTTCAGGCAGTAATGTTTGCTTTTTCTAGCTTCCTGGTGTACCCTTCTCAGGGCATTGTATCAGCCAGCACTCTTGTGAAGCCATAGCTTCGCCTCTTCCTTATTTCCCAAGCCCTGGTAACCATTGGTCTCTTTCATTCCTGTTTTCGACTGAATGATGACCCACAGAGACCTGGGAGTGTCGCCTTATATGGCAAAAGAACTTTGCAGGATGTGATTAGATCTTGAGAAGAACTCATCTGGTGTTATCTATCCATGTGGGTTCATGAGGGCTCTAAACCATAATGACAAGAATCCTTAAAAACAAGACTGAGAAGGAGAAGGAGGAAGTAAGATGTGGGGCTGGATACCAGAGGGGGTTGTAATGTGAGCTAAGGAATGCAGATGACCTCAGAGCTAGAAAAGACAAGCTCCTGCCAATACCTTGCCTTAAGCCTAATAAAACTGAACTTCTATCCTCCAGAAGTGCAAGAGAATTGTTGTTAAAAGCTGCTCACTTTGTGGTGGTACTTGGTTACAGAGCAGTAGGAAATAAACACATATTCCTAAAGTATAGTCTCTTCTTTTTCAAAATGTTATATATATAAGGAAACTTGCAATTATTTTAACTCTTTTACATCTGGCTTCTTACCCTGACAAACTGCATTTAAAATGTACACATGTTGCTGGACATGATAGCTCAAGCCTTTAATCTCAGCAGCACTCAGAAGGCAGAGGCAAGAGGCCAGCCTGTAAGTTGGAAGCTAGCCTAGTCTACACAGAATTCCAACCTATTTAGGGCTACATAGTAAGACTAAATTCCTCTATGGTTATGTTCTATGTATTTTACCACTACAAAAACAGAGGTTCATCCTAATCCGTAAATGATTCAATAGGCCTTCCCTTTAAATGGACTAGAATTCCACAGGATATGGTATCATAGACTGTTTGTTTATCAGTTTACCAGTTGAAGAGGATCTTGGTTGTTCTTAATTTTTTTCTTTTCTTTTTTTTTAAAAAAACAGATGGTTTTAAAGCCAAGGTATATAGCTCAGGATAGCTTTGAATTTATTATGTAGATCAGGTTAGCTGTGACCAGCCAGCCCCAGGCCTCCCTAAAACTGAGATTACAGGCATTTGCTACCATAATTGGCTTTGATTCTAATTTTTATGAATAAAGCTGCTTTAAATATTTGCATATAGGTTTCTGTGTTGTGCCAATTTTCAATTCACTTTGCTATTTAAAAAAAACTCATAACTATTCATAGTTTTTAGGAAGTGGAAACAATTTAAATACCATTACCAGAGAAACAGATTATTAAATGATACAAACAAAAAAAAAAAAAAGAATTACAGGCTTTTTAAAGCCAAAGTTATATAAAACAAGTCACAAGTTCTGAGTTCCAGACCTATTTTCTGGAAATCAATTCAAAGATATTTAAGACACACACACACACACAAAAAATCATCTTATATGATGCTTTGTACGTATGTGTGCGTGCATTCGTGCATGCATGTGAGTGTGAGTGTATGTGTGTGTGTGTGTGCTTGTGCGCACATGCGCACTCACACACATGCTTGTGTGCTGTGGAAAATGTGCTTATTTTCATAGCAGACAAAGAACACTGGCTCTAAGGAACTCACATCTTTTAGCAGTCCTGCTCTTTGACCCCAAATGAGATCAGGCAGCCCCTCGAAATGCGACTCAGGTATAGCCACCCTCCTCCTGGCTTTGCATTCTTAGCATACCCCGAAAAGAAAAACAGGGGCAGCCCAGCTCACACAGGATTGCATCTCCCAGCAATATGCCCTGAGAAAAACTACGCTGTCTCCCCTTCTACTTGAAGCAGACAAGATGTACTCTGCCTAGTGTTTTGCCCCTAGGACTATCTTCCTCCTCCTCTGTCCTGTAGGGGCTAGAATGCAGCTACTGTGATCTTTTGATGGTGGTAGGTCTATACCCTTTCTCTGTTAGCTTGTCATGGGGAACTTCCAGAAAGTCATAAATGTGGGTAAAAGAGAAAATACCTTAGTGCAATGGGCGTCTGAACCACCTACCTACCTTCATGTCCCGCAGTTGGCTTGTGCTTTTTAGCTACTTAGGACCCAAATCAATGGAACATGATCACGTTGTGATGGAAAGGTTCTGGGCATGTTTAGCCTAACTCTTGATGCTCATGTCAAGAGCCCTAACACATCCTCCTTCCATCTTCCAGATCTCCTCCCTGTCCACTCCTCCCAGAAGTTGGAGGGCAAGGAACCTGTCAGTCATAGCCCCTTCCTGCGACACAGAAGGGTAGAAGAGTCTGGAAGAGTCAGGAAAGAGATTCAACACAGCCCATAAATGGCACTGATGTCACTGGTGTGGTTTTTGAAAAGCATTAAACCATTATTGGGAAAGTTCCAAACAAAACACCACTATTACTCCTTTCAATTTACATAGTAGTTCCATTCCTGGAAAATTCCATGTACATTCAAGCCATACACAAACTACTTTTGAGTTGGGCTTGCTTCGGCAGCACTGTGCTAAAACTGGAATTATACAGAGACAAGACCTATGGTACGGTCTCTAGGCTAGAATGATGTGTGAACATACTCCCTAGTTTTCTTTAAAGAAATTTTAGAAATAGAAAGCAAGGACTTCAGGGAGAAAAATACAGGTAAGTCTTTCAAATACATGAATGTCAGGAATATTTGAAAAATATGTAAGATGTGAGAAAAAAAATCTTTCAAGAATGTCACATGCAGAGACATGTGACATTCTTGGGTCCTGCCTACTATTCCTTAGGAGACCTTTGTCAGTAGATTCCTGTTAATCACTATAATGACCAAAATATTCCCCAAGTTTGTGAAGCACACCTTTGGGGGATGCTACCTATTCTCCTAAGATAAAACATTCAACATGGCAGAATTTCTATTTGAAACTTTAAAACTTCTTTTTTAAAAAAAAGATGTAATTATTTATTTATTATATATACACTGTAGCTGCCCTCAGACATTCCAGAAGAGGGCGTCAGATCCCATTATGGATGGCTGTGAGCCACCAAGTGGTTGGTGGGATTTGAACTCAGGACCTTCAGGAAGAGCAGTCAGTGCTCTTACCCACTGAGCCATCTCTCTGGCTCCCTATTTGAAACTTTAAATACTTAGTGTTTGGGGCCATACTGAATGGAAGAAATGACTTCTCAGTCTATGGATTTCCATTCAATACAGCACAGCATACAGGTGAAGTTTCTGACCCCAAAACGTTCCTGTCTTTTGTGTTTATTTAATGTATACCTCTGCATCAGAGTTTTCTGATTTAGTACAAAGAAAAAGTAAGAAATCACTAACTAAATGGGACAATTATACTTTACACTGAGCTTTAAAAATGTTAATAGTTACCCACATTTCATGAAAATATATTAAGCTATAATAATCTTTTTTCCCTTTGATACAAGATGTAACTTGTATCAAAGCCTGGAACTCACTATGTAGATCAAGCTGGCTTTGAATTCATAAAGATCTGTCTGCCTCTGCCTCCCACATGCTTGGATTAAATATGCTACTATACCTGACAAATTTCCTTCTTTCTGACCGGGTAAACTAACTCCATTGTGTGTCTATGCCACCTTGATTCGTCTGCTGCTGGACATCTAGGCTGATTCCTACCCTGGGACTTACTGGGGGCATTTTGTGGGTTTTTTTTGTTTTGTTTTTTTCTGGCCTCAAACTCAGAGATCTGCCTCTGCCTCCCAAGTGCCCTGGATTAAAGGCATGCGCCACCATGTCTGGCTAGAACGTTAAATGTTACTGATTTCTAACACCCTAAAAACCATCCCTGGTTCTTTGTGTACATTCCCAGAGCCTTATCTGGAATAAGCTATTCCTGCAAATGACCCAACTCCCTGTTAAGGGGAATGAGTTAAAAGACAACAAGTAAGCACTGGTGGCACCCATTGTAAGGCCAGAAAGTCCATACACAGTCCTGGCAGCCACGGTCTACAGCAGCCCCGTCATCCCCGCCTCTCAGCATCTGTATGAGCCAGACCTCTTGAAATCAGGAGGAGCTGTTGCTTTCATATAATCAGCACTGTATGGCAAAGGTGATGGGCCGTACAAGATTTATATATGTATGTATCCATTTATTTAGTTATTTATTCATTTAAAATTTGAGACAGGAGCCTGGTTTAGCTGACTATGACCCTGAGTTTTTAAACTTCCTGCCTCAACATCCAGAGAGCTGGGCTTCCAGGGGAGTACCAATACACCCAGTTTATGAGGTGGTGGAGATTGAACCCAGGCCCTTGTGTATGCTGGGAAGCCCTCTATCAACTGCTATATCCCCAGTCCTGGTTTTGGTCTTTATCTCTCAAGTGCTAGGATTAGGCCTGCGCCACTGAGGTCAGCTTTTGCTGTTTTGAGGTTTGTTTGTTTAAAATTTGTGTGTGTGTGTGTGTGTGTATGTTTGTGGGTGAGCATGCCATGGTGAATGCATGTGAAGGTCGCAGGACAACTTCTGGGAATTGGTTTTCTCCTGCCATGTGGATCCCAGAATTGAACACAGGTCACTAGGTTTGGAGAAAAGTGCTTTTACTCGCTGAGCCATCTCACCAGTCTCCTCTCTCTCTGTCTGTCTCTCTGTCCTTTTGAAACATTATCTCATACTTTTGTACTGTAGCCTAGGCTGGCCTCAAATTCTTGGCAACTTTCCTGCCTCAGGTAGACATGGTATAATATGTGCATAATGATTATATGATGCTCTATTCCTCTGATAGGGAGACCTCCTTGCTAGCTTTGCAGAAGCAGACTGGCTATCGAGAGGGCCATATGGCAAGAAACTGGGGACAGGTTCTGGCTAACTGTTCACAGAAAACTGAGGCTAAATGTGCCGGTTTGTGTCGGGAAGCAAACCACAGCCCAAACCAACTGACTTTTTTGTTTTGCTTTTAGTGAAGAAGGGACTGGACGTTGAACCCAGGGCTCCAGGCATGCTGAGCACGTGCTTTCCCTCTGTGTGTCGAGATTTTTGAGGCCCTGAAACAGACCACACAGATACGATTTAACTCAGCATCTTAGCTTAGCCATGCCCAGACTCCTGACTCCCAGGAAGTATGAAAAAGTAATGTACCTTAAGCCTCTCATGTTGTGTTTAAGACTATCGAACAGGAATAGATAACTGTTATTTATTTTTAAACTAGTTAAACTATTAAAAATGTTTAGGTTTGTTTCATTTTCATTTTTTTCAAAAAATGTATATGAATGTTTTGCCTGCAAATATGCCTGTGTCGGGGCACTTGAGTATTTGGCGTGTGGAAGTCAGAAGAAGGGATCAGACCCTCTGGAACTGGACTACGTATGGAAACTGGGTACTCCTCGGCAAAAGCAACAGGTCCTTTTACCTGTTGAGCTGACTCTCTAGCCCTGTTATACTCAATCATGTGCTTACAGAAACGTTTTCAACTCAATCTCACCACATGATGTTTCCTTTAATTTCTTGGAGGAGCACGCCTCGCTTCAAATTGTGAACAACAATGAAAATAAAGGATCCTGTTTTCCCCTTTCCCCTTCATTAAGGAAAGCAATTATTCATTATTTTTTTGAAGTTTCTAAAGTCATTTTAATATTCATTATTTTTTAAATCTTACTCTTGATTATTTCAGTAACCAGGCGGGCTTCAGCCATGCAGCTAAGATATTTTTTTCATTCATAAGTTTCTCTCATAGATTTTGGAGCAACACTCAACTTACAGAAATTTGATTGAAGCAAAATTATTATACAGATCATTTGCCTACCAGAAAGTACTTATTCTCCCAAACAAGGCACCTCAATGCTTTTGAAATAATTTAAAAACATAAAAAAGGTTAAGGTCTGGTGAGAGAGTTCAGTGGATAAATGTGCTTGCTGCCAAGCCTATTACCTCAGTTTGATTCCTGGAATCCATGTGCTGGAAGGAGAGAACTGACCCCTGCAAGTTGTCCTCATGCTGAGGCACATGCATGCCCGCAACCCTCCCCAGAGAATAAATAAATGGAAAAAGAGGGAAACCGCCTAATTTATATTTTGATATTTCTGCTTTAAAATCAGATATTTTAGGGCTAGGCATGGTGGCGCATACTTTTCATCCTAACACTCAACAGGCAAAGGCAGGTGGATCTCTGTGAATTCAAGGCCAGCCTGGTCTGCGGAGTGAGTTCCAGGACAGCCCGGGATACGGCAAGGCTATGTAGAGAGACTTTGTCTCAAACAAACATAAATTAGATGTGTTTAAATGTTCACTTGAAAGGTTGTTATCCTGACTGAAAAATTACTCAGATTCATTTTAATACTCTTCTGCTAGTTCAAGCACACCATTTAACAGAAGCCATTATAAAACAGCGCAGCCTGGCCAGCCACGTGGCATGGTGGTAGCACTTCTGGCTCCAGAATCGTGCAGCCTGACAAAAAGCACCAATTCCAATAATAACTTCTCTATTGAATGAGACTTGACAATAAATATCGTAGAATACCATATAACTAACCTGCACAGGGTAACCTGGTATTTTAAATCAATATTAAAAAAGGAAGGGAGGGAGGGAGGAAAGATAAAGGGAGGGCAAATGAGTCAATGAAATGGCCCTAACTATCTTTGTTAGAATGAAATACATTTAAATATCAGGGGCAAGAGACTCACTACAATAGTGTGAGGATCTGAGTTTGAATCCCCAGCACTTGTAACCTGAGTACTGTAGTGGATGGAGACAGGAAGCTTGCGGGAGCTCAGTGGACAGCCAGTCTGACTGAATCAGTATTCCAGGACCAAGAGAAACCTTCTCAAAAGATAAAATGGAAGCCCAGCTTGGCACAGCTCTAGTCTTACACTCAGCACTCAGGGGGCAGAGGAAGGTGGATTGGAATCTATGAATTCCAGGCCCTCGTGGTCTACACAGTGAGTTCCAGGAAACCAAGGCTACACAGTGAAACTGCAGTGCCTCCACATGATTATGCACAGAGGAGACACACATGTGTCACACATGTACACACATACACACAAAATTAATTGTTAAAAGTAATTTGAATATCTGAAAAGGAATAAAGAAATGCAAAGTAATAAAACAGCCATCCAGAATCTTTGTGAAGGCTGCAGATTTTTCCACAAATCAATAAAAGAAGGGTGTATTAGTAGGACAGATGGTCAGAAATGAGGATTATGTGCACAGCCTATATTTTAAAACTTCAAAATCTACATTTTGTCTATAAAAAAGAGATTAGTCGGACCTTTGAGCTTATGAGAAACTGGAGATCTACAGTCCAAATTTTACAAACCACAGTCTCTGACCAAAAGCATCCTCAGGTAAAGGGACAGTAATTAAGGTCATCATGGCGTCACAAGTCTGCTATCTTAGCACTCCAGAGGTGGGGGTAGAAAGGTCTGGAGTTCCAGGCCAGGCCAGGCCAGCCTAAAGCACAAAGCAGGACCCTGTCTGGAAAGAGAGAGAAGGGCATGTGGGGGGAACAGACAGAGACAGAGACACAGAAGGGATTTTTCTCCAAAGGATATATGAATACATGTGATACTGCCCTCCACGGACAATTTTTCAAACTTTGTTTTTTTAACACAATAAATCTGCAAAGCATAAGTGCTAAGAGAATCTTTAAAACCACTAGAAGCCAAGCATGGAGGGCCATAGCTTTAAATCTGGCACGTGGGAGGCAAGAAGCCCTGGCTGATTTGGAACTTGCTCTGTAGACCAGTCAGGCCTTGAACTCACAGAGATCCACTTGCCTCTGCTTCAAAACATAATGAATGAGCAATCCCATGGGAGAGAAAAGGCCTTACTAATAAGAAATGAAAATTAGATCATCAGCAGCCAACCACTGGGAAAAGCGCGTAACATTTTAAAGTGAAAAGAAGTTATTAGCTGTCTATTTACCTGTATACCTAGGTAAATGCACTTTCCGGAGACAAGCCAAAATTTACAAGCAAGCAAAGACACAATATACTCCCAAACTCACTAAAAGAAACGTAGTAATTTCTAGTGTTGACCAAGATGGAGTAAATTCACGATAATCCCTCTTCCCTATTCCTAACAACAATATCTACATAGAAAAGAGAAAGAATTACCTGAGGTGTCTGGAAAGCAAGCAAGAAGAAGCTGGTCGGGAGAATAGAACAAATGCCCTTCTGGTTCCATCAGCGCCTGTCCTCCGAGCTCCATCAGCGCCTGTCCTCCGAGCTCCATCAGCGCCTGTCCTTCTGGTTCCATCAGCGCCTGTCCTCCGAGCTCCATCAGTGCCTGTCCTCCGAGCTCCATCAGCGCCTGTCCTCCGAGCTCCAACAGCGCCTGTCCTTCGAGTTCCATCAGCGCCTGTCCTTCGAGTTCCATCAGCGCCTGTCCTCCGAGCTCCATCAGCGCCTGTCCTCCGAGCTCCATCAGAGCCTGTCCTCCGAGCTCCATCAGAGCCTGTCCTCCGAGCTCCATCAGCGCCTGTCCTTCGAGCTCCATCAGCGCCTGTCCTTCTTGCTCCAACAGCGCCCATCCTTCTGGCTCCATTGGCGGCTGTCCTTCTTGCTCCAACAGCGCCTGAACTTCTGGCTCCATCGGCGGCTGACCTTGCTCCAACAGCGCCTGTCCTTCTGGCTCCATCGGCGGCTGTCCTTCTGACTCCATCAGCGCCTCCGTGCCTGGTGAGCTGTGAGCTGCGAGCTGCGAGCTGTGAGCTGTGAGCTGCGAGCTGCGAGCTGCGAGCTGCGAGCTGTGAGCTATGAGCTGTGAGCCTGCGTAGATAAAGGCTCTCGCCCCGCCCCTCTGTACACCCGGGATTTGGGCCCCGGAACTCTGGGATGGAGAAAACTGACTCCACAAAGTTGGCCTCTGACCTCCACAGAAGCGCTGAGATGTGCAAAAACTCACAAACAACTTTAATTAAAAAAAAAACAAACAAACAAACGGGGGGGCCCCCCCCCCCCCCCCCGCCAAAAAACTCGAAGAGCTAGGCGAGATGGCGCATGCCTTCGATTCCAACGCAGGCAGAGGCAGGCCGATCTTATTTAAAGGCAGCCTGATTTACGAAAGGCATTCTAGGCCAGTCAGAATATAATGCTCAAGACCCCCTAAATTCAATCTCCAGAAACAAACCAAAAACCTTGAAAAATTGCCTTACTTGTAATTCCAGAACTTGGGAGATTGAAGCAAGAGGACTTAGAATTCAAGACTAGGCTCAGCAGTAAAGTCCAGCCTGGGTTACAGGAGACCCGCATGTCTCAAAACACCAGGAATGTATAAGGAAAAAAAAATGAATTGTTTTCAGCCAAAAAGAAGAATGAATTTATATCATTTCAGGGAAAATGGACGCAATTCGAGATAATCACATCAAGCAAATTTAGCTACTCTCAAAAATATGAATATTATTTTTCCCTCATTTGTGGTTCCTATATAAAATCATGTGTGTATCAATTAAATGAAAATAGAAATGATATTATCTATAGGGGCTGGAAAGATGGCTCAGAGATTAAGAGAACTTGCTGGTCTTGCATTCAGTTACCAGTACCCACATGGCTTACAAACATTCACAACTCTCCTTCCTCCTTTCTTTCCTTCCTTCTTCATTTTCTTTTTGAGGCAGGTCTCTCTCTATATCCCTGAATTTCCTAGAACTCACTGTGTAGAGCAGGCTGGCCTAGAACTCACAAAGATCTACTTGCCTCTGCCTCCTGGGTGCTGGAATTAAAGGCATCTACCACTGCACCTGGCAAGCACCCACAACTCCAGTTTCTGGCGATCTGATTATGCTTTTCTGGCCTCCATGGGACACATATGCAGTGTACACACATGCGGTGCATTTACATACATGCAGGCCAAACACTCATATACAAAAAATAAAAATAAGTATTTTTTTAAAGAAGAAATTTTCTAGAGAAAAGGGGGATAATGGGAGTGGTAAAGGGGGAGAAAAGAGGGAGAGGAGAGTGTATTGAGGGAAGATATTCTCAAATACAATATAAACCTGTAAAATATTTTAAATTCCATTTTATTTACTGGGGAGCATATAGCACATTGCACAAGTAAAGATCAGAGGACAGACTTCTAGAGTGGGCTCTTCTCTCCCTTCTCCATATGGGTCCTGATGACAGAACTCTGGCTGTCATGCTTAGCAGCAAGCACATGTCTCCAGACCATACAAAAGTTTTGGTGGTTTTTTTTTTTTTCTTCAATTTTTAAAAGAAGCAATTCTTACGGGGGTGAATTACCTACACTGTCCATCCTACTTTCTCTTTCAACATTGATCTGAAAGCAGTGTAAAGAAAAAAAAAAGAGTAATCCCCTCCTTACAGGCCTCCAAAAAAAAAATGCACAGCAGGCCTCTGAAAAGTGTACATCGGGGAATCACAAAGAGAACTTGAGGAGGCAACTTTCTGTCTTGTGTAAACACAGCGTGAATTCTGGCTTACCTTTAAACTGGACAAACATTCGTCAGCCTCAAAGCAATATCACAGAGACCTTGAGGACTGAACTATGATATCACACAGCACCCAGACTAAACCCTGAGTAAACTATAGATGAAATAAACCCAAAGTAGCTGAGCAAAGGCTTTGGAAACTGAGCAGATAGTGGAGCAGGCTGCACATGGAACATGAAATACAATTTAAATCTGGACCTTACCAGACAAATGCCCCAACTTCAAGAAGAAAAGAACCTTGAGACTCACAGTGCAAATATTCAAAATGTCCACTAGGAGAAAAATTACACGACAGGACTGGGATATGACTCAGTCATAGAGCACTTGACTAGTGTTTCACTGGCTTCAATCCCTAGTGCCACAGCAAACAAAAACAGCAACAAAACTTGGTGCTTAAGGAACCAAACAAACATCACTAATTCCTGAGAGAAAAGACATCCAATAAATATCCAAATCAAGGTGACTCAGATGTTGAGATTAGTAATGGCTTATTTTTTAAGTTTTATTTATTTTATGTCCATGAATGTTTTGCCTGCACCACATGCTTGCCTGGCGCCCTCCGAGGTCAGAAGAGGAATCTCTGAAACTGGAGTTACTATTAATTGTAAGTTGCCATGAGGGTGCTGGAAACTGAACCTGGCTCCTCTGCAAGAGCAGCAAGTACTATGAATCACTGAGTCATTTCTCCCCCACTGCCTCCTTCCCCTTAACAATGACTTTAAAGCCATTATAATACTGCTCTATGAAGTAAAGGTAAAAATAACTTTTTTAAGTTTTTACTAGGGATTATTGTTAATTAACTAAACTTTAAATTACTTGGGATTATTGTAATTAACTAAATTTTACCAGTGCTTGGGAATGAACTGAGAACTTTGCACTTACTAAGCCAAGATAACCATGTTTTAAGTAAGTGAAGATATATAGGCCTCAGTGGATTTTTTTAAAAAAAGATTTATTTATTATATGTAAGTACACTGTAGCTGTTTTCAGACATACTAGAAGAGGGCATTACATCTCATTACGGATGGTTGTGAGCCACCATGTAGTTGCTGAGATTTGAACTCAGGACCTCCAGAAGAGTAGTCAGTGCTCTTAACCACTGAGCCATCTCTCCAGCCTGGCCTTGGCGGATTTTAACAAAATTGTAGCCAGGCGGGCTGGAGAGATGGCTCAGCGGTTAAGAGCACTGACTGCTCTTCCAGAGGTCCTGAGTTCAAATCCCAGCAACCACATGGTGGCTCACAACCATCTGTAATGAGATCTGATGCCCTCTTCTGGTGTGTCTGAAGACAGCTACAGTGTACTTAGATATAATAAATAAATAAATAAATCTTTTTTAAAAAATGCTGCGATTATCAGCATTATAAAAAAAAATTGTAGCCAGGCATGGTGGCACACTTGGGAGGCAGGGGAAGGTGGGTCTTGAGTTTGAGACTTGCCTGATCTACATAGCAAGTTCTAGGGTAGCCAGGAGTACATAGTGGGGCTCTGTCTTATAACTAAACAAACAAACAAAAATAAATCCATAATTCAGGAGGCTGAGACAGGAAGTTCATAAAGTTTGAGGACAACTTGGGTTATGTAGAGGGTTCCAGGTCAGCCTAGGCTATATGAGACCATGTCAAAGAAAAAAAGAAGGGACAGGGAAGAAAGAAGGAAGGAAGGAATTGACAATCAGTAGTAATAATTTAGTATATGAAATTTTAAAAAATCACTAAGTGGTCTCATAAACACACACACACACACACGCACACACACACACACATATCAAGGTTCTGCAGAGAAGAGGAACCAATAGAACATAGACATATATGGGCAAGCCCCTTATGTAGGGTACAGCAACAGGCTGGAGACCCAGGAAAAAGTTGAGACTGCAGGCTTGAGTCCAAAGGTAATCAGTCTGGAGGCAGAATTCTTCCTCAGGGGAGGTCATTCTTTACCCCCTCCAAGGTCCTTGGTAGGATAGGTGAGTCCCTCTTGCATTACAAAGGATGCTCTGCTTTACTCAGTCTACAAGCTTAAACATTAATCCAATCCCAAAACTAGACTCACAGCAACATCTACAATAGTGTTTGAACAAACAAGAGGTACCGTGATCTAGCTCAGTTAGACTAAAAGGAAGGCCCAGTGGGTACAAGCACTTGCTGTCGAACCTAAAACCCAAGTTCAATTTATTGTGACTACTATACTAAAATATTCAACAACATGAATGAACCATGAAAAATCATATTAGATGAAAGAAGGTCATATATCATATAATTCCATGTATATAAATATCTAAGACAGGCAAATCCATAAAGAACAAAAATGGGTTCATCCTTGCCAGGTCCTGGATAGTGATGGGTTGGGGATAGCTGCCCAACACAGAGAAACCCTGTCTCAGAAAAAAAAAATATGGGTTTGATGCCAAATCAACACTGGCTTATAGAATGGACTAAGTAACGTGTCTCCTCACCTACCTCTGTTTTCTAAACTATATTGTACTTTCACATTTTCGGAATTAGGTAGGAGCTGGACTAGGGTTCAGTAGGCTGTGTGCTTGCTTAGTACTCAAGTCCTGAGTTTAGTTCCCCAGAGCCACATAAAACTGGACATGGTGGCACACATCTGTAATCCCAGCATGACTGAGGATCTAAGAGCAGGAAGATCAGGAGTCCAAGGCTATGCTCTGGTCTTGGAGACACTCAGACAGGTGGGGGGGCCTCGTATTGCAAGGGATGATTGTACGACTTTGTAAACATACTAAAAAGCACTGAATTTTGTGGTCTATAAATTCTATAAAAATAAAAGAGAAGACAAAAAACACCCCCAAGAGTTTGGGGTCAGAGATAGAGCTCACTGGTAGATCATCTGTCTATTGTGGAAGGCCAAGTACTGGTTTTGATCTCCAGCACAAGTGAAAGGGGTAGCAACAGGGTCAGGGGCCCAGAAGAGCAGAAGACAAATTTTTAAAATCAAAAGTGGTGGTGCATACTTGCAATCACAGTACTTAGAAGGCTGAGATAGAAGGAGTACCATAATGTCAAGGCCAGACTGGGCTACACAGTGAATTTCAAGCCAGCATAGTCTGCAATGTAAAACTCTCAATTGAAATGTCTCAAAAAAAAAAATGAAAGAACACAAGCCAGAGGTAGTGCCTTTAATTCCAGCAAAAGGCAAGGGCAGGAGGTTTCTGTGAGTTTAAGGGCAGCCTGGTCTACAAAGCAGAGGTCCAGATCAACCAGAGCTACTCAGTGAGACCCTGTCAAAAAATAATAAAATGTCTCTAAATATAAGAATTAGCAAGGCTGTTCAGTATTACTCGAAAGTCTTACCATGCTTTCAACGGGAAAATAATCTCTTTATATTCTACAATATATTTTAGAAAACAGAATTAGGTAGGTAGGTAAGTCGCATAGTCCATTCTATAAGTTAGTGCTAATTTGGCATCAAACCCATAGATTTTTGTTGGTGGTAGTGGTGGAGTTTTTTTTTGTTTGTTTGTTTGTTTCTGTTTTGAGTCAGGGTTTTTCTGTGTAGCCCTGGCTGTCCTGGAACTTGCTCTGTGGGCAAGGCTGGCCTGGAACTCACAGAGATCCTCCTGGATTTGCCCCTGAGTGCTGGGATTAAAAGTGTGTGCCACCACCAGCAGGCCCACAAGCTCCACTTTTTAAAAGGTCTGCCCCTATACTCTCAACATCACTGAGGACCAAGTTTAAAACACTGGAATCTTTGCGGGACAACTTCAAACCATGTGCAGAGAGACAGGTTGGAGGGAGAGAGTATATCCAAACTACACCACTTCCCTAGGGCCACTTGAAAAAACAATACAGCCTTGGCGGTATCTTCACCATTACCCAGTGAAAGCTGTTTCAGATTTTTGACCTCCATGACTTACAACAGAAAATTCCTGTTATTATAAACAACTACATTTGTGGCAATGTATTACACCAACAATAAAGACTAACATAACTATCAACAAAATTCAGACTATCTGACATTTTTAGATCATTCCATCCAACCACTTCAGAAGCACACATGGACCATTCTCGAGGATAAACTATGCCATAGGCAGTAAGACACATCTCTTTACATTTAAAGGAACTGAGATAATATTGCACATTCTTGGACAACAATAAATAAAGGTAGAAATCAAAATGTCTCAATGCATGGGAACAAACATGCTTCTAAATACTGAATAGGTCAAAGAGGAAGTCTTGAGGAAACTACAATCCAGTAAATTTAAAAACATAGATACTAGATGGCTACTTATATGAGGGATCTAAACCATACAAATTCATAATAACAGAAATCAGAATGGTGATTAACCAGAGATCAGCGGAAGTTTTAAAGAGTACTATTTAGCTGGGCATAGTAGCATATGCCAGCTACAACTTGGGAGACAAAGGCAGGGAGGAGCCCTATGAATTTGAGCCTAGCCTACTCTACTCAGCAAGTTTCAGGCAAGCCAGAGTTACATAGTAAGACCTGACTCAAAAAAAAGAAATGAAATAAAAAAAATAAAAATAAAAAAGGCTATTCAAGCCGGGCGGTGGTGGCGCACGCCTTTAATCCCAGCACTTGGGAGGCAGAGGCAGGCGGATTTCTGAGTTCGAGGCCAGCCTGGTCTACAAAGTGAGTTCCAGGACAGCCAGGGCTACACAGAGAAACCCTGTCTCGAAAAACCAAAAAAAAAAAAAAAAAAAAAAAAAAAAGGCTATTCAATAAGTGCTGTATTCCACCAGTACCACCCCCTTTTATTTTAATATATACTCAGTCTGGCCAAGAATTCACTGTATAGCTCAGGCTGACCTTGAACTCATGATGATTTTCCTGCCTCCATAGTGCTGGAATTAAAGACATATGCTACCATGCACCTGTTTTTAAATTTTTATTTATTTATTTTGCAGTGCTGGTGATCCAATAGGGACTTACACATGTCAAGCAAACTAGTGTTCTGCCCCTGGGCTGTCAATTTTTGATTGTTTAGACAGGGTCTTTTCTATGTAGGCCAGGCTAGTCTCGAACAGGAGACCCTGCCTCCTTCCACCTCAGCCTACATACTGGAATTATAAGTGAGTGTTACCACAAGCAGCTGTGTGTGTGTGTGTGTGTGTGTGTGTGTGTGTGTGTGTGTGTGTGTGCATGTGCGCGCGAGCACTGGGGCTCAAAACCAGGATCTCACACATATTAGAAAAATAGAAAAATGTTCTATAAATGAGTAATACCCATAGTCTGGGTACATGGTTTTAAGCTAGCAAGTTTCATACCTAGGAATCTGGTTCACAGAACTATGAAAATATTTATTAATACTGAACTGTACACTTCAAATGACATGATTGGAAAATTGGCTTAACAGGTAAAGGTGCATGCTGGCAAGCCAGATAACCTACATTTGATCCCTAGAACCCATACTGTGAAAGGAGAGAACAGACTTCTGCAAGCTGTCTTCTGACTTCCATGCACATGCCATGGTATCTTTACTACCCACCCCCAACATACACCATAAATAAAGAGATGAAAAATAGTTTTTAAGAGGGTAAGATAGGTGACTGAAGAGATGACTCAGTGGTTAAGAGTACTGGCTCAATTCGAGAGTGTCCTGGTTCAACTCCTAGTAACCACATGGCAGTTCACACCAATCTATAACTCCAGTTCCAGGGGATCTGGCACCCTCATACAGACATATATGTGGGGCAAAATGCCAATGCACACAAAATAAAATAAAATAAAATAAAATAAAATAGAATAAAATAAATTTAAAAAGAGGTTAAGATAGTAAAATTTGTTATATGTTTTTAAAATCATAATTAAAAATGTAAAAATATTACATATTTGGGATAAATTCTAAAGGAAAATAAATCACCTATTACCAAAGACAGTGGACAGAAGGAAAACAGATGTTTAAACATTTGCCAGACACAGCTAAGGCAATGCTGAAAGGACAAAGGCTCCAGGCATTTATCTAAGCTTCCATCAGAAAAGTCTAGAAAACAGCACATCAAGCAAACTCAAAAGAAGCAGAAAAAGAGATAATAAAGAGAACACCTGGAATTGGAGAGGCAGCTCAGTGAGCCACATGCATGGTCTCTGGCCCCCGTGTAAAAGCCATGTGAAGGCCTATGTCTGTAACACTAATGTTTGAGGTCTTTTGATTTCCTGGCCTTCCAGCCTAACCAAAAAAGAAAATCCCGCCGAGAATGATTAATAAAGACCCCAATGTGTTGGCTTCTGCACATGCACATAGGAATATCTCTACCTTCACACAATCATTACACACAGATAACATCAGAAATTAATGTGAAAACAGGACAATAAAGAAGAATTAAGCTGGGCAGTGGTGGCGCATGCCTGTAATCCCAGCACTTAGGAGGCAGAGGCAGGCGGATTTCTGAGTTCGAGGCCAGCCTGGTCTACAGAGTGAGTTCCAGGACAGCCAGGGCTACACAGAGAAACCTTGTCTTGAAAAAGGGTCTTGTTTTGGTTGAAAAACCAAAACCAAACAAACCAAAAAAAAAAAAAAAAAGAATTAAAGTAGTAAAAGACAACCATGAAATAAATAGGTGATATCACTACAGATTCTGAGGATATCAATGGATAATAACAATTCAACACACAAGAACTTGACGATTAAGATGAAGTACACCTTGGGAGGCAGAGGCAGGAGAATTTCTGAGTTCGAGGCCAGCCTGGTCTACAAAGTGAGTTCCAGGACAGCCAGGGCTACACAGAGAAACCCTGTCTCGAAAAACCAAAAAAAAAAAAAAAAAAAAGATGAAGTACACCTATTCCTTTAAAAGCACAAACTACCACAAGGAACCCAATTTTGTTGTTTAGTGTTAGGAGAGGGGAATCTCTCTAAATTGTGCAGATGTTGTTTGAACGAGCTTTGTAGCCTAGGCTACAAACTTTCAGTTCTCCTGTCTCGGCCTCCCAAGTAGCTAGGATTGCAAAATTGAGACCTCCTGGCTAGTCCTGAGTTTCTTAAGGAACCTGCATCTTTTTTTTTTTTCAGTAGTTCAGAGTATACCTAGGGCCTCACGAATCTTAGGCAACCACTCTAACACGGGACCACAGCCCCCACCCACAGACACTGAATTTTTAAGCTTAAAAATTCCATGTGAAATGGTCCAGCCACTTTGGAAAAATAGTTTGGCGGTTCCTCAAAATGTTATAATATATAATTACCTTGGCCCAGAAATTCCACTTCTAGGTATGTACCTAAAAGAATTGAAAGCAGGTGTTCAAACAAAGATCCGAACATGAATGTTCCAACCCAGATGTCCATCAGCAGATGAACAGATAAACAAAATATGGCATGTTATGCACTTACAGAAAGAATAAAGTACTGTCACGAGATGCAGCATGGATGAACTTGGAAAACATTATGCTATGTGAAAGAAACCAGACACAGAGGAACACAAAATATGTGGCTCCATTTATGTGAGTTATCCAGAATTGGCAAATCATACAAACAGAAAACATGTTAGTGGCTGTCAGGAGCAGGGGGAAATGGGAATGAAGAGTACATGCTTCAGGGGTATGGGGTTTCCTTCTGGGGTGTTGAAAATATTCTGGACTTAGCAGGAGTGATTGCCCAAGATTGTGAAAGTACTTGATGTCAATTGTGCATTTTTAAAATGGCTAAAATGAGATATATTACATTTTGTGTACTTTGTACTACAGTTTAAAAAAATTAAATCAATACCACAAGCAAGTTAGGTTCATTTCGTGGATGCAAATCTGGTTCAATATTCAAAATTAATGTATTGACTAGCTAAAGAAGAAAGATCATAAAAATATCAGTTTTTTATTTTACTTTTATTTGTATGTAAAACTTCTGGAAGTTTAGTTTCTTTTAAAAACACAGAATTATTATATAGCTATGTTTTCATTTTAGTCCCAGGCGTGAGCTACGGGGCTGCTTCAGATTGTCCCCAGCAGCTGACTATGAGTTGCATCCTGCTCTAGCAGGGGCATGATTTTGCCAGCTATAGATAGTTTCTACAATTATGTGATGTTTAGAATTCTGGGGACTTTTCAAAGGGTATATAAATGCCAGGGTCCTGAGAGACCAGAGTTGTTGGTTGGTTGTTGGATGTTAGATGTTGGTTGCTGTTGGTTGCTGTTTGTTAAGCAGTCTTGCACACAGAAGAAACAAGAATAAATTAGATATCCTGACCTTACCTGACCTGATGTTGAAGATCAAACTTGCCCTAAAGGACTCCACGCCCCAACCAGCAGGAAGTAGTCTAATTATACCATTGCTCCCTTTCACACCCCTGACTTTATTCAGGAATCTCTTTCATTTCCTCTCAATCCTTTTTTCTCTCTTATCTGGTGTTAGGAGGTTAAAAGGGTGGAAGAATGGGGTAGAAAAGAGTGGAAAATAGAACCCACAAACTAGCCAAAGGCAAACTACGTGAGTAAGAGTGTTTTGCATGCATGTATGTCTTTGAGTCACCTCCAGGCCTAAAGGTCAGAAGAGGGACCGGAAATCAAGAGGGTTTTGAGTTGCCATGTGGGTACTGAGAATTGAATCCAGGTATTCTGGAAGAGCATCAAGTCCTCTTAACTGTTGAGGCATCTCTCTCCCTTTTCTGTTTGTTTGTTTGATTGTTTGTGAGAGGGGATTGTATATAGCCTAGGCTGACCTTGAACACAGGATGTACCTAAGGTTTTCCTTGAAGTCCTGATACTCCTGCCTCTGCCTCTCCAGTGCTGGGATTATAGGTATGTGCCACCATGCCTGGCATAAATTATATCAACTGATAAAGGAAAAACATCCATAATTTCTACCATGATTCCTGTTAAAAATTATTCTGAAACAAGCTTGAGAGATGGCTCAGGGGTTAAGAGCACTGACTGGCTTCTCTTGCAGAGCACCTAGATTTGATTCCCTGTACTCATACGATAGCTTACAACCTTGTGTAGCTCTAGTTACAGGAGCTATGTGGACACCCTCTTCTGGCCTTCACAGGTACCAAGCACACATGTATGCAAAACACTCACACATAAAAATAAAACTTATAAAAAATTCTTAGAAACTAGGAACAAAGTATTTCTTCATATTGATAAAGAAAAACAACCAAAAAATTCTTATAGCTAGCATTATACACACTGGTGAAAGGAAGGATGTCCCCTTTTGTCCCCTTATTCAACATAATACTGAAAATTCTAGCAAGTGCAACAAAGTACGGAGAAATATTTTAATTGACCAGAAATTGACTAGAGAGTTACTTATTTTAGATATTATTTTCTTTATACAAAACCTATAAAAGGAGGCTGGAGGGATATCTCATCCATTAAGAATATTTCCATTTCCTGTTGTTCCAAAGGACAGTTTCCAGCACCCAGTTTATTTTAAAAGCAAAGTGAAAAAGAAATTTAATGGAGAAAGAAAAACTTTTTCAAAAAAAAGATGCAGAAGCAGAAACTTAAGTGTTCTTTGGAAAGTCAGTTGGATGGTTTTTGCTGGGGCAAACACATGAAGGAACATTTCATTAAAGTGACACAGGTGTGAAAGGCTAAGGTAGATTCATGAAGGAACGTTTCACTGAAGCAGACACAGGAGAGAAGATGTTCTGCTAAAGCAAGCATGCGAAAGGACATGTAATGAAGGATTCTTTGTTAACATGCATGTATTAGTCCGCCTTCCATTGCGTAGTTGAGCTGCATTTGTCTCCATAGAGAGAAAAGCACCAGAAAACCTGATGGCTGCTGCAGTTTCTCATGCTAAGGCACGTGGAGGACACATGATGTTTGGGGAATATAAATAGGACTCCACCGAGTGACAGAGCTAGCTGAGTAAAGCTTGTGGGTCTCCAGTCTTTGCTGATCTTCGCTTCCCTGAGAGAGGCACAGCAGAGAACTTCTAGTGTCCCTCTGGATCCCTCCTGCTGACTCGAGCCAAGACTAAGGCCTAGCTGTCTCTGTGAGGACTTGACACTGCTGTTGCTAACCGGACTCTACAGAACTGGACTGCTGGTGTATCCATGATATGTTTGCGAGTGAATCGAGCTGCCGCTGCCTGCTAACCTGTGAACTGACCTGCTGATTTCCAGACAACACAGACTGGAGCTGCTCCAAAGAACCTTTCTAAACAGGCCCACTTCTCCTATATCCTTTCTTTCCCACTACCTCTTGTGGGTGGTGGACTAGAAGGGAGGTCAAAGCATCTAAGAACCATCATTAAAAATAAGGTTTGAGGGCTGGAGAGATGGCTCAGCGATTAAGAGCACTGACTGCTCTTCTGAAGGTCCTAAGTTCAAATCCTAACAACCACATGGTGGCTCACAACCATCCGTAGTAGAATCTGACTCCCTCTTCAGGAGTGTCTGAAGACAGCTACAGTGTACTTACATATAATAAATAAATACATTTTAAAAATAATAATAATAAGGTTTGAAAAAATTAAAGTTACAAGGTGCTGTAGCAATTACGCATCATGAGCCAAAACTACAACTCAGCCTAACCTCACACTTCATTAAAAAATATAGTTCAAATCACACTGGTCTTACATAGGGGAAAACAAGAGAAAATCTTTAGGATCTGGGGAAAATATTTTTGAACCACACATTAAACAAAGGATGGTGTCTCAAAACTTAACAAAAGCAAATAATGCAACACAAAATGAGGAAAATACATGAACCACTTTTGCCAAAAGAGATCTACAGAAGGCAAATAAGCCTGTGGAAAGGCATCTGATACCATTAGCTGCTGGAAGACTCACTGCATGCCCCTCAGAATAATTCAAATGAAATGTAGCCAGATCAATTCCTGGCAAGGATTCAGGAAAAATGAACACATTGCTGAAGAGAATGTAAAATGGTGTATCTACTCTGTCTGGGAAACAAGTAGATGGGTTTTAAAAAACTGAAACATGTTAGATGTTCCTATTGGGAGACACTTGGAAAGGGTACAGATTCTAGATACAAGCCTTATGTTCACTGAGATTTATGCCAGGAGCACAGATTGATGTAATTCCACAAAATTAATGAACAGGGGTTAGGGATGTTACTTAGTGGTAGAGTGCTTGTTCAGCATGTGAGGCTCCATTCTCAGAGCAGGGAAAAAAATTAAGACCAGGAACCAAATAAATATACTGTTGCTACTTAGGTTGGACACTGGGCCATAAGTGTTTACCAGCATGTGCAAGGCTGGGATTTGACCTTCACCACCATTAAAATGTATTTGTGTAATCTGGAGGTTCTGGCTAGTGAACCAAACCAGTAGGAAAAAATTAAAAGCATCCAGACTGGAAGAGAATGAAGTTGTCTTTACTTGCAGAAGACATGGTCCTCTATGACAAAAATCCCATTCCAGGACAACCAGGGCTACATAGAGAAACCCTGTCTCCAAAAACAAAACAACAAAAGAAAAGAAAATCCAAGGAATGCAAGCATGTAACACAAACAAAGGAAGTATCTCTACTCAAATCAATAAACACAAGCTTCAGGGTTTCAGGACATAAATAAGGCCCCATGAAAACTCAACTGTACTTTTTCGTTGTTTTTCTTTTGGTTTTTTGTTATTGTTGTTGTTGTTTAAGACAGGGTTTCTCTGTGTAGCCCTGGCTGTCCTGGAACTCACTCTGTAGACCAGGCTGGCCTCGAACTCAGAAATCTGCCTGCCTCTGCCTCCCAAGTACTGGGATTAAAAGTGCATACCACTACCACCCAGCTTCAACTGAACTTGTATATACAATTCAAAAGTGAAACTAAAAATGAACATCAATCCGACAGAGAACTAATATCCAATGTATACAAAGAACTCAAGAAGTTAGACTCCAGAGAGCCAAATTACAACTATCATCAAAATTCTAGTAGACTGTTTTAGAGAAATTACCAGGTTGGTCCTGAAAGTCTATGAAAAATCAAAGGTAAACAGTTTTGTTTCTTTTTTGTTTGTTTGTTTGCTTTTGTTGTTTCAAGACAGGGTTTCTCTGTGTAGCCCTGTCTGTCCTGGAACTCACTCTGTAGACCAGGCTGGCCTGGAACTCAGAAATCTGCCTGCCTCTGCCTCCCAAGTGCTGGGATTAAAGGCATACTGCCCAGCAAGGCTAAACAGTTTTAAATATAAAAAAGTCAGAAATGTTGCTTAGTTGGAGGGCTCTTGCCTACCATGTGGGAGGTCCTAGGTTTCATCCTCTACACTGCCAAACAAAACCAAACCTATAAAGCTTCTAGATGAAAACACAGAAAATATCTGTGACATTGAAGGAGGCAACAAAATCTTAGCTATGACACTAAAAGCATTCCACAAAGGGAAAACATTCTGTACTTAATGAAAATGAGGTTTGTGAACTTCAAAAGATACCTTAAAAAATGAAAGATAAGGCTGGGGGTGTAGCTCGGTGGTAGACTGTGGTTAGTGTGCACTAGGCCCTGGGTTCTATTTCTAGCACCAAATCAAAAAAGCAAAAGGTCTGAGAATGTAGACCAATGGTGTAGTGCTTGCCTAGCGCAAATAATACTGTTGGTCTGATCCCCATCACACAAAGACGAGAGAGAGAGAGAGAGAGAGAGAGAGAGAGAGAGAGAGAGAGAGAGAGGAGACAGAGAGACACAGAGACAGAGAGACAGAGAGACATAAAGACAGAGAGAGACACACAGAGAGAGATCTAAAAAGATGAAAGATAGGCTAAATATTTTTCCAAACAAAGAAACAAACAAAAGGCTCTGGGAGTATGGGTCTCAGTGGGTCACTGCTTGCTTCGAATGCCCGAGGCAGTCGTGGTCCTAGTTTGGCTCAACCCTGTATCACACATGGCTAGGTGTTGTAATGCAAATGTTTAATTCCAGCACTCAGAAGGCAGAAAACTAGTGGATCTCTACGAGTTCAAGGCCAGCATGGTCTACATACATAGTTCCAGTCAAACTAGGGTTATATAAAGAGAACTTGTTTCAAAAGAAAACAAAAAACAAAAACAGGTATGGTGGTACAGACCTGTAACCCCAGCACTCTGGAAATGAAGGCAGAATGATCAGAAGTTTAAGGTCATTATAGGATATATATACTTTGAGGCCAGCCTGGGCTATATCAGGATCTGTCTTTAAAAAATAAGAGGAAGGTTGGGCAGTCGTGGTGCATGCCTTTAACCCCAGCACTGGGAAGGCAGGGGCAGGCAGATCGTCAAGTTCCAGAACAGCCTGGTCTACATGGTGAGTTCCAGGACAGACAGAGCTACGCACAGAAACCCCGTCTCAAACAAACAAGCAAATACATGGAAGTAAAGACAAGTTGGAGGACTGGAGGTATAGCTCAGTGGTAGAGCATTTGCTTACCTAGTACATGCCTCTCCGTTCAATTCCCAGATACCACACACACACACACACATACACACACACACGACATGTATAAAGGTTTTACCAAATATGAATCACTATTAAGCACATAAAAGATGTTCCCCATCATTAGTTAAGAAGATATCAGCTGAAATGACAAGCACTGCATACCCACTAAAACGAACATGGAACAGATAGTACAAAGCACTAGAAAAGATTCAGGGAACCTGAGACCCTTCTGAATTGCTGATAGGAATATAGAATGAAGTAGCTAATTTCAAAACCACTATAACAGTTTCTTTTAAAAAGTGAACACAGATTCACCACATAAACCAACATTACACTTCTAGGAATCTGCTGCAAAGAAATCAAAACTTATCCCTCCACTTACCATTAATCGACAAACAAGTAAACAGGATGTGCCATATCTTTTAAAAATTGTTTTTCCTTATTTTATTTTTTTTATTCACTTTGTATCTGGGTCTCAGCCCCCCTCCCTCCTCTCCTCCTAGTCCTACCCTCACAAATCCCTCCCTCATTATCCTCTCCCCTTCTGCTGCCCTTGGGTACCACCCTGCCCTGGGACATCAAGATGCAGCAGGACTAAACACATCCTCTCCCTCTGAGGCCTGACCAAGCAGTCCAGCTAAGGGAAGGGGAGCCAATGGCAGACAACTGAGTCAGAGGCAGGGATGTGCCATATCTTTACAGTAGAATATTATTCTGCAATGAAAAGGTTAAAATTGACACTCACTACACCATAGATGGATTTAAAAAATATTTGATTTGTTTTGGTTTTTTGGTTTTTCAAGACAGGGTTTTTCTGTGTAGCCCTGGCTGTCCTGGAACTCACTTTGTAGACCAGGCTAGCCTCGAACTCAGAAATCCTTCTGCCTCTGCCTCCCAAGTGCTGGGATTAAAGGTGTGCGCCACCACCGTCCGGCTAAAAAATATTTGAAATGAAAAAAAAATGCAGATGTGGTTCAGCAAAATGGCTCAATAGGTCAAAAGCACTTGCTGTCAAGCCTGATGACCTGAATTTGAATTTGATTCCCTGCACACACACAGTGAAAGGGAGAACCAGCTCCTGCAAGTCACACACACACACACACACACACACAGTGACACATGGCATCCTCTTAAACACATACAAAATACAAAACAACTCAGATCAATAAAAAGGTAAGAGAGAGAGAGAGAGAGAGAGAGAGAGAGAGAGAGAGAGAGAGAGAGAGAGAAAGAGAAGAGAAGAGAAGAGAAGAGAAGAGAAGAGAAGAGAAGAGAAGAGAAGAAAAACAACTCAGATGCCAAAACATCACATATTACAGGATGATGCTGTTATTCTTTGGAGTATGAGAATATTGTGTATTGTGTTTGACCTGACAGATACATGGGTATATAAACTAGTCAATCTTGTCAAAATAAATTCTCGAGATTTATACATTTTACCGACTATAAGATATTCAAATAAGTAAACAAAACCTTATTTGATTTAGTCATGCAAATCTCTAGTGGGGAAAAAACTCACTTTAAATGTTTATTTTAGAAGAAAAGAAGATGGAAGTTGAATACCTATACCCAAAGCTGTCACCTGACCAGTGACAGTGCAGTGTGGCACAGGTGTGCCTACACACACACACACACACACACACACACACACAAGCACAATAGGAAAAATTAACAAAGTCAAAAACTGGTCTTTTGAAAAGCCTAGTAAAGCTGGACGGTGGTGTTGCATGCCTTTAATCCCAGCACTTGGGAGAACAGCAGAGGCAGATGGATCTCTGAGTTCGAGGCCAGCTTGGTCTAGGGAGTGAGTTGCAGGACAGCCAAGATGACACAGAGAAACCCTATCTTGAAAAAACAACCCTCCCTCCCCCAAAAAAATCATGTGGCTAAGAAACTTTCAACAAACAAGATTATTGGATTAGTGTTTTTGACGCTGCTACAAGGCTATTAGGTTTTGTAGGTTTTCACAATCCTTCGGAGAAGGTTGATGATTACAAATTATGAGGTCTCTAGTACGTAAAGCAAATCCACAAGGGAGCAGAGTTCTTGTTTAAGTTTGAAGTACACCCATTATCTATGTTACTAACCCTAAAATGCATTCCTGGTTTGTTGAAGTTTTACTGTGACATTTTACACACACACAAAGACACACACACACACACACACACACACACAGAGAGAGAGAGAGAGAGAGAGAGAGAGAGATTAACACTTTTGGAGTTTAGCATTTAAAGTGATTCTGCTAAGTCTGTTTCCATGTTCATTATGGAGCATATATGACCAACTATAATAGGAAATTATACATTGTTTTTTTAAAGCATTTATTTATTTAACTTTATGTGTAGGTGTGTGCCTGAATGTATATATATGTGTGCCACATGCAAGCGGGAACCCTCAGAGGTCTGAAGAGAAGTTTAAAATACTTAGGAGCCACGATGTGAGGGCTGGAATCCAAACCGGAGCTCACTGCAAGGGCGATTAAGGAGCAATCTCTCTCCAGCTGCCGCTTTTTTTCTTTGCTCTCTCTCTCTCTTTTTTTTTAAAAGATAGGGTCTCACTATGTAGACCAAGCTGTTGTTAACTCAGGGTCTGTTTGCCTTTCCTGAGTGCTGGGCGCTCTTAACTAATGAGTCACCATCTCTCCGGCTCCGGCTCCTTTCCTTTAGATTTTTTTTTTTTTTTTTGGTTTTTCGAGACAGGGTTTCTCTGCGTAGCCTTGGCTGTCCTGGAACTCACTCTGTAGACCAGGCTGGCCTCGAACTCAGAAATCCACCTGCCTCTGCCTTTCTCCTAGGTGCTGGGCGCTCTTAACTAATGAGTCACCATCTCTCCAGCTCCTTTCCTTTTTTTTTCTTTTTGATTTCTTGAGATAGGGTCTCACTCTGTAGACCAGGCTGGTTGTTAACTCAGTGGTCTATCTGCCTTTCTCCTGGATGCTGGGCGCTCTTAACTAATGAGTCACCATCTCTCCAGCTCCTTTTTTTCCTTTTTCCTTTTGAGATAGGGTCTCACTAAGTAGACCAGGCACCAGGCTGGCTGTGAGCTCCCAGAGATCTGTCTGTCTCCTGGGTGCTGGGCGCTCTTAACTGATGAGTCATCTCTCCAGCTCCAGTTTTTATTATTTTATTTTTTGAGGAAGGGTTTCACTATGTAGACCAGGCTGGTTGTGAGTGCGTAGAGATCTGTCTGCCTTTGTCTCCTGGGTGCTGGGATTAAAGGTGTGCCAGCACACCCAGCTAGGAAATTATATTTGATAGGAAATACTTGTAGGAAAATCTATTGCAATGGATACTTCAGCTAAATAGTAAGTAACTTCAATATGTTACTTCACTAATATGATCATGGCATAGCTTGGCACAGTGGGGCAGATCTACAGTCCTAGCACTTAGGGTGCTAAGGTAGGAGGACTGCAAATTTAAGATCAGCTTGGGCTATACAATGATACCCTGTTTCAAGGGGAAAAAATGGCTTTCTCTCTATACAGCTGTGTTTCTAATAGACTTGATAAGACTCATATGGTGTTTATATAAGACTGATGTGATATTTGTTCCTTTAACCGTTCTCTTTCTTTGTGTTGAGGTGAGTGAGAATCAATACTTCATGGTGAAGTCTCATGCCACTCTAAGTCAAAATGATTATGTCCTCTCTGGGATTTCCACAAAACACTTTCTAAATCAATATTTTCACCTTACCTTTTAAATGGGGTAGAATAAATATACTACACAACGTATTTAATCACCCCTTGACTAGCATTAAGGTGACTCACGATCGCTGCCATAATAAACCATTAGAATTAATATTTGTAGATGTGTCTGTTGAACATGAACAATTTTCTCATTGGCTTGCCTTTTTAACTAATGAATTTATGTGCGAGGGTGTTTTGCCTGCATGAACATATCTAAGAGAGCGTTTGATCCTCTGGAAATGGAACACAGCTGTGAGCATGCCATGAGGATGCCAGGGCTGGAGAGATGGCTCAGCGGTTAAGAGCATTGACTGCCCTTCCTAGAGGTCCTGAGTTCAAATTCCAGCAACCACATGGTGGCTCACAATCATCTGTAATGAGATCTGATGCCCTCTTCTGGTGTGTCTGAAGACAGCTACAGTGTGCTCACATATAAAATAAATAAATATATAAAATAAATAAATCCTTAAAAAAGAAAAAAAAGAAGTTATGTTTAAAAAATAAACAAACGACCAGGCGGTGGTGGCGCACGCCTTTAATCATCCCAAGACTTGGGAGGCAGAGGCAGGTGGATTTCTGAGTTTGAGGCCAGCCTGGTCTACAGAGTGAGTTCCAAGACAGCCAGGGCTACACAGAGAAATCCTGTCTTGAAAATGTAAATGGGTGCTCTTAGTTGCTGAACCATTTCTCCAGTCTGTTTTTTTTTTTTAAATAGAAGTTTAGTATCTTTCCCATCATTAGAATGCTTCAATCATTTATGTATGTATATATATATATATATATACACATATATATTTACTTATTTAGAACTACATTTATTTATTATTTATTTTATGGGGAGGGGGCATGCCTCTTTTTCTTTCTCTCTGTGGTGTGTGTGTATGTGTGTGTGAGTGTGTGTGTGTGTGAGTGTGTGTGTGTGAGTGTGTGTGTGTGAGTGAGTGTGTGTGTGTGTGTGTGTGTGTGTGTGTAGGTCAGAGGATCACTTGAGGGATCGGGCTCTTTCCTTTCACTATGTCGGTCCCCAGGATCAAACTCAGGTTCTCAGTAAGACAGCAGTTTACCTTTACCCACTGAGCCATCTCACCAGCCCTGTTTTGTTGTTACTATTGTTGTATTTGCTTTTTTGTTGAGACAGAGTCTTTGGATTCCAAACTAGCTTGGTATATAACCCAGTTTGGTTTGAACTTTGAAATCCTCCTGCCTCAGGGCTGGAGAGATGGCTTAGTGATTAAGAGCACAAACTGTTCTTGCAGAAGACTCAAAATTGATTGCCAGCGCTCCTATCAGGCAGCTCACAGCCACCTGTAACTGCAGCTCCAGGGGATCTGATGCCTCTGGGCTCTGCAGACACCTGCTCTCTCATGCACACATACCTTCCCTCCCACCCCCACATATACGTACACATAACTCAAAATAATAAAAATAAATCTTTAAAAAAATCTGCCTCAGCCGGGCGGTGGTGGCGCACGCCTTTAATCCCAGCACTTGGGAGGCAGAGGCAGGAGGATTTCTGAGTTCGAGGCCAGCCTGGTCTACAGAGTGAGCTCCAGGACAGCCAGGGCTACACAGAGAAACCCTGCCTCAAAAAAACCAAAAAAAAAAAAAAAAAAAATCTGCCTCAGCCTCCAAAATGCTGGAATCTGTCTCAGATAGCCCTAATTTAAGAAAGTTCCATTAGTTTGCAATTTCCAGGGAGAAATATGTCCTGATACCACTGACAGTAAGTATTTCTTGTTCTTTTGTGGTGCTGAGGATCGAACCTAAGCAAGCAGTCTACCACTGAGCTGCAACCCCCTACCCTAGTATTATTTTAAAATAGACTTTTTCTATGTTCCAGGTCTGGAACTCAGGGGATCAAGAGATTCCTCCTCAGTCACATGAATAACTGGCTCTACAGTCACAGAGTGGGCCTAGGAAATACCACTTCATTGTTAGTTTTCCTGTTCTTCAGAACTAGATAGTCTGAGCACTTCACAAATGTAATTTGGTAATTTCCAATTCTTCTCTTTTATAAATTGTTCATATATATGAGTATTCCAGAAAAGGTTTTTTGTGCTCTCATAAACCTAGAACCTGATGTACTGCTTACTAATACTCCTTTATCCTGGACTGGGGATGTGGCTCTGTGGTAGATAGCTTGCCTACCATGTGATGCTCTAGCTAGATCTTTAACACCACAGAGTAATAATAGTAATTCTTTATTCCTTAGAACATAGTGGAATTTCCCCGATGCTCAATGTTTGCAAGCATTACCCTAAGAGGAAACACTGAGTCCAAACCAGCCTGAATTATGCACACTTGCACACTCACCACTCAGAAGGTTAAAACAGGGGGATTGTAAGTTAAAGATCAGTCAAGCCTGGGCTACAAGACCAGCAAGGCCCTGTCTCAGGAAATAAATACGAGATTGGAGAGATGGCTCAGTGTTTAAGATTGCTTGCTGCTTTTGTAGAGGACCTGGATTTGGTTTCCTGAATCCACACCATAGCTCACAAGGGTCTGGAACTCTAGTTCTGGGGATTCTAATATCCTCTTCCAACATCCATGGGCACTGTACATATATGGTACACATACACACATGCAGGCAAAAAAATACTCATATGCACAAAATAAGAATTTTTAAAATTGTTTTTATTTAAATGTGTGTATGTGTCTGTGAATGTGTGCCACATGTGTGTACCCACAGAGATGAGACAAGAGTGTGCTATCTCTGGAATTGGATTAAGAGATGGTTGTGAACTACCTACCATGCTGGGAATTGAACTTAGGTCCTTTTGAAGAGTACCAGTGCTCTTGACCACTAAGCCATCTCTCTAACCCCTATGAAATAATTTACTTTTTTCTTTTTAAATATTTTTTATTTTATGTATGTGAATGTTTTCTCTGTATGTATACTATGTGCATACAAGCTGCCCTCAGAGGTCAGAGGCATTGAGTTCTGTAGCCAGTTTGTGGGCTCTTCTCTCTTCTACCCTTCTCCACCATTTTTTTTCCGCACTTTCAACCCCCTAACACTAGATAGGAGAGGAAAAAATAGAGGAGAAAGGAAAGATATCCTTGAATAAAGTCAGTGATCTGAAAGGGGGCAACACTGTTGAGTTCCTTGAGGCAAGTTTTATCTAATTTCTTCTTCTTGTTTCTTCTGTGCTCATGACTACTTAACAAAACACCACCAAAACAATCAACTACAACAAACTACAATCAACAACAACCAACCAACAACCCACCCTGCCTTTGGAAGCCCTAGCATTTACATGCCTTCTGAAAAGTCCCCGGACTTCCTAACATCACACGATCACAAAAAAAAAAAAAAAATCTGCAGCTGACAAAATCATGTCCCTGCTAGAGCACGAGGCAAATCATAGTCAGCTGCTGTGGACCATCTGAAGCAGCCCCATGTCCCCCACACCTGGGATTAAAATGAAAATATATTCATATAAAATTTTCGTTTCTTTTTTTTTTAAAGATTTATTTATTTATTATGTATACAATGTTCTGTATGCATGTATACCTGCAAACCAGAAGAGGGCACCAGATCTCATTATAGATGGTTGTGAGCCACCATGTGGTTGCTGGGAATTGAACTCAGGACCTCTGAAAGAGCAGTCAGTGCTCTTACCTGCTGAGCCATCTCCCCAGCCCCTCTGTATTTCTTAAAGAAGCCAAAATTCCAGAATTCTCAATACAGGATTCTCTAGAACTGGATTTACAGATGGTTATAAGCTACTATGCGATTGACAGGAATTGAACCCAGGCCCTCTGCAAGAACGGTAACTACTCTTAATTGCTGAGTCTTCTCTCCAGCCTCAAGAAATACATCTTTAAATAAAAAAAAGATGTTTAATGTTTTCCTAAACAGTGATTTAAGCATTAAAAAAAATTGACCCAGCAAGACTGTTTTCTAACAATCATTGATAGCTCTACAACTCTTTCTCTTGTGCAGCCTGAGGCACAGAGAAAACTCCATTGGGATCGTATACTGCATTTGCTCCTGCTCTGTGGGAACCACCTCCAGTCACTAACTCTATTCACATCAAGTCACTGCAGTGTTGAGTCTTCATGTGGGTATACACAAGGGCCTGCCTCCTGCCAGCCTAGAGCACTGTACTGGCTAGATTTATTTGTCAATTTGACACAAGCTATAGTCATCTGAAAGGAAAGAACCTCAATTAAGAAAATGCCTCCATAAAAATGAGGCCATAGGCAAACTTATAAAGCATTTTCTTTATTAGTGACTGATTTGGGAGGCCCCAGACCATTGTGTCGGGTGCCACCCCTGAGCTGGTGATTCTGGGTCCTTAAATAAAGCAGGTAAGCGGGGGAGTGGAGAGATGACCCAGCTAATAGCACTGACTGCTTTCCCGAAGGTCCTGAGTTCAAATCCTGACAACCACATGGTGGCTCACAATCATCTGTAATGAGATCTGACACCCTCTTCTGGGGTGTCTGAAGACAGCTGCAGTGTACTTACATATAATAAATAAATAAATCTTTAAAAAAAAAGACAGTGACAGTGTACTCATATACATAAAATAAATCTTGGGGGGGAGGCAAATTTGAAGCAAGCTCTATTAAATACTAAATACTGACCATTCATGAATTTCCCAGCTGAATGGATGGGAGACACAAGTTACAGATATTTATAAAGACAAATCCATAGGCCACCATACTTTCCCGTGAGGCTTTGTTATTTCCCAAGAACTACAACTCCCATCATTCCAGGAGGTTACCTGGTCCTTGGGTGGGGCTTACAGGTTAATTTTTGGGATTACACACAACATTACAATTTGGAGGACATTGTGCAAAAGATTATGTGAGGCTGAGTTCAATAAGCCAACCAGGGGAAAACAAAATAAAACAAAGCAAGCAATGACCTAATATGAAAATATGTCTAACTAATCAAAATATATAAGCAATGGAAATATTTTGTTTTCCATGGAACAGAAGATTATTGAAGTGTCTGAAGAGAATGAGAAATATCTTGTTTTCAGAAGTGTTTAGAATTCTACCAAGATTAAACTGGGGACAATAAAATTGTCCCAGCCTCTTATCATTCACCTGTCTTTTGTGGCTTACCACCTTCAAAATAGCTTAGCACTTAAAATTTTCCTAGAGGCTTGGTAGCAGGCATTAAGCAACAGCTGATGACATGTTTAAATAAATAAACCTCACAAAAGAAAAGAAAAGGAAGGGAGGGAGGGAGGGAGGGAGAGAGAGAGAGAGCAAGAGAGAGAGAGAGAGAGAGAGAGAGAGAGAGAGAGAGAGAGAGAGAGAGAGAGAGAAGCAGGCCGAGCAAACCATGAGGAGCGAGCCAGTAAACAGCAGCCCTTCATGACCATCAGCTTTTGCCTCCAGGTTCCTACCCTGCTTGAGTTCCTGTCCTGAAGTCCTTCAATAATAGACTATGATGTGGGAGTGTAAGCCACATAGGCCCTTTCCTCCCCAACTTGCTTTTAGTCATGGTGTCTCATCACAGCAATAGTAACTCCAAGACAAGCACTAAAGCAAGACAATGTTTGTCTTGTGCCATTTTTCCTTCTCAATCATGTGTACTGTGTTAACCATCCTTCTGTTAGGAATTTTTAGTCAATCTATCTTTTTGTTTGTTTGTTTCTTCTGGTGCTGCGGTTGGAGCCCATGCTTCATGTCAGGCAAGCTCTCTATCATTGAGTTTCATCCTCTCCTCTGCCCTCAACCCATCATCGTTTGTATATGTCTTCAGCCATACATTTTGCATCTTTGAGACAGAGTTTCTCTGTGTAGCCCTGGCTGCCCTGGAATTCATTCTGCAGACTTTGAACTCAAGAGATCCACCTGCTTCTCTGCCTCCAGAGTGCTGGGATTAAAGATGTGTGCCGCCACTGCCTGGCAAATTTTGTGCTTTTATATGTTAGCTGTCTCAACTCTCCTCTTAAGGCTCTTGGGTTTCTTATTATGTCTGCACTCCAATTATTAAAAGAATCGGTTATATTTTGTCTCAAAATTGAATCTTAAAAATCCAAAGCCAGTACAAAACATTTTTATTGCAATAATTCAAAACTCAGATGAGGGGTGCTGGGAGGACAAAGCAACACTTTCTGTCACTAAGTCACTACACAGAACAGCAAAGGGTAAGGGGGCTTTAAGGTGGGAAATACCAGAAACAGCAGCAAAGATAGTCAGGTACCAAAACCCAGGAGATACTGAAGCCACAGAGACCATCGATGGCTTCTTAGAGAACACTCAAGACTTTGTCCTGATGGTTGGGTTTTCATTGAGTCAGTATGACTATAAACATCACCTTGAATTTAAATTTTTAATTAAAAATTTTAAACCTTTCTCTGTGTATGGGCATTTTGCCTGCATATGTGTCTGTGTACCATGTGCATGCAGTGCCCTGGGACTATAGTAACAGACCATTGTGATTGCTGGGAATGGAAACTGAGTCCTGTATCCAATACTTTTAACGACTGAGGCCAAAAGTTCTTTTTAAGGGGGAAAAAAAAAACCCGCCAGGCAGTGGTGGCACACGGACGCCTTTAATCCCAGCACTTGGGAGGCAGAAGCAGGCGGATTTCTGAGTTCGAGGCCAGCCTGGTCTACAGAGTGAGTTCCAGGACAGCCAGGGCTACACAGAGAAACCCTGTCTCGAAAAGCAAAACAAAAAAACAAAAAAAGAAAGAAAGAAAAAGAAAAAAAAAAGGAAGAAAAAACTTTAAATTTTTATTAGTGTGCTGAGAGATGTGGAATCCAGAGAACTTTTGGTAATCTGTTTTCTCCTTTCACTGTGGATTCTCAGGATAGAATCTAGGTCATCAGCCTTACCTGGCAAGCATTTTTAACTGTTGAGCCATCTTGCCAGGCCTCAATTTAAGTTCTTAAAAATTAGGAAATAGAGCTTGGATAGCTGTGAAATTGCAAAAGTCCTGAAAACCCATTAGAAAATCCACAGGATGCAAAAAAGAAAAAAAAAAGGCCAGGTCACGAAGAAGGCTTCTGGCGACAAATAGCACCACTGTCCATCACCACAGTAAAATGATGTGCTTTAAAAGGCAGAGGTTTAGGGCTGGAGAGATGGCTCAGTGGTTAGGAGCACTGACGGCCCTTCCAGAGGTCCTGAGTTCTAATTCCAGCAACCACATGGTGGCTCACAGCCATCTGTAATGGGATCTGACGCCCTCTTCTGGTGTGTCTGAAGACAGCAACAGTGCACTAATATAAGTAAAATAAATGGTATTTTAAAATAAAATGTTTAATAAATAAATCTTTTAAAAATGTTATTTATTTAAAGAAAAAAAAGGCAGAGGATTCTGGATATGGTGGCTCACGCTTATAATCCCAATAGTTGGGAAGGTAAATCAGGATTGCCGTCAGCTCCATAGAGAATTTCCAACCAGCATGGAATATAGAGTGAGAACCTGTGCTAATTAAACAAAGTGAAGGTTTCAGGAGAGGAAGTGAGGGATCTGGTAGAAGCAAATACTCTCTTTTCCACTTGAGTTTGGGTTTTTAATTTAACCGACAGGCATCTATTGCTTTGGAGATTAACTCAGCCCTTCACAGCATTTCAAATTCACTATGGCTTTGCAGAGCTGAAGCTGGAATGTTTTTTTGTTTTTGTTTTTCTTCGAGATAGGGTTTCTCTGTGTAGCCCTGGCTGTCCTGGAACTTACTCTGTACACCAGGCTGGCCTCAAAGGCGTACGCCACCACTGCCCGGCTGGAATGTTTTAATACATGATAAAAACTTCATCCCAGGGCTGAAGAGATGGCTCAGCGGTTAAGATCACTGACTGCTTTTCTGAAGGTCCTGAGTTCAAATCCAAGCCACCACATGGTGGCTCACAACCATCTGTAATGGGATCTGACGCCCTCTTCAGGTGCGTCTAAAGACAGTTACAGTGTGCTTAGATAGAATAAAAAACAAACAAAAAACAACAAAAACTTCATCCCAAAGCGGAATACAATAAGCATTCTTGCAAACACCATCCCCAACTTCTAAATTTACCCGTCATATGTGCTGTTGGTGATCTACTTAATCTTAGACGTAGAACTATAAACCTGAAAAAAAATCAATCTTCATTTCCAAATAGAATCAAAATGTGTAAGGCTATGGAACATAGTTTAGGGGAACAAGCAAAAAATGGGAAGAAGACACGGAGGTGTCCTAAGCAGAGCAGCGTGAGGGAACACGCTCAGCGGGGCGGATGTTAGTCCAAGGTTGGAGCGCATAGCAGAAAAAGCAGCGCGCGCATTCATGCGCGTCTGGAGGTACTGGATTCCTCCATGGCGGATGAACGACCAGGGAACTAAAGCAGGCCCCTCCTCGTTCATTTTAGACGTTCCACGTGGAGGAAGAGCATGGCGTGCGGTAGAGCGAGACCGTAGCTTAATGGCTCGGCGGCTCCGCTCTCAAACTGACTAATCTGGACCCTCCCCTTTTCCCAGCCTCATCACTTCCTGTTTGCCTAGCGCACGCTTCAAGGGCTAGTTTTGGGCCGGAAGGAGTCAGATATCTTTCCGCGCTCGATCATCCGGGTGTAGCGCACTACACAGGCTCGGCAGTGCTGCGGAAAGCGGCAGGCGACTAGGGCGGAGTTAGTCTCCACCAATACTCCCACGGTGGAGGCGGCGACAAGGCGGGGGGTGGGGGGAAGAGGAGGGGCAGCGGGAGAGTACAGGAAGTGAACTCAGCGGCGGATCCGATCTGACTGGCTCTTCCGTGTGTCCACTGCGCACTCGCGTGCCGCGGCGCGGGCGCCACGGGCGCCACGGGCTCCACGGGCGCCGCAGCTGCCGGGGCTGTCTGCCCGTAAGCCCCGCCCTTATTACCAGGATGAGGGAGGAGAAAAAACAAACAAAAAAACAACAATCCCCAAACTGGCTCTTAAACAACTAAGCACTTTTATTTCAAAATTGCCTATCAAAATTGTCTGTTCCAGGGCCTAATACTCCCGTGTCTTAGGCGTGGTTTTTTTATTCAATGATTTTTTTTTCTGTTCAACTCAGGAAAGCTTTTTTTCCTCATTGATAGCATATGCTGCCTATAAAATATATTACTATAATTTTATGTGTGGTTGTAGTCTGGTGGAATGATTGATCTATCTCTTGCAGCAGTAACACATTCTATATTATGATTTTAGGTTTGGTGAGATAAAGTCAGCCAGTAAAGATGCTTGCCGCCTAGCCTGACAGCCGAGTTCGATCCAGAGGCTCCTCGAACCCAATGAAAGTCCTCCGACCTCCACGTGGGCTGTGAAAATGCCCCCCTCCCACACTATAAATAAAATAAATGTAATTTTAAAAATTGAATAATCTAAAAAAGATACTCTAAAATGTTGTATGTCAGGACTGGAGTTATGGCTCAGTGGCTAAAAGTATTTACTGCACTTTCAGAGGACTGGAATCCAGTTTTTAACTGTTCCAGAGGAATCTGATGCCTCTGACTTCCACGACCACTCGTACACGTGCATACCCAGACAATACGCATATACTCATAATTAAAAGTAATAAAAAATAAATCTTAAAAATATATTAAACGGTGGTGGCGCACACCTATAATCTCAGCACTCTGTACACCAGGCTGGCCTCGAACTCAAGAAATCTGCTTGCCTCTGCCTCCCAAGTACTGGGTTCAAAGGCGTGCGCCACCACTGCCCGGCTGGAATGTTTTAATACATGATAAAAACTTCATCCCAGGGCTGGAGAGATGGCTCAACGGTTAAGAGCACTGACTGCTCTTCTGAAGGTCCTGAGTTCAAATCCCAGCAACCACATGGTGGCTCACAACCATCTGTAATGGGATCTGACGCCCTCTTCTGGTGCATCTGAAGAGAGCTACAGTGTGCTTAGATATTAAAAAACAAACAAACAAAAAACCAAACTTCATCCCAAAGCGGAATACAATAAGCAGAGGCAGGTGAATCTCTGTGAGTTCAAGACTAGCCTGGTCTACAGAGAGAGTTCCAGGACAGCCAGGGCTACATACGGAAACTCTGTCTTGAGCCCCGCCCCCCGCAAAAGTACTATTATTTTGTGAGTATTTTGTCTTCATTCATGAGTGTGTAGTGCACCACGTGTGTGTCTGGTGCCTGCTGAGAGCAGAAAATGGCTTTGGATTGCTTGGAACTGGAATTAGAAAAGGCTGAGTACTGAGAATCTAACCAGGGTCCTTTGCAAGAGCAGCCGGAGCTCTTAACTGCTGCGTCATCACTTTTCCAGCGCGCGCCACCCACCCCTCCACCCCCCATCTTATTCATGTATTTATTCTAGAGGCAGAGCAGGTGATCTCTGTGAGTTTGAGGCCAGACTGTTCTACATAGTGTGTTTGAGGCCAGTCAGGACTATGTAGACAGGCCCTGTCTCAAAAAAAAACAAAAAACAAAAACAAAAAAAAAAACCCCCAAAAACAATTAAACAAATGAACAAACAATATCAGCCCTCCACTTGCTTTTATTATTTTTAAGTGTGTGTGTGTGTGTGTGTACATATGAGTGATGGTGCCCAGAGTAGCCAGAGATTGGATCCCAATGGAGCTTGAGCTATTTATTGGTGGTTAGGAACCACCTGAAAACTAGTGCACGAGAGTTTCTGCTCTCAACTACTGAGCCATCTCTCCAGCCCCTGGACAAGCTCTTTAAAAATCTTACTGAAATTTAGCGGCTAGGGAGTGAGATGGCTTAGCAGATAAAGGTGCCCTGCTGACAAGCCCTGGGACTTGAGGCCAATGTCTAAGACTCATGTGGTGGAAAGAGAGAACTGGCTCCTTGCAGTTGTCTTCCACATGTACCATGGCATCCATGCAAGTTGGCATGCATTTGTGGACATGTTCACTCACATGTACAACTAAAGTTTTGATTGAGATCACATGGAATGGAATGAAAAATTTGGAGGCATTTACATCTCTATGACAGGGTTGTCCCAACCAAGAAGAATATGGTCTACTTTCTAGTTGTTCATGTCCTTTGAATATTTAGCAAAAGGCTAGATTTACTCACACATATCCTTTTGTTTTGTTTTGTTTGTTTATTTTTTAAATTTCTTTTTGAGACAGGGTTTCTCTGGGTAACAGAGCCCTGGCTGTCCTGGACTCAATTTGTAGACCAGGCTGGCCTCAAACTCACAGAGATCCCTCTGCCTCTCAAGTGCTGGGATATGTGCATGCGCCACATATCCTATTCCATGTGAATGTATATCTGAAGAGTAGCTATATAATCTTTATTGTATATGTATGGTAGATAAGGAATAATTTTGCATGTTTGTCTTTAATTTTGTCACTTTATTCTCTCACTCATCCCAAGTTATGTTTTCTGGGTGGATAATCAATATTTTGTAAATAATGTCTTTTCCATTACTAATATGTATATCTCATTTGCGAAGTGTCAGAGAGCAATGTTGCAGAGCTGAAGTGGACGGTGGCAGTCCTGGACAACAACTGCATGAATTTAAATCCAATAAAACTGCAAAAACTGCATCCTCTGGCTGGGCAGTGGTGGTGCCTGCCTTTAATCCCAGCACTTGGGAGGCAGAGGCAGGTGGATTTCTGAGTTCGAGGTCAGCCTGGTCTACAGAGTGAGTTCCAGGACAGTGTGGGCTACACATAGAAACCCTGTCTCGAAAAACCTCCTGCCTCCTCTGAATTTCAGCCCAGTTGCTTCATTAACCCACAGTTCTCACTCTGTCCCTTTTGAGACAGTCTTGTGTAGCTCAGAGTAGCTCCAATTACAATAGTACCTCAGCCTCCCGAGTGTTCAAATTACAGATGTGAATGAATAGACTTGTCTTTCTTGGTTGTATACATGTTAAAACTTTCCCTATCTATGGCACTACAAGACATCACGTTCTGATGTTTTAGTAAGGTTTTTTTTTTTTTAAATGCTAAGTGGTGGAGACTGGAGCTTTGGACATACAGACAAGTGTTCTATGAGCTATAACCTAGCCCTCTATTTAATTAAATATGATAGTTCTGATAGTTCTTTGCTTAGTATGCTACAACTTTTTCCTTTTCTACATTTACTTAGGTTTTTTGTTGTTTTGTTTTGTTTTTTGGAGACAGGATTTCTCAGTGTAGCAAGCCTGGCTGTCTTGGAACTTGCTTAACTGGCGATTCCAGTGAGAGTTTAAAAGTCCACAATGCTTAGAGAAATGCACAAGTGGAGGCTCACCTTGTGAGGTTTCAGAAGGGGCTGTGGACTCTAGAGGTCATTGCTGTTATATTCTGGTAAAGATTCTGTTTTCTACCTCCATCCTGAGAACCCTAGTGAGGCTGAATTAAAAAGGAATGGGCTAATTTGTTTGGAGGAGGGAATCTCAAGACAGGAGGCTGCCCAGTTTTATGTCACTGCCTTTAGTTCAGACCCACAGTAAGACAACAAAGGGAATAAAATATGAAAAACAGTTTGGCAGGGGTTGGGGGGGGTTAAAATTTGTAAACAAGTCTGTTGCTGAAGCAGCAGTTGTAACTGTGAAAGGACTTAGTGACATTAAAGAGAACCCTTCTTTTCCGCACAATAAAGAAAGGTTCCCCTAGGGCTTACCCATCAGAGGCCCCAACTTGTGAAAATACAAATGAATTGAAAGGAGGCAACCTAACCTAACCAGAAAACAGGGGTTCCCTGCTCTAAACCCACCATCTAGCCACAGAGCCCACTACAGTTTTGGTTTATGGAGGCTGCCTAAAACTCAAGAGAGATTGAGTTGACTAAAAACAGAACTGACTGGCAGCGTTGCCCATGTGTTCCTAGTTTTACAGGCATGTAAGATGCAAGAGGGGTAGGGGGGTATCCTAAAATCTGCCAAGACCCAATGGGGCCAAGACCTGTGTAGCAGGGTGGGAATCCTTCTGAGGAGGCCCTGAAAGGCCACTGTGTGAGGCTCTGGAAGTGAAGCCTAAATTGCTATGGAGACCACAGAACTGTGATGTTGTCAGGACTGTGGGGATATGGCGCTGCTGGCTTAAAAATGTGCTACTGGTTGGCAGCAGAGCTTGAAGGTTTGGACTACCCAAGATTTCTGAAGCTGGGATGATTCCATCGTGAACCTCAGGTACCTGACAAGGATTTGAGGTTTGATCTGCTGGGCTTTGGAATTGCTCCGGCCAGATCTTTTGTTCCTATACACCCATTCCTCCCTTTGCAAATGGGAATATTTATCTTCACAAAGTGTATAATTTATATTTTGCTTTTACACGGACTTACAGTTAACAGTGCCTTAGGTCCCACATGAGACTATTTAATGACTATTGGAGACTTAGAGATGAAAATGGGACTTTATAGTAGATTGTTATGATTTATAATGACGTGGCAGTCTGGTTAACAAAGGGTGGAGTTGTGAAGATTAATCTTAACAACTTGGCTGAATAACTTGCAATCACCATGGAAACACACCTCTCTGGGTTTGCATATGAGCATATTTCCAGAAAGTGTGAGACCAAGGCCAGAACAAATACCTTGAAGGTTGAAGTAAGACCAAAACAGAGAACCTATCTTACAGGATGAGAGTTCTGTTTATAGTTAAAGCAGTTTGAGGTGCTAAAATCCAGTTAAGAGATAAGTCTGTTTGCTCCGTGTGGAGTCCCTGATAATTAAGGCCTCTATTTGCAATCAAAAGTAAGTTCCTGGTGTGAAGCAAACTGCTTGTAACCCCACTTCACCCTTGTGTTTCTTTGCCTTTGTTACTGCCTTAACTCCCATTCACTTGATGAATCCTTGTCTTTGTTCCCCACCCTTTCATTGTATCCTTTTAACAATAAACAACCACCAACTCTCGCCCACCGCGAAAACTTTATCTCCCCTGTGGGGGGGAAAAACCCAAAAAACTTCAAGAAGCCAGCACGGACTGCTCTTAGGGGAGACAGCCACCTGGCCAGCCTAGAATGAACTTGAGTACAGCTTGCTTAAATTTGGACAATGGTGGACTCGGGTCTCCCCACCCCCTCACCCCCGTGTTTTTTTTCTCGAATCTCAGGATTAACAAAAGATTTAAGCAGGGGAAACCCACTCTGAACAGGAGTGGTACAATCTCATGGGCTGGGGTTCTAGACTGAATACAAGAAGGCAAAGGAACTGAGGTGCCTGGAGAGACGGCTCAGCAATAAAAGGTGCCTACTGCTCTTGTTAAAGCATCCAGATTCAGTTCCCAGCACCCATAGGACAGCTCACAACTCAGCTCCAGGGGACCTGTCATCTTATTCTGACATCTGTGGTTTCTTGCATACATGTAATGCACATATACGCACTTAGGCACAAAGACATACCCGAAAATAATTGACTCACTAAAATTTTTTTTTTTTTTTTTTTTTTTTTTTGGTTTTTCGAGACAGGGTTTCTCTGTGTAGCCCTGGCTGTCCTGGAACTCACTTTGTAGACCAGGCTGGCCTCGAACTCAGAAATCCTCCTGCCTCTGCCTCCCAAGTGCTGGGATTAAAGGCGTGCGCCACCACCGCCCGAGGACTCACTAAATTTTAATGTGGACTTTATATCTACATGAAAATAGTCACTCATTTTCTGTTAGTTGTGTTGGAAATCGACTCAGAAACTCATCTACACTAGGCCTGAACTCTACCTCCTAACCAATTTTTTTATGATTTTTTAAGAAAATTTATTATGTATACAGTGTTCTGCTTGCATGTATGCCTGAAGGCTAGAAGAGGGCACCAGATCTCATCATAGATGGGTATGAGCTACCAAGTGGTTGCCGGGAATTGGACTCTGGAGGAGCAGCCAGTGCACTTCATCTCTGAGCCTTCTCTCCAGTCCCCACTAACCATGTTTCATAGGATTCTTCCCATTTTTAGGTAGCAGAAAATTTTTAAAATAATATTTATTTTATGTGCATTAGCATTTTGCCTGCATGTATGTCCATGTGAGGGTGTTAGATTCTCTGGAACTGGGGCTGGAGAGATGGCTGAGTGGTTAAGAGCACGGACTGCTCTTCCAGAGGTCCTGAGTTCAAATCCTGACAACCACATGGTGGCTCACAACCATCCATAACGAGATCTGAAGCCTCTTCTGGAGTTGTCTGAAGACAGTGACAATGTACTTACATATAATAAATAAATATTAAAAAAAAAAACCATGCAGTGGTACATGCGATTTCTGAGTTCAAGGCCAGCCTGGTCTACAGAGTGAGTTCCAGGGCTACACAGAGAAATCCTGTCTCGAAAAAACAAAACGAAACAAAAACAACAACAACAAAAGATTCTCTGGAACTGGCATTGCAGACAGTTGTGAACTGCTGTCATGTGGTTGCTGGGAATTGAACACGGGTCATCTGGAAGAGTAGCCAGTGCTCTTTACCGCTAAGCAATCTCTCCAGCCCCGGTAGTGGAAATTTTTTAATAATTAGCACACAAAGTTATGAGTCTCGTGGCCTTTTCTTTATCCTCCCCCCACACCCCCTTTTGGGTTTTTTGAGACAGGGTTTCTCTGTGTAGCCCTGGCTGTCCTGGAACTCACTCTGTAGACCAGGCTGGCCTCGAACTCAGAAATCTGCCTGCCTCTGCCTCCCGAGTGCTGGGATTACAGGCGTGCGCCACCACTGCCCGACTTCTTGTGGCCTTTTCATATATACTTTTATTTGGCCTTTCCCTGCACCCCTCTCCTGCTTGTATCCTCTTTGTCTCAATAGATCGGCCCACTTTCATGTTACATATATTGCCTTTAAAACCTTTTTCTCTGGGTGGGCGTAGTGGCAAGGACCTTTAATCCCAGCACTCGGGAGGCAGAGGCCAGCCTGGTCTACAGAGTGAGTTCCAGAACAGCGGGGCTACACAGAGAAACCCTTTTTTGAAAAACTAAAATCAAATCATACCATACCTATTTCCCCTTTTTTTGAGACCCCAGCCTCCCCAGAGCTGGGGGATTATCAAGAAGCCTAAGGATTTAATTATTCTGAACAAATGGCTAGGGTATCTGATATCTAATGCTTTTTGTTTATTTTATTTTAGAAGGAAGGCCTAAGTAAGGAAGCTTGAATCTCACTTAGAAGGGGAATAAAAGTCACAGGAGGTAGATGGAGGGAACTGGGAGCGATGGAGGATGTGGCCTAGATGGCCATGAAATTGAATTGAAATCTGCAGCTGGTGGGGGTGAGGAGGTGGGGAGCATCTCCAGGATTGAGAGACCTGGGATAAGGGAGGTGCCCAAGAATCAATGGGGGTGGCCTTAGCTGTGACTCACTGCACTGGGGATATGGAACCTGAAGAGGCCATCTCCTGTAGCCGGGCAGGAACCTCAGTGGAGTGATAGAAACATCAACCCACCATAAAACTTTCAACCCCCAAATTATCCTGTTTACAAGAAATGCAGGAATGAGGGATGGAGCAGACTGAGGGAATGACTATCCAATAACAGGCCCAACTTGAGACTCATCGATGGGCAAGCACCAATCCCTATACCATTAATGATAGTCTGTTATGCTTGCAGACAGGAGCATGTTGTTCTCTGAGAGGCTCCACCCAGCAGCTGACTCAGACAGATGCAGAGACCCACAGCCAATCAGTGGACGCAGCTTGTGAACTGTAACAGAAGAATAGGGGGAAGGATTGCAGGCCGTAAATGGGATAGGAACTCCACCGGAAGACCAACACAGTCAACTAACCTGGACCCTTGGGGCTCTCAGTCTGAACCATCAACCAAAGAGCATACTGGAGCTGTGGCTACCCCAAAAGCTACTGCTTGTATGTGGCATATGTTCTTCTAGCCGGGTTGCCTTGTCTGGCCTCAGTGGGAGAAGCGCTTAGCCTTGCAGAGACTTAAAGTTCCAGGGTGGGGGGATACCTAGGGGAGACCCCACCTACTCAGAGGAGAGGAGGGGATGGGGGGAAAGAGTGTAGGAGGGGGTGACCGGGATGGGGGCAGTGAGTAGGATGTAAAGTGAATAAATAATAAAATTTAAAAATATGTTTTTAGAAAAAAACAAAAAAAAAACCCAAACCCAAAGTATCTATTTTATGAAAAGCATCACCAAATGAAATGAATTTTTCAAGAAATGAGATTTATGAACCTAAGTTATTTGCACACTTATTAGTTCTACTCTGTACACAAACTAGTACACTTATCTCATCTTTGGAGGATACATACAGAATATACAAATAGTCTTTGGGTGACATTGATGCCCCTTATTTTTTAGACTAACTTTAAATCTGGTACTTATTTGCTGAGAATCACTGCATTGACTTGAAGTGACTTTTAAGACAAGGAGGTACAATTCACACAGATGCTTGGAATTAATGAGATTCTGGTTTCAATTTTGACACAAGAAGCCATTCAATATTTTTAGTCTCATACCAGAAATTCTAGTGTAAAGTATCTATAAAACACATGAGCACATAAATATAATAAAATTAATGCTTGATTCAGACCCTTGTTTTATTTAAATGTTTTCTTCATGCTCCAATACAACTTTTCAGAGTCAATGAAATACATGTCAATAGGTTTCCCCAAAACTCAAGATGCACAGATACAGTTCTAAACCTCTCTAAGGCAGCTGCAGTATCCAGAACAGCACAGCATAGTAACTGTGGCACTAAATCCCATTTGTTTGTAAATCAAAAGAAAAGCAAATGAAGAACCAAAAATCAGTGACATCATTATTTAGGATGCATATTTCTAAACTCACTTTCCTTAACACTGGTGAGTCTTAAAAACTATCAAAACCTGGACTCCACCCCAGGGCTCTTCTTCTGTCAGCCAGAGTTGGAAATCATTGCTGTGGAAGAGTATCTAATTAAGCAATAACATGATTAATTTAAAAAGCACAGCACAAGAAAATTACAGGCACGTGGGGAATAGATTCAGAAACCAAAGGACACACTGTTTTTGAATAATTTTTACCTCTTTCAAGGCTCAAAGATTACCAATAGAACAATTTCCACCATAATCCTACCAAGGAAAGATACTACAACTAGGGGCAGTGGAATCAATGGTAGAGTGTTCATTTATCATGCAAGAGACTGTTACATCCATAGCTTACTAAAACTAAGACCTCAAAAAAGCAACCTGGACAGAACATTGTCAACTATCACTAACCACCGGTTGTTATACTCTTTGCCAGTGGGGGAAGACTGAGATTTTAGGGATAAATAATAAAGACATAGTCTCAGGGCACTGGATTCCTAAGGTCCCTTCCAAGAAACTGATAAAGATCTACCTGTGTTAGGGGAATGGGCATGCAATTTCTAAGAGCAGTGCTCATTTGAGCCCATTGGATACCTTCCTTCAAATTTCAGAAAACAGAACCCCAAATAGAAGGACAAATAAAGGGGTAGGTCTTTAGCTTTTACTAATTGCCCTTCACTATGGAGCTACTCAAAGATGAATCATGAGAAGACATCATTTTCATTTTAGACAGGTTCATGATATGGGTGCTACACCAAAGGCTGGTTGCAGCGAAGTTTCACTTCACACTTTCATTGATTGATAAATTAGACATTATTTTGGAATGTTTAACTTTTGCTAAAATGTAGATTTGATCCAATGTATATAGTATACTGCTTTTCACATTTACTTTTAGGCCCCATATTAGAAGTAGGTTACAACCCCAGCAATGGGCACAGAGACACCTTATTGGTAGTATTGTTCTATTATCAGGGGCAGAGCAGATGCCAGTCCTTTAAAGGTTCATCCTAGCTTGATGGTCCAAACTTGTCTTATGCCTAAGGTTCATAAAAATCAAATTAAATCAAGGCAGCACAGCATGGGAAGAGGAACACAAGTTCTTGCAGACCCCCATGCCACCCACAGACCTGCCTTTCGGTGCATGACTATAGATACCTGCTTGTCACCATGACAGATGGGAGAGAAAAAAGGAATCAAAGGCTCAAGAATGGAGAGAAGTAGCCTGTTATGAGTGTGGCTCTTTAGTGTCAGTGGCTCATTACCACCAGTAGAGACCACTGGGATGTCCCAGGCTGTGCAGATCTAGCCCCATCCCTCACTGGATACAACTTTCTGGACAGCTGGCCCTGCCAATTGTCTGTTAGGGGGTGGTGTGGATGGGACGCCCTCCTACACTGCCACCTTCTGTAGGGAGAGCTGGCCTTAAGGGCATGAGCAGTCCCCCTGTACCTCACCTGTGCAGCACAGTGAAGCTGGCCCTGATGGTGAAGGCATCTGGGAGAGCTGGCCCAGCCCCTCCCTCACAAGCTGCAGCTCTTGGAAGAGTGGGGCCCAACTGACCAGTTCAGCTACCACCCTGGCCCAATCCAGGACTCTGAAGTGACCCACCCTAAAATCTATGTCATCTTTGAATGGTTGAGATCGTGAAAGGGCCACCCTGCTATTCCAAAGCTGCAGGATCTCCATGATGCAGAACAGCAACAGGATAACTGGAGGGAATCCTATGAGGATCCAACATTGGTGTTGGCACAGAAGCTACAGCTTCCACGATGACATGTTTTCTATGCTTTGTTTGGTTGTTGTTTGTGGGTTTATTTATTTTGCGGGAGGTTGCAAGGGCAAAGGTTGGATAGGAGGGGATGAGTGGGATTGGGCTACATGATGTGAAACAAGGAATCAATAAAAAGAAAAAAAAAAGTAGAGGTTACATTTTCATCGCCAAAATATTAAGAATAAACCTATCGTAAGGTAATGACCTATGAAATTAATTCTCCCTAGTATTGCTTTGAAAATATACCCCTAGGCTATTAAAAGAAATTCCAATTCCATCCCAAGGCGTTGTTTAAGTTGAAGTCTTCAGTCATCATCTATCGTTGGTTTAATGGTCACTCCTCTTCTTATCTGACCCCAACCAATTAAGCTGCAAAATAAAAACAGAAGAAATTATGAGCTTCACCCCCACTGCACTGGCATCACCACACTATCATATAACTGTGTGTTACCTGTCTATTTTCTAGATGCAGCTGCTTCTCCATAAAGAAAGTTTACACCACTTTCTCAGACTTTACTTAAAAAGCAGATGGATGGATGCTGAATAGCATGACAAGAAAATCAAACAAATCTACTGTCATAAATGTACTAGTGAGTTGGGTGTGGTAGTACATGTCTATAAATTCAAGCATTTGGGAGACAGGAAAATGAGGAGTTAGTGCATGGCTACATATTAAGTGTGTGGCGAGCCTGGGCAGCAGGAAAGCACATCTTAAAAAACAGAAATTTGCCAGTTGTGGTGGTGAATGCCAGCACTCAGAAAGTAGAGGAAGGCAGTCTGTGTACAAGAATTGCCTGGTCTACAAAGTGAGTCCTTGTATCAAACAAAACAAATAAAACCTAGTTATTTGGAGAGCCGGCTCAGTGGTGAAGGGCACTTGCTGCTCTTTCAGAGGACCCTGATTCAGTTCCTAGCACCCATATGGTGGCTCACAATCACAGATTCAGTAATTTCAGCCTCTCTGAGCACTGTGTAAGCATGTAGTGTACATATTCAGGCAAACATTCATGCACATAAAATAAAATATATTCTTTAATGTTCTATCAAAAAATCAAAACAGAACAAAACCAAAACAAAAAGCTACCTACCCATTCAGACTATTCAGATCCACCTAGCGGACCTTCTGACCACCTAAATTACATCTCTAGTATGTTGTCTTGTGTACACGCACCTGTCTGTCTGTATATGTGTTTTGGTTTTTTTTTTGAAAAGCACTTTCACCACGTAATTTTGGAATGCCTGCAAGTTGTTCTGTAAATGAGGCTGGCCTGGAACTTGAGGTCCACCTGACTCTGCTTCCCATATGCTAGGATTAAAAGCCTGTGCCACTATACCAAGCTCAGATTTAAAAAACAAAACAACTATAATTCTTTATGTCTATCTTTGGAAAATGCTTTCTTTCCATTGATAGTGCCTCATCAGATCACAATGTCTTTAACTAACATCAGCTGGGAAGAGAAAGAACCACAGGAACACTAACAGACTGCTTTCCACAGCAGACTTTAGCAATGGTGTGACTCCGCTTTAATCCCAGCGCTCAGGAGGCAGAGGCAGATGATCACTCAGTCCAGGCTAGCTTGGTCTATACAGTGACTTCCAGAGCAGCCAGGGTCATAGAGAGACCCGGACTTTTTGGGGGGTGGAGGTGGTGGTAGAAATAACAAAAAAGTTAATGATTGCTACACCACAGGGTGACAATTCAGATCAATCATTTTAGCAAGAATGCAATGAGAGACTGTCACCTGTACAGTCTTGAAAAAAGACTGGCAAAGGAATAGGCAGTGAAGAACACAGCCAAGGCACAGGGAAAGTTTGGGGAAAATCCAGGCTGTGGAAGAGTCTACTTTAGAGGTATATATTTTAGACAAACCAACAGAAAAGATTAAATGGACCAAAACTGGTTTCCAGAAAGATCCCAAATATCCTCAACCAGCAAGAAAATACTAGAAATTTCTTAGTGCAGCACTATGCCAATGTTTAGACGGCTCATTCTGATTGAGCCCTTAAGTATCAACAGATAAGGCAAAGTAGGCCTTTTTTGCTACAACTTTTTAAGTTAAAATGATAGTGTTATAGACCATGATGCATCGAGGAACAGTGAAGGAGTAGACTCAATTACTAATTTGGGAAAGAACCCAGAATCAGAAATCAAAGATTTCTGTGTGCTTTCCAGCTAGTGCATAGACCTGTATTTCTAAAAATTACTTCTCATTCGCTTAGACAAATGGCCAATTCTAAAACTGAAACAGAGAGGTACAAAACAAGCCTGGAACATCTTGTGGCAGAAAAATAAGCTTGTACCAAAAGAAACAATAAAATACAAAATGGATAAAAGGACACAGGAACCAGCTTAAGGGTCCCCACTGACAAACTCTTGGACAGTTTATACATCAAAATAAACGACAGCAACAGAACAACAGATCATAGCCTGGTGACTAAAACAGAACCCCGTGAAAATCTGTATTATGAAAGCAGGTAATCAATAATGGGAAGGAAAAATGTCAAACAAACGTAGACTGAGGAAATTGATTGGTATGAGGGCAATGGAGGGTGGAGTCAGTGAGTCAATCAGTAAGTGCAATTTAGGCGAAAATGACAAGTGATGGTAAATACAGGAGGGAGGGAGATTTGCATACATACGCAAGCGCATTCCTATGAATGTGTTTCGTTGAGCTATCCCAAGCTGCCTGCAAACTTGGCCCTGAAGGTAACTTTGGAGTTCTAATCCTTGTGCATACACCTCTCAAGTGCAAGGATTAGTCTCCTAGGTGTTTTTTGTTTTGTTTTTCTTTTTTACAAATTTCAAGAGTAATTAAGAGTAAGTGACTACCTTATATAAGAATTCTAGGGGGCCGGGCGGTGGTGGCGCATGCCTTTAATCCTTAGGAGGCAGAAACAGGAGGATTTCTGAGTTCGAGGTCAGCCTGGTCTACAAAGTGAGTTCCAGGACAGCCAGGGCTACACAGAGAAACCCTGTCTCAAAAAACCAAAAAAAAAAAGAATTCTAGGGAATTCAGCTCCCAGCACCCTCATCAGCTTACAACCACCTGAAACTCTCACACATGCATATATGAAATTAAAAAAAAAAAATCTCAAGGTAAGAATATAACTGAAATCCAATCTTCCAAGTTCAAAAACCACCAGACAAACCCCAAAGCAGTCAATAAAATTACTTTCCATAATCCTCAAATGTGTCAATGTCAAATAAAAACAAAGGAAGGCTGAGGAAGAATTACTGGGTCGAGTGACAAAATTGGAGGCTGGACTATGTACTTTAGTAGTTTATCAATGTTATGTGTTCTTTTTCTCCCTCTTTCCCATCATATAAAAACCACATCCACCTATTTCTTGTGTGTGTGTGTGTGTGTGTGTGTGTGTGTGTGTGTGTGTGTGTGTGCCTGCCAGGGCGCACATGTGGCAATCAGAAGATGTAAGACAATAACTTTTTGTGACCTGGTTCTGTCCTTCCCCTATATGGGTCCTGTAAATAAATTTAAGACACCAGGCAAGGGCTTTAATTAACCTGCTAAGCTACCTGACCAGATGCCATCACCACCCCCATTCCTATTTTCTTTTTAAAGATTTATTTAAAGTGAGTACACTGCAGCTGTCTTCAGACACACTAGAAAAGGGCATCGAATCCCATTACAGATGGTTGTGAGCCACCATGTGATTGCTGGGACTTGAGTGAACTCAGGACTTTTGGAAGAGCAGTCAGTGCTCTTAACTACCACCCCCCTTTTTGAGACAAAGTTTTACTGTTAGCCCAGGCTAGCCTTGAACAGAGATCCACCTGCCTCTGCCTCCCGAGTACTGGAATTAAAGGCATGCGCCACCATTGCCCGACTTCTTCTCTTACCCATTTTGAAATAGGATTTCACTACATGGCCCTGGTTGGCCTGAAACTTGCAATGTAGACAAGGCTGGCCTGGAACTCATGGAGATCCACCTGCCTCTGATTCCTAAGGGCCAGGAGTATAGGCATGTGCTACCATGCTCAACTTAATTTTTTTCTTTTTCAACGTTTTTAAAACATTTATTGGGCTGGAGAGATGGCTCAGCGGTTAAGAACATTGACTGCTCTTCCAAAGGTTCTGAGTTCAAATCCCAGTAACCACATGGTGGCTCACAACCATCTGTAAAGAGATCTGACGCCCTCTTCTGGTGTCTGAAGACAGCTACAGTGTACTTACATATAATAAATAAGTAAATCTTTAAAAAAACCATTTATTTATTATGTATATAGTGTTCTGCCTGTATATATGTCTATACACAAGAAGAGGGCGCCAGATCCCATTACAGATAGTTGTGAGCCACCATAGTTGCTGGGAATTGAACTCAGGACCTCTGAAAGAACAGTCAGTGCTCTCAAGAGTAATCTCTCCAGAACAGCCCCCCCCCCATTTTATTTCATATGTATGGGTGTTTTACATACTATTTATCTATCTATCTATACACCATGTGTCTGCCTGGTACCCACAATGGTAAGAGAGGGTTGAATCCCTTGGAACTAGAGTTAGAGAGTCATGAGCTGTCATATGGGTGCTGGGAATCAAACTTGAGTTCTCTGGAAGAGCAGCCATATTAACCACTAAGCCATCTCCCTAGCCCTCACTATTTCTTTTGAGATAGAATTTCAGTCTATAGTGCAGAATGGTATAAATCTTTGTAGCCCAGGCTGGCCTTGAACTCCCTATAATTCTCTTGGCTTCAATGTTCAATTTCTTGGTTATGAAAGAGAATGCCCTTGTTTTGTAGAGATATTGCTTAACTATTAAGACATCAAAAGGCATGACATACACAACTGAATAGTATGTGTGTATATTTCTAGATGAGGGATGTTTATGAGTTTTCTATATAATTCTTGCAATATCACTGGTAAGCATATATAATTTTCTTATGCGCATTTAGTATTTGGCCTCTATCTATGTCTAGTGAGGGAGTGTAACTTGAGTTATAGACAGGTGTGAGCTGTCTTGTGGGTTCAGGGGATTGAACCTCAGTCCTCTGGAAGAGCAGACAATGCTCTTAACCAATGAGCCATCTCTCTAGCCCCCACTGTTAAGTACAAAATAAACTACAAATAAAAAAGGTTATGGGAGCCAGGTATGGTGGTGCATGCTTTTAATCTCAGCATTCAGAAGATAGAAGCAGGCAGATCTCCGCGAGTTTGAGTATAGCCAGGGCTACAGTGAGTATTTTCCCCCCAAAACAAAGTTTATGAGGGGCAGACCTGGGAGGGGCTGGGGAGAATTGAGTATGATCAAAATACGCTCCCCCCCACTTTTAAAATTTTCAAGACAGGTTTGGTTTTTGTTTTGGTAACATCTGACCCCCCAAGTTTAACCCCAGAACCCACATGGAACAAGAAGCTGTTCTCTGACCTCCACATGCACACTGCGGCATGTGTGCACACCCACACACACAAATAACAAACAAACTATGCTTAAAAGGATGTCTGCTGCCAAGCTGGATGATCTGAATTCAATCCTTGGAACTCACATGGCAGCAAAACCAACTCCACAAGTTACTATGACTCTCTGACACACTGTCTCTTACACACACACACACACACACACACACACACACACACACACACACACTTTAAATAAACGAAGGGGGAAAAAGTCAAATGATAGAAATACTGAAACTAAGTCACTGGTTTTTTTTTTGCATAGGTTATATCTAAAATAAAGGGAAGCCAATTGAAGTATTTGTGCTAATAGAAAGGAAAACAAATCAAGAGTATAAATATAGCTTTAAAGACCAACCAAACAAAAAAGCTAAGAGCTAAAGTCCCACTAACTGCTGTGTTCAAGGGGAAGGGTGTCCATACATATACTAACAAGAACTTAAGCTCTTTAATAGACAGTGGCAAAGGTGAACAAACTTACCGCCAGTGTTTCTCAACTCTTCTGCTAAGGGCAATTTTTTCTCCTACTTCTGTGCACACAGGATTGGTCAAAACAATTTTGCCCAAATCAGCCTTGACAGCACTAACTCTTCCTCCTGTTGACAGGGACCCTATGTTGACCATAAGCACTTCATTCTTAGACAGCTTTTGGACCTAGGAAAATCAATTGGAGAAAGAGATGACACATGAGCAGGCACTTTCTGAAGAGTGTGCTGGCACACAGTTTTAGCCAGGCACCCAGCAGGTAGAGGCAGACTGATCTCTGTGGCTCTGAGACCAGCCTGGTTAACACAGTGAGTTCTAGGACAGCCAGGGCTACGTTGAGAGACTCTGCCTCAAAAAGCCAAACAAATAGTTTCTGTTTTGGTGGAGATTTTAAAAAAATACCTAAAATGATTGCTATAGGTGGTCTTGATCGCCCCTCTCCCCATATAGGGTTTTTCTGTGTAGTCCTGGCAGTCCTTGAACTAGAGATCTCCCTGCTTCTGCCTCCCAAATGACGGGATTAAAGGCTTGTACCACTACTTCCGGCTATTTCTAATTTTAAAAATTTATTTATATTTCACGTGTGAGTGTTCTGTATGTATACCTGCATGACAGAACCATTATAGATGGTAATGAGCCACCACGTGGTTGCTGGGAATTGAACTCAGGACCTCAGCCAGTGCTCTTAACTTCTGAGTCACTTCTCCAGTCCTGCTCTTTTTTTTAAGGAAGTCAATGTACTCACACATCTACTGCATATTAACTATAAAAGACCAAAACTGAGTCTAGCATTGCCGCTGCTACCTTTCAGAACCACGAGTTAGACAGAGCACATACCTTTGCCGCTTTCTTGTCTCCTTCAGTACGCACACCCAGAAGACGTCTAAGCAGGAAATAGGAAATTTCCAGTTCTGTGAATATTTCAGGTAAAGCTCCAACTGCACCAAGCACTTGTCCCACCATTCTGTCAGCTCGGCACAAAGTAGGGTCGATTTTTGTTCCAACTCCTAACATAAAGCAAGATACATGTAGCCTTATTATCTAAAATAACCTTGGAATGATTTACTTCAAAGAATTGACACCCTTTTACACATACTTCCATTTTCATGCATATATGGTAAACATTAACAAAATACTTGTACTATTTTAATTTGTTTTGGTTTTTTAAGACAGGGTTTCTCTGTGCAGAAGGCCTTGGCTGTCCTGGAACTCATTCTGTAGACCAGGCTGACCTCAAACTCAGAGATCTGCCTGCCTCTGCCTCCTGAATGGTGGGATTAAAGGCGCGCGCCACCACTGTGCAGCATTTGTTTTTTTTTTCAGACAGGGTCCTAACATGTGTGCGAGGCTGGCCTCCAATTTACAGATCTACCCCCCCTTTGCCTGCGATTTAAAGGCCATCGCATCTTTCATTTAAATTTAAATTTTCAGTGAAAATATTTAGAACAAGACTTTTTAAGAGGTTCTTATTCTCCCTTAATTTTTTAGATAAGGTTTTCCCCCCCTCTGTGTTTTGACGCATTTGAGAGAACCATGTACATGTAGTACCCACAGAAGCCAGAAGAGGGCGACAGACAGCATGCAAAGAGAGTTAAAGACTGTTATGAGTAGTTTAAAGTACTAGAAACTGGGTCCTCTGGAAGAGCGCAGTGCTTTTAAACATGGAGTCACCTCATGTCTTCAGGCCCTCAATTTTTATATTTAAGCTATGTGTATATGTATACATATGTGTGTGGATCTGCATAGGTTAAGCGTGGCACCAGAAGAGGGTACTGGCTCTCCTGGAGCTGGAGTTACAGGTGGTTGAGAGCTGTTCATAAATTCAGACCTCTACAAAAGCAGTGCCATTCCCAACCACTAAGCCACATCGCCAGTCCTTATAGTAAACTTCTAATCACATGACAGAAAAGAAGAATGAATTGTGTACATTTTCTTTAGCCCAAAGGTGCATTTTCAATCTTGCTTTTTTCTCAGCAATGGAAAAGTTTTAAGAAATTAGAAAACCCTTAAGTCATATTAGTAATTCCAACCTGGTAGAAGTTCTTATTTGATTTACCCCTACATCAATTTTTTTCTGATTTATTTGGGACGGGATCTTACTTGAGTAAGGTCTTATTTCCAGTCTGGATATAGTGCCTACACTGGTCTCAACCCTCTGCTAAAGGCAATCCTCCAGCTTCAGACTCCCAAGTCTGTGGGTACAGGTCCTCACTACCATGCCCACGTGGGTCTTTTTTTTTTTTTTTGGTAAAGTCTCACATCAGTGTGAGTATAATTTGACAGTTTTGAGTAACTTTAAATTTCCAAAACACACATAGAAAGGAACCACTATAACTCCAAACGTGTGACCAAACAGCAATGATAAGCCAGTGCAAACCTATAGTCCTAGTTACTTGAGGACCATTTGAGGTCTTTGGACAATATAGTCAAAAAACAAACAAACTGGAATCCCCAAACAAACCACATATAGCTAGTGTTTTGAGTGCTAGGCCATCAAACTTACTTTGTGCTAGGCACAGTGCATAGACCTGAAATTCCAGGTATTGGAGATAGTGAGGCTGGAAGACCTTAAGTTCTAGGTTAGCCTGAAATGGAGTGAGTTCAAGGACAGTCTGGGAAACCTTGTGAGATCCTTTCTCACAAGCGAGGCTGGCTTAGTGACTAAGAGCACTGGCTACTTTTCCAGAGGATTCAGGTTCGATTCCCAGAACCCACGAGACAGCTCACAACTGTCTGTAACTTTAGTCTCAGGAGATTCAATGCCTTCTTCTGACCTTTGTGGGCACTAGGCACGCACTCACACACGCATACACACACAATCCATATACATAAAAATAAATAGTAATCCACATACATAAAAATAAATAGTAATCTAATTAAAAAAAAAAAGACAAAGAGGGCTAAGGTTAACATCTTAGTGATAGAGTATCTGCCTAGCAAGTTCTAGACTTTAGGTCCAAACCCTTGTACTTCAAAACAATAGCCAGAAATAAGATGTACCGATAAAGCCAGGTGTGGTGGTACACACCTGTAAGTCTACCACTCGGTAAGCTGATTCAAGAGGGTTGCCTTGAGTATCAGCCTAGCCAAAAATACATGGCAAGAGTCTAGGTTCAAAATTAAAATGGGTTGGAGAGATGGCTCAGGGGTTAAGAACACCAACTGCTCTTCCAGAGGTCCTGAATTCAATTCCCAGCAACAACATGGCGGCTCACAACCATCTGTAATGGGATCCCATGCTTTCTTTTGGTGTGACTGAAGACAGCTACAGTGTATTCATTTACATTAAAAAAAAAACACTTCTTAAAAAATTTAAAACAGGATGTGGTGGGGCATATGTTTTTATATCAGCACTTGGGAGGAAAAGGCAGGTAGATCTTTCTGAGTCTGAGGCCAACCAGGACTATGGAGACCTACCTCATCTCAAGAAACCAAAACACCCTCCCCACCCCCAATAACAAAAACAACCAAAGAGAGGTAGAGATGGCTCAGTAATTAAAAGCAATTGTTGCTTTTGCAGAGAAGCTGGGTTTGACTCTTAGAACTCACAAGGTAGCACACCATCTCTGAAACTCTAGCTTTAGGCGTTCCTGGGCATTGGTACCCACACACTGTACAGACATTTATGTAAATAAACTAAAACACATAAAATTAAAAATGTCTGTAAAAACACACCTTACAATCTATCTTTGATCTTTCCCAAGAAATATACCATGAATGTCTACAAACTAAAAGAGAGAAAAGTTCTTACCAATGAGACCACCTGGGGCGGCATACTGAAGATCATTATGTTCCGCAAAAAGTGACACAATCTTGGAAAAGATCGGTTTACACATGAGTTTTCCTTCACTATCTTTGGAGACAATACCGGGTCTGACTTCTATCTCCTGGCCTACCTGTAAACACATTAATTGGTAAGGAGAATTATAAAACAATACATTATTTGCCTACCAATGTTATAACAAAAGGTCCATAAAACTAAAAAGGCAATCTTTTCTCTAATTTCAAGATTACTTTTATTTACTTATTATTTTTATGGCCTGCAACTCACTAAGAAGAGGCTGGCCTTGAATTCAGATACCAGTTGCTTCTCCCTCCCAGACATGCACATCCATGCCAGGTTAAAATTACTTAACTAACTAACACACACACACAGACACACACACAGACACACAGACACACACACACACACACACACACACACAGAGAGAGAGACATTTTTCAAGACAGCATTTCTCTGTGTAGCCCAAGGTATCCTCACTCTGCAGAGTAGGCTGGCCTTGACCTGAGAGATCTGCCTGCCTCTGCCTCCGGATTTAAAGGAGGCACTACTATGCTTGGCTATTTTTTTTTTAAAGGAAAAAACGGGCACGGAGGAGACAGGCGGCTCTACAGTTAAAGAGCACTGCTGCTCTCTCAGAAGATCAGAGAGTTCTCAGCATCCACATAGCAGCTCACGAATCACAGCTATCTCTAAGTTCCAGTGACTCAATACCCTCTTCTGGCCTCCTTGGAAAGAAGGAGACAAACACCCATATCTATGAAATAAATCTAAAAATTTAAAATCAGTCCCACTCAAGTGTTACAAATTACCAAATTTTAAAAAAAAACATTGTCACATAAAATATGCTCGATAATCACTAGAGAACTATAAATTTAGAGATCAGACATCTTCCAAAGTCAAAACCAAATCCAAATTCAATACTAGACACCATGACAAAAACCTTTTTCCCTGGGCATAGTGGTGCATGCCTTTAGTCCCAGCACTTGGAAGGCAGAGGCAAGGGGATCTCCGAGTTTGAAACCAGCCCATTTAAGATGAGGGTGGTCTGATGAGCTGGCCCAGAGGATAAAGCCTGATAACCTGAGTTCAATCCCAAAGACATCCTGGATGGAAAGAGTCAACCCCTATGCACTGTGGCACTTACACACACATACACACAATAAACAAGGCAAATCCAATTTACCTTTAACACTCCTTTTAGAATACTACCACCAGCTACACCTCCCTTAAGGTCATCGACTTCACAGCCAGGTTTGTTGACATCAAATGACCTGATAACTAAAGGAAAAATTCAAAACAAATTAAAGCCATTTCTATGTACTTTAATTTTATCTTTAGAAGACATATTCTTGAGCTGGGCAGTGGTGGCGCATAACTTTAATTCCAACACTTGGGAGGCAGAGGCAGGCGGATTTCTGTGTTTGAGGTCAGCCTGGTCTACAGAGTGAGTTCTAGGACAGCTAGGGCTACACAGAGAAACCCTGTATCCAAAAACAAAAAACAAAACAAACAAACAAAAAAAAGACATATTCTTTTCCAAGTCAACTTTTCTAAAAACAATCTAATGATATTGCTTTGACGTTTGCTGAAGTCTTACTTATAACAGGAAAAAAACCAATAGCTTGAAAGTTCATTAAAAGACAGTTTAAGTATGTCAATACTATAAAATTGTCTCTACCATGGAATATTATACATTTATTTGAAAGTAACGTTAAAATTATATGTAATGATCTGGGATGGGTTTCATATACTGCTAAAGAAAAAAGTAGTTGCTGGGTGGTAGAGGAGGAGGAGGAGAAGAAGGCGGTGAAGAGAATCGCTATAACCTCAGAGAAACAGCCTGAACAGATTTAGAGCTGCAGAAGGGAGGTCATCCGAAATGTAGAAGGAAAGCGGCCCTGGAAGGGCTGCCCAGAAGCATCTTGGGCAGCAAAGTTAAAAGTAGATTTAGAAGGTGTTGAGCCAGAAGTACCAGAAGGAAGGGCATGCTAGCCAAGGGAGACTTAGAAGTGCCCAGCCACTGAGCTAGTAAGGAATGTTAAAATAAGCTAATGTGCGAGTGCGTGTGTGAATTCCTGGGCAGGTAGCAAAAACTCACCACTACAGATACACGGCTTGCCCTTCGCATCTAAGGGTTCTGTGTAATTCAACCAGCCAAGGAGAAAAAAAACTTATGTAATGAGCACAAAAGTCTTCCCCTGACCCCCTTTTTTGGTGAGGGCCATTATCCCCTATGCATCGTAACTATTTACATAGTATTTACGATAAATTAGCTATTATTACTTAAAGACACACAGGAGGGGACTGGATGTACATCAGTGGTACTACATTTGCCTGGCATGTATGAGGCCTTGGGCATCTCCAGCATCACCAGCAAAGTCAATCAATGAAGTGTACTGGAGACTGTACTTGGGTACATGCAGTGTGCCATTTAATTTAAATTTTGGGGTTTTTTTTGAGAGATATGTATATGTATATATATGTGTATATTTTGGTTTTCTGAGACAGGGTTTCTCTGTATAGCCCTGGCTGTCCTCGAACTCAGAAATCCGCCTGCCTCTGCCTCCCAAGTGCTGGAATTAAAGGCATGCACCACCACTGCCCGGCCCCATGCTTGGTATTTTAAATATAGAATTTTTGTATTTTATGGCTTCTACAGTACAAATTTACTTTTAAAATAAAACAATTCTAAGACTATAGATTTATTCTTACATCACCCAAGAGAACTTTCTCAACAATCATACAAACAACTCTAAATGAAGACCTGGAAAGGCCTTTGAAAAGGCTCTTACATTTTTGAGCAGCAACCACAGCTCAGTGAATTTAAGCCTATTGTTTTTTCAGCAATGCTACAATGATATCATTTGTACTGAAACTTTAACATCTCACCAGCTTATAATCCCCTAAAATTCCATGTTGGTCACCTAAAATACCATATATTCAGCACAAAGGGTTTCTTTTGTACTCAGGGCTCTGTCAACCAGCAGTATAATCTCAAGACATTATTTCAAATAGATTTTATGAGTTTATCACCACCTCTGCAGAAAGAGAAAAACCTAATAAAAAACACGGAAGAGGGGCTGGAGCGATGGCTCAGCGGTTAAGAGCACTGACTGCTCTTCTCAAGGTCCCAAGTTCAATTCCCAGCAACCACATGGTGGCTCACAACCATCCTTAATGAGATCTGACGCCCTCTTCTGGTGTGTCTGAAGACAGAGTATTTATTTATCATAATAAATAAATCTTTGAGCAGGAACCAACAGGGTCCAGAGCAAGCAGAGGTCTTGAGTTCAATTCCCAGCAACCACATGAAGGCTTACAACCATCTGTACAGCTACAGTGTACTCATATACATAAAATAAATAAATCTTTAAAACAAAACAACAACAACAACAACAACAACAACAAAAACCATGGAAGAGTCCAGTTAAATGCGACTCCTGTCACTTACCAATGAGACGGGGCTCTGAAGTAAAGTCTCTTGGAGGCACCGGTATCTTCTTCACTATGTACTCACAGACGACTTCAATATTGTACTTCAGCTGAGCAGAAATTGGAATAATTGGTGCCCCTTCTGCTACTGTTCCTACACAACAAATTTCAAAAAGATCAAAATCCTTGGGCTTTACAAAACTTGGTCTATATGCTAGATAAAGTAATTAGAGCTAATAAAGGTCAGTCAACAACTAAAAAGATTATAATATTCTATCTTTAACTCCTGAAAATGAATTATTTGTCCTGTAAGAAGAAAACTGCTAAAATTATTTCAATGGGTTTATTTAACAAAGGCAAAATACTGTGTGTTTAAAGAAATAAAACATCACCACTCCTGGGAAAGAGCACTTGACCAGTTAAAAGATTTCTAACATATAATTAACCTTCCCATAAAAGTCAAGAGGAAATCACAGATTCTTTGATAATCAAAGACTAGCTGGCATATATATCTTCTCATTAAGCAAACTGGTCAAAGAAATAGCTCAAAAATAAAAGGATTTTAATCAAAGTGGATTATTCTTTTTCATATTAGAACTGGATTGCCAACAAGAAAAGGCTAAAAAATAATCAAATGTCAGTAGTAACACACGTCATGTCCTCTCTGAAAGTGGACCACGCAATGCTACTAAAGAAAGGAACTCTGTAAAGACTGCTGTTTGTTTTTTGAGACAGGTCTCTTTATATAGTCCTTGCGGGCCTTGAACTAGCTCTACATACCAACAAGCTGGCTCTGAAGTCAGAGGTCTGCCTTCCCGTGCCTCTAGGATGCTGGGATTAAAGGCATGTGCCATGAGGCCCGGTAGAAAGACTGAATTTCAATTCTTTTATTCATTTTACTATCACTAAGAATTTTTTTTTTGGAAGGCAGTGATGTAAACTCAAAGTCCTGTGTATGCTAGGCGAATACTCTCCTGTTGAGGTATACACTAAGTCCCTGGGAGTTAAAACAATCTGATGGATAGCATTTCCAAAATATACCTTCAGTTTTAACTTTGTACATTAAATCCAGAAATACTTTTGCAGTCTTATCGGGACCCCAACAAGTAGTGAGTATAAAAAGCCACACTTATGATAGCTACATTTACTTTTAGATGAGGTACATTACCTCTCAGTGCTCCTCTGAGCCATTATAGCTTCTTACCTTGCACAAATGCGAGAATTTGCTCATATTGTTCCTTAGCCTGACTTTCTTTTACCAGATCAATTTTATTCTGTAAGATCAAAATATGCTTGAGTTTCATGATTTCTATGGCAGCCAGGTGTTCGGAAGTCTGGGGCTGAGGGCATGATTCATTGCCAGCTAGTTGACAGAGAATAAAAAACATGCATAAGAATAACTACAAATATCCAGACCATTCAATTTCAAAAACAGAAGGCAGATTGTTAGTTGTGAGGGGCTGGAGGGAGTATAATTGGGCAGTGAGTGCTGAACAGTCAGCAGGTTCAGTTTTGTGGTGATGAAGTTTTAAGTGTTCATCCTCTCACTGAGTTGTACCCTCCGGGATAAAATGGTTCTTTTTTTTTTTTTTTAAATTTATTTATTATTTATTGTATGTAAGTACACTGTAGCTGTCTTCAGACACCCCAGAAGAGGGCATCAGATTCCATTACAGATGGTTGTGAGCCACAATGTGGTTGCTGGGATTTGAACTCAGGACCTTCAGAAGAGCAGTCAGCACTCTTAACCACGGAGCCAGCTCTCCAACCCCCGTCCGGGATAAAATGGTAAGCTAGCTTTACATTAAGCACATGTTCTACTGCCAACTCGGCTTTACCCTGTATCTTCATTCACTGCAGCCTCACACCCCTCCTAAGCAAGAAGCTGCCAAAGAACAACAATGTCTTCAAGAGCTTTTGCTTAGGACGTCAAGCTCAATCTAGTCTATGTATGTTCTGTTACACTCAAGCTCTTATGAGAAGACCTGACCTCAAGGCTACTTCTTAAACGAGAGTGCTGTGAAGACAAGCAACAGTACTCCACAACAGGAGTTGTGCTCAGCATGCTAGCTACTCTCCTCAGTCTGTTCATGTGTCCTGTGCAATATCCTCTTGCATGCCTAAAAATATCACATTCATACCTGTTAAATCTCTTTAACAGCACACATAAGGAAACAGCTTTAACTCTGAAAACCCGCATGTTTACTAGACCATTACTATATTATAAATAGACCATTACTATAAATAAATCATCTATGTGGAAGGGCAACCCATAACACATATGCTTTAGCACAAATTCTAAATGGAAATAAGATGTGAAAACACACCAAATTCCTTTTAGGATACTATAAGACTTTTCGGAATCCATATAGCCCAGGACTCTTTTGCTTCGTATGTTGTTTGTGATGTTAGAAGGAAATGGCATCCTGCATGTCACATTTCTATTTATGCCTCACTTAGATAATGGACATGGCCTCCCAAGGTTTTAGTTCTTCCTGAAATATTCCACTCAGATTAGTCCTCCATTCTGATGATTTTACCTATCAACAGAAGAGCTGCATCCATCACTGCTGCACCGTTCAGCATCGTAGCCATCAAAATATCATGGCCAGGACAGTCAACAAAGGAAACATGCCTAACGATCGAGAAATAACAATCAGCCTTAAGATCAATCAAAACCATAAGCAAACTACAGATTTCTTAACATCAAATCACATGGGAGATAGTTCTTAATGTTATAAAATGGTTATTTAGACTTGGCGTTTACAGACTTTGGGTCTGATGCTTCTGTCTACAGGTACCGGCAACGTAAGCACAACCAGACAAATACATAAAATTAAGAATAATAAATATGAAAAAAAAAAGAGAATGAGGATTTTCATTTGAAAAAAAGTATTTTGTCCAAAATACCACTACCTCTAAAAAACTGGAATTGTGCAAATGAAGTGAGAGACAGCACTTTAAAGTTACGGTACTCAGAGTCATGATTTTATACGAATTACTTTTCATGTCTTATTTTAATCTCTCAGAAGACAGAAGAGGGCATCAGATCCCCTGGAGCTGGAGTTACCAGCAGTAGCGACTGTCAAAACTGAACTCCAGTTCTCTGAGTAAGAATAAATGTTCTTGGCTGGGCTGGAGAGATGGTTCAGTGGTTAAGAGCACTGACTACTCTTCCAGGGGTCCTGAGTTCAATTCCCAGCAACCACATGGTGGCTCACAACCATCTGTATTGAGATCTGGTGCCCTCTTCTGGTGTGTCTGAAGATAGCAACAGTGTACTTACATATAATAAATAAATAAATCTTAAAACAACAACAACACTGTTAAAAAAAAACTGTTCTTGGCTACTGAGTCATCTCTCCAGCCCCAGAGTCACAATTTTAAAAAGAACAAAAAATGTATGCTCATATTGCTATATGATCTAAAACCAGGATCAAGGATCAGAAAACTGTGGGCCTCAGATTTGGCCCACCACAAACTCATACATGAATATATAGTTTATGTGTGCTTTTGTAATAGAAGAGCAGAGATAAGGCCCACAAAGCAGAAAACATTTGCACTTCACAAAAGAAGAATCTTAGCCGGGCAGTGGTGGCGCGTGCCTTTAGTCCCAGCACTTGGGAAGCAGAGGCAGGTGGATTTCTGAGTTCAAGGCCAGCCTGGTCTACAGAGTGAGTTCCAGGACAGCCAGGGCTACACAGAGAAACCCTGTCTTGATAAAAATAAAAACAAAATCAATCTTTGACAGAATTATCTCTGTCCAGTGCTAGGACCAAAGTGAGATAAGAGAAGTACCTCAGGTGCACATTTTAAGGGAAAACAGTAAAAACAGACACTAGAATATAAATTAGCAGTAAAGGATTTGCCTGCTAGCATATGGGGCCTTTGGTGAAAGTCCTGGTGCTAAAGAAAAAAAAAATTAAATTCAATATTTGGATAAAGAAAAATAAATTTTAAAATCAATGCCAAAATCCATAATGATCAAAACCTCAACATTTTAAATAGAAAAAGAATTTTTATTATTATTATTTTTGTTTTGGTTTTTTAAGACAGGGTTTCTCTGTGTAGCCCTGGAACTCACTCTGTAGACCAGGCTGGTCTTGAACTCAGAAATCCGTCTGCCTCTGCCTCCCAAGTACTGGGATCAAAGGTGTGCGCCACCACTGCCCGGCTAAGATTCTTCTTTTGTGAAGTGCGAATGTTTTCTGCTTTGTGGGCCTTATCTCTGTCATAAGTACTTATCTCTGCTCTTCTATTACAAAAGCACATATAAACTATATGTTCATGTACGTCCACCACTGTTCAAGGCCAGCCTGGTCTATAGAGCAAGTTCCAGGACAGCCAGGACTACACAGAGAAACCCTGTCTATTAAACCCAAACCATATCAAACAAACAAATTAGCTGTTTTTTTGCTTCTTTGTGGGTTCTTTCTTTTACTCTTTTTACCCCAACACTAGATAAGAGAAAAAAAGAGGGGTGAGAGAAAAGACCCCTGAATAAAGCCAGGGGTCAGAAAGAGGGCGATGTTATTGTTAGACTACTTCCTGCTCATGAGGGGTGTCAAGTTCCTTGGGGCAAGTTTGATCTTCCACTCAGGATACCTAATTTCTTCTTCTTGTTACTTCTTCTTTGTGTATGACTATTTAACAAGCGACTAACAACAACCAACAACAACCCACCACGCCTCTCAGGGCCCTGGCATTTATAGATTCCCTGAAAAGTCCCCAGAATTCCAAATGTCACACAACTGCAGAAACTATGAACTATCTGTGGCTGACAAAATCACGCCCCTGCTAGAGCAGGAAGTAACTCAGCTGCTGTGGACGATCTGAAGAAGTCCCGTAGCCTACACCCAGGACTAAAATGAAGACACATTCTTATAATATCACTGTGGTTTTCAAAGAAACCAAAAAGAAACGCCCAAACTGTCACTTCAAACAAGCAAAACAAGTCATACAGAAGCAAGAGTTTAGTGTTCAGTATCTTTGTTTGTTTTTATTTTTTCGAGACAGGGTTTCTCTGTGTAGCCCTGGCTGTCCTGGAACTCACTTTGTAGACCAGGCTGGTCTCAAACTCAGAGATCCACCTGCCTCTGCCTCCCAAGTGCTGGGATTAAAGGCGTGCGCCACCACCGCCCGGCTGGTGTTCAGTACTTCAAAAAGCACAAAACACAAAACAGTGATTTAAGTATAAAAGTTACCTGACTAATTTGAAGTTCCCTTTGGTTCCGGGAATGTCTGTAGGAAACTCATCTGGTGTACTGCTTCCACACGATCTATAACATTCTGGTCTGGGACAACTTGGGTCATCAAGTTTATAAATCTATACGAAAAAAGAAACTAGATTTGTTAATTATGCAAAAATTAAAGTTAAATGGTTTCTAGTTTCATTGTACGTGGATCACCTTAGCATTAGCATATCCAAGCTTGATGGTAATGTTTCTTTCTAGCTCATTTTTGAATCTGACAGTGTGAACTCCAGAAATAGCCTTCACCACGGTGGACTTCCCATGAGCTACATGACCAATTGTACCTATTGACAAAAGACAACAAAATTAACTCCTACATTCAAGTACACCAAGTATTTTTTCAAAGAGTGTTGAGTCAAAAACTCTAACCATAAACATCAATGTAGATCCAACAGTGACAGGGCTGATGACATGGCTTGTAGCTGTCTTTGGCTACTTTGTGGTTCTTCCACCCTTCTCCACCCTTTTAACCACCTACCACTAGATAGGAGAGGACAGAGAGGACAGGAAAGAGATCATGGAATAAAGCTGGGGTTGGAAAGGGGTCAAAAATTGTTAGACTACTTCCTGCTAATTAGGGGCATCGAGGTCCAGGTTCCTTGGGGCAAGTTTGATCTTGTTAGATATCTAATTTCTTCTTTTCGAACAACTACTAAACAAATCATGACCAACAGCGACCAGGAACTTCTAACCCAGCCTCTCAGGGCCCTAGCATTTATATATCCCCTGAGAAGTCCCCAGAATTTCAAATGCTACACAATCGGAGAAACTATCTGCTATTGGCAAAAATCACACCCCTGCTAGAGCAGAGTCAGCTGCTGTGGACAATCTGAAGCAACTCCACATCCTGCACCCGGGACTAAAATGAAAACATATTCTTTAAAATATTTCTCTGATTTTTTTTTAAAAGAAAATAAGTTCCTAAACTGTCATTACAATGGCTTAACAGGTAAAAGCACTTGTCACAAATGCCTTAGAACCAGATTTCAATACCCAGAACATATAGTTAAGGGAGAGAACCAATTTCTGAAAGTTGTCCTGATTTCCACACATTATGAATCTTCTCAGACCAGTTTTAGTAGAATATATACTTGGGAGGAAGAAGCAGGATTTGAGGCCAGCCTGGACAACTCGGGGAGATGTCATAAAACTTAAAAGAGTCAGGCACGGTAGTGCACACCTTTAATCCCAGTTCTTGGGAAGAAGAGGCAGTCTAAGAACTCACTTCAATTCTGTAAGTTCAAGACTAGCTTGGTCTACAAAGTGAGTTCCAGGACAACCAGGGCTATGTAGACAGACCTTGTCTCAAACAAAAATTAGATTTTTTTTTTAATGTTCACTTGAAATGTTGTTATTCTGACTGAAAAATTATTCATTTCATATACTCTTCTACTAGTTCAAAACAACAAAACCCCTAAAATCGCCCCCTCCAAAACAAAACAAAACCACCAAAGAAAGATGTCAAGCACACACCCAGTTAATATGACAAACTCTGATACAAGAAAAAGAACACACTCATAATCCTCGTATTCAGAAGTCCAAGGCAAGAGGATTACCTCGACTTAAAAGTCAGCCCAGACTACACACTGAATGCCAAGCTAGGCAGTCTACATAGAATAGCTAGCCAGAATACATAGCAAGCCTGTCTCACCTCCTCCCCAAATCCAACAACAAAAACCCAACCATACCATATTTTATACTCAAGCAATATACCTCAAACAGTTCTAGGTGCCAATTAAGGGGGAAAGAATTCGACTTAATTATAGCTTATATATCAAATAAAACTTCTATAAACTGTCCTGTAAGGCAAGAAAATGCATTTGCACCTCATAGTTCACTACTCTCTGATTACATACTGCCTTATACTATTAAACGTTTTTCATACATATAGCTCAAAAAAAGTAGCAATATTTTGTTTGCATTCTTTTGATACACTGACCTGCTGTGGACAGGATCAAAGTGACCTGATACACTCTGACCTGCTCAGGACAATTTCCAAATAAATGTCCACATTACTCAATGAATTACACAAAAGGAGAGGTTAAAATTACTTGTAAGTCAAGTCTTCAAGCTATCTTACCAATATTAATTGTAGCTTGTCTGCTGATAACTTCATGTGAAAGTGGTGTCAACTTGGTAACATCCTGCAATGAAATATATTGTGAAATATAATCAATACAAACCACAAGTTTTCCCTTGACTTTATATTTCTCAGGTACAACTCTATGCTCCGTATAAAAAGCTCTCTTCTCAGGGGCCGGGCGCTGGTGGCGCACGCCTTTAATCCCAGCACTTGGGAGGGAGGCAGAGGCAGGAGGATTTCTGAGTTCGAGGCCAGCCTGGTCTACAAAGTGAGTTCCAGGACAGCCCGGACTACACAGAGAAACCCTGTCTCGAAAAACCAAAAAAATAAAAAAAAAAAGCTCTCTTCTCCTGCTAAAGCGTCTCCCCCCCCCGCCCCCGTAACATGCTGATAAGACTGGGAAGACTATAAGCCCACACAAGACAAGTCCACTCACTAAGAGAGGTCTGGAGATGAAAGGCTACCTAATCCTGGAGTCATAAGTCCTCAAATGTCCAACACTGTGAACAGTGTAGTCCAGTTTCCAATCCTTTACACATTTAAACCTTAATGACTTTTGTAACAATCTCGTTAGTCTCATATTAGTCTCCAACTAGATATGCAGCCAAAAATGTCCTTTACTTTCTAATCTTCGTATTTTCATCTTCTAAGTGCTAGGATTACAGGCGTGCGCCTCCCCGGATGGAACTCAGGGCTGCGTGGATGCTGAACATACACTCTACGCTATATTAGTCATCTACATTATATTTATTACAAAACCTTAACTCCAGGAATTCCAAGTCTCACAATCGTTCACCAGTTTGAGGACTAGACAAGATACTGGCGGTGGAGCTGGCACGCACGCCTTGGACTCTAAGGCTTTAGAGGATCCAGCTCTAGGATATCTCCACCCTACGCTCCAGCCACCCAGTAACTGCCTCATCTCCAGGCCCTCCGATAGTCCATCCCCAGCCCCCGAGCTCATTGGGCTACTCCCGCCGCAAATCGAAACCTCACCAATGTAGCGAGATCCTGTCGGGAAAGATGTGGCTGCCCGAGAGTCACTCCAACCTCACCCCCAGCCATCTTGCTCAGAGAGAAAAGGAAAATGCTCGGCAGCCGCCTGACATAGCGTAGGTCCCCTTGGGCGGAGCGAAGGAGAAGCGGCGGGAAGGCAGACTGCTGCACAGACCTGATAAAAAGAATTGCAAATGCAGCACTGACCTTACTGCTTGGACTTCACTCTGTTTTAATTTGCACAGGAACTCCTGGGAACCTTACTCGAAAACAGGATACGAACTTTCGGAATGTATCCGTTTCAGTCCTGGTAGATTTTTGTGCAGGCAAGACTCAGGGCAGCCCCAGGAAAGTCCCCTGGAGGGGAAGGTTATTAAAGTGACACTGCGCGCAGTACAGAGAAGCCATGCCATTTCCGCTTCCTTTTTTTTTTTTTTTTTTTGTGCTGATCGGAAGAACTTAACCGGTGTCTGGGCATCTTTACGTTTCGGTGTAAATCAGAAAGTGGAAATGTTTCTTTTGTTTGATTCCATTAATTCATTTGTTTTACCCATTTCTATAATGTAATAGAGCGATATCAGTTCGGGGTCCTCTTCCGCCTTGTTGGAGTTCTTGACCGCACCGCGTGCAGGGCTGGCCATGCTCAAGCCGATTGGTCCCCAGCGACCTCGCACAGAACGCCCTCGCGCGGAGATCTGGGGAAGGGCTCAAGGACGTACTGTTGGAGGAAGAAAATCAAGCGCCACCCTCCCCCCTCCCCACCACCCCGCCTTGTTCGCTTGAAAATTTTCTAAGGCCAGTGAAGTGGTGTGTGGTAACATTAGTCTGTATCCACGTGAATGTAACCTGGAAGCCAGGTGTCCAGATTTTTTTTTTCTGAAGCTGAACCTAGGAAACCCTCCATTAGGAAAAAAAAAATCAGTCTTTAAAAATTTAAATATCTTTGACATCTTATTTTTCCTCTTGTGTTAAAAATAAGTGATGTTGGAGAGCTGGCTCAGTGGTTAAGAGCACTGACTGCTCTTCCAAAGGTCCTGAGTTCAATTCCCAGCAACCACATGGTGGCTCACAACCATCTGTAATGTGATCTGATGCCCTCTTCTGGTGTGTCTGAAGACAGCTACAGTGTACTCATATAAATAAAATAAATCTTTAAAAAATAAAAGATGTTTTCTGTGAGTGCTGACTCCCACATAATCTCTGCACTCAGGAGGCAGAAACAGAAACAGGAACTGGTCAACCTGGGCTGTGTATAGGAGACGCTGTCTTAAAAACAAGGCTAAGAACATAGTTCTTAAGTAATGGCAGCGGTTGGAGAGCTGGCTCAGCGGCTAAGAGCATCGACTGCTCTTCCAGAGGTCCTGAGTTCAATTCCCAGCAATCACATAGTGGCTCATAAGCATATGTAATTGGATCGAGTGCCCTCTTCTGGTGCGCCTGAAGACAGTGACAGCATACTCACATACACGTGATAAATAAACCTTAAAAAAAAAAAAGTAATGGCAGAAACCAAAATGTAGTATATTCTAGTGAAGGTATTTTATTTGACTTTACCTTTTGTTGTTTGAGACAGGGTCTCACTATATAGGACTTGGCTGGCCTGAAATTCATGGAGATTCATCTGTCTCTCAAATGCTGGGGTTAAAGGTGTGAGCCACCATAGTGCCCCTGTTTAACCTTATACAGTTACCTTTTGATTTTATCTTATAATCAGTTTTTTGTTCTATTTTGCATTCTAAATAGCTATAGTAGTCAATTAAGGTATTTTTCATCATCAGTTAAAAAGAAGTGATGTTTGGCCAGGCAGTGGTGGCATATACCTTTAATCCCAGCACTAGGGAGGCAGAGGCAGACAGAGCTGAGTTTGAAGCCAGCCTGGTCTACATTGTGATAACCAGGACTACACACAGAAACCCCTGTCTTCAAAACCATAAAAAAAAGTGTTTTGCTGTGTGTGCTGGGGACCTTGTAATCTCAACACTGAAAGCACTCAGGAGGCCCAGCAGAAACTCAAAAAGACTGGGATACAGTTCAGTCATTAGAGCATTTGTGAGGCCTGGATTCAATCGTCAATACCAAAGAAAAAAATAAAAAGAAAGTGGCAAGTCAGAATCTGTAACTCCTGGAACTTGGTAAGGTGAAACAAGAGGATCACAAGTCCATGGCCAGCCAGGTCTATGCTTAGAGAAAATCTCATAGAAAAAAAAATGAAGTCTCAAAAAAATATTGATGAAGAAAATGGTATGGAGTTTTGTGCAGTGATGGTTGTTTTTCCTTTGTGAATGTAATAAAACCCAGGTAATTAGGAAATTTAAGAGAATGAATCTCTAGATATGTGTATTGTAGGACAATAAACTTTTATTTATTTTTATTAGATATTTTCTTTATTTACCTTTCCTCGTTTCCCTGCCGAAAATTCCCTATCACATCTCCTCTCCCCCTACTCACTAACCCACCCACTCCTGCTCCCCTGACCTAGCATTCCCCTACCCTGGGGCAATGAGCCTTCATGGGTCCAAAGGCCTCTCCTCTCATTGATGTCCGATAAGGCCACACTCTGCTACCTATGCAGCTGGAACCATGAGTCCCTCCATGTGTGTTCTTTGGTTAATGGTTAAGTCCCTGGGAGCTCTGGGGGTACTGGTTGGTTCATATTGTTGTTCCTCCTATGAGGTTGCAAACCCCTTCAGCTCCTTGGGTCCTTTCTCTAGCTCCTCCATTGGGGACCCTGTGCTCAGTCCAATGACTGGCTGAGAGCACCCCCCTCAGTATTTTCCAGGCACTAGCAGAACCTCTAAGGAGACAGCCATATCAGGCTCCTGTCAGCATGCACTTCTTGGCATCCACAATAGTGTCTGGGTTTGGTAACTGTATATGGGATGGATCCCCAGGTGGGACAGTCTCTGGATGGCCTTTCCTTCAGTCTCTGCTTCACAGTTTGTCTCTGTATTTCCTCCCATGGGTATTTTGTACCCTATCTAAGGACCAAAGTATCCACACTTTGGTTTTCCTTCATGTGGTTTGTGAATCATATCTTGGGTATTCCAAGTTTCTGAGCTAATATCCATTTGTTGGGGAGTACATACTATGGGTGTTCTTTTGTGATTGGGTTACCTCACTAAGAATGATATTTTCTAGTTCCATCCATTTGCCTAAGAATTTCGTGAATTCATTGTTTTTAATAGTTGAGTAGTACTCCATTGTATAAGTACCACATTTTCTGAATAAACTTTTAAATTCATTTATACCAAATAGGACACAATGTGCTTTATCATCATAGACTTTTTGGTAGTAGAAATATAGCAGTGGGACCGGAAAGATGGCTGAGTGGGTAAAAGTGCCTGCCACCAAGCAAGGCTAGTAACCACTAGTTTTCTCCTGATCTCCCAATGTATGCAGCTACACACATACACAAAAACAAATAATAAAATGCTAAAAAGAAAAAAATGGGAAGGGAAAAAATTCACAGGGCAACCAGTCGTGGTGGAACATGCCTTTAATTCCAGCACCTAGAACATGGAGACAGGAGAATCAGCAGTTCAAAGTCTTTCTCAGCTAAGTAAAATTTGAGGGCAGCCTGGACTACATGTGACCTGTCACAAAAAGTCCAAAAATTACTATTTAGTGAGAAAGCTCATTTGATAGAGTGCTTTTTTGCCATGCATGAGGCCCTGGATTCAATTCCCAGTACTGAAAAACAAAACTTGTCACCCATAGTGACACTCACCTTTAATCCCAGCACTCAAGAGACAGAGGTAGGGGGAATCTCTGTGAGTTTCAGCTCAGCCTGATCTATATATGGAGTTCTAGACCCTGTCTCAAACAACAACAACAACAACAACAACAACAACAAAACATTAAAACCCACAACAGTCGTTACAGTCAAGAGGCAGAGGCAGACAGATCTCTGTGAATTCAAATTCAGCCTGATCTATAGAGTGAGTCCTAGGCCAGCCAAGACTACACAAAGAGAGCCTGTCTCTAAACACAACACAAAACAAACAACATAGAATAATATTTAATAATAAAGACATTAAAAACCCTTACTGAAGGCTGAAGCAGGAGCATCACTCTCAAAATGAAATGTCCCCAACTAAACATTAGTTTGTCTTATGTGTCTGTACCATGTGCAAACCTAGTGCTGGTGGCATCCAGAAGAGCCATCACATCTCCTGAAACTAGAGTTACAGTTGTGTGAGGCATCACATGGGTTCTCTAAACCTTCGTCCTCTTCAAGAGCAGTAAGTGTCTTAACCATGGAAGTATCACTCCAGCACCAAGAGTGCAGTTTTAATTTACATCCTCTAATGACGTGTGTGTGTGTGTGCTGGGGTGGTACTGAAGTAGTAGTGTGGTGTGATAGTGCTGGTGATCTGATCGTTGAGAAAGGCATAGCAGAGAACTTATGGCACCTCTGCTGGCCCTGGTCGCTCCTGCTGACTTGCACTCATTCGGCTGAGGCCTGGCTGTTTCTGCTGGATCGTGCCACCGCTGCTGACTTGTGTTTGTTATCCCGACACTACTATACTGGACTGCTGGTATATTCATGAAGTATTTGTCAGTGGATCGAGCTGCCACTGCTGAATCCTGGGAACTGAACTGCTGATTTCCTAACAAAGCAGATGGGATTTGCTCCAAAGAACAATTTCTAAACAGGTCCACTTCCCCCAAATCCTAATAACCTTTCTTTTCCATTGCCTCTGGTGGCTAGGGCTAGAAGGAGGTTTGACAAAGAAGCCAAAACCATACAGTGGAAAAAAGAAAGCATCTTCAATAAATGGTGCTGGTCTAACTGGTGGTCTACACGTAGAAGAATGAAAATAGACCCATATTTGTCACCCTGCACTAGTGCAAGTGGATCAAGGACCTCAGAATAAAATGAGATACATTGAATCTAAAGGAAGAGAAAGTGGAAAAGAGCCTCGAACACATTGGCACAGGGGGAAATTTCCTGAACAGAATACCAATCACACAGGAACTAAGATCAACATTGATAAATGGGACCTCATGAAAACAAAAAGCTTTTGTAAGGCAAAGGACATCATCAATAGGACAAAACAGCAGCCTATAGATTGGGAAAAGATCTTCACTAACCCTATATCTGACAGAAGGCTAATATTCAAAATATATAAGGAACTCAAGAAGTCAGACTCCAGGGCTGGAGAGATGGCTCAGTGGTTAAGAGCACTGACTGCTCTTCCAGAGGTCCTGAGTTCAATTCCCAGCAACCACATGATGGCTCACAACCATCTGTAATGGGGATCTGATGCCCTCTATTGGTGTGTCTGAAGACAGCAACAGTGTACTCAAATAAATAAATAAATCAGACTCCAAAAAACCAAATAATACAATTAAAAAAGAGGTATAGAGCTAAGCAGAGAATTCTCAAGAAAGGAATCTCAAATGTCTGAGAAGTACTTAAAGAAATGTCCAACATCCTTAGCCATTAAGGAAATGCAAATCAAAATGACCCCAAGATTCCACCTTACACCAATATTAGCCAAGATTAAAAACTCAGGTGACAGCAGATGCTGGAAAGGATGTGGAGAAAGGGGAACTCTCCTCCATTGCTGGTGGGATTGCAAACTGGCACAACCACTCTGGAAATCATTTGGCAGTTCCTCAGAAAATTGGAAATAGATCTACCTGAAGACCCGGCTATACCACTCCTGGGCATATACCCAAAAGATGATCCACCATACCACAAGAACACTTGCTCCACTATGTTTATAGCAGCCTTATTAGTAATAGCCAGAAGCAGGAAACAACCCAGATGTCCCTCAACTGAAGAATGGATACAGAAAATATGGATCATTTACATAATGGGATATTATTCAGCTACTAAAATGAAGACATTGTGATTTTGCAGGCAAATGGATGGAACTAGAAAACATCTTCCTGAGTGAGGTATCCCAGACCGAAAAGGACGTGCATGGTGTGTATTCACTGAGAAGTGGTTATTAGCCCCCAAATACAGAATACCCAAGATGCAACCCACAGACTGCAAGAAGTTTAACAAGAAGGAAGGCCCAAGTGAGGATGCTTCAATCTCACTTAGAAGGGGGAACAAAATAATTATGGGAGGCAGAGGGAGGGAGGGACTTGGGTGGGAAAGGTGAGAGGGAGGGGAAACAGGGGGCAGGATCAGGTATTGGGGGGGGGGAACAGGAGAGAAGCCCAGAGGGCCAGGAGAATGAATGGAAATATGCAGCTTCTGGGGGTTGGGGGATGGGGGAACCCTCTAGAAAGTCCCAGAGACCTGGGAGGTGAGAGACTTTCAGGAATCTGTGGGGGTGACCTTAGCTGAAATGCTCAACAGTGGGGAGAGGGAACCTGAAGAAACCACCTCGAGTAGATAGACATGGCCCCAAGTGGAGGGACAGGGTTATCAACCTACCATCTAAATTTCTGACCCAGAATTGTTCCTGTCTAAAAGAAGTACAGGGACAAAAATGGAGAAGAGACTGAGGGAAAGGAGGTCCAAGTGACTGGCCCAACTTGTGATCCATCTCAAGGGGAGGCTCCAGGCCTGACACTATTACTGATGCTATGATGTGCTTACAGACAGAGGCTTAGCATGGCTGTCCTCTGAGAGACTCTTCCAGGAACTGACTGAGACACATGCAGATCCTTACAGTCAACCATTGGACTGAGACTGGGAACCCCTATGAAAGAGTTAGGGGAAGGACTGAAGGAGCTAAAGGAGATGGCAACCCCATAGGAAGAACAACAGTGTCAACTAACCTGGACTCTGGGAGCTCCCAGAGTTGAGCCACCAACCAAAGAGCATACATGGGCTGGTCCAAGGTCCCTAACACATATGTAGCAGAGGCCTGCCTTGTCTGGCCTCAGTTGGAGAGGATGTGCCTAATCTTGTAGAGACTTGAGGCCCCAGGGAAGGGGGCTGTGGGGGGCAGGGGAAGCACCATGGGAATGTGATAAAGAACTGTGGGAAGAGGGACCAGGAGTGAAACAATGTCTGGAATGTAAATAAATAAAATAATTAATTAATTAAAAAAAGAACCCTTATTAAAAGTAGGGTTTGAAAAATCTAAAACTACAGGTAATGCCTACAGAGACCAGAAGAGGGCGCCATCTCCTCTTGGGCTGGAGTTACAGACAGTTGTGAGCTGCCACAACTGTCTGTAACTGAGAATAGAATCTGGGTCCTTTTGAGGAAAAGCCAGTGTTCTTAACTCCTGAGATAGCTCTCTTCTTTAGTAACACGGTTTACTTAGAATGTCTCCTCAATTTAAATATTGAGTGGTTATTATTTATTGGGTAATGCTATTGAACCCAGAGCCTCCTACTGCTAAGCATATCCTCTGTCACTGAGCTATGACTTCAGTCCTGGTGGGATTTTTTTTTAAATTTTTTATTTATTTCATGTATGTAAGTACATTGCAGCTGTCTTCAGACACACCAGAAGAGGGCATCAGATCCCATTACAGATGGTTGTGAGCCACCATGTGGTTGCTGGGATTTGAACTCAGGACCTCTGGAAGAGCAGTCAGTGCTCTTAACTGCTTAGCCATCTCTCCAGCCCGGGGTGTTTTTGGGTTTTTTTGTTTTTTTAAAAAAGCTGATTATTTTATATCCCAACTAGTGTCCCCTCCCTCCTCCCCCCTTCTCTTCCATTTCCTCCATTTCTCTTCAGAAAAGTGGAGCCTCACATGGATATCAAGTTGCACTAAGACTAGGTGCATCCTCTCCTATTGAGGCTAAATGAGGCAGCCCGGTAGGAGGAAAGGGTCCCCAAGGCAGGCAATAGAATCGGAGACAGCTGCTGCTCCTGCTGTTAGGAGTCCCACATGAAGACCAAGCTACACAACTGTAATATACGTGCAGAGGGCCTAGACTAGTCCCAGACTGGTTCTCTGGTTGGCGGTTCAGTCTCTATGAGCTCCTATGGGTTCAGGCTTGTTGATTCTGTGGGTTTTCTTGTGGTGTCATTGACTCCTCTGGCTCCTACAATCCTTCCTCCCCTTGTTCCGAAGTTTTCCCCAAGCTCTGCAGAAAGGTTTGGCTGTGGGTCTTTGCATCTGTCTGCATCAGTTGCTGGGTGAAGCCTCTCTGATGATGGTTATGTTAGGCTCCTGTCTGCAAGTATAGCAGAATATCATTAACAGTGTCAGGGGTGGGTTCCCTCTCAGGGTATGGGTCTCAAGCTGGACCAGTCATCGGTTCGCCACTCGCTCAATTTCTGCTCTATTTTTAACCCAGAACATCTTGTAGGCAGGACCAATTGTAGGTCTAAGGTTTTGTGGCTGGGATGGTGTCATAGTCCCTCCACTGGATGCCTTGCCTGGTTACAGGAGATGGCTGGTTCAGGCTCCATATCCCCCAATTGCTAGGAGACTTAGCTAGGTCACCCTCATAGATTCTTGGGAGTTTCCATTGCCCTAGGATTCTAGCCCATCCCAGAGATGCCCCCCATTACATTTGTCTCTCCCAGCACTCACTCACTCCATCCCCCCTGACTGATCCCTTCTGTTTCCATCCCCACCCTCTCCTCAACTAGTCCTCTCCCTCCATTCACCCCCCCATGTCTATTATATTTACCCTTCTCAGTGAGAATCAAGCATCCCCACCTTGGGCCCTCCATGATACTTAGCTACTTTGGGTCTGTGGACTGTAGTGTGTTTATCCTGTACTTTATGGCTAATATCTACTTATATGTGAGTATACACCATGTTTGTCTTTCTGAGTCTGGCTTACCTCACTCAGGATGATATTTTCTAGTTCTGTCCATTTGCCTGCAAATTTCATGATGTCATTATTATTATTATTATTATTATTATTACTACTATTTGTTTTTTCGAGACGGTTTCTCTGTGTAGCCCTGGCTGTCCTGGAACTCACTCCCAGAGCTTGGGAGGCAGAGGCAGGCAGATTTCTGAGTTTGAGGCCAGCCTGGTCTACAGAGTGAGTTTCAGGACAGCCAGGGCTACACAGAGAAACCCTGTCTTGAGAAACCAAAAAGAAAAAAAAAAGAAAAATCTTAGGGTTGGAGAGATGGCTCAGCAGTTAAGAACACTGACTGCTCTTCCAAAGGTCCTGAGTTCAAGTCCCAGCAACCACATGGTGACTCACAACCATTGGTAATGAGATCTCAAGCTCTCTTCTGGTGTCTGAAGACAAGCTACAGTGTACTTATTTATAATAATAAATAAATCTTTGGGCCTGAGCGAGCAGGGGCTGATCGAGTAAGGTTAACCAGAGTGAGCGGGGCCGACTGGAGCGATCAGAGGTCCTAAATTCAATTTCCAGCAACCACATGAAGGCTCACAACCATATGTACAGCTACAGTGTATTCATATACATAAAATAAACAAACAAATCTTAAAAAAGTATGTTCTTTAGGGGCTGGAGAGATGATTCAGTGGTTAAGAGCACTGTCTGCTCTTGTAGAGGACCCAGGTTCAATTCTCAGCACCCACACGGCAGTTCACAACTGTCTGTAGCTCCAGCTCCAGGGAATCTGACACCCTCACACCAACATACACGCAGGTAAAACACCAATGCACATTACATAAGTAATAAATAAATAAATCTTAAAATTAAATAAGAGACAATAAAATATCCAATAATGAGAACTATGTGTTATTATTAAATAATAAAAGTAATATTTAAAATATGTGCTTTTACAAGTTTATGTATTTATTTTATGTGTATGAGTGTTTTGCCTGCGTGCATGTACGTGGACCATTCCCCAGTACCTGGGGAAGTCAGAAGAGGGAATCAAATCTAGAGCTGTAGTTAGAAATGGTTGTAAGCCACCATGTGGGTACAAAAAACTGAACCCAGGTCTTCTGTAAGAGTGATAAGGGCGAGAGCAACGCTTTGGAGGGCCCGTGGGTCTGTGTCTTCCTTCAACAGTGTTTGGACGGAACAGACCCGGGGACTCCCACTTTAGCTTCCAGCCGCCTTACAAGTCTCTCCAGTCGCAGTCTCCGGGACCATCTCCTTGCCGCCTTCGGTTCCTAGGACCAGCCAGCACCGTCTTCGCGGTTAGCCCCATACTCCGGATCAGCCGTGACCTCTCAGATTCGTCAGAATTATTCCACCAAAGTGGAAGCTGCCGTGAACCGCCTGGTCCACTTGCACCCGCCGGCCTCCTACACCTACCTCTCTCCGGGCTTCTCTTTTGATCGGTTTGACATGGCTTTGGAGGGCGTAGGCCACTTCTTCCGCGAATTGGCTGAGAAGCACTAGGGCTCGAGCCTCCTCAAGTTGCAGAATGATCGCCGGGGGAGGGGGGGGGGTGGGGGGTGGGTGGGGGCGGTGGAGGTGGGGGGCGTGGGGGCCGCGCAGTCTCCCAGGATGTGCAGAAGCCATCTCAAGATGAATGAGGTAAACCCCAGGAGTCCATGGAAGGTGCCTTGGCCCTGGAGAAGAACCTGAACCAGGCCCCCTTGGATCTGCATGCCCTGGGTTCTGCCCGCACAGACCCTCACCTCTGTGACTTCTTGGAAAGCCACTTCCTGGATGAGGAGGTGAAACTCATCAAGTAGATGGGTGACCACCTGACCAACCTCCGTAGGGTGGCAGGGCCACAACCAGCGCAGACTGGTGTGCCCCAGGCGGCTCTGGGCGAGTACCTCTTTGAGTGCCTCACTCTCAAGCACGACTAGGAGCCCCCTGTGCCTTCCAAGGGGCTCCCTCCTTTGCTCTGCACCAGTCCCCTCAGGACCTCCACCTGAAAGACCCTCTCAAGTCTTGGACCAAGTAAAAATAAAGCTTTTTGAGACAAGAAAAAATAAACAAACAAACAAATAATAAATAAATAAATAAAAGAGCAATAAGGGCTGGCTGTAGAGACGGCTCAGCAGTTAAGAGAATTTGCTGCTGTTGCAGAGGACCTGGGTTCTATTCCCAACAGTTCCAGGGATCTAATGACCTCTATTGATCTCATGGGAACTAGACCCACAAATGGTGCATAGGCAAATATATTCAGGCAAAATATTTATATACATAAAATAAATAAATCAGACTGGAGAGATGGCTAAGAGCACTGGCTGCTCTTCCAGAGGTCCTGAGTTCAATTCCCAGGAACCACATGGTGGCTCACAGCCATCTGTAACGAGATCTGGTGCCCTCTTCTGGCCTGCAGGCATACATGCAAGCAATAATAAATCTTTTTTAAAAAAGAAATAAATCCAAAAACTTTTTAAAGAAATAAATACTCTTAATTGATAAGTCATATCTCCATTTAATGCTTTTACCTCTTACATTTATGTTTAATACCTATTTTTTTTTGAGATATAGTTTCACTGTGTAGCCCTGGCTGTTCTGGAACTCTGTAGTCTAGTCTGTTTTTGAACTCACAGAAATCCACTTGCTTCTGTCTCCTGAGTGCTGGCATTAAAGGCATGTGCCACCCCACAAGTTCAGTATTTAACATGTTAAACTTTTAATTGGTATACAAGTATTAGGCTTCATTATGGCGTTTTATTTTGTTTTCGGAGACAAGGTCTCACTGTGTAGCACTAACTGACCCAGGGATTAAAGGTGTGTGCCACCATGCTTGGTTACTTATATTATTTTCTTTTAAAATATTTTATTTAGTTATTTATTTAGTTATTTACTTATTTATTTTTAGAGATGTATTTTAACTGTGTATCTACCACTGTGTCTTCTGGAGATGGAGTTACAGGTGATTATGAACAACCCAACTTGAGTGCTGGGTGCTGAACTCAGGTCCTCTTGAAGAAGAACAGCAAGTACTCTTTAATTACTGAATCATCTCTTTGTCTCTGTCTGTCTCTGTCTCTGTCTGTCTCTGTCTCTGTCTCTGTCTGTCTCTGTCTCTGTCTGTCTCTCTCTCTGTCTCTCTCTGTCTCTGTCTCTCTCTCTCTCTCTGTGTGTGTGTGTGTGTGTGTGTGTGTGTGTGTGTGTGTGTGTGTGTGTGTTTGTTTACCTGTATGTACCACAGTGACTGTGTGGAGGTCAGAGAACAACTTTCCTTCTACTGTGCTGGATCTGAGGACTGAATTCAGGTGGTCAGGCTAGGCAGCAAGCCCCTTTAACCACTGAGCTACTGAGCTATCTTACAGGCCCATGATGGTATTTTCAAACATATTTTGTTCTTGTTGAACCTCCTCTCTGCTCTTCTTTCCCACCCACTGCCCCCTCTCCCTTTCCATCTCTGTGGTTTCTTCTTTACTTGCATGCCACACATGTCCCATTATCCCTTCTCCTTCCTCACCCCCTCCCCTTATGGCTTCCTTTCTAGTTTTATGGCCTATACATGTATATATACAAACATCAATAACTAGGATCCAGGGAAGATAGCTCAATGGTTAAAGTGCTATGCAAGTGTGATGCTGACCTAAGTTAGGATTCCCAGAGCCCAAATAAAACCAGATGCATTAACACTTGTATGTAATCTTATGGTGAAATGGGAACTGGAGACAGGAGAGTCCTTGGAAGCTCGAGGACCAGCTAGCCTGGCCTATGTATTAGCACGCAAAACCCTGTCTCACACAAGGTCGCAGGCAAACGCTGACATTGGAGGATGCCCTCTGACTGTCACACTCATGCTGGGGCACATGTGCCCACAGTCATATCCATAAACATACATACACACAATATATATTTTATTTTAATTATTTTATTTATTTATATTCTAAATGTTGCCCCCTCCTGATGCCCCCTCCTCTTCACCTCTGAGAAGGTGCTCCCTCCCACCATGGTCATCCCCCTTCTCTGGGGCATCAAGTCTCTACAGGATTAGGCACATTTTCTCCCACAGAGGCCAGACAAGGCATTCAGTCCTCTGCTACATATGTGCCAGGGGCCTCGGACCAGCCTGTGTATGTTCTTTGGCTGGTGGCTTAGTCTCTGGGAGCTCACAAAGGTCTGGTCAGTTGATATTGTTGCTCTTCCTATGGGGTTGCAAACCCCTTTGGCTCCTTCAGTCCTTCCTCTGACTCTTTCATAGGGGTCCCTCACCCCCATCCAACATCCAATGGTTGGCTGTGAGTATCTGCATCTGTCTCAGTCAGCTGCTGGTAGAGCCTCTCAGAGGACAAGCATGCTAGCCTTCTGTCTGCAAGCACAGCATGGCATCAGTAATATCATCAGAGTTTGGTGCCTGTGCATGGGATGGATCCCAAACTGGGCCGGTGTTACTTTAAAACGGTCACTGGATGGCCTTTCCTTCAGTCCCTGTTCCATTTTTGTCCTTGTATTTCTTTTAGACTGGAACAACTCTGGGTTAAAATTTTTATAGGTGGTTTGATGTCCCCATCCCTCCACTCGGGGCCCTGTCTATCTACTGGAGGTGGTCTCTTCAGGTTCCATCTCCCTGAGCATTTTGGCTAGGATCACCCCCATTGAGTTCTGGGAGTCTCTCACATCCCAGGTCTCTGGAACTTTCTAGAGGTCCCCCCCCCCCGACAACATCCCCAGCAGTGGCTTATTTCCATATATTTTTCTGGCCTTCTGGGTTTCTCTCCTGTTTCCCCCATTACCTGATCCTGTCCTCCCCTTCCCCCTGCCCCTCTCCTCTCCCATCCAGGTGCCTCCCTCACTCTGCCTCCCATGATATTTTATTACAATGTATATTTTAAAAGTTAGGATTTACATATGAAAGGGAACGTGAGATTTGAGTTCCTTCTTGTATATGGCTGAAGAGAAAGGTTGAAACCTACCTTTTTGTGTGCAGACATTCAGTTGTCTTAATAGTATTTGTTCTATCAGCTAGTAAAAGCAATGAATTCATGAAATTCTTAGGCATGTGGATGGAACTGGAAAATATCATCCTGAGTGAGGTAACCCAGTCACAAAAGAACACACATGCTATGCAGTCACTAATAAGTGGATAGTAGTCCAGAAGCTCAGAATAAACAAGTTACAATTCACAATTCACAGACCACATGAAGCTCAAGAAGAAAGAAGACCAAAATGTGGATACTTCAATCCTTTTTAGAAGGGGAATCAAAATACTCACAGGAGGAAATACAGAGACAAAGTGTGGAGCACAGACTGAAGGAAAGGCCATCCAGAGACTGCCCCACCTGGGGATCCATCCCATATACAGACACCAAACCCAGACACTATTGTGGATGCCAACAAGGGCTTGCTGACAGGAGCCTGATATAGCTGTCTCCTGAGGGGTCCTGCCAGTGTCTGACAAATACAGAGGCAGATACTCTCAGCCAACCATTGGACTGAGCATAGGGTCCCCAATGGAGGAGTTAGAGAAAGAATGGAAGGAGCTGAAGGGGTGTGTAGCTCCATAGGAAGAACAACAATATGAACCAACCAGACCCCCCAAAGCTCCCAGGGACTAAACCACCAACCACAGAGAACACATGGAGGGACCCATGGCTCCAGCTACATATGTAGTAGAGGATGGCCTTGTTGGACAACAAAGGGAGGAGAGGCCCTTGGTCCTGTGAAGGCTCAATGCCCCAGTGTAGGGGAATGCCAGGACAGGGAAGTGGGAGTGGGTGGGTTGGTGAGCAGGGGGACGGGGGATGGGATAGGGGGTTTTTGGAAGGGAAACAAAGGGGATAACATTTGAAATGTAAATAAAGAAAATATCTAATGAAAAAAGAGAAAAAATTAGTATTTGTTGTAAAGATTACCTTTTCTTATTGAATACAAAATGGCGTGAAGCTGGGAGTATAGCTCAGGTTGCCTGCATGTACAAAGCCATTCCTAGTGCCACAAAAAAAGTAATAATAATAAAAACAAATACAACTGACTGGGCAATGGCTGTATGTACCTTTAATCCCAGCACTTAGGAGGCGGGGGGGGTGGGGTTGGGTGGGGTGGGGTTGGGTGTGGTGGGGGGGTGTTCTAAGAATTTAAGATCAGCCTGGTCTACAGACCTCGTTGTAGGACATCCAGGGCTACACAAAGAAACCTTGTCTTGAAAAAACTGAACCAAAATGACTACAACAAACAAACAAAAAATGCAGCTGGGCATGGTGGCCAATGCCTGTAGTCCCAGTGCTTGAAAAGCAGAAGCAGGAGGACTGTATAAAAGCGTGAGATCAGCCAGGATTGCCAAAACAAAAACATACATTTATGGACTTTCAATTCCATTCTGTTGTTCTATATGTCTATCCTTATAAGGGGAATACATGGATTGGGTCTTGTAGTTTTATTACACATGCATACACACCAGAGAGTCTCATATATCTAGGTGGATCATGAACTCCCTATGTAGCCAAAGTTGATCTTGAACTCCTCAATCCTCCTACCTACACATCTGGAACTCAGGGATTACAGATGTGTACCACCATGCCTGGTTTATTTGGTGCTGGGTACTGAACTAAGAGCATCATACATGCTGGGCAAGCACTCTGCCAACTGTAGCCAGGTGCACATTTGTTTGTTTTGAGACACAGTCTCACACGAATCCATCCAGCCTGAAACTCATTACAATCTCCCAGCCTTGGTCTCCCAAGTGCTGGAATTACAGGCGATTTTTAACTTTTTTAATATTTTTTTCCAAGACAAGGTTTCTCTGTGCACTCCTGGCTGTCCTGGAACTCACTTTGTAGACCAGGCTGACCTCGAACTCATGGAGATCCACCTGACTCTGCCTTCCAAGTGCTGGGATCAAAGGTTGTACACGACTATTGCTGACTAACTATGTGCTTTTTCAAATTTGTTTTGGCTATTCTGAGGCCTTTGCATTTCCACATCAATTTTAGGACCAACTTAACAATTTCCACGAAAAAAATCCTGCTTTTTAAAAAAGTTGTGTTGACAACAGTGAGTACCCTAGCAAGGACTGATTCCAACTGGCAGTGGCAACAGTGATGACTGATAATCTGAGCCAGCAGCAGCAGGGGACACTCCTGGCTAAGGGCCCCTCATGCCCCTATCAACAATAAGAACACCAAACAGCCAGGTTGGATGACAAAAGTCTTTAACCCCAGCACTTGGTAGGTAGAAGCAGGCATTTCTCTGAGTTCCATTTAGTCAAGGCTCCATGGTGAGACACTGTCTTGGCCTGAGGATGCAATGTAGTTCAGTGGTAGGATGCTTGTCTAATATACCCAAGGTTGTAGGTTTGATCTCTGGTACTACATTAAAAAATCATCCACATCTTCTAGAATTACCCTGTGAGAAAGAATATACATCTGAGTAAATGTGAACTATTGTAGTGTTGACTCTCTGCATGTGGTGCAACTGATTGCTAGAATCTTTTCTCCTTATAAAACAGGAACTCTATACCCAGCCTTACAGGGCTTCCTTCCTTCCTTCCTTCCTTCCTTCCTTCCTTCCTTCTTTCCTTCTTTCTTTGAGGCAGGCTTTTGCCATGCTGTCCAGAATGGCCTGGAACTTGTTGTTTAGACAAATGTGGCCTTGGGATTCATGACCCTCTACCTTAGTTTCTCTAGGGCTGGAATTACAAGTATGTGCTCTCTCATCCAGCTTGCCTAGCCTCTTCCTCTCCATTCTCTCTTCCCCTCTTTCCCTGTGATAGTGACCTAACCTAGGGCTTTGCGTATAGCTAAGCATACAATGAACCATGTATTTATGTGCACTGTACCACTAAACTACATACCCTCAACCTGGTTAAGATTGTTTTGAATCTGTAGATGAATGCGAGGAAATTGTAATGTAATAATATAGAAACTTCTCCCTTCTGGGGTTTGCTTCACTCATGCTTAGGATTCTGTCATCTGTCACCAAGGCAGTACTCCCCACCTCTCTAGACAACATTAAAGGCAATGTTCCTTTAGACCGAGTCTAAGCCTAGTGTTCATATGTGGGTGCCCTGTTTTCTAGTCAGGGACCCACTTCAAAGCTGAGGGAACCAGAATGACTTACATAAAGTCCATCTCTGCTCTGTAAACAACAAAAAATGTTTGTGTTGAGATGGCTATGCAGTCGCTAATGGTTTGTTTGTTTGTTTTCAGTTTTCATGACAAGGTTTCTCTGTGTAGCCCTGGCTGTCCTGGAACTCACTCTATAGACCAGGCTGGCCTCGAACTCAGAAATCCTCCTGCCTCTGCCTCCCAAGTGCTGGGATTACAGGTGTGCATCATTTGTTAAACATTTATTGTTTGTTTGTTTGCTTATATTGTGTTTGTGTGTATATACATATATATGCCATAGTGTGTATGTGTGTGTGCAGGTCAGAGGTAAACTGTTAAGAATTGACTTACTCTTAGCATGTGGATTCTGGGAATTGAACTTAGTGGTCAGATTTGGAGGAAGGCATCTTTACCCATTGAACATCAAAAAGCATACAGTCACTTAAAAAAAAAAGGAACTTAGCTATAGCCAGGCATGGTGATGCTTACATTTAATCCTAGCAGTGATAGGAGGATTTCTGTCAGTTCAAAGCCAGTTTGGTCTATATTGTCAGTTCTGTGTCAGCCAAAACTATATAGTGAGATCCCATCTTTTTTTTATTTTAAATCTTTTTTTTTTCAAGGCAGGGTTTCTCTGTGTAGCCCTGGCTGTCCTGGAACTCATTCTGTAGACCAGACTGGCCTTGGACTCAGAAATCCGCCTGCCTCTGCCTCCCAAGTGCTGGGATTACAGGCATGCGCCACCACTGCCCGGCTCATCTTTAAAAAAATGAAACAAACAAAAAAGAATTTCATTTCATCTGGGCATGGTGGCACATGCCTGTAATTCCAGCACTTGGAACACTGATATCAAGAAGAGCAGAGGTTCCAGGCCAGCACTGGCCATAGAATGAGATGCTGTCTCAAAAATAAGCGAGAAATCATCTGGCGTGCTGGCACCCACTTGTAATCCCAGCACTTAGGAGGTAGAAGCAAGATGACCAGCAGTTCAAGACCATTCTTGAACTATATAGAGCAAGTTAAGGCTACCCTGGCCTACAGAATACTGTTTCAAAAAAGAAATAATAAAAGATAGAAGGGTTAGATGATTAGAGAGGTAGTTTAGTGGTTGAGAGCACTTGCTGCAATGGATCAAACTAAAGAATATCATCCCAAGTGAGGTAACCCAGACCTAGAAAGACACTGATGGTATGGTATGTACTCACTGATAAGTGGACATTAGCCACAAAGTACAGGATAACCATGCTACACTCCACAGACCCAAAGAAACTGGGTAATAAGGAGGGCCCAAGGGAGCATGTGTGAATCTCATTCAGAAGGGGAAACTAAATAGACATCAGGGGTGAATGGAGAGAGGGAACTGAATGGGAGAGGAAGTGTTGAGGTTTGGTCTGGCACCCAAGGTCTAGTTGCTTCAAAGATTAGGGAATCCTCACATAACCAAGTGGTGCTATGTGACCTTGCTTCTTAATTTAAAACTATTGGTTGAATACAGATGCCTACAGCCTATAGTTGGGCAGAGGAGAGTTAGGCAGAGTTTCATTTTCTGGGCTTGGGGTCTGAGGCAGAAGCACATGAAGGAAGAGAGAGAAGGTGGAGAGAGAAGACTGCTGAATGAATCATGAAAACATGGCCATGAGGGCTGCCAATTGTAGTAAGAGCAGATGGAACGGGGCAAGTCATAACCTGGGGTTATTGGCAGGGAAGTAGACATAAAATCATAGAGGGTAGATAACTGCCTATCTCTACTGCTGTTAAGACTTATTATAAATATAAAAGTTTTGTGTCTTATATGGGAAATAAATAATCGGAGGTAGGGTAGAAATCCCTGACTGAGATTAAATAATTACTACAACAGGGGTGAGAAAGGGAACAGGGATGGGGAGCAGATGTGGGGAGAGGGTGGAGAGGACTGGGAGTGAGACTGGAACTCGGTGGGGAGCATATCTGAGACTAACTGGAGACCTGGGATGGACGATGCTACAGGGATCTTATGGGGGTGACCCTAACTGAGATTCCTACAGTGGGGGAGATGGAGACAGAAGTGTCCACCTCCCATACCCAGGTGGGACTTTCAGTGGAGGGAGGGCGACATCAACCCACCGACAAAACTTTCAACCCAAAAATTGTCCTGCCTACAAGATGCTCAGGAATAAAGCTGGGGTGGAGATTGAGGGAATGATCAACTAATGACTACCCCAACTTGAGACCCATCCTATGTGAGAGAGCCAACCCTTGTCACTGGGCCCATTGGTTAAACCACCAACCAAAGAAAATCCAGGGACTGGACCTAGGCCCCCTACACATTTACAGCAGATGTGCAGCTTAATCTTTATATAAGTCTCCTAACAGTTGGAAAGGGAGTTGTCTATGACTTTGATGCCTGTGATTGGATCCCCTTTTCCTACCTGGGCTGCCTGGTTGGGCCTCAGTGGGTGAGGTGGTGCTTAGTCCTGCTGCGACTAGATTTTCCAGGATAGGATGGTACCGAAGGGGGCTTCCCTTTCTTTGAGGAGAAGAAAGGGGGGGTAATAGGGGGAAGGATTTGTAAGGATGGGATTGAGAGGAGGGAAGGGGGAGGTTGTGATCAGGATGTAAAGTGAATTTTTAAAAATATTGGGAAAAAAAGAGCACTTGCTGCTCTTTCAGAGGACCAGAACCCACTTTGGGCAACTCAAAACCACCCGTATTTTCAGCTCTAGGGAATCCAATGCCCTCTTCTGGCCTCTGTGGACACCTACACAGGCATGATATACACACTACACACACACACACACACACACACACACACACACACACACAACAGAATAAGATAATAATTTATTTTTTAATATATGTGCATGTGTACCTGCTTGTCTGTTCACCATATACATGCAATGCCATCAGAGGCTAGAAGAGGACAAAAGATTGCCAGGAACTGTAGTTACAGAAGATTGTAAGCTGCCCAATGTGGGTGTTTGGAACTAGATTCAAGTCTTCTGCAAGAGCAATAAGTGTTCTTAACCACTAAGCTATCTTTCCAGCCCCAATGAAAATAAACCTTTAACTTAAAAGGCAGAAGCTGGTCTCTAAATTCAAGGTTAACTTGTTAACATAGTGAATCCAGGCTAGCCAGAACTACATAGTGAGACCCTGTTTCAAAAAAAAAAATCTTAAAATAAAAGAAAAAACAATTTTGCTTTAGGGTCAATAAATAACCCAAGAACCTGCATTCAATCTAATTTGTATTTAAGATTTATTTATTTATTATATGTAAGTACACTGTAGCTGTCTTCAGACACACCAGAAGAGGGTGTTAGATCTCATTACAGATGGTTGTGAGCCACCATGTGGTTGCTGGGATTTGAACTCAGGACCTTTGGAAGAGCAGTCAGTGCTCTTAACTGCTGAACCATCTCACCAGCCCCTTATTTGTATTTTAAACCACAGTCCCTAAACTCTTACATTTCAAAGAAATTACTGGAGCCTTTTCCACCTCACTGTGCAATATTACACAGCAACTCTTCATTTCTACTTCTCAGCTCAACTATGACTCTGTATGTGTGAGAGAGTGTTTGTGCGTGTGTCTATGCCTGCTCGAGTGTTTGTGTGTGTGTGTGTGTGTGTGTGTTTCTTCCACATCTGAAATGCAGTACTCATGAATACATGAATACATAAATACATAAATAAGTTAAAATGTAATTTTAAAAATCTCCCAGCCATAATCAGAGATGCTTCCCTTTCCAGTTGTGCCAGCCATGCCCCCATAAAATGGGGCTGTGGGTAAGCCTGGAGACCATTTTCTTAATTAGTGATTGATATAGCAGGGCCCAGCCCATTGCGAGTGGTGCCATCCTTGAGCTGCTGGTCCTGGATGCTATAAGAAAGCAGACTGAGTAAGCAATAAGGAGCAAGCCAGTAAGCAGCTTTCCTCTGTAGCTTCTGCTTCAGCTTCTGCATCCAGGTACCTGCCTTGTTTGAGTTCCTGCCCTGACTTCCTTTGATGATGAACTGTGATGTGGAAGTGTCAGCAAAATAAACCCTTTCCTCTCAAGTTAATTTTGGCCATCATGTTTTATCACAGCAATAGAAACCTTAACTAAGACAACAACGAATGGTGGTTGGTGAATGCAGAGACACATGTGTTTGCTCAAGGTGCTGAGAACAAGTGATAGTTGAGTGCTTGGCTCTCATCTAGACATTTAGATTATCCTCTCTGAGGCTCAGGGGCTAGGAAGAATGTAATTCCCAGAAGCTAAGGGAAGGGCCATGTGAGTAATACTGTCTTTAGGTATGACACAGCCAATGCAGCCTGGACCTCACTGCAGATGTGCACAATGGGCCTAGATAAGATTAGACCTATCAGCAGTCAATTATGGATTGGGTAGGGGCTCACAGATCCCAGAGAGGGACAGTCATTGTCTTTAGTTGTGGACCCATTGATGAGCCTATCAGGCTCTAGTGAATAGTTTCAAACCCATAGAACTATCCACAGATGGCTCTGACAAAAGTGGAGCTCATAAAAAATGACAAAACAAAACATTAACAACAAAACAATGAATTAATGTAAAGACTTGTGGGGAGGGGGATGATAAAGGTTGGGGACATTGCCTTTTCTTTGAGCACTGATAGTCCCCCGTGGAGGCCCCACCACTGAGACCGTCGGCTGCCAGATTCTACCTACATCCATACTACTCTGGAGGTCAGGCCTGACCTCTCAAGGAACATGAGTGGCCGGCCCCTGAGGAGCTTCAATGCCCAGGCCCTGCCCCTTAGACATTCCTAAGGGTTGTAACCTTTCCAAAATTCCCAGACCCTCTAGGGAGGAGAGCGGCCAGGCCCTGCCCTACAGGAGAAGAAAGCCCAATAGCAGAGACTCTATATAATGACAGTCTTCCGTTCAGTTCTCTGCTGCTTCTCCCAAGAGCAGAGGCAGGCACCCTTCCTTCTGTGGTTTTTTGTGTGAGGCTTGTTTTGTGTTATATAGTTCTTTCTGCCTCAGAGCTGTAACATGGGAGATTAAAATAATTGGACTGTCTCATAAATATATGAAATTTTCATAAAAAAAAACAAGCTGAATAAATGTTGAGAGAGAGAGAGAGAGAGAGAGAGAGAGAGAACACAGGTTATGTTTGTGGCCATCTTCTCCTTTCCCCTCTCCCCTTCTTTTGGCCTACATTTCACCCTATTCAGTTATTTGCTGAAGAGCTTCTGCTTCTCCTGGTCTGGATGAAGCCTTGTGGGTACCTTGTTTCCTCTCTCTCTCTCTCTCTCTCTCTCTCTCTCTCTCTCTCTCTCTCTCTCTCCCCCCTCTCCGTCCTTCTGGACTGGACTTACAGATCACCCCCTTGCTCAATCCTGCCAAACCTGGATTCCATGAGAACACTCCAATGTCACCTAAAACTGTTGTTCTGAGGCAACTCAACGTTTTTGAATCCTGATGGCTGTCTACAGGGGTTGTGTAGTTATTCTAAAAAGTGCTAGATTATTAGCTTCTTAGAGTTTAAAGGATGGAAATGAGAGAGGGTGATTTATGTGACTCAGTAGTAGAACCTTTACCTAGCAAGGGCCTGGATTCATTCTCCAGCCTCTTCCTCATGCCCACTCCCCCATCCCCTAAGCTAGGTTGTATTTTAAGGGTAGAATTTAAAAGTGAATCATTTGTTTGATTTTAGAATGTCATACTGAATTCTCTTTCTTTGTGATGTAAATTTGTTAATTCATTTTCCTTGGATACCTCCCTATACTTTTTAAAATTTTATTTTTTGGTTTTTTGAGACAGGGTTTCTCTATACATAGCCCCTGGCTGTCCTGGAACTCACTCAGTAGACCAGGCTGGCCTCAAACTCAGAAATCCACCTGCCTCTGCCTCCCAAGCGCTGGGATTAAAGACTCCATGCGCCACCACTGCCCTGCGCTCCCTATGCTTCTGAAATAATGCAATATACATGGTTTAGACACCCTGTTTCTTGGGGTGCACAGATCTTGCTGAGTCATTCTGGTCATGTAAAGTTAAGTCAACTGATTTATTTTCCTTGAGTAGCTCCTAGTGTTTTTGAACTAATACAATATACACACTCTTTGGGGAGTCGGTTACTTTGATCATGATGAGTCATTCTGGCTTTGCAACTATGAGCTACTAATTTGTTTTGCTGGTGGAAAATCTATATTCCTGAAAAACAGCAAGGTTCATACTCTAAGTGATAGGTTTCTCCAATTACAAAATGAATCAATTGAAGCTGAATCAGAAGTCTTAAAGTCAGTTGATTGAGAGGCAGCTCTCCGGATGAGTTCACTGATCTCACAGGTCAAGGTCAGGGATGTCACTGGGCCAGGCTAAAGCAAGAGGGTTTTATGTGTTTTGGAGGTGAATACTTTGATCTAGGGGCTGGGATTATGCCCATATAAAGTAAAGAAGGTGGGCACTCATGGGCCGGTAGCTGGAAATGCGGAGACAGGGAGAGATGAAGTGTTAATGGGTTTTCTTCCTGCAGGCTGGGTTGGGGAGTGGGGAAGAAAAGCAAATGAGAGTTTTTAGCTTGTGCAGGGGCTGAGCAGGGGTCTCAAGCAAACACTAGGTACTACTTTTCAGTACTGTCTTTGTCTTTATACTCAGGATCCTTTCTTGTGTTTAAGGACTTGGCATTACCCCATCTAGATCCTAGGGAGGGATAATAGGCTTCATGAAATAAGAGAATACAAAGACATAAGGGATGAGCAGTGAGGGAAATCCTTGTGTAGACATCTCCAGAAGCCTTGGGCTATTTAAAGGGATGGAAGTTTCAATGTGGCTCCCTTACAATTTTTACTTTTCCTAGAAAAGTGAGTCAGGTTCATGAATTAAGAGGTGGGCAGAGAGTTGGAGGAATTCAGAGAAGCGATGACAAACCAGAAGGCCAGAGGAAATAGAAAAAGTTAAGAGGCCACAGCCGAGTTGCTTAAACACTAACCAGGAATCTTCCAGTTTTTACATGCAAACCAATTTCCCATGAGTTGTGCATCAGAAGAGCTCAATGTACTCTTTTGATTTCACTGGCTCAAATGCTGCATCCTCTTGCCCCAGCCTTGTTAGTTCTTATAATGCAAGTACACATTACCACCATTGGCTTTCAACTTCTTAAAACATAAAACAAAACAAAGGAGCTAGGCAGAGACTGCCTTCTAATTCCAGACCAAGTTTCTAGCATGGCTTAGTACTGTCAGACAGCCAGACATCAACAGACTGATGAATGTGTGTGTATTGTATTCTTAAACACTTGACTAGAAAGCTAAGAAAAGACAAACCAGGCTGGGCACTCACACCTGTGACCCTAGTACTTGGGAAGCAGAGATGGCTTTGAATTACTTTTTGGGCTTTCTTCCAGGATGAAGGAACTCCAATTACTTTCCAGCATGATGAGAAAAGTGCAGTCAGTCATGGGTTGTCTAAGGATGTTGTTTTCAGGGCTAAAGATGTAACTCAGTTGGTAGAACACTTGTCTTATGTGCGTGAGGTTCTGGGTTCAAACCCTGATGTCTGAAGAATGTCAGCAAGCACTACACCAGTGGTTCTCAACCTGAGGGTTGTGAGGGTAGCAAATCAGACATTTACATTATGAGTCATTACAGTAGTAAAATTAGAGTTATGGAGTAGCAAAGAAAATAATCGTAAGGTTTGGAGTCACCACAACATGAGAAACTGCACTAAAGGGCTGCAGCATTCGGAAGGGTGAGAACCACTGCACTATACACCACTGTAATTCCAGCACTGAGGAGGCGGGCGAAGGAGGGTCAAAGACATTTTTGGCTGAATAATGTGTTCAAGGCCATCCTGGGATAATTGAAAGGCTGTCTCAAAAAAAAAAAAGTTAGATCCAGTGACAAGTTTCAACAGTTAAAGGTACTTAGTACCGAGTGTGACAACCTGAATTTGACAACCTAAGTTCAATTCCCTGCACCCACATAGTGGAAAGAGGAACCTAACTCTTGCAAGTTGACTGATCTCTATGGCTCCCTCCCCATAAAGCCAGGGAGTTTTATGCGTTTTGGAGGTGAATACTTTGAGCTAGAGGCTGGGATTATGCCCATATAAATGTAAAATAGATGAATGGATGGACGGACGGACGGACAGATGGATGGATGGATGGATAGATAGATAGGATGTAGTTTCAATCAATTACAGACTGCACTTATGGTTCTCAAAAGATTATAATGGAGCTGAAAAATCCCCACTACCTACTAATGTCACAGCTATCTTAACACTGGAGTGCAACACATTACTCCTTTTGTGGTTGATTCTGGTATAAAAAAAACTTACTGCACTGCCAGTCATAGCAAACCATGGTACCGAGAAAAACTATACAGTTTTTTTATTTTAAGATAAGGTCTCACTAGGTAGCCCCTGGTTGGCCTGGAACTCACTATGTAGATGAGGCTGTCCTTACACTCACAAAGATCTACTTGCTTCTGCCTTACTGGGATTAAAGGTGTGTACCCTCACATTAGGTGTCCATCTAGTTTTGCCTAACCGTAAAATTGCCTGCTTATTCATTTCTCAGAACATATCACTGTTGTTAAGCAATGCCTGCTGTAAGTGAAAACAGGAATTACTGCAGCAGGTGTCAGTTTATTTAGATAAAGGGGTTTTACTTTCCTGGGTATTAAAATCTTAGACCATCGTATATCTAATACAGTGCTTGAAAAAACAGTGAGGGTTTAGGTTTCATCCCTAGACAGAGAGAAGTGAAAAGTGACATCATCTACATTGATTTTTAAAAAATCATTCTGTGTATGCATATGATGGGTATGCCTCAGCATATATGTAGAAGTCAGAGGACAACCTAGTAGAGTCGATTCTCATCTTTCACTTTTATGTGGGTTCTGGGGGAATTATGTGGCAAGCACCTATACTGGCTCAGCATTATTTATTGATAGCATAAAAGGGGGGTGCTCTATATAGTAAACACACACATATATATATATATGTATATGGATGGGAAGACACAGTACAGGAAGGTGGACAGATGCTCAGTGGTTAAGAGTATATGCTGTACTTGCAGAGGCTTGGGCTTAGTCTTAGCACCCATATGGTAGCTCCAAGTAACTTCAGTTTCAGGGGATATGATACCCTCTTTTAATTCATTGGACACCAGGCACACAGCAGGTGCACATACACACAAGCAGCCAAACACTCATACATACTGGCCAAAAAAAAAAAAATCTCACTTTCAGAAGTAGGAAAGTAGTTTTGAAAAAGACTTTGGGCAGAGCAACAGAACAAAATGCCAGATGAGATCACACCATGCCATAAAATGTGTATACTGATCATAATCCTTTGTGACACCACTCACTGTTACACATATTATGAATGACACACAAACATGTCAGTTTTCCAAATCAGAAACAGAAAGAAGCCTCTAGACAGATGTCACTCATGTTAATGTATAGCTTAAAATGCATGTTGGTTAGTTAATGTAAAAAAATTCAACTCTTTTAGCTGTTTATGGCATACAAAACATAAAATTCAGACAGTGAACGTGTGCAATTGAAAGTTAATTTTATAGTTTAATTTTTAAATTTGTTGTTTTAAGGTAATATATTCTGGGGTAGTCACGCAGTAACATACAAATATAGCAAACTAGAATTTAAAATCCTGTTTTAAAACCTTTTGTTTATGTGTGTATGTGTGCAGGCATGACATGTGTCAAGGTCAGAGAACAACTTGTGAGTGAAGACAGTTCTCTCTTCCACTCTGTGGCTCCTGAGGCTAGAACTCCAGTTGTCAGGCTTGGTGGCAAGCACCCTTACCTGCTGAGCCATCTCTCTGGGCCTAACAAGCTAGGACTTAAAAATAACCAACACAAATAAAGGCATTAAAGCGGCTATTGGAAAAGATAGAATAAGTGAAACAAGTTGTGAGCTTTCAGTGTTTAAGTCAGAAAAGAGATTATTTCCTATTTCCAAAGTAATAATTATTTTTACAACGAAGTAGTGTACTTCAGCAAAACAGAACACGATGTGCTACTTTGGTCTCTCGGGAAACGTGGCATGTTAATCAAGTTTGTTAGAAATACTGATCGCTTTTAGTCACAGTCTCTTGAAAAGTTCATCAGGATATTCATTTAGAGAGAAATGGCGATGTGGGGGGTGGGGGATGGGCTTCGGTGGTGGAGCTAGAGATAGGGGAGGCAAAAAGATCTGTTAAGATCAGAAATGGTTAACGGGTGCCTTAATTTTTAACTGGTCGTAGAACCAGGGTCTTCAACTGTGTATTTGTCACCTACAGGTTCCTTACAGAGATATATAATAAATTTCCACGTCTTAAGAGTGTATTTCCATATTCTTAAATCAAGTAAGGGTAAAAAAAAAAAGCCATGACCTAGAATTCCAGAGCAGATTTGTAAAACAAGCAGACAAACAGACCCCTCTCCAAGGAACAACAGAAATTGGTGCCTTCTGTATATTCGTTCTTGCCTATTTTGATGCAAAACAAACCCGCTTTTTAGATCGTATTTTTCTACCTCTGGTGAAGATATGCCATTTTCCCGTCTCTGGGAAATGTGTATGTGAAACGTGTAATTGCTATGCAATAAGCCAAGTGGAACCGTGACACAATGATTCATTGCAAATTGCCTTACAAAAATGATGCCATTTGGCGTTGATCTAGTCACTTTTATAACAGGTACCATTGGCAAAACTCCCCTCATCCGACGGTGTGCAAGATGCAAAACTGGAATTTTCCGTGTTTCCTAGCCCTCAACTTGCGCATGGTGTTTTCGCCGCAGCGCCACGGGGCCCACCTCCCGGGCAGGCGGAGTGACCCTGGCGCCGGGGGAGGTGTACAGCTCAGTCTCTCCAGCCCCGACGGCAGTGCTCTGAAGGGAAACCTCATCGGATTCCTCCTGCAGAGCCCCGCCACCTCTTTTCCCTCGTGCCCCTACCCCGCCCCGCCACTCCCGCCCCCGCTACTGTAGCAGGCCCACCTCGGGGGCAACGCACGCAGCTGGCGTGGGACAGCCCTCCCTCTACCCGGTTCCCACACCGGCTCCCGTTCCGTGGCGCCGGAAGTGACGCGCCTGGGCTGAAAGATGGCGGCATTGGCGCTCGACCAGGGGGAAGGTAAACACCCGCCAGGCGGCGCGCTGGCCCCCACGGGGCGCCTTCAGGGGCTAAGGGGGCGGCCCGGGCCTGCTCTCTAACCACGGCTTCCCGTTTCCGCTCTCTCTCTCTTGGAGAGGCTTGCTTCCGCGAGCTAGAGACCCTGGCCCGGGCCCCTAGCCCGTGGACCCCGCCCCCCTCCGGGCGGCTCCCGCGGCCCGCAGGGGGCGCGAGGCCCGGAGCGGCCCCTGGCTCTTGGCCCCCCACGCCCCGCCCCTTTCCCGCCCCTTTCCCGCTTTCCTCCACCCCCGGCGTGGGTGATCCCGAGGCTCGGCGCGCTTTGGGGCAGAAACCCGGAGACGCCGTCGCCTATGTCGTTACCGCTGGCGTTTCTATTGCCCTCAGCCCCCTTAGCTGTCCCCCAGTTCGTGGCCCTAAGTCGGCTCCCCTGCCGAGCCCCGTGGGGTGCCGCGACGTCCCCCGGTATTGGCGAGGCTGGGCCCCGGCCCCGACGCCGCGCGCATCACGTCTAGCCCAACTGTTTGGACTCGCCACTCAATCGCTGTCTTCTTTCCCAGGACTGCTTCCAAGGGGGCCTCGGGCTTGCAAGCTCGCCCCGCGCCGGAGCGCTCCGGCTGGGCCAGGGAGCGGCCCCTTGTAGAGGTCCGTGGAGCCTATCGCAGTCCATCCCGGCGCTCGACCCTCCCACCGTTCGGCCACCGGCCCACTTCTTCCTGATGCAGACTGCCGTCCACTAGAGGCTGGACAGGACCCCCGAGGTACGTAGCCGCCCCTGGTCGCTGGCCTGCGGAGCCCAGGCTTTGCCCGCGGCCCCAAGGAAGGCACGGGTTCCGTGGCCCTCACCGCACTGGCTTCACTCAAACATTTTGTAGATGCTGGGAGCTAATTTGTCTTTGAGTTTACTTAAATTGTTTGAAATGTAAATTTTTTTCTGGTGGGGGGGAGAGGAGGAAAAAAAGGAAGAAGCATAATTCAGCCATTTTTTGCAGCATAGAGCTGCAGGTACCATGATTATTTCCCCACTAACTGGTTCCTTCCCTTTAAAAATCCTGTTTGTGCCTGAAATAGAACTATGCGAAATGTGCGGCATAATGCGTGGAATCAGAATGTCTGGGTCCGACAGGGTGACTGAGAAAATCTCGTACTGAGGAAATCTCGTACGGAGCCTTAGTTTCTTATCTATGCAATGTAGTCAATAATAGGCACATCAGAAAGGTAGTAAGGACTATATGAGGTCATATATATGAAAATAATCTATCACTGTAAAGTGTTGTAGAAAATGTAAGGTCATTTCTTTAGGTAACCTTTCCTTGAGTGGTTAATGTGGCTAACTGTTGCTGTCCCTTAATTTCTATATTATAAGTAAATAAGGAATAGCAGAACAGTGCAGTGATGGATAGCTGTTTAATAGTCAGTGTTGGTTGGCCTTCCCCCTACAAAATGCGAACTGCTTATTTAAATAACGGTATCCTTTAATTCAAATTTAATGTTACTATAGGGCTTTTCATCTTTCTAGGCCTCTCATCCCCTTTTCTTATTCAGAATATTTAACACCTTATATTTATTTAGCCTTTTTTTATTTTTAGGAGGTTCACTTCCTTTGTCAATCTGATTTACCTTTGTCATTTTAAAAGTGTGTTTTTTAGTGTATAGGATCTAATTTCAGTGTTTGCTTTTCGTATCTACAGAACAGGATGACTGAATGCTTCTATTCATTTGAAAATGGTTTTTGAAGAGCTTACACATGCATTCATGTTTCTCTAATGCTCAATAAATCTAAAAATGTACAGGGAATTTCAACTTTTTAGCACTTAATGCAGTATTTGTGGAATTCAGTTATTTTAGATCACAGCACTTAGTAGGTGCTTTGAGTCCCAGTTCGACAGTGGTAAAGGATGTTAATTAATACTCATTACTACCTTTAATTGGCAAAAAAAAAAAGATAGTAAATATTTGTGCCTCGAAAATAGAATTTACTTTCTAGAATTTCAAAACTGTAGAATGTTTTGGCTTACAATAGTCAATTAAAAATGAAAGGAGCATTTTGGAGTATATTATTTTTAGTTGTTAAAAATGTTTTTTTCCCTCTGAGTAGATGTTAAAATGCTAATTCCCTGGTCTGATGCCAGTGGTCTTTCACAGTATGCTTGTGTGTTTTGTAAAAAGACAGAGTAATGTAAGGTGGGCAGGATTAAGTTGGAAAAGGAACAGCTAACCTTAAAGTGGCTGCTTTTGTATTTTGGGTTTATCCCTTGTTCTGAAGATAATTTTCAAAGATCACTACTTTATTGGGCATTTCTGAGTTTGACCTCTCTGTCTTGCTTTGGGTTATCATGGAACCAAGACTGGCTTGACTGACTTCAAGGGTGTTCAGAAGGCCGGGATTTATACTTGATTTAATGATGTATGTAAACCAGCATTGTACAATATAAATGAATGGTAAAATTTGTGCTAATAATTTAAAATTTTAATTTTTATTTACTTAGGACAACATATACCAACAAGTAAAAACATATGACAAGTCAAGAGAGATGGGAGAAAGGAAAAGATGTTATATTTTAGTACCTTTAACAGTTTCACCCTGATTTTGACCCTGTCCCTATGATGTTGGTGGCCCATTGTCAGGTTTGGGGACTGAATGTTACATGAGGACAATGACTCTTGGTCTGGGTGGGGGATGTGCAGTAGGTTATTTGTTGTCAGACATTTCCTCAGAACTAGAGTGCTATAGCTCATTTAGGCTTTTTTAAAATTGAAGAACAACAAAAGCTGGCCATTGGTGAAGGCTTGTAGAAATAGTGGTTTATTAGGAAGGGGTAAAACGAAGAAGACCTTAGCTCCATAATTTGATACCATAACCTTAGGTCAGTAACTTAACCTCATAGTTTTGAATTTTTCATCTTTAAATTGAAAGTGGTTATAGAACATGGAAGTTTGTGAAGTAAATTTGTCTGTACATCGGGTATTTACTATGTGCCACACACTGTTCTAGGTGCTGAAGACTCAATTTAGTGCTAATAGTTTTAACAAGGGTTTGCTTGTTTTGTTTTAGATTTTTCGCTCCTCCAGTCTTTCACTATAAGCCAGGTTTGCCTTAAACTTGGGGTTATCCTTGTGCCTCAGCCTGGCACAAAAAGTTAAAAGTTTGGTGGCCCATTTCTACAGTTCTAGCACTAGGAGGTGTCTCGGAGACAGTAGGATCAGTTCAGAATCTTCCTTAGCAGAGACAGCGTGGAATATGAGACCCTGTCCTAAAACAAATTACTTCAGCATTAAATATAGGGAAAAAAATAAAGCAGAGAGCGGAGATGTAGATTCTTTAGAGGGGTTTTGTAATTTTTGTTTTTGTTTGTTTGCTTTTTTTTGAGACAGGGTTTCTCTGTGTAGCGTTGGCTGTCTTGGAACTCACTGTGTAGACCAGGCTAGCCTGGAACTCACAGAAATGCACCTGTTCCTACCTCCTGAGTGCTGAGAATAAAGGTGTGTGCCACCAAGCCCATTGGGTTCTGTTATTTTAAGACAGGCTTGGGAAAAGGTCTCAGTGAGTTGACTCTTCCCTAGTGATCTAAAAAAGGAGTCATAGATATCTGGATAGAGTGATCCTAGCCAGAGAGGTACAGCAAGTGGAGTGAGACTGATTTTCTAGGAACAGCAGCAACAAAAGGGAAGGAGAGAGAGTGTGTCTGTCTGTGTAGTTGAAGGAGTTTATCATTGTCATTTTAGGGACCATTGGAAAGGCTCTTTTAAGTCATTTCTGCCCTAGGTATACCTTGTATTACTGTTGGCATAAAAGTAGATGACCATGGGGCTGGAGAAATGACTTAGTGGTTAAGAGCACTGGTTGCTCTTCTAGAGGACCTGGGTTTGATTCCCAGAATTCATGTGGCAGCTCACACCCACCTGTAGTTCCAGATGATCCTAAACTCTGATGGCTTTCATGGCCACTAGGCACTTAACATGGTACACAAACATCTGCAGCTAAACATCCATACACATAATAAAATATTAAGAAAATTTAAAGCACAGATGATGTTTTAAATCTGAAGGTCTCCTAGATCTTTAATTCAAACACGTGAGAGGCAAAGACAGGCTCTCTGAGTTAAGGCTCTCCAGTGCTACAAAGTGAGAAACCCTGTCTCAAAATTAACAATGTGCTGCTCCTAATAAAATGTAAGTAGATGTCCTATGGCTTTTTGTTTTTTGATTTCCTTTGTATTTTTGAGACAAAGTTTCTACATAGCTCTGGCTGTCCTGGAACTCACTTTGTAGACCAGGGAGATCTGCTTGCCTCTGCCTCTCAAGTACTGGGATTAAACCAAGAATCAAGCTCAGATCATCAGGCTTGACAACAGGCTTCTTTACTCACTGAGCCATCTCATTGGTTGTAGGATCCTTTAAAAAATTACAATTGTCTGTCTGTCTATTGTGTTTGCATACATGTGTATAGGCCACACAACATGAGTGTGGAGGTCAGAGAACTACTTGGAGTAGGTTCTCTACTGCCATGTGGGTCCCAGGGATGACACCCAAGTCATCCTGTTTGACTGCAACCACCTTTACCCACTGAGTAAGCTTAGTTTTCTCTTTAATGTGAGATCCTTAAAGCTCATTGGGCTGGGGTATATTTCATTGATAGAGCACTTGCACCCCATGTGTGAAGCCCTGGGCTCTGTCTGCAAGCATTGAGGGAAAATTCTAGCTAAATAATTGAAACAAATAAGAACAAATTGATAATATTTTTGAATTTAGTTAATACTGCATCGTGGACTTGCAGGAAATCTGTATCATAACAGTAGGAGCTTCCAAAAGATTCATGTTAGTTATATAATTCTTGGGGGAGAATGAAAATACTAACAGTACATGATTTGTGATTTCGTGTTAAAATGCAGCTTAGAAGATTTGGGATTTTATTTCCCAAATGAGACTGTTCCTAGAATTCTCACTGGATGCAATCTCTAAAGGCCAGGGAAGCTGTTTTCCATGACATCACTCTTGGGCTACTTCTTGTAGTAAAGGAGTATTAAAGATGAAAAATAGCATTGAAACAGGTGGGTTTTTTTCTTAGTTTTCTTACATTACAGGATGACTAAGAACTAAACATGCCTGTGAAGTAAACTAATTTGGATAATAGGTACAGTCTTGAAGCTGGAGGACTAGTTCTTTCTTAGTAGTTTAAGTCATCATTTGCAATTTAGTACTGAGCTATAAAAATATTTTGATGACAAGAGTTTCACTATCAAACAAATATACAGTCCTTTCTCCCACATTCAGCTGTGTTCTTTCCCAATTTGGGTAGTAGTATGTATTTAAGGGTAAAATGAATGCTTCTTAGAACTCAAAAAAAGAAAAAAACAATCCAAAACATATTTTGAGAACTTGGCTGCTTTGAGATTGTTAAAATTAATGGATAGGTTATAGAAATTGTGTGAGATTTTATGATTTGGAAATTAATTCTATTTTTTAAATAGTAAGCTTCACATTTTCAATATGCAAGTATGGCATTTACTTCATAGGTGTCATTTTTGGTAGAACAATTCGATGGTGAAGGCAGTATGGAAATGTTTACAGTTTTCATTAAGGATAAACAGTAACTGAGAATCTAGCTTTTATACTGAACAGCTTACAGTTTTGTATGAGTTTTCAGGCAGCTTTGGGAGGAATATGAAAGCAATTACTATGTATGTCACAAACATGGAAGTTAGTTGATTTTGAAAGATCTATTTAGTTGTCTAGAATTTTGCCGTCAAATCAGAATGGTAGCCTTCTAACTAAAAGGGAAGCATTTAATTTCTGTGCCTTTAATTTCCTTCCAGTTTTACCCCCACCAGACTTCTTTCTTTACTGGTCACTAGAGAGTTTGAATTGTTAGAAATTTCAGTGATATAAATAGCTGTAATAGTCTTCCAAGGTTTGCTCGCTCTCTCTCTCTCTTTCATGTGTATGCTTACATGTATGCATGCTTCGTGTAGTCAATTATCTTCCTTTCACTGATACTCTTTATATCTCTTAGAATTTACTTGGATTCTAAAGAACTTTGGTTTATGTGAGTTGTATTGATTTATGTAGAAACCAATACTAGGGAATTTTAAAATACTCGTAATTCTTTGGAAAAGTAGCCTGGGCTATAGAGTGAGTCCCTATCTCAAAACACACAAAACAAAAGTACTTGATCATTAGATTATTTTGCTGACCATATTTTTACAAATATTTCTGTAACGTTTGGTCTTATTGAATACTGAATACTCATTAAGTGAAAACATCTGAAAATCAGAAAGTAAAGGTGACTTGGGAGGCAGAGACAGGTGGATTTCTGAGTTCGAAGCCAGCATGGTCTACAGAGTGAGTTCCAGGACAGCAAGGGCTACATAGAGAAACCCTGTCTGGAAAAACCTTAAAAAAAAAAAAAAAAAGAGAGAGAGGTAAGTTTTTGAGAGGGGCTCTGAGTATTGAATTTAGGAAACTCAGGCCTGCTAGGTAAGTGTGGTACCTCTGAGCTACATTACTAGTCTTTATTTATTCCTAACTTTTTGTTAGCCCTGAAGCTTTCTAAGTATTTTGAGAATAATTTTGACCTTGACAAGTCCTTTCAGGTGACTATGAGTCTAGTTCTCTCTAGACCATATATCATTTACTCAAAGGCATGAATCATTGTTTCTCCTACTCTACCTGTGTGTGTGTGTGTGTGTGTGTGTGTGTGTGTGTGTGTGTATTATGTATGTATGTGTATGTCCTGGGAATTGAACTCTGAATCCAGGGCCCTCTACCACTGAGGTATGGACTCTCTAGTCAGCTCACCTCCCCCATGCTTTGTCAGTGCCAAGTTGATAAAACAAGACACATTGTTCAGTATTTCTTTCCTGATAATATAAGCATGCCTTGTAATTTAGGTTCATTCCTCTTTTGGAAAAAATTAGTTTAAATTCTGAAGGCCAAGTATAGACTATGTACACATTAGGTTTATAAGCCATAATTTGCCCTCATCTGAAGATACATTATGAGAAATGAGGATATAGAATTTCTTAACATTTACCATTTTGTGTGTTAGTAATAATTTTCTCAAAAGCCCCTTTTTAATTGGATTTTTCCCAGTCCTCATTCATCATAGAGTTAAATAGTTGAGTTTTGTGTTATACTTCTTATAATTACTACTTTCTTTCTAAAATTGATATAGTTCTGTAGGGAATTTTATATAAGATTTTATATCTTTTTTACAGTCTTAAATTTGCTTTTCCTAATTATTTTTTAATTTATGTAAATGTGTTTTTGTATTATAATTTTCTTTTTTCTGTTTGAGTTTAAACCTTGCCTTTCTAAGTCTTTTTTTTTCCTTTGTAGTGTCCAGGGTATGGATTGTGAACAAGTTGGTTTTGTTTCACGTGTTCATTTGTAAGTTGGTTATTTGATGCCTTAAATGTTGATATTATAAGCCTATGCTGTTTAGTAGAATATGTCAGATACAAAATGCATTTTTAAAATTTTGTTAGCCATAGGTTTTTTTTTTTATGATGAGAGAAACAGGTAAAATTATTTTTTAGATTATTTTAAATTCTTTATTTTAAAAGATCATAATCTCATCTTTTTAAAGTTTTTATTATTATTTAATGTATACGAGTACACTGTAGCTGTTTGTCTTCAGACGTGCCAGAAGAGGGCATTGGATTCCCTTATAGATGACTGTGAGGCACCATGTGGTTGCTGGGAATTGAACTCAAGAATCTTTCGAAGAGCAGTCAGTGCTCTCAACTGCTGAGCAATCTCTCCAGCCCCCTTAAAATTTCTTTTTTTATGCCCCTCTTACCTTCTATTATTAAGGTATGTACCCACTCTTTTTAACACTTAACTAGATGTGTGATCTTGAATAATGTCTGTTCATCTATAAAACTTAGTGTCTTCATATATCAAGTAAGTTGTAGTTGGTCTAGGTTCTGAGAATCTAGGCCTTGATTCAAAGTGTTGTTGCTAAGGTTTCTATAAGGTTAGCAGGATTAGATTTATTATTCAACTTCTAAGTAAAAGTGTCAAGTTTACTAGTGGCACCAAGAGAAAGGATGCAGTACTAATAGTGTACTTCAGGGCCATGTACCATGCTAAGTGCTATGTATGCATTAAGTCATTTAATGCTCAGAGCATCCAATAATGTAGATTCTATTACTATTAGTATCCTCATTTTACAGATGAAGACATTAGGTCACAGAGAAGCTAAATAGTTTGCTCTAAGGTCACAGAGCTAGTTGAGGTAGAATTTTGATTTGATCTTTTGAGCGAGACTCTAAATCTGACTTTGACTTATGCTTTCATTGAGAGACTGTATTGTGGCATCAGTTCATCATGGAGTATTTCATAGTTTTCTGCTTCTATACATGCTATCTATACAACTGTAAGTTATGTATTCTTGCCTAAAGCTATTAATCTTACCTTAAAGTGCATTGAGTGGAAAAGAAATTATTGCATATGCCCTATCAAAAATTACTTTGAGGTTGATTTAGATCTTGTATTTAGATTATATATCTTGGTGTAAATTTAAAATATCTACATTGTTTTGGTTGTTTGTTTGTTTAGTTTTTCGAGATTGGGTTTCTCTGGGCAGCCCTGGCTGTCTAAGAACTAGCTCTGTAGAACAGATTGTGTTGAATTTAGAGATTACCTGCCTCTGCCTCCCAAGTGCTGGTATTAAAGGTGTGAGGAACCACTACCCAACTTTAGTTTTAATATGTATGTAAGAGCATTAAATATCTATACAGTCATATAAAAGCAGAAAATCAAATGAGAATATTATGCCTCAGAAATTCAGAGATTATATCTAATGTTCTCTATTTCTTTCTTACTCTCTTTTACAGAGACAGAAGAATAAGAAATCTTAAGTAACAGATATTTCTGTTCTAAGACTGTTACTTAGAACCCTTTGCTATAAGTACAAGTCAGCTCAGGTAATAACAAGGGAGACTATTTGAAGAACATAAAGATTTATTTCCGATCTGGATCTGGGGACTGGAAAATGAAGGTGTTAAGGAGCACTCTTTGTATTCTTGTCTAGGTATTCTTCTTTCTCAGTTGACTGAATTTCTATGATAATTAGGCCACAAGTGGATGCCTATAGCTGCTTTTTGAAATGTTCAATTCTAGTAATACATAGTCAGCATACATCTCTTCTTCCCTTTCTCCTCTCCCCTGCCTTTCTAGATTTGTTGACAATGGTGTTCATCTTGATTAATATTTCCCAGGTAGATCTGACCATATGTGATTAGGACTGTACCCAAAGAGGAGCCTACCTGCTAGGAATTCTAGGCAGGTTGGGCAAACAGGATGGCACCCAGTACTCAAAACAGGTGTGCTCATCTTTGGATTTGTTTGTTTGTTTTCTTTTTCGAGACAGGGTTTCTCTGTGTAGCCCCGGCTATCCTGGAACTCTCTGTAGACCAAACTGGCCTTGAACTCAGAAATCTGCCTTCCTCTGCCTCCCAAGTGCTAGGATCAAAGGCGTGCGCCACCACTACCTGGTGTCTTTGGATTTTTTGACAGGGAGTTTGTCATTGCTTGATTGCCATATGATATTTCTGCCGTAGTTAGGTATTTTGATCACTTTTTTTTGAAACAAATATCACACTGTAAGCCAGGATGGTTTGCAACTTGTAGAAATCCTTCTGCCTCAACTTTCCAAGTAGCTCGGATTATGGGAATGACCCACCAGATTTGGGTTTGGATTACTTTTTGATATATCCTGCAAGAGGATCATAAGCTAAGGCAGGCCTCAAGTGCGTAGCCTGTCCCCCAAACAAAAATACTCCCCCCCCAAAGAAGTATACTACCTCTTTGATTTTTGCTGCATAGGGATTGAACCAGGCTAGGAATTGAACCTGGAGACTTGCACATGCTGAGTTGTATTGTATGTGATGTATCTCCTTTAAATGTTGTCATTTAGGGGCTGGAGAGGTGGCTCAGTGGTTAAGAGCACTTGTTGCTCTTACAGAAAGTGAGTTTGGTTCATAGAACCCACATGGTGGCTCACTAGCACCTGTAACTCTAGTTCCACTGATTGAGTGCCATCATCTGAACCAGGCATACGTGTGATGCATACACAGACATACATGCAGGCAAAACATTCATACACACAAAATAAATAAACATAAAAAGATTTTTATTTAGATGCAGTTTTTCATAAATGTTCATGAACATAGCTGTTTGAACCTTTTTTAGGTAGTAGTAACTATTGGATCACTTTACTTATAGTGTTGAAGATTGATAGTAGGGCTTTGTGCATGGTAGGCAAGCACTGTACTGAACTCCAGGCCTTAGAGAAGAGCTCTGTGATATGAAGTAAAATTCATACATGCATATATATTATATATATGTATATATTATATATATAATAATTTAGGCAATGTCAAAATAACAGATTAACAAAATAAGAACACTATAGTATATGAATGGTAATGTCTAGGCTTCTGTTGTTAAATTATTATTGAATGTGACTGGTATATCTGAATTTATCAGTAATAATTGGTAACCATGACCCATAGAAAGTAATGAAATACCAGAATTTTTATCCAGTTTAATTTGTTATGATGTTTTACTTGATAATTATTTTGAAAATTGATAATTAGCATTATGGTAGCCTTATACTAATCAGAAGGTTTGATTATCTAGATACTGTGCTGTTTGAGGTCACTTTTGTTCCTGGTATTTTATTTTTATACATATGCCTTACATTGCTTGGAAAATTCTGAGCTAATTAACTTTACTTTAAAAAATGTTTTAGACAAGCTGGGCATTGTGGTTCAACACTTTTTAATCCCAGTGCTTGGGAGGCAGAGACAGGCAGATTTCTGTGAGTTTGAGGCTAACCTGATCTACAAAGAGAGTTCCAGAACAGCCAGAGCTGTTGAACCCTGTCTTAAAAAAACAGAAAGTAAAGAAATAAAAAATTCAGACAAAAAAATTGGTGATTAGTAAGTAGCCTCGGTTGACTTTCAACCAGACTGGCCTCAAACTCAGTCTTTTTGCCTCAGCCTCCTGAATGTTAGAACTTAGGTATGTACTTTGCCTGCTGACTTTAATCTGGAATGTGTGCATTAAAATAATTCTGATAAATATGATTATGTCATCTAGAACAGCCCCCCATAAAGCCCTCTGTGTTCTATGTTTCTCAAAATTGCATATTAAAAAACATTTTTAAGTGATCTTGCAGAGCTTTAATCCCAGCACTTGGAAGGCAGAGGCAGGCAGATCTCTGAGTCTGAGGGCCAGCCTGTTCTACAGAGCAAGGTTCAGAACAGCAGAGGCTACATAGAGACACTGTCTCGAAAAAAAAAAAAAAGATTTAAAAATATTTAAAAAAATTTTTTTTGCCTTTCTTAAATTTTTATTTTTTGAACAAGGTCTTACCATGTAGCCATGTTCAGCCAGGAGGCAGAGGCAAGTAAATCAGAGTTCAAGACCAGCCTGATTTACATAGTGAGTTCCAGGCCAGCCAGGGCTGTATAGTAAGCCCCTGCCCCTAAACAAAAACCTGGTTAAAATTATAGAATTCTAAATTAATGACATACTAAATAAATATTTTGATCTGAATTTCATTTAGTGCATAACTGTGCTATCTTTGATTAGTGAACATTTAATGTGGTAGAATCGATAGGCCTTAAAGATGGTTTAAGAGATTAATGGCATTGGGTATAGTAGTCCATGTCTATAGCCATATCTCTTTGGAGACTGAAGCAAGAGAATTGCTGTGAGTGTGAGGCCAGCTTGCACTACACAATGAGTTATAGAAGTTATAGGCCAGCATGGCTATAAAAAAAAAAAAGACATGGGAAGAACTGTGTTCTTAGAATATCTCTCTTGATAAAATGGGAAATGTAAAAGAAAAAAACTGAGTAGGGGCAGATAGGATTAGAATTTCGTTTAGGTATATTGATTTTGAAGTCCCAAATACAGTGTACAGAAGTGTTTGTCACACAATTGATTTACTATATGACAGAATGGAGGAAAGATTGAAATATGGAAAGACCATTAAGATATTTGTGAAAGTAGATCTTAGAAACCATGGATTTAGACACAATTGTTTAGAGGGACACAGTGTTTAGATGAGAGAAAGGGGGCAAGAACTGATTTACAGGTGACACCAATGCTCAAGGGAGTAGTTTGAGAAAAATGAATGAGAATGAAGGAAGAGTAGCATAGGAAGAGATTCAGAATCATGTGTGCTATTGACAGCCATGAGCCAGTGGCTTACCTCATGCTGCATAGAGTGTCAAGAAAAGAGAGACCAGGCAATCAGGCTTTTAAAGATTTTTTTTTTAAACAGATTTTTGTAAAAACAGTGATATCTTTTGATTGTCAATATATTACAAAAACAGATCAGCAGTTAGTGAAACTTCCTGACATGCCACCATGCCAAGAAAACCATTCTTAATACTTTTGGTATATTACCCTTTCAGACTTTTTTTTAAGATCTATTTTTATGGGGGCTGGAGAGATGGCTCAGCAGTTAAGAGTTAAGACTGTTCTTCCAAAGACCCTGAGTTCAATTCCCAGCAACCACATGGTGGGCTCACAGCCATCTGTAATGGATCCCATGCCCTCTACTGGTGTGTCTTAAGAAAGCAACAGTGTATTTATACATAAAATAAATAAATGAAAATAATTTTTTAAAAGATGTTTTTATGTGCATAGATATTTTGCCTGCATGTATGTCTGTGCTAGGGTGCCAGATCCCCTGGAACTGTAGTTATGTGGGTGCTGGGTATTGAGCTAGGGTCCTCTAGAAGAGCAACCAGTACCCTTAACCCTTGAGCTCTCAGACTTTTTTTTTAAGAGTCAGGATCTGGTCTAGCCCAGGCTAGTCTTGACCTAGCTTTGTAGCCAAGGATGACTTTGAACTCCTATTCCCCTCCTACACCGAGATTGCAGGTATATGCCACTCCACCTCGCTCAGATGTTTTTCTTACTAACATTCTTTTGTTATATGAGCTCAAGCCAGATTCAACACTGATTAAATAGGTTAAAAAGTCAAGAAGTTAAAAGATAGTGTCATAGATAACATATTGAAGCAGAAAGAAATCTAGTGATCACCTCCTCATGAGAGTAGAGGAGTGGTGACTTAGTGACTTGAATGTTGCCTTTTCCTCCTTAACCATATCTATTCTACAGAGAAGATTCCTGACTGGCACATATATCCATATGTAATATAGTACCTGTCACACAGGTGCTTTTCCTTCATTAAATATCAGGGGAGCTATGGTAATAGAATAGTGAGATTGGCAGGTGTTGCCTCTAGAAGGAGGAGATAGAGTAGGTGACAGGAGGCAGATGTTACCAGTTGCTTAGTTGGAAAGACTCTTGGTCAAAACACCCAACCAGAGGGAAAAGGAATTGAGATTAGGTCCCAGCATTGTCACTTGGTAGGGTTTCAGAGCCATAGATGTCTACTTCTACATCTTTTGATTGTGTTCTTCAATGCCTGGCATGATCCGTAGATAATATTTCAGCAGAGGGCTCAAACATAAAATTCCAAAAAACATGAGGAATTTTAGACAGTTTTCAAAGTGGCTGTATTGCTGGGCATGTGGCGTACTTTTATATTTCTAGGATTTGGGAGTCTGAAACAGGAAGATGCTGTGAGTTCAGGACCTGGACTGTAGCAGAGTAAGACTCTGAAACCCTGTCTGAAAACCACCTCGACTTCAGTGGCTATAATCGAGAGATTTGTCCCTATCAGTTAAGCTTAGTTGGGTAACATCTTTTTGATTGTGTATCAGTACTCACCAGTAGGGAATGGCCTTTACAGTTGTTCAAAGAAAAAACTGTCTACAGACACTGAAGGTACTACCTTAAGAGTAAAAGACAGATCAGCATGGTTTTTATTTAGTTAGAAGGCATGTAGGACAGGCAAAGAGGCAAGGAAAATGGAGGCCCTGGCAGGAGTTGTTGATCTAAGAGGAGAAAGTGTAAGATGTAAAAAAGTGATAAGGTTAAGATATGATAAGGCAAGTAAAGAAAGAGGAGGAAGGAAGGTCACTAGCTATGGTGGTAGAGGCTTATGATCTTAGCACTTGGGAGGCCTAAGAGTCTTCAACCAGTGTGCACTATATGATGAATTTCTTTCTTTAAAAGGAGCAGTGTTCATTAGGAAGTTGATAGTTTGGATTTCAGATGTAGACTAGTTCTGGATGAAGGCAGGTCTTAAAGGTTTATAGTGGAATAAGGACAGTATATAGGAGTTGAGAGATACTAGGGGCTGTGACTCAGGTTTTGTATGTGTTGTCTTTTGTGAATGCTGAATAGGTACATATAACTCAGTGAGGCGCCAGCCAGATGGGAGAGCCATTGATCAAGAAATGTGTAACAAGAGACAACAGAAGATGGATTTTTATCTCATTAAAAGGCCTAGGTTTTATTTATGAAAAGGATGGTTAAAAGTTAAGGAAAGGATTAGAAATATCTCTATGCCTTGAAAGAGTATTTTTTTCTAAGAATACTGAAGGTAGGAATAGAAGCAGGATGTCTGGAAAGTGGAAATTTGAGGAAAAATTTAATTTAAATGAGGATGCAGAAGGAATTTTGGACCAACATATACATGTAATGAAATTTGTACATAATAAAGGAAGGTTCCACAGGACACATTGGAAGGAATTGTGGGGGCATTCAAGAGTGGAGAAACCGTTAGAGAGGAAGCTAGGAGCTGTGTGAGCATGCAAAGAAAGAGCAAGATAGAAGATGTCCTGAGATGGGTATTAGTGGGAAAAATTACTTCAATTCATAAATAGACTAGACTAAGTTTATTTTTACCTTATTTGGCCCTAATTTATTTTTCTTATTTATATTTTTGTGATGCTTGGAATTGAACTCAGGGCCTGCATTCTAAATACACATTTTACTTCTGAGCCATAGATCTGTTGTTGTTTGAGATAAGGTCTCACTGTGTAGCTCTGACTAGCCTGGAACTTGCTATGTAGGTAAGGCTGGCCTTGAACTCAGAGAGGTACACTTACCTCACTTGGTGTTGGAATTAAAGATATGCTTCCATGCCCAGCCTCCTAGATCTCATTTTAATTGTTCTTAGATTCAGTGCTGTTTTTGGTTTTTCAAGACAGGGTTTCTCTGTGTAGCCCTGGCTGTCCTGGAACTCACTCTGTAGACCAGCCTGGCCTCGAACTCAGAAATCTGCCTGTTTCTGCCTCACAAGTGCTGTGATTATAGGCATGCGCCACCACTGCCTGGCTCCTTAGATTCATTTCTTAACTATGAGAATTTTTTTTTTACTTTTCTTTAAAATTACATACTGTAAATATAAAACATTATTCATCTGTTTCTTAAAAAATGAGGTTAATAAGGTAAGTATAAAAGAAAAGAAGTGTTCTTAAAACTCACTACCTAGGTTCGTCATTTTGGTATCTGTTATTCTAGACTTTTTCTCATCTGAACAAATACATATATATTTTACTTTTGAAAGTATATTCAGAACATTGTGGTAACATTTAATAAACATCCTTTGTTAGACTAGGCAGATTGTTATCACCACTCTTATCTGTTATGCTTATCTACCATTAGGCTGTACCATATTTATTTAATAATCTGTTGTCAAACTTTTTGTTTTAGAATGTCTTGTAATGTAGCCCTGGCTTTCCTAGAACATACTGCAATCCTCCTGCCTCTGCTTCTTGAGTGCTTGGATTATAGGTATGTTCCATATGCCCCATAAGTGTTAAACTTTTGAATATTTTTTGTGGATAGGGAAGGTCTGTCTATGTAGCCCAAGACAGGAGCTTGCTTGGAGCTTGCTCTGTAACTCAGGCTGACTGAATTCTCAGCAAGCTTTGTTTATCACCTTCCCTCTGTTCCTCTAGCCATCTCCATTCTTCCTTTTCTCCCTCTTTCATCATTCCTAGGCTAGTCTAGAACTCTAGATTTGAGTGATTTTTCTCTTTCAGCCTCTCCTATAGTTGGAACTGCAACTGCATGCTGCTGTGTCAGATACTTTATAATGGTTTATTATACATAACGCTAGGAAGAAGAATTTGATCTCTACAACTTGGCATGTTTATCCAATTATTTTCTTTGGGATGAATTTCTAGGCATTTTTGAGATTTTTGCTTTCTATTTATTGGTTTTTCCTTAACCGTTTGCTTATGAAATCTTTTGTATTCCTAATTTTGAAACATGAATATATTTGAGGAATTGTATTAAGTCAAATAGGCGAGTATTGTTTATAAGTTAACAGGTTACCACCACTGTTTAATAGATCTGTCTTTAGTAGAGTCTCTTTTCTAGGTAGGAAGCAAAAAACATTAGCTTGGAAACTTTCATAGAAGGTTGCCTTCTTTTTAAGGGTTTATGTACTTAGGACTTTGCTAGTAGACCTAATATATTATAAAAACTGTTATAATTCTTAATAATACCTTCTCAATGTATGGTCATGATTAATACCATTTTCTTTAATTACTTTTTTCCAGGTGATTCATGGCAGGGGACGTGGAAGGATTCTGTTCCTCCATCCATGACACCAGTGTCTCTGCTGGGTTCAGAGCACTGTATGAGGAGGGATTGCTTCTCGATGTCACTCTGGTTATTGAAGACCATCAGTTCCAGGCCCATAAAGCCCTCTTGGCCACCCAGAGTGATTACTTCAGAATTATGTTCACGGCAGACATGAGGGAACGAGATCAGGACAAAATTCATTTGAAAGGTCTAACAGCTACTGGTTTCAGCCACGTTCTTCAGTTTATGTATTATGGAACTATAGAACTAAGTATGAATACTGTTCATGAAATCCTTCAGGCAGCAATGTATGTTCAGCTTATAGAAGTGGTGAAATTCTGCTGCTCTTTTCTCTTGGCCAAAATCTGCTTAGAAAACTGTGCGGAAATTATGAGACTGTTAGATGATTTCGGTGTTAATATCGAGGGAGTCAGGGAGAAGCTGGATGCCTTTCTGCTAGACAATTTCGTGCCACTAATGTCCAGACCTGACTTCCTGTCCTATCTGAGCTTCGAGAAGCTCATGTCTTATTTGGATAATGATCATCTGAGCAGGTTTCCAGAAATAGAGCTGTACGAGGCTGTGCAGTCTTGGCTGCGACATGATAGACGACGGTGGAGACACACAGATACCATCATTCAGAACATCAGGTTTTGTCTGATGACTCCATCCAGCGTTTTTGAGAAGGTTGGTGCATTTGAAAGCAATAGACAGGACTCCTCAATTTAATTAAAGCAGATGTTTTTATAGATAAGGTTCCCAGAGTTGGTCAGGAGTCAAAAAAGGAGTAGTTTATAAGAATATTTTCTATATAAGATGCTGATTTTGTTATATCTTATGCATTTAGGAATTTTAAAAATACATTTTGTGGGTGAAGAATAAGTCAGGTAGGTAGTAGAATAGTTCAACTTTTCAAGTACCTTTAAGGTTGGATTATGATGTAATACAAATATTACAAATTTACTTTAGCTTTTCTTAATGTGAAGTGGGCTAGATTATTTTTAAAAGTTAATTTACTCCATGCTAGAATTGGCATTGAGGATTTTTATAGTTCTGCACATGCATTTTCTTATTTAAAATGCAGTATGGGCACATACAGTAGCTCTTGATAGCCAGTAGGCCACAGAGTGATAGTCTTCCATACTCTTGCCTATATCTGTTCCCCATTTTACTGTGAATACTAAAGTTAACCATGAAAACAATTATTATGTCTAAAAACATTTTGACATTTCCAAACTAGTAGACCATAAATCTATGTACACTCATAAAGCATTTCTGTGTACATTCTACCATATAAGTCTCTTTTCAAAAATACTTTCTTTAAAACAACCTTGGCCTTTTTGCATAAAAGCATCTTCATTTCTATATCAGAGTCTCACTTGCCCAAAGGAGAGAGAACAGCTTCAGTAATTGCTTAACTTAATTGGTTTCTAATCACATGGTTCCCTCTGGGACTCTGTTTACCTCTTGCATCTTTCCTTCTTTCAAGAAATCACACAAAACTTGGTTGACAAATACTCATTATGCTAAAGCACCCAGCTTTAGTTACCAGATCTTGTGGAAAAAAGTTCAATTATGCCATTTTAAAAATAAACAAATTTGTGCCTTTAAATAACACTTAGGAGCCTGGCATGTTTTTTTCCTTCTGAAATGCTATGAAATGTCATTATCATCTTTAATACAAAACTCAATTTTATGGAATTTTATCTTTATTCTCAGAATTTATTAATATGATAAATAATTAAAACTAAAAAAATTACTTATTTTTGTTCAATAGGAGCCATTCCCACATCAACTATGTAAACCATTTGCTGCTTAGGTTTTGTTTTTTTTTTCTACCTATACTATTGTTTTTATTGCTCTCTTTCCCTGGGATTCATGTTTTGTCTTTATACATTAAATCCAGATGCTTTCTCACCACTAAAACAGAGCACCTTGTCCCCCAGTTTCAATTTATATAGAAGTAGAAAGTATTTGTGAAATAGAAAATAAAACTTCTTTTCTTGTGGGACAGTATAATGGTTGACTGATATCAGTTAATTTGTGAATGCAGAGCTGCTAGGCTCCTCTACATTTCAGTTATCAAGATAGGCAGTTATAGTGGCTAAAAGGCTATTGGGTAGTTTAACAGTTGAACTTGCTGATTTCTTTTTGCACCTACAACATAACAGTGGTTATCACCATTTGCTAGGCATTTGGTTTTATCATTTTAAAAATGTTAAGGCTTCCTTCTGGAGTTACTTTCTTAGGAAAACTTAAGACCCCATTGAGGAGAAAAATTTTCATTTTTTTTTTATAATTATAAAATCTTTCACTTCTACTTGAGTAAGCTTGCCTTAATAGTGTGTAAGATTTAAGTTTAACAAACCAATTTGTGACTTTTTAAATGTTGAGATGCATTTCAGTTATGACGATTAGAATCCTTCTCTTTAGAACTACAACTTTAGAAACTAAATTGATATGGACAATTTGGTTGGCAGATAAATATTTTAGATAAAATGGTATATGCCTTTGATCTCAGCACTTAGGCAGAGGCCAGTCTGATCTGCACAGCAAGTTCCTGAGACTGTGTAGCTAAGGCTATACAGAGAGACTCTTGTTTCAAAGATTTTAGCATCATATATCTTATATTTTAAGCTTCTTAAAATAGTATTCATATATTTTTCTTGTATTCAAAACATTGCAGGTCTCAAACAAGGCCATTTTCTTTTCTTCAAATGAGGCTTTTACTCTATCCCAGGCTGGGCTTAAACATGTTCTAGAGTGCAGTCTGGCCTCATACTCAAGGCATCTTCCTGCCTCAGTCTTATCAAGTGCAGAGATTGTATGTACATGCCACATCTGTCAGGGAATCTTAATATGGTCTTATTTTAGCTTTTATGTGTTTTAAACTTTCTGTTACAGGCTTAGGTAACCATACAGAAAAGCTGAAAGAATAGACTGATCATTCCAAAACAAACATACCATGTAAGCTAATAGTTGTTAATATGTTTGCTAGATAGGTAGAGATTGTATAGTCTTTATTATGTGTCCTTTCTTCATCCCAGAACTGGTTCAAAGAATGTTGTAGTCATTGTGACTGTCATCCCTAAAAGCTTCGGCTATCATTTTCCAAGATTAAGGTTATCATCCTACATAACCAAAATAGTATTGTACTCAAGAGAATTAACAATATTACTTTAATATGTAACATCCAGGCCATTTTCTGTCATTTCAAAGGTGCCTTTTTTAGTTGCTTTTCATTAACTATAATTTAATCAAGGTTTGCACAGTACATTTGGTTGTCTTTGTTTTAATTTTGAATTGTTTTTCCTTTTTCTTGTTTGTTATAAGGATGTTCAAAAATGAAAAGTTGAATGAATAGTGTAATGAATACTTGTATAGTGTACAGCTGTTGCCTAGATTAAAAAAACTGTTACTGTTACATTTGCCATATTTTTCTAGCCTTTGAAAATAAGTTGTAAACACAAATACCTCCTAAATACTTACTGTATTTCTCATATGAGTAAGGACTTTTCTTACCTAATACAATCTTATTTTTTCCTTAGGGGCAATAACACTAAGACCCATCATCAAATTGCTAATGCATATTCAAGTTTTTGGGTTGGCCTCCAAAATGTACTAGAACCCAGTGTTTATGCATTGCTTTTGGCCATCTTGTATATTTAAACTGTCTTAATCCACAGCAGCCCTCACCTTTCTTTTTGAGAAAGACAAGACTGCCCATTAATGCGTTGTCTCAGCATTTCACATGCTGGGTATATTCTAGATGTATCTGATTATTTCCTTGTGTTGTTGTTTATTTAGTTTCTTTATACCCCTTGTTTCCTATTAACACATCTACACTTAACATCATGGGTTTTCAGGAACAATTAACAGGAAAATATGGTAATCTCAGAGGAAAACTTGGAAAACCACTTAGGTGTTCAGATCAGGCTTAGAAATCGTCAGTCACCACTCTCTTTGTATTGCAACACCAAGCAGCTCATTTCTCTGACTAAAATCAAAAAAATATTTAATCTATTCCATGTTGTTTTTTTTTATAGTAATAAAATTCCCCTCCCTTAAAACATGTAGAATAATAGTGGGCAGTGGTGGTACACACCTTTAGTCCCAACACTTGGGAGGCAGAGGCAGGAGGATCTCTTGAGTTGGAGACCAGTCTGGTCTACAAATAGCCAGGGCTACACCACAGAGAAACCCTGTCTTGAAAAACCAAAAAAAAAAAAAAAAAAAAAAAACCTTCAGTTTTTTGGAGTTAAAACTAGGTGAAGTTTTAAAATTGAAAGATTCATTCTTAATAAAAAAACCAGCCTGAGACATCAGTCTAGCTAAATGGTAGAGTATAAGCTTAGCATGCATATACTATGTTCAGTCTCTAGCACCATCCAGATCAGTGTGTAACTGTGACTTGAGCTCCAGTGTTCGAAGATTAAGACAGCAAAAAGGGGGCTGGAGAAATGGCTCAGTGGTTAAGAGTAATGGGTGCTCCTCTAGAGGACCTGGGCTCAATTCCCAGCACTCACGTGGCAGCTTACAACTGACTGTAATGCCAGTTCCAAGGGATTTGTGGAACCAGACATGCATGTGGTGCACAAATATGTGCATGCAGGCCAAATACCCGTACACATGAAATAAAATTAGTGAATCATTTTTAAAAGGCAACAAAAATGATGGTAATTATCTCAGATTTATTTTGGAATTTAAGATTAAACCTTAATCTTAAGACCTTATGGATGCTAGCTAGATGCTGTACTATTAAACTATATCCCCAGACTTAAATAATTTTGAGATTGATTACATGTTGAAATTGTCCTTTGGGTATATTGAATTAAATAAAAGAAAATTTTACCTTTTTTGCTTTTAAAGATGTGGCTACTGGGGCATGTAAAGTTGTATCTTTCAGCTTGCATTTGTCATTTGGATTATATTTTTATAGCAGAATACTGCTCTAATGTTCAGGAAGTGAGTTTTCATTGGCAGCTCTCAATAGGCATATAGTAAACAGCCTTTTTCACATATTTAACCCTCCCCCTGTTCCTAACTCTCACCCTTTGGTTATGGTTATATACAGTAAGTGTTAAGTCCCAGACCTAAAGATTTTATGGAGTGGTTAATGAATATAGCATGTTTTTTTCAGGATCCTTTTTCTGTCTTCTGGAAAATAAGCACCTATACAAATCTTTGGGGAGGAGCTTCTTCCTGAAACAGTAGCTTTCAGATCTGACCATTGGCATTTTAGAAGGGAAAGAGGCATCAGTCTGTTTCTCAGGGAAGAAGAGCTCCACCCCATCCAATCTCAGTCTCAGGAATCTGAATGATGCCCTCTAGCTGTGTTGAAATCACTAGGCAATTCTACCACATTATTCCCCATAATCCCTTCTGAATTTTTCTCAGCTCAGTACACTGCTTCAATTTGTGTTGTGGCCAGTCACCACAAGGCAAGGCTTCCATATTCTCTGAGTTCCTCAAAGGCATCTGTACTGTTTATTGTAACACTGTATAACACACACACAGACAAACATACATGGTGTTTTGTGTGTGCATATACATGTGTGTTTGTGCCAGATTTTGCACTAAATAAATGTTTTCCACATGGATAGAGTCCAAATATTATCCCCATTTTATAGGGAAGAAAACAGATTCAGAAAGGTTAGGAATTTTATTCCAGATCAAGTGGCACTGTCCAGACTGGAATCCAGGTCTGCTTACTTCTCATTTCAGGATCTTAAAGTTGCTAGACTAATAGAGTCCCTGGAGGTGCATAGTGCATGCTGATTCACCTTGGGTCATGTAGAAGTTATTAATAGGAATTTGAAATTGTAAAGTGTTAGCATGAACAATAACAAAAATTAAGAAATTCATAACCCTGAAAGAATATAAGGTATGAAAGCACATTTTTACTATATAAAAATCTAACAATTTCAGAATCGTCTTTTTAATTTAAATTTTTATGATGCTGGGTGGGGGTTGGACCCAGGTCTTCACATTATAAGAAGCACTCCATTACTGAGCTATATCCCAAGTTAGATCTTGTCTTTTTAAAACATAGTTGTTTAAATTATGATTTGTTTTTATCTGTATCAGATCCTTAGTTTTGAAACTAAACTGTAATTTCAATTTTTACCTAAGCATATATCTTTGGCATGTATTTTTTTTACTAGCTTTGATGGCCTTTGCATCCGTTAACAAAAAGATAAGGCCTGTTATCACAATGAATTTCAGTAAAGATTTACATGTTAAAAAAGATAAAGCCTGTTATCACAATGATTTTCAGTAAAGATTTAAATCATTTAAACTATGCTCTTTGTTTTAATTTTGTTTTGTGACAGAGTCTCATTTGGCTGGAACTCACTGTATAGCCTAGGCTAGGTTTTGAGCTTAAGTCTGTCCTCCCACCTTTGCTTCCTAAGTGTTACCATTACTATTGTGACCCACTCTACTTGACTGGCTTTTTGTTGTTGTTTTCCTTCCCTCCCTCCCTCCCTCCCTCCCTCCCTCCCTCCCTCCCTCCCTCCTTCCCTCCCTCCCTCCCTCCTTTTTCTTTGAGACAAGGTTTCTCTGTGTATCCCTGGCTGTCCTGGAACTTGCTCTGTGGAACAGGAACTTGCTCTGTGTAACAGGCTAGCATAGAACTTAGATATCTGCCTGCCTCTGTTTCTGGAGAGATAGGACTAAAGGCATGTGCCACCATGCTCTGCTTAAAGAAAAGAAACAATACTGGGTTTGTCAGATGGCTAACAATCTAAGTTCTATCCCTGGGACCTAAATGGTGGAAGGAGAGAACTGACTTCCAAAAGTTGTTTTCTGACTTTCACACATGCCCATACATATATAAATAGAATAAATTAAGTAAATGCATTTTTGCAAACTTACACTTTATACAAAAGATCTTATTGGTAACAAAATTGTTAAATTATTGATTAGAAACACATTTGTTGCTTTTTTAAAAAACATGGTGACATAGGTGGCTCACTCCTGTGATTCTAGAACTTGGAAAGCTGAGGCAGGAGAATTGCCTTGAGTTTGAGGCCAGCATGAGCTACATCTTGTTTCAAAAAACCAGAAAATAATGACAAAATAGTCCAGTGCCATGTTATCATTTTTTATTTTGGTGGTGCTGGGGAGTGAGCTGGGGCCTTCTGTGTGCTAGGCAAATGCAAGTCCATTTTTTAACATTTTTGAACCTGAAACATCCTCGTAAGTTATAAATGTTCATAGGTAAGACTCAGCATGCTGTTGGCCCTCTTGATACTATATTAAATATAAATTAACGTCAAAATTATTAAGTCCTATGAAGATAGAAAACCAGATTAATTCAGCTTTCTATTTAGTTTTAGAGTTGATTGAGTGGTTGTTTATTAAGGAATAATAATAAAGATGTATATAGATGTATTCTGACTATAGCTGTATTCTGCTTTAAGTAAACCCATCATGTTTATTTTAAGTACTTTGTTTTATGAACTACCTTATGATATTCAGACTCCATAGTGTGCTGTTTTTCCTTGTTGATTAAGCATGATTTACTGTTTTACCCCCAAATTGGATTTACATAAAATTTAAAAAATTTTTGGGTGCTAGGACACCCAAGGGCATTTACTCTACCACCGGGCTATGTGATGAGTCCCTATAGTTTTTAAAATGCACAGCTAATGTTTTTAAGGAGAAAAGGCCATAATGTATATTTATTATATTATAGAACTTAGAATAGTACTTTTTTATCACTTACTAAATCTTTATTTTTATAAAAGTTTAAGACTAGTTATTACTTTAGGCTGGCAAGATGGTTCAGTGGGTAAAGATGCTTGCTGCCAAGCCTGATGACTTGAGTTCTTTTGTGTTGGCCATATTGAGCTTTTACATGGGTGCTGGGGGATTTGAACTCAGACTTTTGCTTTCATAGCAAGTATTCTTACCTATAGAGCCATCTCTCCAGCCCTGTAAAAAATATTTTTAAAGAAAAAAAATTGGACGTTTGGCCAGAATTTCTAACAAACTTGAGTTATGCTTGAAAAAGTTTAAAATCGTCTTCAGATATTAAATAGTATTTATGGAGCTAGAATTTAAAATTGCTTCAATGAGCAGTTAGCTCATTTAGCCCTTCAGGTAAAAACAAAGATGGGTGGATTTTCTTTTGGGAACAAGGCCAACATTAAGTGAGTTTTCTCAGTTACATCGAGTTACATCAGTCTCTTTTTTGCTAATTCTTACACTTCCAGGCCCCATAGACTTAGATGCTTGGAATTAACCCATATGCAGTTTGAAAAAAAATGACCCACAATGTTTTTTTAGGCTTTAAGTCTGCTGTGTATATACAGAGTGCTTTTTTTCCCCTACCTCTCACTTGAATTCAGTTGGGCTCACAGTTTCTTCAAGAATGTCAGAAGCCTAGATGTTGACTGCTGTTAGAGCCTTGGAAAAGCAGTGTATTAGGGGTGTGTGGTAAGTAGACTGGAATCTATTGAAAATAGGAGTTTGAAACTTGATGCTTGGGCCAGGCACGGGGTGCATACCTTTAATCCCTAACACTCCAAAGGCAGAGGCAGGCAGATCTCAGGGAGTGATAGGTCAGTCAGGGTTACGGGAGACACTGTTTTCAAAGAAAAAACATTTCAGTGTTCCCTAAGAAAGATAAAACAAAATCAGGAGGATAAGGACTTCTTTGCTGATGTGTAAGAGAAGTAACCCTTTTTAATACATTGGAAGAAATGAGAGAAAAACAGAAAATGAAAGAATTAAAGGGGACTGGATGTGTAGAGAGCTTGTCCTAGTGTGGAGACAACTCTGGCTTCATTACCATTGCTGTGAAAATTTCAAAAAAGGTCAAATGTCAAAATGACTGGAGAAAAGATTAGGAACAAGGGGAATGCTTATTTATTTGAAATCTTATTTATTTTTTTGTTTTTGATTTGAGACAGGTTCTCTGTGTAACCCTGGCTATCTTAGAACTGGTCTCCAACTCAAGAGATCCACCTGCTTCTGCCTCTTGAGTTCTGGAATTAAAGGTTTGTACCACTAGTACCTGGTTTGAAGTATTAATTTTTAAATTTATTACCAAAAAATGAAACACATTTCCCTAAGCAGCACTCATGACTCACTGTGAAGTTAAGTTTTATGATTAAACCTTTTATTTGGCTTTCTTGCTTTACTATATTTATAAATAAAATATTTATATAGTGAATGCTTCTGTAAATAGGAAAATATCCCTCAAGTTATGAGTTCTAGAACTTATTTATGCTATTTAAATATTACTACAGTCACAGTAAAAACTATTAACTTGGGCTGGAGAGATGGCTCAGCGGTTAAGAGCACTGAGTGCTCTTCCAGAGGTCCTGAGTTCAATTCCCAGCAACCACACGGCTTACAACCGTCTGTAATGAGGTCTGCTGTCCTCTTCTGGCATGCAGGCATATATGTAGGCAGAATACTGTATATTATAAATAAGTAAACCTTTTTTAAAAAAGAGAAAGAAAACAGCCTTAAAAATTATTAAATTTATTTTTATTTTATTTTTTTGTTTTAAAAGTTTATTTTTTTTGATTTTAAAGCTTTATTGTAGAAAAATAGAGTGAGAGAGGAGACGTAGAAGCCGGCCATGACCACGTGGAAAGAGGGGGAAGGGAATGGGGAAAGAGAAAGGTAAGAGAAGAGAGCAAGGGGGAGGGTGGGAGAAGATAAGATAAGAGGAGGGCAAGAGCTAAAAGTTTAATTTTTTAAAACATTTATTTATTTATTTATTTATTATATGTAAGTACAGTGTAGCTGTCTTCAGACGCTCTAGAAGAGGGCATCAGATCTCATTACAGATGGTTGTGAGCCACCATGTGGTTGCTGGGATTTGAACTCAGGACCTTTGGAAGAGCAGTCAGTGCTCCTAACTGCTGAGCCATCTCTCTAGCCCTAAAAGTTTAATTTTTATTAACCTTTCATAACTACTTAATACTGGTGCTCACTCTGCCCATAGGCTTGCTTATTTATTTATTATTTATTTATTGATTGATTGTATATTTTCTTTATTTACATTTCAAATATTTTCCACTTTCCAGGTCTCCCCTTTGGAAATCTCCTATCCCATCCTCCCTCCCCCTGCCTCTGTGAGAGTGCTGCCCCACCCACCCACCCACTCCCATCCTCCTGCACTGGCATTCCCCTACACTCGGGTATTGAACACCCTCAGGCCCAAGGGCCTCTCCTCCCACTGATGACCAACAAGGCCATCCTCTCCCACATATGCGACCTGATCCATGGGCCACTCCATTTGTACTCTTTGGTTGGTGGTCCAGTTCCTGGGAGCTCCAGGAGCGTCTGGCCTGGTGACACTGTTGCTCTCACCATGGGGCTGCAAACCCCCTCAGCTCCTTCAGTTTCTTCTCTAACATCCTCCATTGGGGACCCCGAGCTCTGTCCAGTGGTTGGCTGCGAGCTTCTGCCTCTGTCTTTGTCAGGCTCTGGCCGAGCTTCTCAGGAGACAGTTATATCAGGCTTCTATCAGCAAGCACTTCCCAGCATCCACAAAAATGTCTGGGTTTGGTGGCTATATATGGGATGGATCCTCAGGTAGGGCAGTCTCTGGATGGCCTTTCCTTCAATCTGTGCTCCACACTTTGTCTCCATATATCCTCCTGTCTCCTGTACTATGTCCAGTTTTCTGAGGAAACGCCAGACTGATTTCCAGAGTGGTTATACCAGCTTGCAGTCCCACCAGGAGGGGAGGAGTGTTCTTCTTTCTCCACATCCTGGCCACCATGGGCTGTCACCTGAGTTTTTGATCTTAGCCATTATGACTGGTGTGAGGTGGAAACTCAGGGTTGTTTTGATTTGCATTTCCCTAATGACTAAGGATGATGAACATCTCTTTAGGTGCTTCTCAGCCATTAGATATTCTTCAGGTGAGAACTCTTTGTTTAGCTCTGTACCCCATTTTTTAATAGGGTTACTTGCCTCTCTGGAGTTTAACTTCTTGAGTTCTTTGTATATATTGGATATTAGCCCTCTGTCGGATGTAAGGTTGGTAAAGATCATTTCCCAGTTAGTTGGTTGCCGCTTTGTCTTTTTGACAGTGTCTTTTGCCTTGCAAAAACTTTGTAATTTAATGAGGTCCCATTTGTCAATTCTTGATCTTAGAGCATAAGCTATTGGAGTTCTATTCAGGAAATTTTCCCCTGTGCCCATATGTTCAAGGCTCTTCCCTAGTTTCCTTTCTATTAGTTTCAGCGTGTCTGGTTTTATGTGGAGGTCCTTGATCCACTTGGAATTGAGCTTAGTGCACGGAGATAAGAATGGGTCAATTTGCATTCTTCTGCATGTTGACCTCCAGTTGAGCCAGAACCATTTGTTGAAAAGGCTATCTTTTTTCCACTGGATGGTTTTAGCTCCTTTGTCAAAGATCAAGTGACCATAGGAGTGTGGGTTCATTTCTGGGTCTTCAATTCTGTTCCATTGATCTACATGCCTGTCACTGTAGCAGTATCATGCAGATTTTATCACTATTGCTCTGTAGTACAGCTCGAGGTCAGGGATGCTGATTCCCCCAGAAGTACTTATATTGTTGAGAATAGTTTTTGCTATCCAGGGTTTTTTGTTATTCCAGATGAATCTGAGAATTGCTCTAACTCTATGAAGAATTGAGTTAAAATTTTGATGGGGATTGCATTGAATCTGTAGATTGATTTTGGCAAGATGGTCATTTTTACTATATTAATCCTGCCAATCCACAAGCATGGGAGATCTTTCCATCTTCTGAGGTCTTCTATGATTTCTTTCTTCAGAGACTTGAAGTTCTTGTCATACAGATCTTTCACTTGTTTGGTTAGAATCACACCAAGATATTTTATATTGTTTGTGACTGTTGTGAAGGGTGTCATTTCCCTAATTTGTTTTTCAGCCTGCTTATCCTTTGAGTATTGGAATTAATTTTATATCCGGCCACTTTGCTGAAGTTGTTTATCAGGTTTAGGAGTTCTCTGGTGGAGTTCTTGGGGTTAAGTATGCTAGCATATCATCTGTAAATACTGATAGTTTGACTTCTTCCTTTCCAATTTGTATCCCTTTGACCTCCTTTTGTTGTCTATTTGCTCTAGCTAGAACTTCAAGTACTATATTGAATAGATATGGAGAGAGTGGACAGCCTTGTCTAGTCCCTGATTTCAGTGGGATTGCTTCAAGTTTTTCTCCATTTAGTTTGATGTTGGCTACTGGTTTGCTGTGTATTGTTTTACTGTGTTTAGGTACGGACCTTGAAATCCTGATCTTTCCAATACTTTTATCATGTAAGGGTGTTGGATTTTGTCAAATGCTTTTTCAGCATCTAATGAAATGATCATGTGGTTTTTTTTTTCTTTGAGTTTATGTCGTGGATTACGTTGATGAATTTCCATATATTGAACCATTCCTGTATCCCTGGGATGAAGTCTATTTGATCGTGGTGAATGATCGTTTTGATGTGTTCTTGGATTTGGTTTGGGAGAATTATATTGAATATTTGCATCAATATTCATAAGGGAAATTGATCTGAAGTTCTCTTTCCTTGTTGGGTCTTTGTGAGGTTTTGGTATCAGCGTAACTGTGGCTTCATAGAATGAATTGGGTAGTGTTCCTTCTGTTTCTATTTTGTGAAATAGTTTGAAGAGCATTGGTATTAGGTCTTCTTTGAAGATCTGATAGAATTCTGCACTAAAACCATCCGGTCCTGTGATTTTTTTTTGGTTGGGAGACTGTCAATGACCACTTCTATTTCTTTAGGGGTTATGGAACCATTTAGATGGTCTATCTGATACTGATTTAACTTCGGTATTTGGTATCGGTGTAGAAAATTGTACATTTCATCCAGATTTTCCAGTTGTGTTGAGTACAGGCTTTTGTAGTAGGATCTGATGATTTTTTGAATTTCCTCAGTTTGTGTTGTTATATCTCTGTTTTCACTTCTGATTTTGTTAATTTGGATATTGTCTCTGTGCTCTCTGGTTAGTCTGGCTAAGGGTTTATCTATCTTGTTGATTTTCTCAAAAAACCAGCTCCTGGTTTTGTTAATTCTTTGTATAGTTCTTTTTGTTTCTACTTGGTTGATTTCAGCCCTGAGTTTGATGATTTCCTGGCTTCTGCTCCTCTTGGGTGTATTAGCTTATTTCTGTTTCAGAGCTTTCAGGTGTGCTGTTAAGCTTCTAGTGTATGCTCTCTCCAGCTTCTTTTTGGAGGCACTCAGAGCTATGAGTTTTCCTCTTAGCACTGTGTTCATTGTGTTCCATAAGCTTAGGTATGTTGTGTCTTCATTTTCATTAAATTTTAAAAAGGTTTTGATTTCTTTCCTTATTTCTTCCTTGACCAAGGTATCATTGAGTAGATTATTGTTCAGCTTCCATGTGTATGTGGCTTTCTGTTGTTTTTGTTGCTATTGAAGGCCACTCTTATTCCATAGTGATCTGATAGGAGGCATGGAATTAGTTCGATCTCTTATATTGGTTGAGGTCTGTTTTGTGACCAATTATATGGTCAGTTTTGGAGAAGGTACCATGAGGTGCTGAGCTGAGAAGAAGGTATATACTTTTGATTTAGGATGAAATGTTCTATAGGTATCTGTTAAATCCATTTGATTCACTGTGTCTCTGTTTCACCGTGTCTTTGTTTAGTTTTTGTTTCCCTGATAGGTCCATTGAGGAGAGTGGAGTGTTGAAGTCACCCACAATTATTGTATGAGGTGTAATGTGTGCTTTGAGCTTTAGTAAAGTTTCTTTTATGAACGTGGGTGCCCTTGCATTTGGAGCATAGATGTTCAGAATTGAGAGTTCTTTTTGGTAGATTTTTCCTTTGATTATTTATTTTTGTGTTTTAACTTTCAAATTTTATCATCTTTAATCTCATGGCTACTCAAATATTAAGAACTGTTTTTAAATTATTTTCTACTTTTATGCAGTGTTTCTGATAGTGCTCTGTCATACTGAAGTTGTAAACAAAGCAATCCAGAAACGGTTTAGAGCATGCTGGTTCATGAGTGCCCACTAACTGTTATCTTTACCATTTAAGAGATGGGAACGGGAACATCAGCGTAAAGTCCTGGAACCAATCCCTGTCTGATACTAAGAGCTGAGCAATCCCAGGCTTGAAAGGATCCACACCTAATCGGAACTTACTTTTCATCACTGCATTTTTTTTAAGACAAAGGTTTTATTTAATAAAAGGCATTTTACTTTTAGCTTTTTCGTTGTTTTTTTTTTTTTTTTTTTTAATTTTGTTTTGGAGACAGGGTTTCTCTGTGTAGCTTTGGCTATCCTGGAACTTGCTCTGTAGACCAGGCTGGTCCTGAACTCACCTGCTTCTGCCTCCCTTAAAGGTATGCACTACCACTGTTGGGTGCATCTAACTTTTTTATTTCACATAAATGTAAGCTTTAGTTCTAATCCTGAATATTTTCTGCTTCTGAGAGCAAAGCTCGGGTCCTTATGTGTGCTAGGCTAGGACTTTATCACTGAACCACACCCTTATCCCCTTGAGTATTTCATAAAGACATGGTAGTTTTCTAGTACAACACATAAAAGGCTACCCCAAATTTTACTAACAATCAAAACTTTTATCAAATGAACCAGGTATGGTGTCACTTCCTAGCACCTGTGAAAGCTGAGGTAGGAGGATGTCTTAGAAGCACTAGACCCGACTAAGCTACATAGTTCCAGGCCAGCCAAGGTTATACAGTATGACCCTCATAAAACTAGCCAATCATTACCACCACCAAAACCCCAAAATTAAATGAAACGACAGTTGTGGTTTCTAAAAAATGAGATCAATTTTAGCATAAGACCCATGGTAGTACTTTATTTTTAGATATTCACTTTAGAAGATTGGATCCTGGTAGAGAAGTGAGGATGAAATTTGTAACCAAGATATAAGCTTTCACATGTTCCTTTTTGCACCCATCATTCTGAGATGTAGTTTAGCATTTTTGGATGTAGGAAGGGTCAGAAGTATCTGTTCATGCAGCTAATGTTTCCTGTAAGGAAGAAAACATCTAAAGGAGTGTGGTTTAGAATCTCACACTAAAAAAATATTAATACAGAACATTTTCTTTGGTTTGGTGAAAATATACTAAACATTAGAAATTATTTGATCGCTGGAGGGGTATAGCTTAGTAGAAGAGAACTTGCCTAGGATATCTGTAGCCTTGAGTTTGATCACCAAGACTGTTGAAAACATGAAATAGTTTTTGTTGCTTAAAAACAGAAGATTTAGACTAGCCAGTTCTGGTAGATATTTGAAATAATAGATTTTTGAGCTAAATCTAGTAATATATTCCTCTTAACAATGGGGAAGTATCTAGTACATTACAAGTTCATTTCACTTCTCACAATTACAGGTAAGAAAAACAAGTTACCTTTTGAATTTGCTTATTTAATAAATGGATTGTATAATATTTTAAGAAGAAACAATTTTTACTCTGTTCTTTTTTTTAAAAAAGATTTATTTATTTTATTTATATGAGTACACTGTAGCTGTGTTCAGACATATACCAGAAAATGGCATCAGATCCCATTACAGATGGTTGTGAGTCACTAAGTGGTTGCTGGGAATTGAACTCAGGACGTCTGGAAGAGCAGTTAGTGCTCTTAACTGCAGAGCCATCTCTCCAACCCTTTTAAACATTTTTTTTATTATTTATTTTATTTTATTTTTTTAATTTACATTCCAAATCATTTCCCCTTTCCTGTTTCCTCCCTCCCCGAAAGTCCCATAAGCCCCCTTCCCTCCCTCTTTTCTCCATTCAACCCCCTCTCGTTACTCTGTCCTGGCATTCCCCTACATCCAGTCTTTCCAGGACCAGGGGTCTCTCCTTCCATCTTCTTAGAAATCTATTGATATGCCGATTGTGTCTAGGGTATTCCGAGATTCTGGGTCAATATCCCCTTATCAGTGACTGCATACCATGTGTGTTCTTTTGTGATTGGGTTACCTCACTAAGGATGATATTTTCAAGATCTGACCATTTGCCTAGGAATTTCGTGAATTCATTGTTTTTAATTGCAGAGTAGTATTCCATTGTGTAGATATACCACATCTTCTGAATCCATTCCTCCGTTGAGGGACATCTGGGTTCTTTCCAGCTTCTGGCTATTATAAATAAGGCTGCTATGAACATAGTGGAGCATGTGTCCTTATTGCATGCAGGTAAAGCCTCTGGGTATATGCCCAGGAGTGGTATAGCCGGATCCTCCGGGAGTGTCATGCCCAGTTTTCTGAGGAACCGCCAGACTGCTTTCCAGAGTGGTTGTACCAGCTTGCAATTCCACCAGCAGTGGAGGAGTGTTCCTCTTTCTCCACATCCTCGCCAACAACTGCCGTCTCCTGTGTTTTTGATCTTAGCCATCCTGACTGGTGTGAGATGGAATCTCAGAGTTGTTTTGATTTGCATTTCCCTAATGACTAACGATGATGAACATCTCTTTAGGTGCTTCTCAGCCATTAGATATTCTTCAGGTGAGAACTCTTTGTTTAGCTCTGTACCCCATTTTTTAATAGGGTTACTTGCCTCTCTGGAGTTTAACTTCTTGAGTTCTTTGTATATATTGGATATTAGCCCTCTGTCGGATGTAAGGTTGGTAAAGATCATTTCCCAGTTAGTTGGTTGCCGCTTTGTCTTTTTGACAGTGTCTTTTGCCTTGCAAAAACTTTGTAATTTAATGAGGTCCCATTTGTCTATTCTTGATCTTAGAGCATAAGCTATTGGAGTTCTGTTCAGGAAATTCTCCCCTGTGCCCATATGTTCAAGGTTCTTCCCTAGTTTCCCTTCTATTAGTTTCAGTGTGTCTGGTTTTATGTGGAGATCTTTGATCCACTTAGAATTGAGCTTAGTGCAAGGAGATAAGAATGGGTCAATTTGCATTCTTCTGCATGTTGACCTCCAGCTGAGCCAGCACCATTTGTTGAAAAGGCTATCTTTTTTCCACTGGATGGTTTTAGCTCCTTTGTCAAAGATCAAGTGACCATAGGAGTGTGGATTCACTTCTGGGTCTTCAATTCTGTTCCATTGATCTACATGTCTGTTACTGTACCAATACCATGTGGTTTTTAACACTATTGCTCTGTAGTACAGCTTGAGGTCCGGGATACTGATTCCCCCAGAGGTTCTTTTACTCTTGAGAATAGTTTTAGCTATTCTGGGTTTTCTGTTATTCCAGATGAATTTTTGAATTGCTCTTTCTAACTCTATGAAGAATTGAGTTGGGATTTTGATGGGGATTGCATTGAATCTGTGTATTACTTTTGGTAAGATGCTCATTTTTACTATAGTAATCCTGCCAATCCATGAGCATGGCAGATTTTTCCATCTTCTGAGGTCTTCTTCAATTTCTTTCTTCAGAGACTTGACGTTCTTGTCATACAGATCTTTCACTTGTTTGGTTAGAGTCATGCCAAGATACTTAGTATGGTTTGTGGCTATTGTGAAGGGTATTATTTCTCTTACTTCTTTCTCAGCCTGCTTATCCTTTGAGTATAGGAAGGCTACTGACTTGCTTGAGTTGATTTTATATCCGGCCACTTTGCTGAAGTCGTTTATCAGCTGTAGGAGTTCTCTGGTGGAGTTCTTTGGGTCGCTTAAGTATACTATCATATCGTCTGCAAATAGTGATAGTTTGACTTCTTCCTTTCCAATTTGTATCCCTTTGACCTCTTTTTGTTGTCTAATTGCTCTAGCTAGAACTTCAAGTACTATATTGAAAAGATATGGAGAGAGAGCCTTGTCTAGTCCCTGATTTTAGTGGGATTGCTTCAAGTTTCTCTCCATTTAGATTGATGTTGGCTACCGGTTTGCTGTAAATTGCTTTTACTATGTTTAGATATGGGCCTCGAATTCCTGATCTTTCCAAGACCTTTAGCATGAAAGGATGCTGAATTTTGTCAAATGCTTTCTCAGCATCTAATGAGATGACCATGTGGTTTTTTTCTTTGAGATTGTTGATGTAGTGGATTACATTGATGGATTTCCTTATATTGAACCATCCCTGCATCCCTGGGATGAAGCCTACTTGATCGTGGTGAATGATCGTTTTGATGTGTTCTTGGATTCGGTTGGCAAGAATTTTATTGAGTATTTTTGCATCGATATTCATAAGAGAGATTGGCCTGAGATTCTCTTTCTTTGTCGGATCTTTGTGTGTTTTTAGTATTAGTGTAATTGTGGCTTCATAGAATGAGTTGGGTAGTGTTCCTTCTGTTTCTATTTTGTGGAACAGTTTGAAGAGTATTGGTGTTAGGTCTTCTTTGAAGGTCTGATAGAATTCTGCAGTAAAACCATCTGGACCTGTGCTTTTTTTGGTTGGAAGACTTCCAATGACAACTTCTATTTCTTCAGGGGTTATAGGACGGTTTCGATGGTCTATTTGATCCTGATTTAATTTTGGTACTTGGTATCTGTCAAGGAAATTGTCCATTTCCTCAACATTTTCTAGTTGTGTTGAATACAGGTTTTTGTAGTAGGATCTGATGATTTTTTGAATTTCCTCTGTTTCTGTTGTTATCTCTCCCTTTTCGTTTCTGATTTTATTAATTTGGATACTATGTCTGTGCCCTCTGGTTAGTCTGGCTAAGGGCTTATCTATCTTGTTGATTTTCTCAAAGAACCAACTCTTCGTTTTGTTGATTCTTTGTATGGTTTTATTTGTTTCTACTTGATTGATTTCAGCCCTGAGTTTGATGATTTCCTGCCTTCTACTCCTCTTTGGTGTATTTGCTTCTTTTTGTTCCAGGGCTTTCAGGTGTGCCATTAAGCTGTTAGTGTATGCTGTCTCCCGTTTCCTTTTGGCGGCACTCAGGGCTATGAATTTTCCTCTTAGCACTGCTTTCATTGTGTCCCATAAATTAGGGTATGTTGTGCCTTCATTTTCATTAACTTTTAGAAAGTCTTTGATTTCTTTCTTTATTTCCACCTTGACCAAGTTATCATTGAGTAGAGCATTGTTCAGCCTCCATGTGTACGTGGGTTTTCTTTTGTTTTTGTTGCCATTGAAGACCACCCTTATTCCATAGTGATCTGATAGGAGGCATGGGATTATTTCTATCTTCTTATATCTGTTGAGGTCTGATTTGTGACCAATTATATGGTCAATTTTGGAGGAGGTACCATGAGGAGCTGAGAAGAAGGTGTATTCTTTAGCTCTAGGATGAAATGTTCTATATATATCTGTTAGTTCCATTTGGTCCAAGGCTTCAATTAGATTCACTGTGTCCCTGTTTAGTTTCTGCTTTCCTGAACGATCCATTTCAGAGAGCGGGGTGTTGAAGTCACCCACTATTATTGTGTGCGGTGTGATGTGTGCTTTGAGTTTTAGTAAAGTTTCTTTTACGAATGAGGGTGCCCTTGCATTTGGAGCATAGATATTCAGAATTGAGAGTTCTTGATGGTGGATTTTCCCCTTGATCAGTATGTAGTGTCCTTCTGTGTCTTTTTTGATGACTTTAGGTTGAAAATCAATTTTATCTGATATTAGGATGGCTACTCCACCTCGTTTCTTGGGGCCATTTGCTTGTAAAATTGTTTTCCAGCCTTTTACTCTGAGGTAGTGTTTGTCTTTGACACTGAGGTGCGTTTCCTGCATGCAGCAAAATGCTGGGTCCTGTTTACGTATCCAGTCTGCTAGTCTATGTCTTTTAATTGGGGAATTGAGACCATTGATATTAAGAGAGATTAAGGCATAGTGATTATTGCCATCTGCCATTCTTGACACTATCTTTATGTTTGAGTGGTTGTCTACTTTTGGGTTTGATTCAAGAAGGTCATTATCTCATTTTTTCCAGGGTGTTGTTTCTCTCCCTGTATTGGAGGTTTCCACCTATTATCTGTTGCAGGGCTGGATTTGTGGAAAGATATTGTGAAAATTTGGTTTTATCATGGAATATCTTGGTCTCTCCATCTATGGTGATTGAGAGTTTTGCTGGGTATAGTAGTCTAGGCTGGCATTTGTGCTCTCTTAGTGTCTGCATGAGATCTTCCCAGGATCTTCTGGCTTTCATAGTCTCTGGTGAGAAGTCTGATGTGATTCGGATAGGTCTTCCTTTGTATGTTACTTGGCCCTTTTCTCTTACTGCTTTTAGTATTCTTTCTTTGTTTAGAACATTCGGTGTTTTGATTATTATATGACGGGAGGTATTTCTGTTCTGGTCCAGTCTGTTTGGAGTTCTGTAGGCTTCTTGTACGTTCATCGGCATCTCTCTCTTTAGGTTAGGGAAGTTTTCCTCCATAATTTTGTTGAAGATGTTTACTGGCCCTTTAAGTTGCAAATCTTCACTCTCATCTATACCTATAATCCTTAGGTTTGATCTTCTCATTGTGTCCTGGATTTCCTGGATGTTTTGGGTTACACATTTTTTGCATTTTGCATTTTCTTTGACTGTTGAGTTGATGCTTTCTATGGAATCTTCAGCACCTGAGATTCTTTCTTCCATCTCTTGTATTCTATTGTTGATGTTTGCATCTATGACTCCTGATTTCTTCCCAAGGTTTTCTATCTCCAAAGTTGTCTCCCTTTGTGATTTCTTAGTTGTTTCTACTTCCTTTTTTAGTTTCTGGATGGATTTGCTGAGATCCTTCACTTGTTTGTTTGTATTTTCCTGTATTTCTTTAAGGTATTTTTGCATTACCTCTTTCAGGATTTCTTCCTGATGACCCACGTTCTCCTGCATTTCTCTGAGCGATTTTTGTGTTTCCTCCTCATGGGAATCCATCTGTTGATCCATCGTCTCCTGCATTTCTTTAAGCAGTTCTCGTGTTTCCTTTGTAAGGGCATCTAACCGTTGATTCATTTCTTTAAGCAATTTTTGTGTTGCCTCCTTATGGGCATCCATCTGTTGACCCATATTCTTCTGCACTTCTTTATGCAGTTTTTGTGATTCCTTTGTGAGTGCATCTACCCGTTGATTCATCTCGTTAAGCGATTTTTGTGTTGTCTCCTTGTGCGCCTCCATCTTTTGATCCATGTTCTCCTGCATTTCTCTAAGCGATTTTTGTGTTTCCTTTGTAAGGGCTTCTAACCGTTGATTCATGGTCTCCTGTAACTCTTTATGAGATTTGTTTGTGTCCTTCTTGTGATCCTCTAATAGCATCATGAGAAGTGATTTTAAATCCAAATCTTGTCTTTCGGATGTGGTGGGGTATCCAGGACTTGCTGCTGTTGGAGAGTTGGATCGGATGGTCCCATATTACTTTGATTTCTGTTAGTAACATTCCTACGTTTGCCTTTTGCCATCTGGATACCTCTGATGTTAGTTTGTCCTGCTGCCACTGGCTGTTGGTTGGACCTCCTGTGAGCCTGCAAAGCTATTTCTGCCCCCCCTGGATTACCAGGATTCCCCTGGCACCGATTTCTGGGGCCTGCCTTCTCCTGAGTGACTTTGGAGCCCTAATGTGCCTTGCCCCAAGTGATCTTATATTGGGGAGTCCTTGCACATCCAAAGGCTCAGCCTAGTGGATTCCTGGAGCAGAGGTTGCCAAAGGGAGGCTGGTAGGCTCCTGCCCTGTGCAGGGGTGTGTGATCTCTCCTGGGGGGGGAGGGGGCGTCCCTCTGCCAGGCAGAAGTCCCACAGCAGAGCTAGCATGCTGGTTACTGCAGATCCGCCCAGCTCTTGGGAGCCACGTGCACACAATCCGCCCAAGACCCAAGTGATATTATGCCTGTCTGTCTCAGAACCTGGCTGTCCCAACTTCCCAGCCACTGGAGCAAAGATGGCGGAGTGCACTCTGCACTCTCTCCGTGGCGCTGCTCACCCTGCAGACGCGCAGATCTGGCACCCAGACGACCACAGCGCTGACCCGTTCTTGGGCGCAGACGGAAGCCCCAACAGGCCGTGTCCCAAGTGATGTTATATTGGGGATAGGGAGCTTGGGGTACCTGTCTCTTCAGTGCAGTCTGCGGGAACAGAGGTCGCGGAAGGAAAGCTGGTAGGCTCCCGCCCAGTGCGGGGTCCCTCTGCCAGGCAGAAGTCCCACAGCAGAGCTGGCGAGCTGGTTACTGCAGATCAGCCCCGCACCTGGGAGCCGCACACACACAAGCCGCCCGAGACCCAAGCGACATTATGCCTGTCTGTCTCAGAACCTGGCTGTCCCAACTTCCCAGTCACTGGAGCAAAGATGGCGGAGTGCACTCTGCACACTCTCCGTCGCGCTGCTCACCCTGCAGATGCGATGGCCTGCAGATCTGGCCTTTTACTCTGTTCTAATGACTAGTTGTTTCAACATCTTTAAGGAACTATAATCAGAATTAATCCTTTGTCCTATTCCTTTCCTAACTATGCATATATGTATGCACACAATTGTACTAAACTGAAACATTTTGAGGAGGAAATGGCCACCTAAAGATTCAGACCACTGTTTTTAAGAGGTTATATGTATGTCTCTGGATTTTAAAACAAAATACCACTTATATAATAAAATTTTTAACTTATGAAAATAGGAAAGTGATAATCTTTCCAAGTATGAAAAGAAGACAGCTTTTTATGAATGGAGAAGGGAAGTATTTCAAAACAGGAAAGGTGTGTCATCCTTTCTATATTTGTCTTTTGAGAGCGCCTGATATACAGGTGGCTAAGCTGTTATATGAGGAATGAATGATGGGAAAAATGCCTTTTTATGAAAAGATGAATCAACATTCATTTTGGGGTGTGTCTCGTCATGGATACACTTTCAAAAATTTCTTTCATATGGTTTCATCTGTATGTTTTTTGTTTCAAATTAGATGCATGTGTGTGTGTATAAAATTACTTAGGCCAAAATTTAGAGGCATTAGTTTTAGCTCCACAATGAAAGAAGGAATTGGTTATGTTTGTTGATACTTAGTAGTTTTAAAAAAGCATAGCCTTAAGTAGTTTTGGGACAAGAAAAAAGCAGATCTAGAACTTGATTTGGCTGAAAGAAATAGGAACTAAATTTCTTTTGTTGGAAGATCTTTGAATTAGCTATTTCAAAAGGCATGAATTCTGTTGTTGGAGGCTTAGAGGTAGAACACTTTGATTGGACTTAAACGTAGAATTGAAGTGACTCTCCTAAGTTCTTTGGAACCCAGGTTTCCAAGGAGCACAATAGAATGAATAGGGAAGAGGACAAAGAAACTAGACGATTTAATAATAAAGAAAAATCTGACAATGGCAAAAAAAGATATTTATAATTGTATCTGCAAGATAAATATCTAGAAGTACAATTTGGAGTGTACTGTGAGTGCATTTTAATTTATTATATCATTATAATATAGATCTCAAAGTATGTTACTATTTCTTATGCCCAGAAAAAGACTAGAATTGCTTTATTCATTTATTATCATCATACTTCCCACTATTTAAAAATATGTTTATGTATGTACTTATCAGTATGGTAGTGGAAAATATTCTTAATTGCTGTTTGAAATGAATTTTTAAAATATGATTAAAGTTGAGAGTCCTTAAAAAAGAGAAAAAAGAAACTAGAAGATTGGGTATAAAATACAAAACTTGAAAATGATTCCCAAAGCAGATAAGCTAGGCCAGTTTGATGAGATCTCTAAGAACCAGGGTTAGAATGTGTCGGGTCACCTAACCTAGTCTTCTGAGACACTGGAATTCCCATCTGTTGTTCCTAAACTGCCTCCAGTAGCAAAGGGCTTATCAACGCCAGAGGTCCAGTTGTCCTGATTTGGGAGAAATAGATACCTTCTTACTGATTCTTATAAAAGAAGGCTCTGATCCTTGTACAAATTGCATATTCTGATCCCAATTCAAACCCATATAGAAAGAATCAAAATGGGTAGATCCCAGGAGCTCACTGGTAATTTAGTATTGAACACATATACAGACCCCCTATATATGCTTTCAACTGTAAAACAGCTGACTTTTATTATTCGAGGATATGTGTCGTGTTCGTTGCTTTTCCTCATTTAACATTTTGAACATCTGTCAGTACATCCACATGCCATATATAAGCATTAAAAATAATGGTATATACTATAGTTCCTTCTGCTATTTTTTCTTTGAGATAGGGTCTCTGGCTAGCCTGGAACTTGTTATGTATATCTAGAACTCACAGAGATCCATCTATCTCTTCCAAGTGCTGGGATTAAAGGTATGCTCCTCCCGAGGCTTTTCCTCTTTGTTGTTATTAATACATTAATAACATGGGGAACAGATTTTACTTTGTCTTCTAGTTTTTACTTTAACCTTTAAGCTGTTTGTTTAGTATCTGGTATTTTGTAAAGTGCCAGCATATTTTACTTCATTCTTACTGTTTCATTCCACTGTTAAAATACGTGCTCCATGAGCTTGTTTAACATCTGAATTCTGGACAACTCTAGGCACCTCGTCAGATTTTTTAAACTTTTTTTCCTCTTATCAATATGTTTTGCAATTAAAGAGTTATCACTATTCTTTAGCCTCCAAGCCTTCTCAAATTTCCTTGCAAAGTTTCTGATTTTCTTTTGGAAAAAAAAAAAAAAAACAAACTTGAAAGCTGCCTGTCTAGTATGCAGAGTTTTTTCTTTTCTCAATCTCCGAACAACAAGACTGCTTTCTGTAGAGTAGTAGTAGTCTGTTAGCACATCACTAACCAAGTTTCTACTTGGTTAGGTCCAAAGTAGGTTCCTTTCATTTCTGTCTTACTCTACAGACTAAATATTAACATAGCAACTGATGACTTTTATACATAGGCACATGGCAGAAACCAGTGTAAATCCTTTGCACATTGGCTCTTTGAATCATCTGCCAGAGAGTTAAGAAGCATAGGCACTATTGCTACCCCAGTAATAACAGGTGCGGAAGCAAGACTAAAACTTCAAGGTTGTACAGCTAATGTGTTCCGAATTCAGAAATTTTCTTTTTCTTTTTGGTTTTTCGAGACAGGGTTTCTCTGTGTAGCCCTGGCTGTCCTGGAACTCACTTTGTAGACCAGGCTGGCCTAGAACTCAGAAATCCTCTTGCCTCTTCCTCCCAAGTGCTGGGATTAAAGGCTTGCGCCACCACCACCCGGCTCAGAAATTTTCTAAATTGAATTACTAATCTCCATATTGGATTGCTTAACAAGATGTTTAATCTCTGTGCTGGATAAACGTCTATGGTTTGGAAATTGTGTGATACTCAGACCACTGGTTGTACACATTAGATACTTAAATATGTAATTTGAGATTTGTGGTTCTTGTCAATTTAGTTTTATGTTTTTTTCTTTCTCTCATCCCTCTGTCCATACCTCTGTTCATTCTTTTTTTCTCAAGATAGGGTTACCTGTAGCTCAGGCTGGCATCTATTTTCCTATATAGCTGAAGATGTTCTTAAACTCTTGTTCTTTCTGACTAGAGGATTATAGCTTTCATCATGTTCAATTCTTGTTGATTTACTTGAGTATGGACTTTTAGTTCCAACAAATCTGTAAGGAAATGATAAATGGATAAAACACTCTTTTAGGCAATTTATAGAAAAAGTGAATAGGAAAGGAAAATAGGAAAATACTCATTTTTGCTAATGAAAATTTTAAGCTACTATATTTGCCCCCTGCTCCACATCTCCAGATTAGATTTCACTAGGTAATCCATGCTGGCTTCTACTCAGCCTTCTGGGATTAGATTCCAGGCATGTGCCACCATGCCTGACTTGAAGTAGAGTTTTAATGGTTTTAATTTTTTTCAGGGTACTAGGAATCAAACACAGGGCTAGGCAAGTGCCCTTCCATTGAGCTATATACCCCTAACTCTTTAAGACCCATTTTAAAAGTGGAAATAGCTCTTTTTTTTAAAAAGTCTGATACAAGATAAACAAAGAACCAAAAATATTTGTGAAATTCCAGAAAGAGTCAGTATTAACATAAATAAACATACATATGTGTATTTAATTGTTGTAGTGCCAGGGTACGGTTCTTCAGAAGGTGAGCAGAACCTTACTTGGTAGGTTGGTAGATATGTGCCTTCCATTCGGGACCTGAGCTCAGTCCTCAGTACCAATAAAATAACTGAATAGTGTGTGAGCATCTTTCCCTGTTAATACATAATAATGTTATCCTTAGTAAATGTTATTTAAGGATTTTTCTAAAATAGAACCACTATCCCATTGTTTTTCACAAGAGGTTGAAGCTCAGGTTTTTTCCCTCTGGTCTTTCACTGGTGTTTTTTAAATGTGAAGTAAAACTAGTAAAAGAATAGGGGTCTTCTTCATATTTTTCCTTTTTGTAATCATTCTTACAGTTTCTAATTTTTTAAGAAGATTTATTTTATGCATATGAGTACATTGTAGCTCTCTTCAGACACACCAGAAGAGGGCATCAGATCCCATTAGAAATGGTTGTTAGCCACCATGTGGTTGCTGGGAATTGAACTCAGGACCTCTGGAAGTCAGTACTCTTAACCACTGAACCATCCCTCCAGCCTCCCTCATTTAGAGTTTCCTTTTTTAAATTAGACATTTTCTTTATTTACTAATTTCAAATGTTGTCCCCTTTCCTGTTTCCGCTCCGAAAACCCCTTTCCCATTCCCCCTCCCCCTGCTTAACAACCCACCCACTCCTGCTTCCCTGTCCTGGCATTCCCCTATACTGGGGTATTGAGCCTTCTCAGGACCAAGGGCCTCTCCTCCCTTTGATGTCCAACAAGGCCATCCTCTGCTACATATGCATCTGGAGCCATGGGTCCCTCCATGTGCACTCTTTGGTTGGTGGTTTAGTCCCTGGGAGCCCCGGGGGTACTGGTTGGTTCATATTGATATTCCTCCTATGGGGCTGCAAACCTCTTCAGCTCCGTGGGTCCTTTCACTAGCTCCATCATTGGGGATCTTGTGCTCAGTACAGTGGTTGTCTGAGAACATCCACCTCTGTATTTGTCACGTACCGACTGAGCCTCTCATCAGACAGCTTTATCAGGCTCCTGTCAGCAAGCACTTGTTAGCATCCACAATAGTGTCTAGGTTTGGTGTCTGTATATGGGATGGATCCCCAGGTGGGCCAGTCTCTGCTTCACACTTTGTCTCTATCTCCTCCCATGGGTGTTTTGTTCCCCTTTCCAAGGAGAACCAAATTATCCATACTTTGGTCTTCTTCCTTCTTCTTGAACTTCATTTGGTCTGTGAATTCTATCTTGGGTATTCTGAGCTTCTGTGCTGATACCCACTTATCAGTGAGGGCATACCATGTGTTTTCTTTTTGTGGTTGGGTTACCTCACTCAGGATGATATTTTCTAGTTCCATTCATTTGCCTAAGAATTTCATGAATTCATTGTTTTTAATAGCTGAGTAGCACTCCATTGTGTAAATGTACCATATTTTCTGTATCCATTCCTCTATTGAGGGACATCTGGGTTCTTTCCAGCTTCTGGCTATTATAAATAAGGCTGCTATGAACATAGTGGAGCATGTGTCCTTATTACATGTTGGAGAATCTTCTGGGTATATGCCCAGGAGTGGTAGAACTGGGTCCTTAGGTAGTACTATGTCCAATTTTCTGAGGAACTGCCAGACTGCTTTCCAGAGTGGTTTTACCAGCTTGCAATCCCACCAGCAGTGGAGGAGTGTTCCTCTTTTCCCACATCCTTGCCAGCAACTGCTGTCTCCTGTGTTTTTGATCTTAGCCATCCTGACTGGTGTGAGGTGAAATCTCAGGGTTGTTTTGATACGCATTTCCCTGATAACTAAGGATGATGAACATTTCTTTAGGTGCTTCTCAGCTCTTCACATTTCCACAGTTGAGAAATCTCTGTTTAGCTCTATTCCCCATTTTTAAATAGGGTTATTTGATTCTCTGGAGTCTAACTTCTTGAGTTCTTTGTATATATTGGATATTAGCCCTCTGTCAGATGTAGGGTTAGTAAAGATCTTTCCCAATTTGTTGGTTGCCGTTTTGTCCGATTGACAGTGTCCTTTGCCTTAAAGAAGTTTTGTGATTTTATGAGGTCCCATTTGTCAATTCTTGATCTTAGAGCATAAGCTATTGGAGTTCTATTCAGGAAATTTTCCCCTGTGCCCATATGTTCAAGGCTCTTCCCCAGTTTCTTTTCTATTAGTTTCAGTGTGTCTGATTTTATGTGGAGGTCCTTGATCCACTTGGACTTGAGCTTAGTACAAGGAGATAAGGATGGGTCAATTTGCATTCTTCTGCATGTTGACCTCCAGTTGAGCCAGCACCTTTTGTTGAAAAGGCTATCTTTTTTCCACTGGATGGTTTTAGCTCCTTTGTCAAAGATCAAGTGACCATAGGAGTGTGGGTTCATTTCTGGGTCTTCAGTTCTGTTCCATTGATCTACCCACCTGTCACTGTACCGATACCATGCAATATTTATCACTATTGCTCTGTAGTACTGCTTGAGGTCAGGATGCTGATTCCCCCAGAAGTACTTTTATTGTTGAGAATAGTTTTAGCTATCCTGGGATTTTTCTTATTCCAGATGAGTTTGAGAATTGCTCTTTCTAACTCTGAAGAATTGAGTTAGAATTTTGATGGGGATTGCATTGAGTCTGTAGATTGCTTTTGGCAAGATGGCCTTTTTTACTATATTAATCCTGCCAATCCACAAGCATGGGAGAGCTTTCCATCTTCTGAGGTCTTCTTTGATTTTTTTTCTTCAGAGACTTGAAGTTCTTGTCATACAGATCTTTCACTTGTTTGGTTAGAGTCACACCAAGATACTTTATATTGTTTGTGGCTATCGTGAAGGGTATCATTTCCCTAATTTGTTTTTCAGCCTGCTTATCCTTTGAGTATAGGAAGGCTACTGATTTGTTTGAGTTAAATTTATATCTAGCCAATTTGTTGAAGTTGTTTATCAGCTGTAGGAGTTCTCTGGTGGAGTTTTTGGGGCTACCTAAGTATACTATCATATCGTCTGCAAATACTGATAGTTTGACTTCTTCCTTTCCAAATTGTATCCCTTTGACCTCCGTTTGTTTTCTAATTGCTCTAGCTAGGACTTCAAGTACTATATTGAATAGGTAGGGAGAGAGTGGCAGCCTTGTCTAGTCCTTGATTTTAGTGGAATTGCTTCAAGTTTTTCTCCATTTAGTTTGATGTTGGCTACTGGTTTGCTGTGTATTACTTTCACTATGTTTAGGTATGGGCCTTGACTTCCTTATCTTTCCAAGACTTTTATCATGTAGGGATGTTGGATTTTTTCAAATGTTTTTTTTAGCATCTAATGAAATGACCATGTTGGTTTTTTTTCTTTGAGTTTATTTATGTAGTGGATTACATTGATGGATTTCTGTATATTGAACCATCCCTGTATCCCTGGGATGAAGCCTACTTGATTGTGGTGAATGATCATTTTGATGTGTTCTTAGATTCAGCTGGCAAGAATTTTATTGAGTATTTTTGCATTGATATTCATCAGGTAAATTGGTCTGAAGTTCTCTTTTTTGTTGGATCTTTGTGTGGTTTTGGTATCAGCGTATCTGGCTTCATAGAATGAATTGGGTAGTATTCCTTCTGTTTCTATTTTGTGAAATAGTTTGAAGAGTATTGGTATTAGGTTTTTTTGAAAGTCTGATAGAATTCTGCACTAAAACTATGTGGTCCTGGGCTTTTTTGGTTGGGAGAGTTTTAATGACTGCTTCTATTCCTTTAGAGGTTATGGGACTGTTAGATGGTTTATCTGATCCTGATTTAAATTTGGTATCAGTCTAGAAAATTGTACATTTCATCTAGATTTTCCAGTTGTCTTGAGTACAGGCTTTTGTAGTAGTATCTCATGAGTTTTTTAATTTCCTCAGTTTGTGTTGTTATATCTCCCTTTTCATTTCTGATTTTGTTAATTTGGATACTGTCTCTGCCCTCTGGTTAGTCAGGCTAAGGGTTTATCTATCTTGTTTATTTTCTCAAAGAACCAGCTCCTGGTTTTGTTGATTCTTTGTAAAGTTCTTTTTGTTTCTACTTGGTTGATTTCAGCCCAGAGTTTGACGATTTCCTGACTTCTACTCTCTTGGGTGTATTTTGTTTCTTTTTGTTCTAGAGCTTTCAGGTGTGCTGTTAAACTGCTAGTGTAATCTCTCTCCAGTTTCTTTCTGGAGGCACTCAGAGTTATGAGTTTTCCTCTAAGCACTGCTTTCATTGTATCCCATAAGTTTGGTTATGTTGCATCTTTATTTTCATTAAATTCTATAAAGTCTTTAATTTCTTTCTTTATTTCTTCCTTTACCACGTTATCATTGTGTAGAGCATTGTTCAACTTCCATGTGTATGTGGGCTTTCTGTTGTTTTTCTTGCTATTGAAGACCAGCCTTAATCCATAGTGATCTGATAGGAGGCATGGGTTAGTTTACTAAGTAGGTCTTCTTGTGGTGCCCTTGACCCCTCAATCCTATCCCTCACTTGTCCATACATCTCCCCGAGCTCTGCCAGATGTTTGTGAGCCTCTGGATCTGTTTCCATCAGTTGCAGGATGAAGCCTCTCAGGAAACAGTTATGCTAGGCTCCTGTCTGCAAGCAGAGCAGAGGATCAATAATCATTAGGGGCTGGCCTTCTCAAGTTGGGCCAGTCAGTCATTGGTTGGCCTTGCCCTGGATCTCTGTTCCATCTTTATCCCTGCACTATTTGTAAGCAGGACAGATTTTTGGTTGAAGGTTTTGTGGGTGGCTTGGTGTTACACCTACATTAGAAATCTTGCCTGTTTTCAGGAGGTGGCCACAATCAGTCTCCATATCCCCAACTGTTAGGAGTCCACCTGGGGTTACCTACTTAGACTTGAGGGAGCCTCCCTGTCCCAGACTTCTGGCTTGTCCCAGAGATAACCCCCCCATACACACAAATTTACCTTCTCTCTCCCAGCCCTCTGCACACCCCCTGCTCTCCCCACACCTGATGCCTACCTGCTTGCCCCTTACTACCCCCTCTGCCACCCAGTTCCCTCACGCCTTCTACTTTCGGTGTCTATTTTATATCCCCTTCTGAATGAAATTCAGGCACCCTTCCTTGGGCCCTCCATCTATGGTAATTGAGAGTTTTTCTGGGTATAGTAGCCTAGGTTGGCATTTGTATTCTCTTAGAGTCTGTATGACATCTGCCCAGGATCTTCTAGCTTTTGTAGACTCTGGTGAGAAGTCTGGTGTAATTCTGATACATCTGCATTCATAAGTTACTTGACCCTTTTCTTTTACTGCTTTTAATATTCTTTCTTTGTTTTGTGCATTTGGTGTTTTGACTATTATGTGACGGGAGGAATTTCTTTTTTTTCACATATATAATTTTTTTATTTTCTACAATCTTTATTTACATTCCAAATGATTTCCCCTTTCCCAGGAATTTCTTTTCTGGTCCAGTCTGTTTGGAGTTCTGTAGGCTTCTTGTATGTTCATGGGTATCTCTTTCTTTAGGTTGGGGAAGTTTTCTTCTATAAATTTTGTTGAAGATAGTTACTGGCCCTTTAAGTTGGGAATCTTAACTCTCTTCTATACCTATTATCCTTAGGTTTGGTCTTCTCATTGTGTCTTGGATTTTCTGAATGTTTTGTATTAGGAGCTTTTTGCTTTTTGCGTTTTCCTTGACTGTTGTGTCAATGTTTTCTATGGTATCTTCTGCACCTGAGATTCTCTCTTCTATCCCTTGTATTCTGTTGGTAATGCTTGCATCTATGACTCCTGATCTCTTTCCTAGGTCTTCTATCTCCAGGGTTGTCTCCCTTTGTGTTTTCTTTATTGTTTCTGTTTCTGTTTTTAGATGATTTCTTTACTGTTTCCGTTTCCATTTTTAGATCCTAGATGGTTTTGTTCAATTCCATCTCCTTTTTGGTTGTGTTTAGCTGTAATTCTTTAATGGATTTTTGTTTCCTCTTTGAGGCTTCTTCCTGTTTACCTCTGTTCTCTTGTATTTCTTTAAGGGAATTATTTATGCCCTTCTTAAAGTCCTCTATCATCATCATGAGATGTGGTTTTTAATCAGAATCTTGGTTTTCTGGTGTGTTGTGGTAACCAGGGCTCACTGTGCTGGGAGAACTGGATTCTGATGATGCCAAGTAGACTTGGTTTCTGTTGCTTATGTTCTTGTGCTTGCCTTTGACCATCTGTCTGTGGTGTTAGCTGGTCTTTTTTCTCTGACTGTGGCTTGTTCCTCCTGCAAGCCTGTGTGTCAGCACTCCTGGGAGACCAGTTTTCTCCTGGAGGAATTTAGGTATGGAGAACTGTGGCACAGGGTCAGCTCTGGGGTACAGACAGAAACCAGAAGGATCCTGTCCCCAGCTGATCCTTGGTTCCTGTGTCCTGATGTCTCTGGGCAGATCCCTTTTGGGCCAGGAATTTGAAGAGAAGTGGTGGTCTTACCTTTGCTCACCGATGTGTGGGCACTCCTTGGAGACCATCTCTCTCCTGGCGGTATTTGTGTATATAGCTGTGGGTGCAGATGGAAATGGAAGACTCCTGTCCCAGGCAGCCCCTCAGTTCCTGTTTTATGAGGATTCCGAGCGAGGTTTTCTGAGCAGCAGGGGTGGTCCTATGTGTGCTCACAGGCCTGTCCATACTCCTGGGAGACTAGCTATCTCCCTGCACCTCCTGGGTATGGAGCCCTGTGGCAGAGGACCAGCCCCAGCTGCAGACAGAAATCGGAAGACTCCTGTCGCAGGCCGCCCCTGGGTTCCTGCCATTTACAGTTTTTATTTGCTGTAAATTTCTACAATTGTTTTGCTAGAAAGAATTGAGCTGAGTGTGTAGTCATTGTCATCCCAGTAAGTGATTTTTCTTTTGAGTAAGAATTGTATGTAGGCCAGCTTCAGATTGTCTATGTAGTCAAAGATTGATTGCCTTGTAGTTCTGAGCCCCGCACTTCTCCTTCCCAAGGGCCCAGATCACAAAGCAGGCACCAGCACACTAGACACCAGGCATAGCTTTTGTCTGCTTGTTTGGTTTAATTTTTGTGTTTGGTTTTGGTTTGTTTTATTTTTGTGTTTGGTTTTGTTTTTTTAAGACAGGGTTTCACTGTATAACAGCCCTGACTCTCCTGAAACTTGATTGTAGACCAGACTGTCCTCAGACTTACAGAGATCCACCTGTCTCTGCCTCGTAAGTGATAATTTTTGCTAAAGACAGTTATAGTTTCTTTGAGAAGAATCATTAAGTCCAATCTCTTACTAAGTTTTTTTGTTTTTGTTTTTGGTTTTTTGAGACAGGGTTTCTCTGTGTATCTGTGGCTGTCCTGGAACTCACTCTGTGACCAGGCTGGCCTCAAACTTAGAAATCCTCCTGCCTCTGCCTCCCAAGTGCTGGGATTAAAGGCGTGCGCCCCCACTGCCTGGCTGCTATTTTTTTTTTTAATTCATATGTTACGGATTTTTTTCTAAAACAGAACAGAAGCTGTATTATTATATGAACTTCAGAGTAGAGTTGTCTTCAGATCCAAGATCTATCACTTTTAGTTATGAAAATAGTTTGAGCAAGTCGCTCAATATCCTAAGCCTCAATTTTCTTAGCAGGAAATCAGGGATTGGTACTGTTCTTTCACAGGTGGAATAATTTAACAAGATCTACACATGCAAAGTACCCTATACACCTACTGTTTCCCATCTTCTGGAGTTAGACAAGCTGTTCTGCCTTTGCTAGTTTAGTGAAGCCCATGGAGAGAACCTCCATATGAAAGCAATGGTCTTATTTGCATAAATGAAATGCCTGGAATTGCAGAGGAAATACGTTATATTGAATACAGTTAAAAAAAATCTAACTTTGATTGCTTATTGTATTGCTTATCTTTTTGAACTTATCTGGGAGAATTAATGACAGGCTAGATTAATGAAAGAAACCTAAGAAGGGAGGAAAAAAATCTCATTTGCCTGCTTTTGACTTTTTTGAGCTATCATTTTGTATTTCTAACAGACTCTGAAGTTTCCTCATTCAGCACCCTGCAAACAATTTACCTGGCAGAGAATTAAATACCTTTCGTGCTTTTCTCATATTGATAACCCGCCTCAAGTTTGAGTCTACAAATCACATTTAAATGCTCACTTTTCTACTTTGTTCACTATCAGATTAGTCGTAGACTTCTGTAGACTTGTTTCCGTTGCTGAAGAAGGCACCCAAGAGTTTGCCACATAGTAGGCAAATACTCTACTACTAAGCTACGTCTTTTGTCCTCATCTTAGAGATTTTCTCTCTCTCCACAGTTTCATTTCTCCTGTCCAAAGTTAAGATGCTCTTCTTGCATCCTTGTTATTAACAAGCAGGATTCACCCTGCCCTCACCCACTGGGTTCTAGCATCCTCTTTTACAAAGTATTTCTTGGGTATTTTGGTTGGTTTGATATGTTCTTACACCTATAGCTAAAGTACCACTATAGAGAGATGTGTTCACACTTGTCAACTGATTCTATTGACTGGTTTATGTATGTTTTCATTTTTGTAAATATATCCTAAGTTTTTTGAGGAAATAATCACTTCTTCCACCATCCTTTATATGTCCCTATAGTGCTAAGTACAGCACTTAAGTGTTTTGAAAAATCATCGTAGTAGCCATCTTAAGGTAGTTCTAGTTCCAAAAAAAAAAAAAAAAAAAGAAAGGAAAAGTTGACCTATTGTCTGCTGAATTATTCCTGTAGGAATCATTGTTGTCATACTAAGTCCCCCTTTGTGTGTGTGTGTGTGTGTGTGTGTGTGTGTGTGTGTGTGTGTTTGAGACAGGGTTTCATTGTAGCTCTGGCTGTCCTGGAACTTGCTCTGTAGGCAAAGCTGGCCTTGAACAGACTAACTCTTTATGTAAAAAACCTACTAGGAATTGTGTATGTATATAAAGTTTTCACTAATTCCCCACCATCCATAACTCTCCAAATGATGTACTTGAGGTTGTTTTATGGTATATATTGTCATTAGTTGTGCCCTTCCTCCAGCCTTGAGTAGGCTAAACAAACCCATGATAGTTTTACATGGTTTTACAACCTAGCTGGAGTAATCTGGCCTCACTGCATTTGTAATTTCCTACAGGAGCTTTGAGGAGTTGACCACCTGCTGAGCTTGCTTTGTAACTCAATCCATCCAAAACAAAGGATGGGTCTGTGGGCTTTCCTTATATAAACACAGTGCTGAGTATTAAATTTTAAGCCTTGATCAGAAACTTTGTCTTGGCTTCATCCATCTCTTGCACTCCATCCTTTTTCATTTCCAGCCCCGCTTTCAGGTAACCCAGTTCATCCATGGCTGCTGGACAGCTACAGTTAGCTAAGAAAACTGCTGATGTGGTGTGGTCTTTTTCTACTGTGAAGCCCTGTATTTGAACTTATACCCACTTATAGCCTAGGGCCTAATCTTACAATAGGTGTCTGGTAGACTTTTTCATGAATCTTGTTCTATTTAAAAATTAACTTGTGCCTTAAAAGAAGATTGTTTACTTTTAAAGACTTGGGAACATATATATGTGATTCTAAATTCAAGTTATAAAAACAGTTACAATGAGAAAGCTTTGTAGGAAAACAAAGTAGATAATTTTGCTAGGAAACACAGTTTTAGCAAAGGAGTCTTACAATAATATATGGATCACTTTAGTAGGCATTGATAGTTTGATTTCTGTTTATACTTTATCTTTTGGTTGAATATTTTTACTTGTATTCCTAGGTTAAAACATCAGAATTTTATAGATACTCCCGACAGCTCCGATATGAAGTTGACCAAGCATTGAATTACTTCCAAAATGTTCACCAGCAGCCCTTGTTGGACATGAAATCAAGCCGTATTCGTTCTGCCAAACCCCAAACTACAGTATTCCGAGGAATGATTGGACATAGCATGGTCAATAGTAAAATACTTCTGTTAAAGAAACCAAGAGTCTGGTGGGAACTGGAAGGCCCCCAGGTACCTCTAAGGCCAGATTGCCTTGCTATTGTCAATAATTTTGTATTCCTGCTAGGTGGAGAAGAACTGGGTCCAGATGGTGAATTCCATGCCTCTTCGAAAGTGTTTAGGTATGATCCAAGACAAAATTCTTGGCTGCGTATGGCAGACATGTCTGTACCCCGTTCAGAATTTGCTGTTGGTGTTATTGGGAAGTTTATTTATGCTGTAGCAGGCAGAACAAGAGATGAAACTTTCTACTCAACAGAAAGATATGATATCACTAATGATAAGTGGGAATTTGTAGATCCTTATCCAGTTAACAAATATGGACATGAGGGGACAGTGCTCAATAACAAGTTGTTTATCACTGGAGGAATCACTTCATCTTCCACATCGAAACAGGTGTGTGTATTTGACCCCAGTAAAGAAGGGACCATAGAACAGCGGACCAGAAGAACGCAAGTAGTCACCAACTGCTGGGAGAATAAGAGCAAGATGAATTACGCCAGATGCTTTCACAAGATGATCTCTTATAATGGCAAGCTTTATGTATTTGGTGGTGTCTGTGTGATCTTGAGGGCCTCATTTGAATCTCAGGGCTGCCCTTCCACAGAGGTGTACAACCCAGATACTGATCAGTGGACCATCTTGGCATCCATGCCAATTGGTAGAAGTGGTCATGGTGTGACTGTGCTGGACAAACAGATAATGGTCCTTGGAGGCCTTTGTTATAATGGTCATTACAGTGATTCCATTCTCACCTTTGACCCAGATGAAAATAAGTGGAAAGAAGATGAATACCCTCGGATGCCCTGCAAGCTGGATGGTTTACAGGTGTGCAACCTACATTTTCCAGACTATGTACTGGATGAGGTTAGGCGTTGCAACTGATGTCATCTTTTTCCCTAAAAGCGAAAATGCAGATAAAGCATTTGTGATACAGTAGTTTAAAAGCATAAAGAAAAACCTCACCAGTTTTACTATCAAAGCCATTGGTCTAATATTGTAAGTTTTCATTCTGTGCTAGCGTCTTTCTTTTCCTGTCAGCGGCCTCAGACTCATGCAATAAGTTCATTTGAAGCACTAGCTCTTGAAACTACTTCCAGAAGTGGTTCATTCACTGCTCCACTTACCTAGGAAGTTGATTTTCCGCTTTAAACATTTCTTTCAGATGTTAGTGTAGGATTTGTGCATCTTCTAAGAGAAGACCCACTGAGTGTCACTGGATATGATTTCAGTCCCTCTATTTGAACTCTTTGGAAATTATTTGAGTCTGCTATATGTTTTGGTTTATTATTTAAAAGTTTAAAACTCTTGACCTTTTTGCATGGCTTTTTGCTGAAAATGCAAAAATTTAAATTTTCTACAAAAGTTTTTATATCAGAACACTATTTCTAAGCTGCCTTCTCTTATGTGCATTGTGTTAGTGAAAGCATACCCATCCGCATAGACACCCTATAAACATATAAGGCACACTCCTTTGATGCGTGGTTAGCATTCTATATTTTTAAGCTAGTGCACTTGCACAGACAGTTCGCCATACTTGTTGAAACTTAGATGTAATGTCTTTAATGTATTAATGTTTTTAGAAAGTTAAAATAACTGGAGTCCTCATTTGGTATCAAAGTAGTTTATCTGCAGTCCATACTGGTTCAGTAAAATTTGAACTCGTAGTTCTGAAACATATATGGATTTACAAAAACTAATGTTTGGCATTTTGTTTTCAAAACTAAACAATATTTCATGTCAATGTATGCTTTTTTTGTTAAAAATGTTTTTCTTTGCAGTCCATTTAATGTTGGTTGCCCTGTTTTAGTGAGAATCGGAGTAGTCTGTGTCAAGCTCTGACCCTGCATCATACAAGCACTTTTAAAGAAAAGTTAGGTAATAACACACTCCTAAGTAAAAGCCCCTTAAAAGGAAGTGCAGCTCCCATTGTTTCTCTCCAGGCTGCTGCAGGGCTTGAATGCAACTCTTACACAGTTTGAACTCAGTTTTGACTGAGAGGTAATATTACTGGTTATATCTGCTTGATCAGTTTGTACAAAATATTCTGTGGCACTGGAGAGTGCCTCAATGTGGGTTTTTGTCTTTTGTTTTTTTAGTTTCTGGAAGCTACTCATGAAGGATAGTCACCAGAAAGTTTGGAATGAGTCTCAAATAGCTGTTTTAAAGGCATTTATAATAAATGGTATAGGATTAGCTGTACACTTCAACTCTTTGAATTTGAAGGAAGAAAATATAGCTGAAAAAATTAAACAAGAATGATCTGTGAGTGGATCATTCAAATAGATGCCATTGACGGCCATTTTCTTGTGAGCAGTCTGTATATGATTAAAGCTTACCCTGGCATAGCTTGCCAGGTCTGATTTTGGTGCAATATTGCAATGCCTTCTATATGGCTGCTGTTGTATAAATTTTTCTAGTTACTTTGTTTTGTTTTATTTTTGCTGCTGGCACTATTGAATATAAAATGGAAGTGTGAAATTATGGATATGTGATGATTTTGGTTGTTTCTTCTCCCCATCTCTCCACATTGCAGTTCATAGTGTAAGTAAAGCCTGATTTCAAAACTAAAACCAGAGGTGTTGGAGTTTTAGAAAGTGTCAGGTATACAAGTAGCTTTTAAAAAGGAAAACCTTTTTTCCCTTCAGGAATCAAAATAATGGCTTCTTTTATATATGATTCTTTCATTTTCATTAGGCGGTCTTACATTTATTTCTGATTTCTGAAAATAACATTTGTTATTTGAGTTTCCCTTAGAATGTGGGTAAAAAGTTTTTTACTTTAAAAATAAGTTTATTTTGCTCTTGGAAACTATAAATTAGGTTAGCCATCTTGTTTTTTAATATCTTAGAAGTTCATATGTGTTGCTTTAAATAAAATAATGTTTTCATTATTTTCCTTGGTATCTTTTGCTGGAAATGACCAAGAAGAGGACATCAGACAGGGTACCCATATCAAAGGCTTTATATACCAGTGGCAGTTCTCTGTAATTGCCTTGTTACAACTTCATGGTCCTGTGTAGGTTAACAGGTTAACATCTGCACAAACAATTGAATATTCTTGGTCTTCCATTTTGAAGATACAAGGCCAAGGTCAATGATTGTTTCAGAAAATTCTTGAAATCTTAACTTGAACTAATTCTGGGTTCAGCTTCAAGTAAGTCATGTCTGACTATAATCTTAGCAGTAATCAGTTTTGAGCTTTAAGACTAGTTGCTATTGCTTGGGTTCAGAATGTATAAGGAAACTGTAGTTCTAATTTAGACTATAAATCCACAAATAACTTTACATTCCCTTTTAAAATTATGGTTTAATAGCTGCAAGAGATTTATTTTTGTTACACTAAACTATGGAAAATTTCTCATAGAGTTTTTTCAAGCTTTTCTGTGCTTCATTTGGAACTACTTTGTCTATATACATTGTATAGGATCAAGATTGTCATTTTTGGAAAACCTCAGTAAGTGGTTTGAAAGTATATGGTTTAGCTGTTAGGATCTTTAAATATGTCATCTTTTACTTCACATTTTAAAAACTAGACCTCACAAAAAGTAGCTGATTTTTTTAATGGTATTCTAACTGGTACCACTTATTATTTTTTTACATGTCTTTGACCTTCCAAGTTTTGATGCTAAGGAAAATTCTTGCACTACAGGCTTTTCATAAAATACAAGATTCTTACATTGAAGGTTTTGTATTGGAAGAAATGCTACTGGTTTCTAAAAGGCAAAGAGTTATAGAATGATTAACTTTTTTTGATAGCTTTTCCTATGTCCTCATTGCTTTGCTTTATGTGAGTGTTACTCTAATTATAAATACTTACTGAGCCCTTCACATATCTTTGTTAAAGCAGCACCTTTGGACACCTCATTCTGGGAAGCTTGCTTGAATCACAGTAAAGAACACACTTGTGTGGGAAAAGTAAAATGGAGAGTTTTGTCTTAATTACATGAAACTAAGCTTTAAAATATTTTGTAACAAATTATTTGAGCTGCATAATCTAAACATGTCAAACGTTTTGTGGGACTATTTTTATATATGTATATGTGGGTGTAGGTCCTAACATTTCAGTTTATAATATAAATTGTTATTTCAGTTTATAAGCTATCTCTCAAAAGAGACTAGCTCTCTTGAGAACACATAATTTAAAGTTTTAGATTGAAGTAAAACAACATAGACAATAGTGTAAATTAGAAATATTCGAGGGCTATACAGCAGTGAAACTGCTAGTGCCAGTTTTCTTGTTTGTCTACCATGTTTTCAGTTTTTGTTTTGTTTTGTTTTTGTATTCACAACATTTTGAGAGATCATACATTTGTTTAATTGCATTTAGAGTCAGTTTGGAAATAAATATCTTCTAAAAAGAGATTTATCTTAAAAAATAAAATCCCCCCAAATTAGTTTCTAAGAGTTTATTACTTCAAATACGCTATAGGCATAGACTGGAATAGATGGTTCATGGGAATCCTTTCCTTGTATCAGTATAACTCCCACTATTGTGTTAGTAGCCTTGAGAATGCCATCAGCTCTGTTCCGTCCTAAAATATTCGGGTTTTCTTTTGACTTCTTTTGGAACAGCTTTATTAAAAGTTGCTAATTAGTATATCACTAAGGACTGGGTGTTTACTTTTTGAAGGAATATTCTGGAGGTGACCAGAAAGGTTATCTTTTCTTTTTTCTTTTTTCTCTTTTCTCTTTTTTCTTTTTCCTTCCCTTCCCTCCCCTTCCCTTCCCTCCCCTTCCCTTCCCTTTCCCTTTCCCTTTTCCTTTGTTTAACCTAACTTGTAAATGCCCTATGCTCTTGGGCATACTTTGTCTATAGAAAAATATTTTGACCTTTAGGTACCTTTGGGGCCAGTAGTCAAATAATCCTAGGGCCGATATTCAAGTCTTAGAATGATTTAAGGTTTGCCTTTTATATCTGTTTTGAAAGCCTTTACATTTTTTTGTCAGGTAATTTTTTTTCCAAGCCGTGGATATAATCTATTCAACATATTTATGCTATCCATTCTGTTTTTAAATTGAAAAAAAAAGTTAAAAGTGTTTATGAAGAAAAGTTTAAATAAAATATTTTTAATCTTTAAAACTATGTCTTTTAACTGATAATTTAGTCTTTTATTCAGTCCTTCACATTCAAGTCACTAATAACTTAATAAAGAGAGTATGTTTTGTTATGCTTCAACATGCCAAGAAAAGTGATTTATACTAATGTTTTCAGCAGAATATTCAAATTTGAGTGTTAGAGTGAAATGTTTTATGGAAATGATATAACAAAGCCAAGTAGTTAAAGCTGTCCACTAACAAGAGTTTTGTGGTTTTACAGAATAAAAGCATATACAGGCCTCAACTTCAGTTGGTGAGTTTTAGGTTTTCTCTGGCTTGTTTCTTTTATTGTTCTTAATACCTCGGGCAAAGGACTTGGATACACACACACTCACACACCTTCTTTCACATGGACCCCTAAGAAACCTTAGCAGGGGAGCTGAAGGGATTTGCAGCCCCACGGGAAGAACAATGACGTTGGCTACCCAGATGCCCCAGGGCTCCCAGGAACTAAGCCATCACCAAGGGGTACACATGGTTCCACCCAAAAAATGTGGCAGAGGAATGTCTTGTTGGACATCAGTGGGAGGAGAGGTCCTTGGTCCTATGAAGGCTCAGTAGATGCCCCAACAAAGGGAAATCGAGACGGGAGGGAGGGAGGAGTGGGTCGGATGGAAGGGCATATTCTTGGAGGCAGCGGGTAGGAGGAGGGGTTGGGGGTTTTGGGGGAGGGGGAAACTGGGAAAGGTTTTAGCATTTGAAATGTAAATGAAGAATATATTCAATTAAAAAAGTAAAAACAAAAAAACCTGAAACCTTAGCAGGATTCCTGCAGACCTTAATCACTGAGATCATTTTCCAGCTCTTCTCTCCGTCATCACTTCCTGCAGTCTGTTCTTACGTAGTTCCTGTATCGTTCAGTGTTCACATTCTCCAGTCTCAAATTGTCTCTCCCTTTCCCTGACTGTCAGTCCACTTATTTTGTGAAGCCCAACTCAAATGCTTTTGTGATGGTTGAAGGAGTTGTTTCCTGATAAGCTCGGGCATTTGGATCCTTGGTCTCAAGGGGAGGCTTAGGTGTGTGGTCTTGTTGGAGGAAAGATGCTACTGAGGACAGTCTTTGAAATTTCAAAAGACTTGCTGTTTTGAGTGAGTTCTCTTTCCTGCTTGTGGTGGAGATGGACGTCCTCAGCTCTCAGCTTTTCAATCCACATGCCTGCTGCTTATGCCCTGCTATCATGGACTCTAATCCTTGGGATAGTAAGCTCAAAATTCTTCTTTCATTTTCTTTAGTCATAGTATTTTAACAGCAATAAAAAAGTTACACACCTCCCCCCTTGAAACGTATATTTCCATCCATTGAATTAGTTGTATCTTCTACCCACTACATGTTTGGATCTCTGATTTAATTTACTCTGTACAATAGCCTAGTACAGAATTCTTTCTCCATGCCTAGATCATAGTCTCTTTAAGTATACCTTCTCTTACTACCTTGAACAAAAAGACCATTAGGGCTAGCCTGTTACAATGTTCACAGTGAATCCTGAGCTCAGTGTTGATTGTGGCATGGCAAGTTCCATGTAGGTTACAGGCAGATGAGAGGTTAGAGTTCCTAGAGTTTTAGCTATGCTTTCTTTATCTGCACACTTTCTACACAATCTTAGCCATACCTAAGCTGCCCCTCCAACTTTAAGTCTGTATTTAAATCTGCATTTCTTGGGAGGCAGAGGTGGGTGGATTGCTCTGAGTTCAAGGCCAGCAGCCTGTACTACAAAAAGAGTTCCAGGGCAGCCAGGACTACACAGAAACCCTGCCTTGAAAACCAACAAAACCCATGCATTTCTCAACTCAGAGGTCTAGCCATTTCCTGAACATTCTTCATGTGTTTCATTGGCATATCAAACTGAACATATTTGATTATCTCCTGTGTTAGTTACCTTGTTATTGCTGTGATAAAATACTATGACCAAAGGCAGTTTAAGGAAGAGGTTATTTTGGCCTGTGGTTCCATTAGGATGAGTGTCCATCATAGAGTACTGTGACAGCAAGCAGTCATGGTAGCAGGAGCAGGAAGCTAAGAGCTCACATCCTCAAATGCAAGCAGGAAGTAAAAGAGAGCAGGCAAGAAATAGGCTAGGCTTTTTTTACTCTTAAAGGCCACCCTAGGAACAGGATTTCCTCCAGCAAGGCCACACTGACTAAACCTCCCCAAATAACTAACTGGTGACCAAGTGTTCAAGTGCCTGAGACTATGGGGGAAATTTATGTTTCAAATGTACTGCATTCCTCCTTTTTCACACCTGGCTCACAGTTTTTTCTGGATTGTGTGGGCTCTGCCATAGTCTGTGGTAGTTCAAGGCAGAAATCTGAGTGGCCTGTTTTTACCCATCAGACAAATTTTCTGTCACCCATCTCCAGGTTTTTTGTTTGTTTGTGTTTTTTGTTTTGAAACAGGGTCTCACTGTGTATACTAGGCTAGCCTTGAACTCTGGGTAATTCTACTTGAGTCTTCCTAGTGCTGGGAATACAGGCCTTCCATCATATTTGTCTCTTGCCACTATCAACTCTCAGCCATCTTCTTAAGCCGTACTTGTCTGGTTCCACCGTGAAATTTCTGATCAGCCTCCATAATTCTCTTTTATACAGTGCTGCCAGTGTTTCCCACCCCTTAGCTTGTCTCTAAAGCCAAATCTGATCCTGAGATTGAATGTTCTTTCTTCAATATATTTCTCTATACAAATTCAAGTCCACTTATTTGGTTGATATCAGTTTTCTTCTATATAGTGCAAGTAAACTATTTCTAGTATTTTTGTATCTTTCAAACTTTTACTGACATTATTTTAATCTATAAAATTCCTGTGGGGGTGGAGCCTTGCGCTTGCCAGATGAGCTCGACCACTGAGCTGCATCCCCAGCTCCCTGACTAGTGCCCAATCTCCTATACTGACTATATAGCTATGCAAGCCACATGGGTTTCTGAATAGGCCATGCTTTCGCAAGCCTCATTGCCTTTCTACTCTTGCCTCCACCCTTCCCTCTCTTGCCTCACCCTTTTTTGTCATCATAAACCAATCTTGGCAACAAACATTTTCTCTTCTTTAAATCTCGCCATAGCACTTTGTGGATTCCTACACCTCACCTTTTCTGATACCTGATGATAACTGCCTTCTCCATTATACCCTTTACACTAAGGATAAATACTGTCCTTTTAGTCTTCTAAGAATCTGACTGGCACATGGTAAGTCTTCAATAAAATTAGAACCCAGAATATTGGAGGAGTACAACAAGATGCTCCTGGTGTTTTAGAAAACTTGTCTGCAAAGGTTGACTTCCCTGAAGAGTCTCCATTCATTTCTACTACCACTGCTTTCATGGCTGGAAGGCTGATGTGTGCAGCGGTCTCAGTTGTCAACAGATACTTCCCTTGACATCTCAGTATTTTTGATTCAGGCTGAAAATACCAAGTAAAAAAGACTAAAAGTGCTTGGCAGGACATCAGACTCACAAACTGTGAGGGTGAGAAAATGTTCACTGATCTCAATAATATTGGGAAACAGTGCACGCCATTCCTCTTTTTGTTTTTTAAGTATCTTATCCGATTTAGCATTTCCATTACTAAAGGCTCTGAGAAGTTCACTTAACTCATTCTGGTTTTTTTGTCTTGTTTATTTATCTCCCTGTAAACTAAATGTTTGATCACAGAATGCCTTTTTAAAAGTCTAGCTAAGGGGTGGGAAACATGGAGAAGAGCACTTGTTCTTGGAGAGAATTTGCTTTTGATTCTCAGCGTCTATATGGTGGCTCACAACCATTCATAACTTCCGTTCCAGGTTGCATATGATATACAAACATGCATACAAGAAAAATACTCATACACATAAGTCCTTAAAAAAGCATTTTAAAGCATAGTCACAGAATTACAAAGAAAATGACTATAGCCTCTAGTTTGGGCACTCTGGTTTACAAAGTGGACTACCTACCAAGTCAGATTCTAGGCTATGACACCAATATATGGCCAAGATGACACCATGCTGAGACTTTCACTTTACAAGGATGTCCCATCTTCCCTCTCTAGGAAAAGAATTTTGTACAAGGAGTAGGATTTCCAGAATGGCCAAACAAGGAGCTCAGCAAATCCTTTCCCTAAAAAGCTGCTATAAGGGCTGTGTCAAGAACTTAAGTGTCTATCTGTCTCTGTCTCCTTCTCCCCCATATGAAATTTTATTAGAAGCAATTTCCCAAGCTTTTAAATTTCTTTGAAAATATTTTTAATGATTGCCTGATATTCTGTAATATAGCTATAGTATAATTTATCGGACCTTGTCTGCAGCAGTACACACTGTACTTTGTTCTTTGTTTCAAGGCTAGTGAGATGACTCATCAGGAGTGCTTGCTGCCCCAAGTCTGACAACCTGAGTTTGACCCCTGGGTTCTACATGGTGGAAAGAGAACTAACTATACAATTTATCCTTTGACCTTTACAGGGGTACCATGATTTTTGCCCCATGGAATGTGCATACTCCCACACAAATGTCATAAAGTTCTTTTTATTTTTCTATATACTTAATGCATCCAAACTTCTGAATATTTCTCTAAAGTAATTTTCTGAAAATGAAATTTAGAGCATTCTATTTACTTATGTTTTGTAATGCAGGGCATCAAACTCAGAGCCTTATGCATACTAAGTAAGAATTTTATCACTTAGTCATACCTTTATGCCCCCAAATGAAGTGCTCAAAGTCTGTCACAAATATTGCTGGATTTGGCTCCAGCAAATTGTGGAGTGTTATACACATTAGTATTGGACATGACTTGACTGCTATATCCTCATTTGTACTGATTGTTATATTTTAAAAAAATTAGATACCAAATAGATGAGAATTGTGTTTTGATTCTAGTTCTAGTTCCATTTCTCTCCTTCCTCCCTCTCTTTCCCTCCCTAACCCCACCTTTATTTTGAGATAGGGCCTCACTATGTAGACATGGCCTGAAATTTATAGAGATTTGCCTGCCTCTGACTCCTGAGATTAAAGATGTGAGTCTGTCACCAGCCCAGGCCTCTTTTTCTTTTTCCTTTTTTTTTTCTGAAACAGGGTCATACTAGTCCAGGTTGGCCTTGGACCATGCCACCCAAGATGGCCTTGAACTTGAGATCCTCTTGTTCCAGCCTTCCAAATTCTAGGATTATAGGCATATGGTACCACTGTGTCTGGCTGGGTTATGGAGTTTCCTTGCTTTTATTTTAATCTATGTTTATGGGTGTTATGGCTGCATGTATATTTGTGCACCATGTGCATGATTAATACTTGTGGAGGTCAGGCAGTTGTGAGCTGCCATGTGGGTGCTGAGAATCAAACCTGAATCCTCTGGAAGAGCAGCCAGTACTCTTAAGTGATGAGCTCTTTCTTCAGCCTCCTGTTACAGGATTTTGAAAGATACTTTCTGCTTCATCACATTTGAGTACAGTATTTCAGACAATGACCAAATTATCTTAAATTACTGAGGCAATTATAAAAAAGATTTATGTGCATGGATGTTTGCCTGCATCATGCATGCATGTGTACCATGTGTGTGCCTGATGTTCACCTAGGCCAGAAGAGGATGTTGGATGTCCTGAAGCTAGAATTGCAGATAACTGTGAGCTAACGTGGGTACTGAGAACCAAACCTGGCTCCTCTGCAAAAGCAAGCCCTCTCTCCAGCCCCCTGTTGAGGCAATTTTTCATAATTACACAGTTGCATTTCATTAACTGTGGAAAGCAAATTACCTAGAGAAAACCAAAGGGATGGGGCATAACCTGGTGAAGTGAAATGATTAAGTGTCAAATAGTTTCGAGAGAAGGAAGCAGATAAAGACACTGTTAAAGGTATGGTATAATTTTCTAGAGGAAACTTACTCAAAAGCCAACTTAACATTCTAGTCATCTGGATATCAAGATAATTCTTTGTAAGGCTCTCTCTTCTATAATGAAGGCATATGTTCAGGTTTTTAACGTCTGTGCATGTATGGGAACATACATGCCTGAGGTTGATGTTAGCAGTCTTCCTCATTGAAGCAGAGCTGGCCCATCTGGCTAGTCTAGCTGTCTAGCTTGCTCTAGAATACCTTGTCTCTGCCTCCAAGGCCTGGAATACAGGTGGCTGGCTGTGCCCACTAGACATTTATGTGGATTCTGGGGATCCAAACTCTGATCCTCTCAATTTTCACATTTGCACCACTTGATCCACAGAGCCACATTGTCAGCTCACCTTTAAACTGTCACTGAATACCTGCTGTGTGGATGTCAGCAGGAGCGCAGTCAGCTTGGGGGAGGGGGTAACTGTGGTGATACAGGTCTGTGAGCTCAGTTACAAGCCAAGACAGGAGAACTGTATGTTCAAAGCCTGCTTGGGCAATCCTGTCTCAAAAATCGAAAAGAACCGGGGACATGGCTCAGTGGTAAAGCACTTGTCCAGTGGGAGCAGGTTCCAGTAAAACACATGCCACCACAAACCAAGTTAGGCCCACTTTACTAATGAGGGAATGTGAACAACTTAAAAAAGACTGCCAGAAAATAAAAAGTGCCAGAGGAAAAAGTAGCCTGTTGTGGGAGTTCAGGAGTCGTAATCACAGTTGAGGAAGACAAGGACCAGTTTGATGGAAGAGCTGACTTTGTACTTGTCAGGCAGGACTAACTTTTTACTAGGTCATGTAGATTAAATGGGATGTCTCAATAGGAAGGATATGGAAAAAGGGGGTGCCAAGGGAGGAAAGACAAAAATGCATGGGGTGGTCACTCACACAAGACAGGATGCTCTGACCAAGGTATCCACCCCAACCCTGTGACTTTAACCTGCTTAGTGGCCATTTCAACCTTTGACTCTGCTGTATTGTACAGCCAGCAGAAAACCTGAGATAGTGCCTAGAAGAATTTGTTCTGAATGAAAACAATGCCTGGACTTATTTTAACCCAAGTGTTTATTCTGAGAATTTAAAAAGCAAATGACAACGGAAAATATTGCAGAGTTGGTAAAAATCAACAATAAAAGTGACATTTTAAGGTAGAGCCAAAATACATTGTAAACATGTATAAAAATTTCAAATCATAAAAGTTAAACCAACAGTGGCAAAAACTATAGAATTGCATTTGTAATCTTAGTCCGGACTCCCCTGAAAAGAGAATTTAAGTATGATTAGTTTGAGAGCCCATTCTAGGAAGCAAAGGTTGGAGGGTGGGACAGAGGATGGAATCGGAGATGTTGGAGTGGTGACTCCTCAAGAGAGCTTGCTTCACAATCTTGAGGACTACAGAATTTGGATCTGAGAACCCACATTATAACCCAAGCATTCTATGCATTCCTGTAACTTCATCTGTGACAGAGGTGGAGATGGGAGGCCCTCTGGGGGTTTGTTTCTAGCCTAGCCAAGAAATGCAAGCCCTAAGCCTAGGGAGAAACCCCATTTCAAAGGAACATGCAGAAGGTGATACGGGAGGACATCTGACATCCTCTCGTGACCCCTGCATGAATGCTCACAGCTGCATACACCAGCATGTACATATACACAAATACAAATAACATTTAAATTTTTTATGTATTTATCTCAGTATAGGGGCATGTGTGCCACAGTGTGAACTCGGTGAGTTTGAGGCCAGCCTGGTCTATAGAACAAGTTCCAGGACAGCTAGGGATAAACAGAGAAATCCTGACTCAAAACCAAAATCAATCAATCAATCAATCTAAAACCATTATCTTCTGGGGACAACTGAAGTCAGTCCTCTCTCCTTGGGAACAAGAAGTCAGTATAGAACACACTTCAGCATTGTCCCATCTGAGACTAGGAAGCTGGGGGTGTTTTTCCTCCCAAGTCCCATGAGTCACTGACTTAGGGTGGTTCCCAGGGAGTATAACTACCCAGCACTTCAGATCTGGGCTGTGGGCTGAGAAAGCCCTTAAGTGGAAAGTTGCAGGGAAGGCTAGATGTACAGAGGTATGAGAGCCCTGTTTCTTTCTGTTGCTTTTTGTCAAAAATCACTCACATTCTGACAAAATTTAGGCTGACAAGATTTTTCAAGTACAGAAAATTATACTAGAGACAGTAAACTAGCCCACTCATAATAAGTTTAACAAATGGTTAAAAAAAATAACCAGGTGTGGTGACATATGCTTTTACTCTCAGCACTTGGGAAGCAGAGGCAGGCTGATCTCTGAGTTCAACAGCCTCGTCTAAACAGCAAGTTCAGGAAAGTCAGCGCTACATGGAGAGAAACCCTGTTTTAAATTAAAAAATTGTAAAAATAAATTATGTGGGCAGTTTTTTGTTTCTGTTTTTGTTTTGTTTTTCTTAAAAAAGATTGTTCTTATTTATTGTATGCACGTGAGTACACTGTAGCTGTATTCAGACGTACCAGAAGAGGGCATCAGATCCCTTTAGATGGTTGTGAGGTTGCTGGGAATTGAGCTCAGGACCTCTGAAAGAGCAGGCCGTGCTCAGCCTGTTGGTTTTTCTTTTTGTTTTGTTTTGTTTGTTTGTTTGTTTTGGTTTTGAGACAAGGTTCCTCTGTGTATCCCTGGCTCTCCCAGAACTCTGCTTGGCTCTGCTGATATTCAACGTGGATACCACCATGCCAGGCTCAATTGGGTAACATTTATAGGAACAGGAATTTTATAGATTAAAATAATGTCAGTAAAAGTTTGAAAGATACAAAAATACTAGAAATAGTTTACTTGCACTATATAGAAGAAAACTGATATCAACCAAATAAGTGGACTTGAATTTGTATAGAGAAATATATTTTTTTATTATTGGTTATTTTATGTATTTATATTTCAAAAGATATTCCCCTTCCCTGTTTCCCTTCCACATCCCCCCATCCCATCCCCTCTGCTTCTAGGAGGGTGCTCCCATACCCACCCACCCACTCCCACCTGAGAAATAAATTCTTTTGTTTTTATTTTTGTTTTTTGAGACAGGGTCTCACACTAGGTAGCTCTGGCTGGACTGGAAACTTGCTGTTGTAGATCAGACTAACCTTAAGTCGCAGAGATCTGCCTGTCCCTGCCTCCCAAGGGCTGTGATTAAAGGCGTGACCCCATTCCCTTCAAGAGAAATATATTCTTTATAAAATTATATCCAGACTGCAGTTTAGTATGGTGGTATATACCCTGTAATCACTTAAGGATCTGAGGCAGAGGAGGATTGCCGCTTTGAGGCTAGCCTGGGCCACACTGCAAGAGCCTATGCCAAAAATAAATTCATCATACTGTTAAAATTGAAGTTAAACTGGTAATACTCACAAAAATGAAGTCAGGCTGGGTGTGGTGGCATATACCTTTTAATTGCAGCACCCTGGCAGCAGAGATCTGACTCAGATCTCTGTGAGTTCAGGATCAGCATAGTCTACATAGAGAGTTTTAGGCTAGCCAGGGCAACAGAATGAGACTCTTAAAAAAAGTACAATATAACTCACAGACCATATGAAGCTTAAGAAGGAAGACCAAAGTGTGGATGCTTCAATCCTATGTAAAAGTGGGAACAGAATAATCACAGAAAGTAGAGGGAGAGAGGGACCTTAGAGGGAGAGAGGCAGGGGAAGGAAAAAGGGGAGCAGGATCAAGGTAGGGGAAGAGACAGGAGAGAAGTACAGAGAGTCAGGAAATTGAACAGAGATGTGTAGCAGTGTGGGATGGGGAACTGGGGGCAGCCACTAGAAAGTCCCAGATGCCAGGGAAGCGAGACATTCCCAGGACCCAACAGGGATGACTTTAGCCAAAATAACCAACAAAGGAGAGATAGAACCTGTAGAGACCACCTCTAGTAGATAAGCACGGCCCCCAGTTGAGGTATGGGGCCATCCACCCATCTCAAAAGTTTTAACCCAGAAATGAAAGATAGGGACAAAAAATGGAGCAGAGTCTGAAGGAAGGGCCATCCGGGAACTGCCCCATCTGGGGATTCATCCTGTCTGCAGACACCAAACCAGACACTATTGCTGATGCCAAGAACTGCTTGCTGACAGGAGCCTGGTATGGCTATACCCCAAGAGGTTCTACCAGCACCTGACCAATACAGATACAGATAATCACAGTCAACTATCAGACTGAGCCTAGGGACCCAATGGAAGAGTTAGAGGAAGGATTGAAGGAGCTGAAGGGGATGGAAGCCCATTCGAACAACAATATCAACTAACTGGACCACCCAGAGCTCCCAGGGACTAAACCACCAACCTAAGAGTACACATGGAGGGACCCATGACTCCAGCTACATATAGCAGAGGATGGCCTTATCTGACATCAGTGAGTGGGGAGGCCTTTGGTCCTGTGGAGGCTTGATGCCCCAGCGGAGGAGGAGGCTAGAGCGGTGAGGTGGGAGTGGGTAGGTAGGTGGAGGAGCACCCTCATGGAGGCAAAGGGGGAGGGGGAATGGCATGGGGGATTATGAAGGGGAAACTGGGAAGGGGGATAACATTCCACATGTAAATGAATAAAATAACTAATAAAAAAATGGAGTCAGTGTCCTCAGGCTCAAAACAAGGCAGCGGGTTGAAACACCCTGTTCTTGAATTGCTAATGGTCAAAACTAAAGAGGATTTGTGCCAGAGGGAATTGCACGGGTAGATGTGAGTGGAGACGCATATGGATTGCTTTGGGAATGATGAATTCCTCACCAAAAGAACTATGGGAGCAGATGTCAAACAACAACAACAACAACAACAAAAATGTATTTATGAATATTCGTGAAGCTACAAATGACTTTGTTAGAAAAGGATACGAGGAAACTTGGACTTTGCAGCCCCCAGTAAAACACTTCATAATTCCCAGTAAAGTATTCCATGAGCTTAGAGGAAAAGATGAAAAAGTCATGAAAACAGTGAGATTGACAGAGAACCATGTGAAACCATGAGCAGCCTTGAAATGAATCTGAAGGCAAATGGAGTTAGGCAGAAACAGAGACACACACTTCACGTTCTGGAGTGCTTTATGCAAGAGTAAAGTGGAGGGAATGTTTTGTAAGGTTTGTCATTCTGGCTCCAACAACCTTGTTCTGTTCAGACTTGGGCCTTCCCTGGGCAGAGGCCTAACATTTGGAGTCTGGTTCCAGGAGCCACACTCTTTTTCTTAGTTTTGGAGAGGGTGCGGTTAGAGTTTATTTATTTTATGTGTGAGTGTTTCCTTTGCATGTATGTGTGCTTGGTGCCCGAACAGGTCAGACAGGGACAACTGATGCCCTGGAACTGGAGTTACAGATGATTGTGAGCCACCATGTGGATGCTGGGATTTGAACCTAGGGTTCACTGCAAGAGCAGCAAGTGCTCTTAACTGCTGAGTCAACTTTCCAGTCCTATCCAGCATCTTTTAGAATGAAACGTAATGATGAGCCAGATGGGGAGTGCGAGGTCTATACTGCAGCACATAGTGGCCTCTTTCATAACTCACTGAGAGGTCCAGAGACTTCCTCACACTACCACTGGCTTCTGGGCTAGAGAAGTTGAGAAGTAGGTATTACCACCAGACTCCGGAGTCACAATTAAGGGAAAGTGCATTAGCAGTGAAAATGTGGACTGGAAGTGGTGTCTGTCAGCATGGAACTAGGAACAACCTGGAAGACTCAGAAACTGTTCCTGAAAAGTATTTACTTTTAGAGCCAGAAGAAAAAGCCAAAACTGCTTCATAGCTGTAAAAGATTGCTGGGGATGGGCATGGTGGTGAACACTTTTAATCCTAGCACTAGAGAGACAAAGACAGAATGCTGTGAGTCCCAGGCCAGCCAGGGCTACAGAATGAAATCCTGATTGCAGGGCCTGAGTAGCTCAACTGGTGGAGTATTTGCATGCATGAAGCTCTGGGGTTGATCCCTAGCATCATACCTATAATCCCAGCACTCAAAAGGTTGAAGCAGGAGGATCAGTTCAAGGTTTATACTCAGCTACAAAGGTGGTTTAGTTTGGGTCTGGAATATTGTCCAAAAGTAAGGTCTGCTCCACAGCACAGGGCCCTTGGGAGGTGGGGGACCTTTTCAGAGGCGGGGCCTACTAAGAGAAGGTTAGGTTATTGAAGGGCTTCCCTCAGTAGGACTTGTGGGATCTCTTTCTCTCTCCCCTCCTCCCTTTGTTTACTTCTTGGCTGTAAGTTGTTTCCTGGCAGACCCCCAAAGCATCAGAACTACTTGATCATAGATGGGAACCTCTGAAGCCATAAACCAAAGTAAAGTTTTTCTAAGTGAATTATCTTAAGTGTTTGTGGCAGGAATAGGAAGGGGAATAACACAAAACAGTGGAATACATCTCCCTGTTCCCCATCACGCTCCAAGTGACTGTTTAAAAGAAAGCTCTCATTTATTTGCCCAACCTGAGTCTTCTCATCTGCTAAGTGGGAATCTTGGAACCTACGTCAGGGAATTATGGTGGGTTGAAGATGAGCTCAATCAGGCCAGTGCTGCCCAGTGACCAGAGTTGGGTGTGGACACACTCTTCTTGTTGGCTAGTATTGACCCCATACCCATGAAGGAAAGTAGACCAGGTTAGCCAGTAGGAGCAGTGACGTGTATCTTAAATCTCAGAAGGTATTCAAATCTGGGATTCTCATGGATAGAACAAACAGAGCTGTTGAAGTTTGGGAATTCCTACGAAAGTGAGGGAAGCCCTAGACAGTACTCAAGGAGGTGAGATTCCCATGATGTCTGAATTGCATACAAGAGTCCTAGGTGCCTGGCAACTACTGAGCGTTTTGATAGTACCACTATGTTGGGGTTCGTGGGGTGGGGTGGGGGGATTCACACAAAAATCAAGAGAGAGACCCGAGCAGTCCATGATTTGGTCTGTGGAGGCACTTGGAGATTTTACTGTGAGATACCTGGCTGGGGAGAAAACCAAGGGTTAGGAAGAGAACGTCAAGTGGAGCCCGGGCTCCGGAGCAGAGCTCCCCACACTCAGATGCTCACACAATGGTGGGCTGCTGTAAACACGCTTCCTTCCAGGAAGAGAGGGTCCGGGACTAGGCCTAAGGGTGGGTCTGCCCTTGTGACCAACTCCCACAGAGAGGCCCCAGCTTGCTGCAGCTGCTTCGTGCACCTGGTCCTGGGACCCCTCCCACCCCACCCAATCATGGAGTCCTATCACAGGTGAGTCACACATTGCACTTACCTGTCGGCAGCTGCAGAGATAATGGGAGCCAGAAAATTGGCCAGAACCCCTTCCCTCAGGCGGCCCCGGGGCAGCTTATCTTCCTCCCCTAAGTCCCAGAGACTCAGGAATGTTGGACCCAGCACACGGAGTCCACCAATCCAGTGATAATTACTCACTTTCGCCCAAGGCCAGGCCCCGAGGACCCGCAGCCTTCCAAGGCAGAGGGGAGAGAATTAAGAAAGAGATGAGCGATACTGAAGAGAAGACCTGGCGCCTGCTTAGATAGGGGCACTTGCTGTTCCAGTTCAGAGCAGGAGAGATGGCAGTTACAAAGAAGGGAGCGCTGAGCTTCAGAAAATGGTATCTGCAGAATGAAAGGTTTGACTCTCCAGGAAGACCTAACTACCGGCACGGAGCTACATTTGGCAACCATTTAAAAAATTATTTTTAATGGGCCAGTGAGATTGACTCAGTGCTTGCCTGACATGAGTTCAATCCCCAGGGCACACATGGCAGAAGAAATGACTCCTGCAAGTTGTCCTCTGGCCTACACACATGTCCACCTTTTAAATTTCATTTATATATGTGTATGAATGTGGAGATCACAGGACAACTTGGGGAACTTGGTTCTCCCCTTCCACTGCGTTGTATCCCGGGATGACAGTCAAGATGAGAGAGCTCAAACAGCTGCTCTAACATTACATGGCTAGTGAGTTAGGGAGCTAGCGTGCAGACTAAGGCGTATGGAGCCCAAAGTACCAAATACTCTGCTTGAAGGAAGCAGAGACGCTTGCCTTCACATACGGCTCTGTAGCATAAACTTTCCGGAGAAAATGGAGTCACAGCTAGACTTGGGGGAAAGATATTGTCTAGTGCTGATTTATAAGGCCTGTCAAATTATCGTTCCCAATTTTGTAACAGCTAGTCAGTTTTAGACATATCTGTGTGGCAGGCACTGATGTGCACTGAGTCACCCACTTTTGACTTATAACCCTCTAAGACAGGAATTCTTACTATCCACGTCTTATGGATAAGAAGCCAAAGGTTGAGCCTTTTGCTTGTCTCTGTTGGTTCACAGGTCTTGTAAAGACTCCAGCAAAAATATACTATGATAATAAAAGGCTTAAAATATCCAAGTGGCCAAAACTTGGGGAAGTCATGTAAAAACTACAAAAGGCAGTTTTAGGAGGCCAAATCATTCATTCATATCTAAATCTAAAGCTTTATTAACAAAGAGGGAAGAAAGTAAATATGAACTCAACTTGGCTGAATAGTGAAGAACTAAAGGATACTATTTCATTTTTAAAATGCTGACAAGCAGGCAATATAGGCCTGGGATGCTATTTTAAAATTATTCTTGCTACAAGGCTTGGGTATTGCTAAGGTAGAATTTGTGCTTCAGTATATGAGGACATAGGTTCAATTGCCAGCATCAAAAATATTGTTGTTCTGATTAAATATTTTATTTAACAGTGCCATAAAATCCTTTTAAAATGAAATGTTAAAAGCTAAACAATACAGGTTCTTTTTTTTGGTAATATTATCAGCCCACAGATTCCAACTTGGTTTTGTCTTAGCCCACTCCAATTATGTACACTAATGTTTATGTCATTGTAGCTGTGGTTGCTGTAAAGTTGGCTCCTGAGATATTTGCCATGATCTAGTAGATTTTTTATAGCCTTTTTTGCTATCAAAGAACTTTAAGTAAGAGTGGTGTCACATCTCTGTAATCCCAGCACTCAAGGAGGCTGAGGCAGGAGGATTGCAAAATAAAGAGAAACTTGGACTCCATAGACGTATTGTTTTTGTTTTTTTGTTTTTTTTTTTTTAAACCAGCTGGAGGGGCTGGAGAGATGGCTCAGCAGTTAAGAGCACTGACTACTCTTCCAGAGGTTCTGAGTTCAATTCCCAGCAACCACATGGTGGCTCACAACCATCTGTAATGGGTATCTGATGCCCTCTTCTGGTGTGTCTTTCTGGTGTGTCTGAAGACAGCAACATTGTACCCACATACATGAAATAAATAAATAAATCTTTAAAAAAAACCCAGCTGGAGCTGGAGAGATGCCTTTATCGGTACAGCACTCGCTGTGAGAGTGTAGGGACTTGAATTTAATCCCCAGCCCCCACATAAAGCCAGAGGCAAATGTAGTGACAAACAAGAAACCCTGTTTCTACAGAAGCTGTCCAGTCTCCACTCTCAGGCTTGTTCTCCTATCTGAGCACATAGGCCTCTTCGGCAAACATATTGCATTAGGACCATCAGTTGGGCCAAGAGGTATTCAAGCTTGATTTCTCCTCTTTGTATTTGTTAGAGCTGGAAGTACTGGAGCTGCACAATAAGTAGTACATCTGGCATTGTTCAATCCAGATGTCAGCTGGGATGGAAAGAATAAGAGCCTTGAGACAAACTGGGTACCCATGAGCAACATAGTTCTGCTTGGTGAATGTGGACTATAGCAAACTGAAGAAGGTCCCAACTTCCAAACTACAAATTTCAGCACCAAACTGCTTATAATGAAGGGGCTTTCAGAAGCCACTTAATCTAGAAATATTTCTTATGTCAATGAGTAATATGATGTTGGTTCTTTGGAATTTATTATATTGATCAGTACATCTTAGTGTTTGTCTCATATAAGGTAGAAGGTAGGGATCAACACCTGAAGGAGTCAACTTTTGGGACAAACAGGGACAAAAATGGAGCAGAGAATGAAGGAATGGCCAACTAGTGGCTGGCCCAATTGTGACTCATTCTACAGGTAGGCACCAATCCCTGACACTATTACTGATGCCATGTTGTGCTTCCAGACAGGAGCATAGCATGGCTGTCCTCTGAGAGGCTCTGCCAGCAGCCGACTGAGACAGATGCAGATACAGCCAAGCATTGGACTGAGGTCCGAGACCCCTATGGAAGAGTCAGAGAAAGGACTGGAGGAACTGAAGGGGATTGCAACTCCATAGGAAGAACAACAATATCAACCAACCCGGACCCACCAGAGCTCACAGAGACTGAACCACCAACCAAAGAGCACACACAGGCTGGTCCAGGGCCCTGGAGCATGTGTAGCAGAGGGCTGCCTTCTCTGGCCTCAGTAGGAGAGGATGTGCTAATCCTCTAGAGATCAGTGTATTAGTTAGGGTTTCTATGGCTGGGATGAAAACACCATGGCCAAGGATGCACAAGGATGGAAGGATGGGGGGTGGTGCTTCCCTCTCAGAGGCAAAGGGGATGGAGAAGGATATCTACGAGGGGGGACTGTGATGGGGCAACATTTGGGATGTAAATAAATAGAACAATTAATTAAAAATAAGGAAAAGAGGGACATGGAAGGCTTCTGTGACATTCCCCCCCCCAATGTATCAGCCTAGACAGAAAGGCACTGAAGAGAACTCTTAAAAATTGTTATAAGGATGATAAAGTGTAGTTCTCCATAATTGATGGCCTCTGGCAGGGGTACAGGTAGGGAAGGGCTCAGTTTTCTTTAAGGGGCTGGCCACTGAGAGTTTGACCATGCTCCAACCAGCATATGGGCAACAGAAGTTGGACTTGTGCTTTTTTTTTGTTTGTTTCAATTTTTTTTTCTTTCTTTCTGGGAGGACTGGGAAGTATATGTTATTGGGGTGCAGTATGTGAAATTCCCAAATGATTAATAAAAAATATTATGTTGGGAAAAAAATAAATGGGTTGGAATCAATTTTATGTATTTAAAAATAAAACCTTACAGATTACATTAGAATAGTCAGTTCTGTGGCATTTGAAAGAATCACACTGTCACACAAAGGTCAGTGTAAGAGAATGGGAAAATATATAAAACAGATGCAAATTATGCAAAACCAAAGGTCAAAATACTTAAATTGGTAGAATTTGAGACCAAAACAACCTGAATAAAATGGCATCGAAATGTACAAAGGCAAAATACGATGGGGATCCAGTTAATAATATGCTTTGTCTGTCATATTTAATAGCTTTCTTGAAAGAAACCCATCTAGCAGACAATATGCTTTTTCTTCCTGGTGGTCACACAGCATTTACAGAAATTCAATCTAGCTGCTTCAGGGCGGTGGGTGTAGCTTGGTGACAGAACTCGTGCCTGGCATGCACAAGGGTTCAATCCTTGCACCAAAAGTCAGAACAGCCCCTTCCCCCAACCCCGAATTCACAACCGCTCATATATCTATACACAGAAAGGAGGCACTGCTAAGAACATCAGGCTAGGCATCAGAGAAGATGACTCCCAGCAGAGGGGTTTCGAGGGGCCAGATGTGGGATCTTCCCAGGCCTGTTATCTGTAAAGGCCCTGCCAAATATCTCCTGGATCAGGACCCATTGACTTGTGGAGAGGATCCTTTGGAAGTGGAAGATTAACATGAAGGCTTTGCTGAGGTTGTTTCTGTGTTGCTGGTCATATAGGCAAATCTCTGCTGTGGAACCAACAGATCTCTGAGGAAGGAGAGGCAAGTGGGAATGAGGGTGGGGACAGACATCACTTCAAGCCCAGGTGCAACTCTTCAATCTCATTGTTACCAATAAACAATGCTGACAAGCTGGGTCGAACTGCCCTGAAACTCTCTGGACTCCTGGTTACACAGTGACACTATTAATCTAATACACTTCACGATTTGACTAGAAGACAGTGTCGAGCTGGAGCTTCAGCTGAACAGCTCAGGCTAATGCAGACGTGCTGTGATTAACCAGAACAGCCCAAGAGCAGAACACTGTATCACAATCATTTCCCAAAGGCTGAAATTATCTCCACTTTTGAATCACAACTCAAGGTGGGGGGGGGGAACAAACCTTGAATAAATATGATGAATAAAAAGTAATAAATATGCAAATGAAAACAAGGTTCTTTTTATTTCTTCCCACAATATAAGACTGATGAAGGAAAATTAGAGTGTTAGTCCCCAGTGTCAAGAAAGATGTGGGAAACTAGGTTGCTCTATTTACTGCTGTTAGGAATATAACTACAGAACCTCTGTCGGGTACACCTTCGTAATCTCTATCAAAATCCTTTTTTAGATTTACCGTGCTAGAAATGACATAGTTAGCATTTCAACCTGCAGAAACATTGGAATTAGGACTGTGAGATGACGAGGATATTAACAACAGTATAGCGTAGGCAATAGCCCACTGTCCAGGCTTTGGAGTGTTCTGTCCAGGTACTATTCTTCAAAACATTTTTGGAGAAGCCTGTTGGAGCAGAGCACATCCTTCCCTGTTTTCTACACTAACAACCTTTACAGGTTGTTCAAGGCAACAGTTTTCACTGCTCTAGGCACAAAATGATGGCACTCTTCATTCCATTTTCCCACCTTCTCTTGCAGCCAAGAGTGGCCACAGGGTCCACTTCTAGTCAAGGAGTTTTATGAAGTCTGCTGGAGGCTTTCTGTGGTCTTTTCTTAATAAGTAGAATTCTTTTACTTACAACTATCTATTCACTTTTACATTCAGATTGCAGCCTCCTTTCCTCTCCTCCCATTCCCCAGACACCACCCCAACCCCTGCCCGGTACTAACCCACCCTGGCACATCAAGTCTCATAAGGACTAGGTACATCCTCTCCCACTGACGCCAGACAAGGCAGCCCAGCTAGGGGAAAAGGATCCAAAGGCAGGCAACAGTTAGAGCTACCGCCGCCTCTCCGCTCCAATTGTTAGGGGACCCACATGAAGGAAAAACTGTTACAAATGTGTTGGGGGCCTGGGTCTAGCCCATGCTTGCTGGTTCACTCTCTATGAGGCCTCATGGGCCCAGGTTAGTTTACTAAGTAGGTCTTCTTGTGGTGCCCTTGACCCCTCAATCCTATCCCTCACTTGTCCATACATCTCCCCGAGCTCTGCCAGATGTTTGTGAGCCTCTGGATCTGTTTCCATCAGTTGCAGGATGAAGCCTCTCAGGAAACAGTTATGCTAGGCTCCTGTCTGCAAGCAGAGCAGAGGATCAATAATCATTAGGGGCTGGCCTTCTCAAGTTGGGCCAGTCAGTCATTGGTTGGCCTTGCCCTGGATCTCTGTTCCATCTTTATCCCTGCACTATTTGTAAGCAGGACAGATTTTTGGTTGAAGGTTTTGTGGGTGGCTTGGTGTTACACCTACATTAGAAATCTTGCCTGTTTTCAGGAGGTGGCCACAATCAGTCTCCATATCCCCAACTGTTAGGAGTCCACCTGGGGTTACCTACTTAGACTTGAGGGAGCCTCCTTGTCCCAGACTTCTGGCTTGTCCCAGAGATAACCCCCCCATACACACAAAATTACCTTCTCTCTCCCAGCCCTCTGCACACCCCCTGCTCTCCCCACACCTGATGCCTACCTGCTTGCCCCTTACTACCCCCTCTGCCACCCAGTTCCCTCACGCCTTCTACTTTCGGTGTCTATTTTATATCCCCTTCTGAATGAAATTCAGGTATCCTTTCTTGGGCCCTCCATCTATGGTAATTGAGAGTTTTTCTGGGTATAGTAGCCTAGGTTGGCATTTGTATTCTCTTAGAGTCTGTATGACATCTGCCCAGGATCTTCTAGCTTTTGTAGTCTCTGGTGAGAAGTCTGGTGTAATTCTGATACGTCTGCATTCATAAGTTACTTGACCTTTTTCCCTTACTGCTTTTAATATTCTTTCTTTGTTTTGTGCATTTGGTGTTTTGACTATTATGTGACAGGAGGAATTTCTTTTCTGGTCCAGTCTATTTGGAGTTCTGTAGGCTTCTTGTATGTTCATGGGTATCACTTTCTTTAGGTTGGGGAAGTTTTCTTCTATAATTTTGTTAAAGATATTTACTGGCCCTTTAAGTTGGGAATCATTGCTCTCTTCTATACCTATTATCCTTAGGTTTGGTCTTCTCATTGTGTCCTGGATTTCCTGGATGTTTTGGGTTAGGAGCTTTTTGCATTTTGTGTTTTCTTTGCCTGTTGTGTCAATGTTTTCTATGATATCTTCTGCACCTGAGAGTCTCTCTTCTATCTCTTGTATTCTGTTGGCGATGCTTGCATCTATGACTCCTGATCTCTTTCCTAGGTTTTCTAACTCCAGGGTTGTCTCCCTTTGTGATTCCTTTATTGTTTCTGTTTCCATTTTTAGATCCTGGATGGTTTTGTTCAATTCCTTCATCTGTTTGGTTGTGTTTTCCTGTATTTCTTTAAGGGAGTTATTTATGTCCTTCTTAAAGTCCTCTAACATCATCATGATATGTGGTTTTAAATCAGAGTCTTGCTTTTCTGGTGTGTTGGGGTGTCCAGGGTTTGCTATGGTGGGAGAACTGGGTTCTGATGATGCCAAGTAGCCTTGGTTTCTGTTGCTTATGTTCTTACCCTTCCCACTTGCCATCTGGTTATCTGTGGTGTTAGTTGGTCTTGCTGTCTCTGACTGTGACTTGTCCCTCCTGTAAGCCTGTATGTCAGCACTCCTGGGAGACCAGTTCTCTCCTGGTGGAATTTGGGTATGGAGAGCTGTGGCACAATGTCAGCTCTGGGTGCAGATGAAAATCAGAAGGGGGGCGGGGGAGGCCTGGAGAGGTGGCTCAGCGGTTAAGAACACTGACTGCTCTTCCGAAGGTCCTGAGTTCAAATCCCAGCAACCACATGGTGGCCCACAATCATCCATAATGAGATCTGATGCCCTCTGGAGTGTCTGAAGACAGCTTCAGTGTACTTACATATAATAAATAAATAAATCTTAAAAAAAAAAAAAGAAAATCGGAAGGATTCTGTCCCTGGCTGTTCTTTGGTTCCTGTGTCCTGATGGCTCTGGGTGGGTCCCTCTTGGGACAGGAATTTGAGTTGAAGTTGTGGTTTTAGTTCCTGTGTTCTGAGGCAGCCTCCTGTCTGCTCTGGGTGGGTCCCTCAGAGCAGATGTGGTGGTCTTACCTGTGCTGTCAGGTGTGTCAGCACTCTTGGGAGACCAGCTCTCTCCCAGCAGGACTTGGGTATGGAGAGCTGTGGCACAGGGTCAGTTCTGGTGTGCAGATGGAAACCGGAAGGATCTTGTCCCAGGCTGTTCTTTGTTTTCTGCGTCCTTTGACAAGACTTTTAACATGAAGGGGTGTTGGGTTTTGTCAAAGGCTTTCTCAGCATCTAATGAGATGATCATGTGGGTTTTTTTTTGTTCAAGAGCTTTCAGGTGTGCTTTTAAGTATGACATCTCTCCAATTTCTTTATGGAGGCACTTAGTGCTATGAACTTTCCTCTTAGCACTGCTTTCCTTGTGTCTCAGTGGTCATTGAGTAGAGAGTTGTTCAGTTTCCATGAGTTTGTAGGCTTTCTGGTGTTTTTGTAGTTGTTGAATTTCAGCTTTAATTTGTGGTGGGCTGATAAAATATAAGGGGTTGTTTCAATCTTGTATCTGTTGAGGCTTGTTTTGTGACGAACTATATGGTCAATTTTGGAGAAGGTTCTGTCAGGTGCTGAGAAGAAGGTATATTTTTTTGTGTTTGCGTGAAATGTTATGTAGATATCTGTTAGGTCCATTTGATTCATAACCTCTGTTAGTTTCATTATTTCTATATTTACTTTCTGACTCGATGACTTGTCCATTGGTGAAAGTGGAGTATTGAATTCTCCTACTCTTAATGTGTGAAGTTCAATGTGTGATTTAAGCTTTAGTAATGTTTCTTTTATGAATGTGGGTCCCCCTGCATTTGGGGCATTGATGTTCAGAACTGAGACATCGTAATGATGGATTTTTTCCTTTGATGAGTATGAAGGTTCATTCATACTTTTGATTAATTTTGATTGAAAGTATATTTTATTAGGTATTAGAATGTCTACTCCAGCTTGCTTCTTGGGTCTGATTGCTTTGAAAACCTTTTCAAGCCATTTACTCTGAGGTAGTGTCTATGTTGCTGAAGCGTATTTCTTGTATGCAGCAGTATGATAGATCCTGTTTTTGCATTCATTCTGTTAGTCTGTGTCTTGTCGTTGAGGAATCAAGACTTTGGATGTTGATTGTTAATTCCTGTTATTTTGAAGTTGGTGGTGATTTTGTGTGTGTGTGTGTGCGTGTGTGTGTGTGTGTGTGTGTGTTCTCTTCCTTTGATTTGTTGGTATGGGGTAATTTATTTCCCATTTTCTTGGGTGTAGTTATTCTCCTTGAGTTGGAGTTTTCCATCTAGTATTTTCTATAGTGCTGGATTTGTGGATAGATATTGTTTAAATTTGGTTTTGTCATGGAGTGTTTTATTTTCTCCATTTATGGTGATTGAGACTTTTGCTGGGTATAGTAGTGTCTTAGTTGGGGTTTCTATTCCTGCACAAACATCATGACCAAGAAGGAAGTTGCTGTCTTCCGATGTAACTAGGCTTCACCAATAGCCTCTCATAGGCTCTCTTCATGGTACCAAGCCTTAACTCCTTTGCATTATCCCTTCAGTTATGGGACATCAATTGCTACTGAGGTTGCACCTTCACCAATGGCCTTCCACGGCCTCTCACAGTGCCAAGCCTCAGCTGCTCTTCATGATCCCTTCAGGCCTTCAAAACCAGTACCACCTGGGTGAGTCTTACACAGTACCAAGTCCAGCCACAACACAAGGTACTACCTTGGCTATCTCTGGAACACAGCCTCTGCGCTCTCAGAAAACACTTCTTAATCACTGCTAATTTCTTAGCTCCAGCTAACCAGCATCAATAGTCCCAGTAACACAAAGGTTTGCTTTAGTGGTTCTGGTATCTTGTTAATCACAGCTGATTCTTCATCCCCAGCTAGCCAAAACTACAGAATCTTCACAATCAAAACATGACCCTGATAAGAAGTCTTTAATCTTCCCTCTGAAATTTCACAAGCCAGGCCTCCATCTTCTACGCTGTTCTCAACATTATCTTCCAAGCTCCTACACAGCATCCCACAGAGCTCTTAACATTCAAATGTCTCTTCTAGCAAAAAGTTCCAAAGTCCTTCTACAGTCCTCTCCAAAACATGGTCAGGTTGTTACAGGAATACTCCACTATGCTGGTACCAATTTGTCTTAGTCAGGTTTTCTATTCCTGCACAAACATCATGACCAAGAAGCAAGTTGGGGAGGAAAGGGTTTATTTAGCTTACACTTCCACACAGCTGTTCATCACCAAAGTAAGTCAGGACTGGAACTCAAGCAGGTCAGGAAGCAGGAGCTGATGCAGAGGCCGTGGAGGGATGTTCCTTACTGACTTGCTTCCCCTGGCTTGCTCAGCCTGCTCTCTTATAGAACCCAAGAATACCAGCCCAGGGATGGCACCACCCACAAGGGGCTAGGCCCTCTCTCACCCTTGATCACTAATTGAGAAAATGCCTTACAGCTGAATCTCATGGAGGCAACTTCCCCATCTGAAGCTCCTTTCTCTGTGATAACTCCAGTCTGTGTCAAGTTGACACACAAAACCAGCCAGTACAAGTAGTTTGGGCTGACATCTGTGGTCTCAGAGAGTCTGCAAGATATCTGTCCAGGTCCTTCTGGATTTTAGGGTGTCTGTTGAGAAGAGTATAATACTGATAGGTTTGCTTTTGTATGATACTTGACCATTTTCCCTTGCAGTTTTTTAATATTCTTTGTTTTGTACATTAAATGTTTTGATTATTATGTAGTAGGAGGATATTCTTTTCTGGTTCAATCTATTTGGTATTCTTGTAGCTGATAATCTTCTTCTTCTATTCTTGTTATTTTAGGTTTAGTTGGTTTTTTTCCTTTTTAAAAAATTAATTATTGTATTTATTTACATACCGAATGCTGCCCCTCCCAGTCCCCCTCACAGGGTTCTTATCCCCATCCCGCTTCCCCTTCACCCCTGAGAGGGTGCCCCTCCTGGGCTCCCCCCCCCACCCTGGTACATCAAATCTCTACAGGATTAGGCATCCTCTCCCACTGAGGCCAGATAAGACAGCCTATGCTGCATATGTGCCAGGGACTTCTGACCAGCCTGTGTAGGGTCTTTGGTTGGTGGCTCAGTCTCTGGGAACTCCCAGGGGTCTAGGTTAGTTAACACTACTAGTCTTCCTGTGGGATCACCATTCCCTTCAGTTCCTTCAATTCTTGCGCTAACTCTTCCATAGAGGTAGGAGGCCTCCATCTCATGCCTGCATCTGTCTCAGTCAGCTGCTGGTAGAGCCTCTCAGAGGACAGCCATGCTAGGCTTCTGTCTGTAAGCACAGCATAGCATCAGTAATAGTGTCAGGGATTGGTACCTGTCCATGGGATTGATCCCAAGTTGGGCTGGTCACTGGATAGCCTCTCCTTCATTCTCTGCTCCATTTTTGTCCCTGCATTTCTTTCAGACAGGAGCAATTTGGGGGTTGAAAGTTTTGTAGTTGGGTTGGTGGCCCCATCCCTCCACTAGGGCTCCTGTCTGGCTACTGGAAGTAGTCTCTTCAGGTTCCATATCCCCATGGTTGGGCATTTCAGCTAAGATCACCCACATTGAATCCTGGGAGCCTCTCCAATCCAAGGTCTTCGGGATTTTCATAGTGTCCTAGATTTCTTGGATGTTTTATGTCAGAAACTTTTTAGATTTAACATTTTCTTTGATTTATCGATTCCAATCATATGTTCTAAGCCTGAGATTCTCTCTTCCATCTCTTATATTCAGTTGGTGATGCATGTGTCTGTAGTTCCTGTTCTCTTCCCTAGGTTTTCCACCTCCAGGATTCCCCCAGTTTGTGTTTTCTTTATTGCCTCTATTTCCATTTTCTATTCTTGGACAATTTTACTCATTTCCTTTACCTGTTTGATTGTATTTTCCTGTATTTCTTTAAGGGGTTTATTTATTTCCTCTTTATGGGCCTCTATCATCTTTATAAGATTGGATTTTAGGTCATCTTCTTGAGCTTCAGCTGTGTTGGGATATCCAGGGCTTGTTGTATAGGATAGTTGGGCTCTAGTGGTGCCCTGGTTCTTGTTGATTGTGTTCTTACACTGGCCTTTAGCCATCTGGTTGTCCCTGGCATTGGCTGGCTGTTCCTGATGGGTGTAGGACTCCTCTGAGAGGCAGGCAGAGCCATGGGTCTGACAATGGAGTTCAGGGAAAAGCAAGCTGGTCCTTTCTGCTGGCTGTGTCCCAGGTGGACCTGAATGTCCCTGGGGCCCTTCAGATCTCCTGGGGGAAGGCAGGAAGAGCTGTGGGCCAGAAGATGGAGGTCAGGGGATAGTTTGCAGCTCATCTGTGTTGATTGTGCCTCAGGTGGACCCTGCAGGCAAAGGATTGGTAGGGGAGGGAAGTAACCTAGATTTTTGTGGCCCCACGAAGGTGGACAGGGCTGTGGGTCAGATGATGTAGGTCAGGGGACAGCCCGCAGCTTGCTTATCATTTTTATTAACTTTATTTCCTTGTGCGTTTGCATGTATGTGTGAAGGCCAGAGGACAGTTTACTGGAGTCAGTTTTCTCTTTTCACCATCCAGGGTGGAGGGATTGTACTCAGGTTGTCAGTCTTGGTGGCAGGCACCTTTTTATATTGAGTCATCTCCCAAGCCAGAGAAAACAATTTTTGTTTTCTTGATAAGAAAAAAAGAAGGGGTAGTGGTGGTGGGACTACTCTTTTTTTTTTGGATTGTGAGACCAGCCTTTAATGGCTAAGCCATCTCTCTAGCCCTCTTTTTTTTTTATTACATTAATGGAGCTGGAGGAATGACTCAGTAGTTAGGAGTACTGACTCTTCCAGAGAACCTAGGTTTGAATCCCAGCACCCACATGGCAGCTCACAACCATCTGTAACTTCAGTTCCAGTGGATCCAATGTCCTCTCTGGCCTCCTCAGGCACTAGACACACACATGGTATACAGACATATAGGCAGGTAAAACAAACACATAAAACAAAAATAAATGTACATTTTTTAAAAAATTACATTTATTTATTTTGTGTGTGTGAATGAGCACACATGTGTGCATATGTGTGAGTCAGAAGAGAGATTGCTAGGCCAAGGGTTGCTTCTCTTCTTCCATCATGTGGATCCCAGAGATAAAACTTAGATGGATAAGGCTTATGGAAAGGGTTTTTACCCATTGAGCTACGTCTGTGATCTGGGACAGATGCTCTTGATGCCAGCCATCGTCTGCGGCAGATCTTATAGTAAATGAGGAAACACAAACTACAACTCAATGGTATTTTGTATTGTTTGGAGCCCAAAGTGTCCATAGTAGATTTTGTGATGTGCTACTCAGATACCACTTTAAACCTCTTGGACACTGTCAGTCAGCTCTGGAATCACACTCCCTTGTAGTCAGCAGCTCGGCCTAGTGTTTCCCCCCAATCTCTTCTCAGGACAACCCATAACAACTTACACAGGAATATGAAGAAACAGTCTTCTCCTTCAATTTGGGACCATAATGCAGGGCCTTGCAAGCTCCAGAACTGGAGACCTAATAATGACTTAGGTACACAATTACCTGCACTCCCCACCACACCCCTGTTGCTTCATCCTATGATTCTCTTCCCAGAGGCATTCCCCTCTGTTGTGCTTCCTGATGGATTTCTTGTCCACAAATCTTCATCTCAGTGTCTGTTTTCTGGGGGAATCCATGCAACACAACTGACACACTTATTCATTAAAATATGTTAAAATGCATGGCTATCTTAGTTTGGGTTTCCATTGCTTTGAAGAGACACCATGACCAAGGCAACTCTTATAAAGGGCAACATTTAATTGGGGCTGGCTTACAGTTTCCGAGGTTTAGTCCATTATCATTATGGTGGGAAGCATGGTAGCATGCAGGCAGACACGGTGCTGGAGAAGGAGCTGAGAGTTTTACATCTTGATCCGAAGGTACCCAGGAGGAGACTGTCTTCCATAAGCAGCCAGGAAGAGGGCTTTTTCCATATTGGGTAGAATCTGAGCATAAAATGAGACTCCAAAGCCCACTCCCACAGTAACACATTTCCTCCAGCAAAGCCACATCTTAAATAGTGAGTGCCATTTCCTATGGGCCAAACATATTCAAACACGTGAATCTATGGGGACCAAACCTATTCAAACCACCACAATGGCTAAATGACACAACAGTAGTTTAAAGGCAGTATCCACGATGCTTTCTTATACAAGTCTTAAGACACAACACAGAAGAAATCCAAGTAAAGGAAGATGCAACAGTGGGGCCTACAATTATTTATTTATTTATTTATTATGTATACAGTATTCTGCCTGCATGTATGCCTACAAGACGGAAGAGAGTACAGATGTTTATGAGCCACCATGTGGTTGCTGGGAATTGAGTTCAGGACCTCTGGAAGAGCAGTCAGTGCTCTTAACCACTGAGCCATCTCTCCAACCCCAGGCCTATATATTTGAAGAATGCCCTTGTATCTTAGGACATATGTAATGTCAAAAAAGTTTGAGTGTTTGAAAGTAGAGAAAAAGTAAGGAAAAGCTAGCCAGGTGATTTAGGTGTTAGGAGCACTTGTTGCTTTTGCAGAAGAACCAAGTTCGATTCCCAGCACGCAGTAGTGCATGGTGGCTCACAACCATCCATAACTCCAGTGCCAGGGGGTCTATTGCCCACTTCTGACCTTCACAGGTACACAAACACACACAGTACAGGCATATACTAAGGCAAAAACACTCACACATAAAATAAAATGAATAAATACAATTAAAAACGAAGTTAAAAAAAAAAGAAGAGAGAAAGGAAGGGAATTTCTGGCAGGACACACATGACCAGAAAGCACGCATTAGGAACTAGAGACCATACTTACACTGCAGCCTAGAGCCATGTTGTAAGGGACAGGAAACAGTCCAGAGTCTAGGCAATGTGTAAGGTCAGGCTGGAGACTTTCCCTTGTGAAGGAATTGCTGACTCATCATCTCAAAATGCACCAAAATATGCCACCTTGCCACATTGATCATTGGAAGCTGAAACTATTTGAAGATCCATAACCAAGAGCAAGGCCATCTTTCCCAACATGAAACAAGCCACAGACTTTCTTATGAGACAAATGTCCTCGGTATCAAGGCTGGAAAATAGCCTTGCTCACAGCAGCTTTAATGAACCCGACTTAACAAACTCTTCAAAGTAATCTTTTAAATTTACATTTTCTTGCATTAATTTATTTTGTTGTGTGTAAGTGCATATGTGCAGGGCCATGCATATGCCAGGGCACTCTTGTCGAGGTCAGAGGATAGCCCCTGGAAGTTAGTTCTCTTCTCTACCATGTAGGTCTTGAGAATCTAACTCAGACTGTCAGGCTTAGCTGCAAGCATCTTCACCTATGGAAACATCTATCTCCCAGGTCCATTTTTGATTTCTGAGACAGGATCTCATGTAGACCAGGCTGGTCTGAAAGTAATTATGTAGCCTAACCTGGTTTTGAACTTCTGATCCTTTATGATACCACCAACCTTTATGTTCTACCATCGCTACAATCCAGCTTAGGTGTTTGTTAGTAACATCCCTAGGATGTACTACCCTACTCAAGACTTCCATCTCTCCTGTCATTTCTTCCTTTTGTTAATTGATTCAGGTTTTATTATGATGCTCTCCATAGTCGTGAAATTAATAAAACTCTTCTCCTGTCCCGTGCATTTGTATTAATTGGGGTTTTGGGTGCAGTCAAGGAGCTCTTATACTAACTCAAGGGTACAAAAGGGAGCTTCCCTTCCATCACACAAGAAGGCAGGAAACAATACACATTCCTGGAAAGCTCAGCTAACAAAAGCCCATGACCAAGAAAATCCATTCATGTGCCTTCTCCCAGATGGAAACCTCAGATTCTTGGTCAACCTCACCCCAATGCCCAAACCAGAGTTGTCCTTAGGTTGCCCACAGAAAACCAGCGGACAGCAAACAGTCTTTGGAGATATTCTATTGACTTCAAAGAATGACTGTGAAGTGAACTGTGATTCCAGTCTTGGAGGTGGTGGCAAAGGGTCTGGAGGGAAGGGGGTCATTGTTGGCTACAAAGTGAGTTCAAGGCCATCTTGGGCTACATGAGATGATTTTTTTTTCTAAAAAATATCAGAAAAAGAAGACTCAACAAAAACAATAACAAAACCCAAACACTAGTTATCATCTCACCATATGCAGAATATCAAAAGTGCTGGGGAAACTGGAGACAAGGGAACCTTTTGAACTGTTGGAGATAATAACTTTTCACAGCTGTAATGGAAAGCAGTATGGGGCCTCAAGAATTAACTACCATATGATGGCATAGTCTCACTTCTGAGTGTGTATCTAAGGGAAATGAATTAGGTATATTGAAGAGACCCCTGCATTACTGTGATTATTATAGTATTATCCACAATGGGTAGTAAATGGAAGGAACCTAGAGATCCTTTTTTTCCCCATATACGCCTTGACCATTTGAATAATGAATGGGAAAAGGAAACATGCTATATTCAACATGGTTTGATATGGAGGTCATTTTGTCACGTGAAATAAACTAGACACCAAGAGACAAACACCACATAATAGCATGCACCCATAAACTCCAGTTCCAGGGATCTGGCGTCCTCTTCTGGAGTCTGAGGGTACTACATACAAGACACATGTGCATATACATGCACACACATACTGAATTAAAACAAGTCCTTAAAATATTTAAACAATATGAAGTACAACTTTAATTAGAAACTCACAGTAATGCTATATAAATTATAAACTCACAATAACACCAAAGAGAAAGATTTAGAGACTTGGAAGATAGTTTAAAAAATATATCAACAGAAGACAAAGGACAGAATGATAGAAAATATGAATGAGAGGTTAAGACAAATGAACACCGTGTAAGAAGTCCAGTGTGTGCTCCAACTGGAGTTCCAGGAGGAACATAGATGAGACAGTATAGATGAGAAGGCGATATTAAAGAAATAGTTTCAGAAAAAATTTGAAAGCCCTTAGTCTTTTTTATGCTTATTTATTACTTGTGTGTGTGTGTGTGAGAGAGAGAGAGTGTGCACGAGCACACACAGGCAACATGGGCCAGAGCACATGTGTGAATGTCAGAAAACAACTTAGTGAAAAAAAAAAAAAAGAAAACAACTTAGTGAAGTTTGTTCTTTCTTTATAGCATGCGAGTGTTAGGAGACAGAACTCAGGTTGTCAGGCTTGGTGCAAGCACCGGTACCTGTTGAGCCATCTCCCCAGCCCGTACACTAGTCTTCATATGCAGAAACCAAGGAAGTCAAAGGTATGATAAATAAAACTAACTCATACTCAGAGTGATAAAACTTCAGGACTTCAAAGACAAGTAGAAGACCTTCAATGATATTGACAGCTGGAACACAATGAAACGGTATCCTCGAAGCAATAAAGGCACAAACTGTCTGCGTAGTCTTTTATATCCACTAAGTAAACTTTTATGAATGATGGAGTAATAAAGATATTTTCAGTCATAAACAGATATCATTAAAGGAACTCTGATGTACTTATTTAATTAATGTGTGTGTGTGTGTGTGTGTGTGTGTGTGTGTTGTGAGTTTTCAAGGGCACATGTGCATGTTGAGGCCAGAGGCAAATGTCAGGTATTTCCCTAAATAGTTCCTCACCTTAGTTTATGAGACAGGGTCTTGCTGGGCCTGAAATGCACTGATTCAGGTAGACTGGCTGGTAATCCTTAAGGATCCTTCTGTTTTTGTTCCCCCAGACCTGGGGTCACCTGGCTTTTTCTGTGGGTGCCAGAGATATAGATTGGATCCTCATACTTACATAGCAAGCAGCGTACCAATTTAGTCCCTAAAAGAGCCTTCCAAAACATATCCCAGAAGGATAAAAGCCTCTGGAATGTAAGAAGGAATAGTGAGTAATAGCCAGCACAGAAAGTCCTTGCCTAGAAAATGAAAGGCTATATAATCTGAAAGAAGAAAGCAATCCATTTCCATAGATAGTCACTGCAGAGACACTCGAAGATCCTACAAAAAAGGTTTGCTAGAACCAGTACTTGGATTTAATCAAGGTCACAGGATATGAGATCAATACATAAAAAACCAATTGTATTTGTATACAACAGCAACAAAACATTGGAAATTGAATTTTAAAATGGTAACATTTGCAATAGCACTGGAAATACCAAATCCTTAGTCACAATTCTTGCAAAGAATGTACAAGGTCTGGAGGCTCAGCACCATAAAACTTCAATGAGAAACATCAAAAATGGCCAGAGTAAATACAATGTGTTCTTAAACTGAAGCCTCACTGTGGATATCTTGGTGAAAGATAGACTAAAAGATGGTCTCCATTGAGCCTTGCCTTCTGGGCATTTACGTCCTTACATAGCCCCTCTCTTGAAGGGTGCATTTGCAATAAACAGAAGAGGCAAGAGGCAAGTTTGGGAAGTGTGGCCTCCTAGATAGGTTTCCTAAGAGGCCATGGTTCTGCTGGGTGATCACTCTCACACTCCTTAGTTGCCATGTTGTAAGCAGTTCTAAAGAGAGGCCAAAGGAACTGTGGAGAGTCCTCTGACCACAATTCTATCTATCTATCTATCTATCTATCTATCTATCTATCTATCTATCTATCTATCTATCTATCTATCTATAATTTATTTTATTTTTTATTTTACATGGAGTGTTTTGCCTGAATGTATGTATGCATATCACTACATGTCTAATCCTGAGAAGACCAAAGGATGGCCTGAGAGCCCTTGAAGCTGGAGTTACAGTCAGCTGTGAGCTGCCATGGGGTTACTGGGAATCTGGGACTAGAACTCAGGTCCTCTGAAAGAGCATTTTGTCTTCTTGACTGCTGGGCTGCTTAGGGTTTGTTTTTTTTTTTTGTTTTGTTTTGTTTTGTTTTCCAACATGACAAAAGTTGGGGTCATCTTGGTAGAGGGAACCTCAATTGAGAAAATGACTCCATCAGATTGTCCTGGAGGCAAACCCATGAGGCCATTTTCTTGATTAATGATTGAGGTGGGAGGCCCAGCTGAGTGTGGGTAGTGCCACCCCTGGGAAGTGGTACTTCCTTGTATGAGAAAGCAGGCCCTGGGGATCAAGCGAGTAAGCAGCAGCACTCCTCCTCCGTGGCCTTTCCTGTGTAGCTCCTGCCTCCAGGTTCCTGCACTGCTTGAGTTCCAGGCCTGGTTTCTATCCCTCAGTGATAGAGTGCATGTGAAACTGTAAACTGAAATAAACCCTTTCTTCCCAAGTTGGATCCCTCAAACTGGATCTCTCCAAATCTACACCACGGATGGCTGTGCAGATATCCTCATAGGCTATCAGATCCTCTGGATCTGGAGTTACAGGCAAGTGAGAATTGCCCGATGTTGAGGCTGGGAACTAAATTAGAGCCTCTGCAAGAGCAGCAAGGACTCTTAATGGCCTGTAAGGTTAATCATGCAGACAACTCTATGACTATGAAAATTCTCAGCAGATCCTCACCTCAGCTCTGGCTGACGACTTGATTGCAACCTTGTGAGCCAAAGATCCTGAGGTAGGAGGCCCTGAACTCTACCCAGATTCCTGAACCACAGGATTTGTGAGGTAATACGCAAGCATGTTACAGGCCACTAGGTTCTGAGCCATTTTGTATCGTAGTAATAAAGAAAATGTCATATTTCTCCAAATTCATGAAAAGATTGCCAGGAACCTCAACCCCAGGAAGGATTTCTGTAGAAAATTTCAAAAAGACTCTAAAATTTCTTTGATAAAGCAAAGGCATTATAACAGTCAAAAACAATTTTGAAGAACGAAGTTGGAGAACTCAGTAACTAATTACAGAAGAATTAAGACAGTGAGTCTCTAGACCTTGTACATTCTTTGTAAGAATTATGACTAAGGATTTGGTATTTCTAGTGCTAGTGTGAACGTTACAGTTTTAAAATTCAATTTCCAATGTTTTGTTGCTGTTGTATACAAATACAATTGGCTTTTTATGTATTGATCTCATACCCTGTGACCTTAATGAAACCCATGTACTGGTTCTAGCAACCTTCTTTGTAGGCTCTTCGAGTGTCTCTGCAGTGACCGTAGAACCAAGTGATCCACAGGCTAGAACAGGGAGGATGGAGGAGACCTGCATGGAAGCAGTCAATTGATTTGTTTTTTGACAAAACTACAAAGGTGATTTTATTTTTTAATTGAAAAAACTTATTACATTTCATTTTTTGATGTGGTGTGTTTGTGTGTGGATATGTATACACATGGAGGTCAGAGGACAACTGACAGAGTCAGTCCCCTCCTGCCATGTGGTCCTGGAGATTCAACTCCAAATTCTCAGGCTTGGTGGCAGATGCCTTTTTCCAGTAAGTCATCCAGCTGGCCCCAGAGGTGTTTTTCAAAAAGATAATATCTTTAAGGAGTGTTTCCTGGGGGCTACTGAGCATTCCTATCTAGCAAACTAAAGGGCTTAGTTTCATACAAACAAAAGCAAAATACTTCAACAAAACATCAGATGCATGAGTCCATGTGACCAGTGCCTTAATGGGCCCAGGAGGTAAATGTAGATATTTTTCAACTTTCATAACTAAAATAGTATAGTTTTGGGGGGGACAGAGTTTCTCTTTGTAGCTTTGGCTGTCCTAGAACTCTCTCTGTAGACCAGGCTGTCCTGCCTCTGCCTTCTTTTTAAAGACATGTACCACTACTGCACAGCCCTATATTTGTACACTTTCAAATATAGAAATAAAGATTAGAAATTGAGCAAATTAAGCAAAATAATACTAGGATGAAAGTAGTATCTAAATCTTACAAGTCACTAGAGGACAAAAAAGTAAAGACCAGTACAAACTGGGCCATCCTAGCAAAGGTCAAAGAATGGAAAGGAAAGGAAATGTCATGAGTGCATGAGACACAGACCACCAAGAAACAAATCATAGGAAATCTTGACAATAAAACAAGTGGGTACGCTTTCTTGGAGCTGGAGAGATGGCTCATTGGTTAAAAGTGCTTGCTACTCTCCTGCAGTTTCCCAGTGCCCATGTTGGGCAGCTTACAGGGCATACACACAGACACACACTCTCGGCCAGCCATTGAACTGAGCACAGGGTCCCCAATGGAGGAACTAGAGAAAGGACCCAAGGAGCTGAAGGTGCTTTCAGCCTCATAGGAGGAACAACAATATGAACCAACCAGTACCCCCAGAGCTCCCAGGGACTAAACTACCAACCCAAGAGTGCACATGAAGGGACCCATGGCTCCAGATGCATATGTAGCAGAGGATGGCCTTGTTGGACATCAAAGGGAGGAGAGGCCCTTGGCCCTGAGAAGGCTCGATACCCCAGTATAGGGGAATTCAAGGACAGGGAAGCAGGAGTGGGTGGGTTGGTCGGCAGGGGGAGGGGGGATGAGATAGGGGGTTTTAGGAGAGGAGACCAGGAAGGGGGAATAACATTTGAAATGTAAATAAAGAAAATATCTCATAAAAATGTTTAAAATTCGTAACATTTCTTATTTCTTCTTTGGCATTTTATAAGATGAAGTCTCATGTGCAGACTTCTGGCTTCCTGCCTCAGCTTTCTGAGTGCTGGGATTTTAGGTGTGCCACCATGGAACACTGTTTGTCCCCCCCCCCCCTGAAAATACCATAAGCCATCTCCCCTCCCCCTGTTCTCCAATTAACCCTCTCCCACTTCCCTGTCCTGGTATTCCCCTACACATTTGGGACAATATATAACTGTTGGTTCTCTATCAAGGACACACATAAAAGCCTAGATATGGTGGCACATGCCTGTGTTCCTAGCACTTAGAAGGTGGAGGCAGGAGGGTCAGGAGTTCAAGGTCATCTGTGGCCACATAGTGAGTTTTATGCACATCAATGTGTTTGCTGTTCTACTTTGTGTATATGTGTGGGTATATAACATATACACACAGATGTATATAACACATATATTATTAAAATTATAACATTATACTCATATATAAATAATATATATTAATTTTTATATGTATAAATACAGACACACACACACACACACACACACACACACACACACATTTTTTTTTTGCTGGGGATGGGAACCAGAGTCTTACTCATGCTAGGCAAGTGCTGTATACCATTGAGTTACATCCCTCACCTAATAAGTTTATTATGTTTGAAGTACTTACGGCATTTTTAAGTATGACCTAAAGATTTTTTTCTCTAATAGTGATTAAAGAGCTTTTCTGCTTTTTCTCTCTCACACTGGGATAACAAATTCATAATTAAAATTTTCTTTCTTTTAGAAGAAATCTTGCAGGAAGTGTCAAAAACATTACATGTCACCCGATGTGCCCTGCTTCCAGCTTCCTTCAATGGTGATATTGTATATAATATAAACTACCAGGAAATTGAAAATTACTGTAATCAGTTAATTATTGTTCTCTGTCTTATAGATATTCAATTTTCACTATTGGTTTACATTGTTATCTTGAAATACGGTTTTCACATAGCCCTGGCAAGTCTTAAACTCGCTATGTAGCCAAGGCTTGTTTTCAATTCCTGATTCCCCTGCTTCCACTTCCACAGTGCAGGGATTATAGACGTGCACCACCGCACTTGGTTTTTATGCACACCATTTTTATGTTGCATTTATTTGTGCGGGTTTGGGGGTACATTTTATCATATGTGTAGATTTATGTACTGATCATCACAATCAAGACTCAGACATGTTCCATTGTCACTAAGGAATACTATCTCAGAATTTTGCATTTGCATGTAATTTCCATTCTGGCCTCCTGTTCTTGTTGCCTGGCAACCACTAATTTGTTCTTCTTCTCTATGGTTTTATTATTCCGAGCGTATTATACGGATGGAATCATACAGTGTATAACCTTTTGAGGTTAACTTTTTCCTCTGTGAATAATGATCTTGAAGTTCATGCAAGTTGTTGCTAAAATATCAATAATTCATTTCTGTTGCTTTCAAAATACTATTTTATTCTTCAGATACACAGAAGTTTGTCCAATCATTCACCCACTGAGATGGGTTTAGGACTTTGTTTTGGGAAGTAAAGCTGCTGTGAACATTCATACACAGTGTTTTTCTGGACAAAATTTTCTTCAGGATAAATGTTTAACAGCAGGAATATTCAGTCACATGGTTAATGCATGTTTAGTTTTGACTGTTTTTCAGAGTGGCTAGATCACTTTACATTTCTACTAGTAATTTATGAAGTGATACAATTCCTCCAAATCCTTACCAGCATTTGATATTATTTTATTAATTAAGATTATTCTTTCTTTAAAATAATTTATTTATTTATGCATGCATGTGCAAGTGTGTGTGTGTGCGTGCGCGCGCGCGTGTGCATATACACGCTATATGTATAAGTGCCATAGGAGACCAGAAGAAGGTGTTGGATCCTCTGAAGCTGTGTTACAGGTGGAATTACAGGTGGTTGTGAGCTACTATGTGGGTGCTGGGAATCAAACCTCAGTCCTCTGCAAAGGTAGCAAATGCTCTTAACCACTGAACTATCTCTCCAGGCTCTAAGTTTTTTCATGCGATATTTTGATCATGTTTTCCCTCCTTCAACTCCTCCCAGATCCTCCCTATCTACTTACTCACCCAATTTCATGTTCTCTCTCTCTTCCCCTCTCCTCTCTTTTCTCTTCCTCTCAAAATAAAAACAAATGTTTCCCCCCCCAACAAAAACCAAAAATCAAAATAAACTAAAAAGCCCAATGAGAATAAAAGTAAAAGGATAAGCAAGGGCATCTCCCCTCAAAAAAAAAAAAAGCCATGGAATTTATTTTGTGTTGGCTGCCTACTTCTGGCCATGAGGTCTGCCCTGGAGTGTGCTTTATGTGACCAGTGACACTTCATTAGAAAAAACTAACTTTCCCTTTGCCAGCAGATATTAATCACAGATAACTTCTTGGTTAGAGGTGGGAGCACACGCCCACTTCTCCCTCTCAAGGCTGGAACCTGTGCAGGCCCTCTTCGTGCTGCCACAGTCTCTGTGAGTTCCTGTGCATTGTTCTCACTGTGCCTGAAAGACGGTTTCCTTGGAGTCAACACTACCTCTGATTCTTCCCATCTTTCAGCCTCCTCTTCTGATTAGACCTCTGAGCTTTGGGGGGCGGTTAGGAAGATATCCTACTTGGGACTGAGTGTTCCAAAGGCTCACTTCTTGCACATTGTCCAATTGTTGGTCTCTGTGTCACTTCCCATCTGCTACAAGAAGTTTCTCTGATAAGGGTTGAGTGAGGACTGACATATGGGTATAACAATATGTCACCAGAAGCCATCTTATTGTTGTGTTCCTTTAGTGTTTTCAGGAATGGAGCCTTACCATCAGGTTATGGAGGGTAACTAATAGTTTTGGCAATAGCCTGTGATGTTTGGGCGATCATAGAGCCCCTTTGGCCAATGACTCAGTAGGATATAACCCATTTCTGGCATCAGAGGTTGAATTTGGTGGCATAAGATATCTAGTTGGGGCATTGTCTCCTTCATGGAGATTCTGTTTAAATTCCTTTCATGTATGTACATATTTTAGGAAGCTTCTTCAACAGTAGGTTCCCCCATGGTTCCCCAAAAGACCTTTAGTGTTAGCTGTCCCTCCCCATATATGTTTCTTCTTATCCCACTCTCCCATCCCCATCGTAATTTAATCCTCCTAGTCTAGTTTGTCCTTCATCTCTCCATAACACTATTTTATTTACCCTTTGGGAGATTCTCCCATTAATAGATCCCTGATCTCCGTGACTATTTGGATTGTAGCACACATGAGCATTTCGTGCTACTGTTTTTTATGTTGCACTTGTTGGGTGAACAGTGATCTCTGCCTCCCTGCTCCCTCTGCTCCCCCTCCCCTTGTTTCTCTTCCTCCCCTCCCTGTTTTCCTTCTTTTACATAATCAGGAAACAAGTCCTCTGTAGTGTTGTGGGGTATCCACCAGAGAAGACTGCTCTAGGACATGGGTTTAAGCCAATAGCAAGTTTTTATTAGCTGGTCATTGACTATGCTGTGTGCTTGGGATCCCAAAGCCTTTCTCAGCGTGAGCGTTTAAGCAAAAAGGTTGACATACTTTAGATAACAAGAACAGTTAGCCAGAGGCAGAGCTACAGAAGCCAAAAAGCAAGGTCAGTACATTTAGAGACTTTCCCAGAACTATGGACTTTGATGGATTAGGCCTGTGTTTCAGTTTTGGCAGGTGGCACTGTCTACATGCTGAGTTTTACAGCCTGAATGGTACTTCCATCATGGAGTTAGTTGTGCTAAGGTCTGGGGTCTACTAAGGTCTGGAGACCAGTCACAGTAGGCATATTATTTACAAATATTTTCACCTAGTATGTAGCTTGTACTTCCATCTGTTCAGCAAAGTCCTTTGTACAAAAGCTAATTATAATTATATAATTATAATTGTACAAAAGCTAATTATTCTAAAGTCCAATTATTGATATCTATGGATTGTCTTTTTGGTGTCTTATCTAAAAAAAGACAACAACAACACTATAATTCCAGTTACTGATGTTTCTTTTTTCCTAAACATTCCTTTTAAAGTTTTAGGTTTATGTATTAAAATTCATGATCTATTTTTAATTTCTTTCCTGTGTACTATTCAGGTTAGATTTCTGTGTTTTTATTTTGCCTATGGCTGGCTAATCAATTAAGTGACATTTGTTGGGAAGACTATCCCTTCTCCATTGAAGTTGCCTTTGCATCTTCGTAAAAAACTATTTGCATTAAAATTTATTTGGTCCACTTACAGGCTCTGCATCACTCCATTGATCTATGTTTCTTCTGCTGGTTTCATGCTGCCTAGATTTCTGTAACTATGTCTTATGTCGATATTCCTTTCATTATTCCTAATTAATTCCTCTTTTTCCAAAACTGTTTTCAACATTCTAGTTCCTTTGTCTTTTGCACATAACTTTCTTTCTTTCTTTTTTTTTTTTTTGTGACAGGGTTTCTCTGTTTAGCCCTGGCTGTCCTGGAACTCACTCCGTAGACCAGGCTGGCCTCGAACTCAGAAATCTGTCTGCCTCTGCCTCCCAAGTACTGGGATTAAACACATGTGCCACCATTGCCCAGCTTTGCACATAACTTTGTTGAAGTTGAGGAGGAGGGCGACGCTGTAGGAGGACCAGCAGTCTCAATTAACCTGGACCCCCAAGATCTCCCAAACACTGAGCTACCAACCGGGCAGCATACACCAGCTGATATGAGGCCCCGGACACATATACAATAGAGGATTGCTGGGTCTGGGTTCAGTCAGAGAAGATGCACCTAATCCTCAAGAGACTGAAGGCCCTAGGGAGTGGGAAGGTGTGGTGGGATGTAGGCACATCCTTGTGGAGACAGGGGGCAGGGAGGTATGGGATGTGGAATAGTCAGAAGGTGGACTGGGAGGGGGATTGTAAAAAAAAATTAAATTAAAAAACAAACAAAAAAATGAATGATCTTACATCTACCAAAAGTCCTGCTGGATCGGATAGGACTTGTGTTAAACCTGTGTATCAATCTGGGCAGGATTTACATGCATACAGAATCTGGCATTTCTAAACTAGATTCTTTTCATCAGCATTCTAAAAATTCCAAAATACAGAGCCTATATGTGCCTTGTTAGATTTATACCTAGGTATCTTTTTGAAACATAATTTTTTTGAGACAGGGGTTTCACTATGCAGCCTTGGCTTTTCTGGAACTCTCTATGTAGAGCAGGCTGGCCTTGAACTCACAGAGACCTGCTAACACACCTGGCTTAAACAGTAATTCTAAATGGCATTGTGGGGCTTTTTATTATTATTAATTTTCTTTTTTCCTCCTTTTTTTGAATCAATTACTTCAGCCTATTAATATAGTTAAAGGATCACATTGGTTGTTTGAGTATTTTTAGATTAAAAAATTATTTTATGTGTATGTTTAGACTGCTTGTTTGTGTTCTGTGTGCCAGGTGCTCGAGGGTGATAGGGCTACCCTGGAACTGGAGGTACAGAGGATCGTGAGCTGCCATGTGGGTGCTGGGAATCTAAACTGATTCCCTTACAAGAGCATCAAGTGCTGCTAAACTGCTGAGCCAGCCCCAGTTGACTTCTGAATATCAAACGCTCACCTTCTGAAATACACCTCCAATTGACTGTGGTGCACACAATTCTTTTTGACTTGTAACCTTTTCCAGTTGTACAGCCTTTGTCGGCTTTTGCTATTAGGGTGACATTGTCTTTGTAAAATGAGTTGAGAAATATTCCTTCCTCTTCAATTTTATGTGATAGTTTCTTTCTGTAGAGTTCGGGATCAAATTCACTGAATTTTAAAGCCGAATGACACCCTTGAAATCACTGACTGGAAACTGTGTTTGACTATAGCGACTCTAGAGACCCAATTTTTTTCTCTCCAGGTTGCCAGAACCAATTGTAGATTTGTTTATCTTGAGGGATTAGCTGTGGAATAAAATGACACAGACTACAAAGAAGACAGATCTGGAAGTAGCCGGAAAGCCATTTCCTAACAAAATTGACATTTGCTCTGTTCTCTGCAATGGAAGCCCTGGAAATGACAAGTTCAAATGCAGAGGAAAGAACAAAACAGAGCCCTGCAGGTTGGTGAGCCTCAGGCTGGCAGAAGCCGAAGTGCAGGCAAGGCTGCTGCCGCTGAGAAGGTTCAAAAACACAACCAAACCAAAACCAAACCAAAATATACCTTAGGAAAGTGAGGAGATCACTAAGGAAGGAAGGCTAAGGGAGGGAGCCAACAAAGGAGGCGTGTTAAAGCAGTGATCGCTGTGGGGGCCTCAAACTCAACTCTGCTGGAAAATTCTGAGACCCATCATAAAACTCACACACAAGGCAGAAGGAGCTGGGCTATCTCCAACCAACTTCTCTCAGCCTCTGAGGGAGAGCAACTCAAGAGCTGAGTTGATTCCCTACCTGTTTGTCCACTTGTTTAAGCCCAGGGGCATCTGCCATACACAAAGATGCCTAGGGATTGGCAAGTTGTAAGCTGGGTAAAGGCCAGGAGATCCAGGCAATCCGTCTATAGCATCTGCTACTGTATGGTTGGAAGTGAGAGAAATTAACTTCCACAGAAATACTTGCATGACATTAGAAGAGAAACATGAATACCATGATTTAATTTGTTGCAAAATTACTTGAACTATGGAAATGTATTCCACACAAATGACCCAGAATTTTTGTCAGAAATAATGTTCCTGCCAGGCACAGAGGGCATGTGGCTCAAGTCTTGGCCTTGCTGGAGACTGGGACAGAAGAGGGCTGGAGTCTGAGAGTTGGAAGGCAGCCTGGGCAATGGGGAGGCAGGTCTCCAAAAAAAAATCCCTTTGATGTTGTACCTTCATTCGGAGTTTGTGAAAAGAAAGAGAGCCTGGTAAGGCACTGTCTTTGCATAGAGAAATTTTAATTTAGCTGAAATGGATGCAAACCTAAATACAGCGCTCTGACCTTATTCATTTTAGCATGGTAAAAGAATTATGTTCATTTGTTTGTACAAAGAGACAAAGTATCCTGAATCAGAAAAAAAAACAATGGCATGCTAAGAATAACTTATGGATTAATATTTAAAGTTTCTGAAGAGATGACGTCATAATAAAACTCTTCAGACAGATAGTTTAATGGCATTAGTCATAGATTTCCGGAAATGCTGATCCAACATCTTTTAGCACTGAAAGGTTATTTATAGAAATCTGTCATAATTATTGATCCAAAATATGCTTTGAGTCTTTAAAAAATTCCATGATGGAGAGGCATTTTTTTATTGTGGCCCATAACCATCATATCTTCTTATTTTCATTTTCAGAAGCTTCTCATATCTGCAAATGTTGGAGAATTGGGAGGATGTAATTTGACAGGTTAATTTGAATGCCAAAGATTGTCATAATTTAATATCACCAGGGAGAAATGAATATTCACTTTTCCAAAAATACAGAAGGAAATGATTTACTCTTCGAGAACTTTAAAAAACGACACACTTGAATATTTTAAGCTTAATGTCATTTCTATGAATCATAGTTAAATATAATAATGTAAATTTATAGACTAGGTTCAGACAGTTTTGGATGTTGGGCCATGTTAACTTGTTCTGCACCTTTCCTGGCCAAAGACACTGGAACTCTCATGTTGTTTCTAGACAAAGATTTAATAGTAGAGTTAAAAAAATTCTTCTGTTACTAAAACCTGATTAATTTTATGAACTTACTATATTATAGTTACTACTTTGGTTTGAAAATAGCCATAAGCTAATTTTAAATGAAAGTCCATATAAAATAACTTAATTCCTTTTTCTTTCCTTTTTTTCTTTTCTTTTGTCTGTTTTTGAAATAGATTCATTCTGTAGCCTATGATATCCTGGAACTCACTCAATAACTCAGGCTGGCTTCTACTTCAGAGCAACCCTCCAACTTTGGCCTCCTAAGTGTTGAGCCTGAAAGGTGTGGAGTACACCTGGCTAGGCCTACCATTTTTGGACCTGTCTTCTGAATCGGAGACAGTTGGCTTGGAAGTATGTTAAAGGCTTAATACCCAGCTGGTTACACTATTGAACAGTGGTAGACCAACTAAGAGGTGAGACCCAGCGGGAGTGGGAGGAACTTAAGTCACTGGGGGCATGTTATCAAAGGAGGGATATTAGGGCCCTGGCCCCTTCCTGTTTTCTTCCTTTCCCAACTGCTATGAGCTGAACAGACCTTTTTTTTGTCACACAGTCCTGCCACAGTGCACTGTGTCTCCAAGGCCTGAAAGGACAGTGCCAAAAAACTCTGGCCTGAAAACTCTGCACCCAATAACTATTTCCTTCTTATAAGTTGACCAGTTCTGGCATTTTGTCACAGTGATGGTAAACTCATTAAGATAGAGAACAGCCTAATGTTATAATGTGAACACCACCAATTTATTCCTAAAGAAGGGTGTGTCAAGTTGCTTGAAATGATGAAAACAGTTTTAAAATTATTACACATTCAAATATATAATACACATTGAATATACATTTGCTGAATTAGTTTTTCAGGTTGTTTTTTAATAGCAATTTTAGTCACATGGTGGATATTCAATAAAAAATCCAGATCACAGTGGGGTGTGGTGGTGCTCACCTTTGATCCCAAGCACTGGAGAGGCAGAGACAGGTAGATCTCTGTGAGTTTGAGGCCAGCTGGGTCTACAGAACAAGTCCAGGATAACCAGGCCTATAATAGAGATACCCTGTCTCAATCCCTGCATCCCAGATCCTGGAAGATTCTGTCAGCTAAATCGACAAATTGTAAGGATGAAAAAGGGGTAGACAGGCAGGGCTGGAGAGATGGCCATTGGTAAAGAGTACTTGCTGCTCTTACAGATTTGGTGCCAAGTTCCCCCATGGCATCTAACAACTCTAATTCCAGTTCCTGGGGATCCAATGCCCTCTTCTGACTTTTGCAGGTACTGCACACCCACACTGGACAGACATAACATGCAAACAAAACACCCATACCCATAAAAAAAAAATAAAAATAAGCCAGGCAGTGGTGGCACACACTGGAGGCAGAGGCAGGTGGATCTCTATGAGTTTGAAGCCAGTTTGATTTACAGGGAGGGTTCCAGGGTAGCAGAGAAACCCTGTCTTGAAAAACAAACAAACAAACAAACAAACAAACAAACGACAAAACCCCAAATAATGCAACACAACAACAAAAACAAACAAAAAACCAAACAGAATAACTGAAAAAAAACAAAAATTAAAAAACAAACAAATCTTAAAAAAAAAAAAATAACGAAGGCCCGCTTTCTCACTAGCAAGGCTGGCAATTTGAACGTTTGAAGCAACAAACTTCCCAGTTCGTATGAGCCTGAGTAGGCGACCACAGCGGAGACTGAGCCTGACCATAGACATATCAGAGCGGTGAACATGATCCAGAGGGGCCGCCCAGCGGTCTGGGCCCAGGACTCAACTTACTAAGCCTTCGAAGTCGTCCAAGCTGAAATCTGGCTCAGATCTTCCAAACGTGTTCCCTGAAATCTGTCCGAGAACAACCCCAGCGGCTCCAGTAAGAAAGGCCATCGTCTTAAAGAAGATTGTAGCTCATGCAGTAGAGGTCCCAGATGTCCACACATTTCACAGGAGTCCTAGGATCTCTTTTATTTTGGAAAAAGAAAACCCTTCGCTCAAGGTACCCAGTAAAGAGCTCCTCTTCAAGACTTGTAGTGTCCCTGGTACTCCCTCCAGCATCCCTGTGCTGTACACTCGGAGTGTTGAGTCTAACTCTGGAGAAGCAGAGTTGAACAGAGACTTGGAAATGTCTCAGAAAGTCAGGTGGTCATATGGTTGGCTTCGAAGCCTCGGTTGTGCCTCAACCTCCACCCTTGGCTGCCGATCCTTCTTTGGCTTTGAGGGACCTGAAGACTTGCTTGGAGTCTCACCTGATGTGTGCTCAAAGTTAATCAAGATCCCCAAAGGTACCTGCGAAGCACTTGATTCCAGATAGAACGCTCCCTGGAATTGAAAGAATGAAAAATTTTAAGTTGGACCCTCTTCCTCTGGGGCCTGAAAATCTGAACTTGTGAACTCTGAGTGCCCACAGGGTGAGAACTTACAGAACAATCCTGAGAACTATAGCTGTGTATGCCAGATAAGGGACATGAGCCCAGTTACTAAGGACCATATCCTGACCATCTGGAGACACCCTGTGAGAAGTGCTTCTGACTAGGAGTCTCTACTCCCCCTCCCCATTGTTATCAGCGGACCACGTCCTGACCATCTGGAGACACCCCCGTGAGAAGTATTCCTGACTAGAAGTTTCTACCCCCCCTTCCGTCCCGAATTTTGGGTTTTCACCTTTATAAGCTTGTGTGAATTTAGGCTCAGGGCTCTTCTCCTCCCCTCCTGCATGGGGTACGAGTTGAGTCCCAGCTAGCTGGCCCTGAATAGAAATCCTCTTGCGGTTTGCATCAAGGATCGTTTCTCGTGAGTGCTTTTGGGGTGGTGCTCTCTCTGGGCAAGAGCAAGGGTCCTCTGGACTGAGGGTCTTTCATTTGGGGGCTCGTCTGGGATCTGCGACCACCCCTCGCACTCCAGAACCGACTTGGAGGTAAAGGGGATCCCCCTCAGGTAAATGTATGTACCGGCCAGTGATGGTGTTCTGTTTGTCTGTATTTTGGAACTCGCGCGCTTTGGTTTCGCAGCTGTCTCTCGGGCCGTAAGGACTGTGGGACTGTGGTCAGCAGACGTGCTAGAAGGACCACAGGCTGTCGCCCTAGGGGACGCCCTAGGTGTTCTGGAGGGCCAAGGATGCTTGGTGACCTCCTCTGGGGACCCTGATCCCGTTGGTCAGGTCCATCTGGTTTGGCGGTCCAACGGATTGCTGTCTGTATAAGCGCGGCTGTATCTGTCTGTTTGGTTTTGTCTTAATATCTTTGTTTTGTTTGTTTGTAACTGACCTCCCGACTGACGATGAGACAGACTGTGACTTTTCCATTTAGCTTGACTCTTAAATATTGGACTGAAGTACAGCGTAGGGCTCATAAAGTCTCAGATCTCCTCTGCCCCCTCCTCCTTCTGGCGAGTGGCTAGAGGGTGGCGGCGGCGGGCTGCGCCAGGGCTGAGACCCGGCATCAGCCCTGGAGGGGAGCGCCGTGGTCCAAATTCCATATAATAGGCCGCCTCCCTGTCAGCAGCCTGTGCTTGCCCGCAGATGACATGGGGCGCCCCCTGCGGTGCAGGCATTCCCCCAGCTGGCCGCCGGACTCCGGGGCACTGCATGGCTGTGTGCGCGCTGAGGCAGTCATTCAGATGAAATTCCACTCCCCGGCCAGAGACCGGGGCTGCCTCTGCCTTCCTCCTCCCTTCATGAAAAACGCCAGGGGGGAGAGAGAAAAGTAAAAAAAAAAAAAAAAAGGGCAACCAGAGAGGGAGGGAGAGATAAGCCTGGGAAGTGCTCCAGCCTGACCCCTCACTACTGGAGGTCCCACTCAGACTGTCCCTGCACTGGGTGGGAGCCTCGCCTGCACTAAGGAAAACAAGGATTGATCAAACTAGAAAGGAATTTTTCTCAACTGCTAATGAACAGGAGGTTCGGCTCCCGGCCCTCCCCTCCCCCCACCCCCTCTTTCCCCTATGGTGCAGTCAGAGACCTCGGCCTCTGGGTCACAGAGGCTTGTGGCCCCGCCCTTGCTAAGGGCTACCCCTGATCTCTCTTCTGATTGTGGCCCTGCCACTGCAGGCCTTTGAACCCCTGCCGGGGCCTGGAGAAGATGGCTAGGCACCCCCTTTGCAGCCACTCCAATACTGGCCCTTCTCCTCCTCTGACCTCTATAACTGGAAAACTAACCATCCTCCTTTCTGAGGACCCCCAGCGTTTAACTGGGCTGGTGGAATCCCTTATGTTTTCTCATCAGCCCACTTGGGATGATGGCCAACAGCTTTTGCAGACACTGTTCACTACTGAGGAGCGTGAAAGGATTCTGTTAGCCCTGAGAATGATGGGCGCCCCACACAAACTGCAGAATGAGATTGATGCAGGTTTCCCTTTGACCTGCCCCAGCTGGGACTTCAATTCCGCTGAAGGTAGGGAGAGTTTGAGAGTCTATTGCCAGACTCTGGTGGCTGGCCTGTGGCCTGCGCAGCGAGAAGGCCCACCAATTTGGCTAAGGTAAGAGAGGTACTACAGGGACCAAATGAGCCGTCCTCTGTGTTTCTAGAAAGACTCATGGAAGCTTTTAGGAGATTTACTCCTTTTGATCCTACTGCGGAGGCTCAGAAGGCGTCGGTAGCTTTAGCCTTCATAGGACAGTCAGCTCCAGATATCAGGAAGAAGCTTCAGAGATTAGAGGGGTTGCAGGACATTGAGCTACGTGATTTAGTAAAAGAGGCAGAGAAAGTTTACCGTAAAAGAGAGACTGAGGAAGAAAAGGAACAAGGAAAGGAAAGAGAAAGAGATAAGAAAGAAGAAAAACGTAAAAAGAGACAAGAGAGGAATTTGACTAGAATCTTGGCTGCAGTTGTAGAAAGAAAAGATAATAGAAGAAGAGATAGAGATTATAGGAAGCCCAGAGTAGGGCCTAGACAGACAGGGAACTTGGGCAACAGGACCCCCCTCGAGAAGGATCAATATGCCTATTGCAAGGAAAAGAGACATTGGGCAAGAGAATGCCCCCCCCAAAAGAAGCAGAAGGAACCCTGAGAGGATCATAAAGTCTTGACATTAGAAAAAGATGATGATTAGAGGAGTCGGGGTTTGGACCCCCTCCCCTAGCCTAGGGTAACTTTATCAGTGGAAGGGAAACCAATCGAATTTCTGATCGATACCAGGGCTGAACACTCAGTGCTCCTACAACCTTTGAGAAAAATAAAAGATAAAAAGACATGGGTAATGGGTGCCACGGGGCAACGACAATACTCATAGACTACCCGAAGAACAGTTGATCTGGGAGTGGGATGGGTAACCCACTCATTCCTAGTAATCCCCGAATGCCCAGCACCCTTACTAGGCAGAGATCTCCTAACCAAGATGGGAGCTCAGATTTCATTTACAAAACAGGGACCAGAAGTATCCATAAATGATAAACCTATTACAGTACCGACTTTAAAATTAGAAGAAGAATATAGGTTGTTTTTCCGCAAAATCGGACCGGATCAGAATATAGAACATTGGCTAAGGCAGTTTCCACAGGCTTGGGCAGAAACGGCTGGAATGGGGCTTGCGAGGCAAATTCCCCCTCAGGTCATTGAGCTCAAAGCCAGTGCAATGCCAATAGCTGTAAGACAATACCCCATGAGCCTAGAGGCTAGAGAAGGAATTCGACCACACATTCAGAGACTGATTCAACAAGGTATCCTGGTCCCTACCAAGTCACCATGGAACACACCTCTGCTGCCAGTAAAAAGCCCGGAACTAATGACTATAGACCAGTACAGGATTTAAGAGAAGTTAACAAGAGAGTTCAAGACATACACCCCACCGTCCCAAACCCTTACAACCTCCTGAGCTCTCTCCCACCTGAACGGATCTGGTACACTGTACTTGATCTAAAAGATGCTTTTTTCTGCTTGAGATTACATCCTTCAAGCCAACAGATTTTTGCCTTCGAGTGGAGAGATCCAGACGCGGGACGAGCTGGACAACTGACCTGGACTCGATTGCCTCAGGGGTTGAAGAACTCCCCCACCATTTTTAACGAGGCTCTTCATCAAGATCTTGTCAGTTACAGGACCAAGAATCCCCAGGTAAAAGCAGGTAGATGGCCTGCTTTTGGCTGGTGAGACCCAGCAAGATTGCCTAGAAAGAACTGAGGCCTTGCTGCAAGAACTGGCCTAGCTGGGGTACCGGGCCTCAGCCAAGAAAGCTCAGATCTGCAGGAGAGAGGTAACTTACTTGGGGTACAGTTTAAAGAATAGACAAAGGTGGCTGACAGAAGCCCGGAAAAAGACGGTAACCCAGATCCCGGTTCCCTCAACACCGAGGCAAGTAAGGGAGTTCCTGGAAACTGCGGGGTTCTGTAGACTCTGGATACCTGGGTTTGCTACATTGGCAGCCCCCCTGTATCCCTTAACAAAAGACAAAGGAGAATTTACCTGGGACCCTGAACATCAGAAGGCCGTTGACAAAATTAAAAAGGCCTTACTCACTGCCCCAGCCCTAGCCCTCCCAGATGTGTCAAAGCCTTTCACTCTATATGTGGATGAGAGGAGAGGTGTGACTGGAGGCGTTTTGACTCAAAATTTGGGACCCTGGAAAAGACCAGTGGCGTACCTATCAAAGAAACTTGATCCGGTAGCCGATGGCCGACCTGCCTGAAGGCCATTGCCGCTGTGGCCCTTCTGGTAAAATATGCTGACAAACTGACTTTAAGACGGAATCTGACTATTGTGGCCCCCCATGCTCTTGAAAGTATCATCAGACAACCGCCGGACCGTTAGATGACCAATGCACGAATGACTCACTACCAGAGTCTCCTCCTAACAGAGAGAATTGCCTCCGCTCCTCCAACCATCCTCAACCCTGCCACCCTGCTTCCCAAAGAAGCTGAAGAACCAGTGATACATGACTGCCATCACCTGCTGGCCGAGGAGATTAGAGTCCGTAAGGACCTGGTTGACTGGCCTCTGACAGGAGAGGCACTATCCTGGTTCACAGATGGGAGCAATTATGTGGTAGAAGGTAAGAGAATGGCAGGGGTGGCGGTCGTAGATGGGATTCAGATAGTCTGGGCCAACAGCCTACCAGAGGGCACTTCAGCTCCAAAAGCTGAACTCGTGGCTCTCACTCAGGCTTTGCACCTAGCGGAAGGACGTTCTGTAAACATCTACACAGACAATAGGTATGCATTTACCACTGCTCACATACATGGGGCCATTTACCTGACAAAGGGGGCTACTCACATCTGCTAGAAGAGAGATAAAAAACAAAAAAGAAATATTGAGCTTGCTGGAAACTCTTCATGTACCCAAAAGAGTGGCTATCATACACTGCCCTGGCCATCAAAAAGACAACGATCCCGTATCTCGAGGGAATCGGATGGCTGATACTATTGCCAAGCAGGCCGCCCAAGGAGCCAGCATCCTGCCCGTGCTGAGAGACCACACACCTGAGACGCCCCACACCGAGTACACCCTAGAAGATATACAAGAAATAGACAAACTGAGATCTCACTCTGAGACCCCAGAGGGAGTACGTTTAAACCAGGAGGAGAAAGAAATACTGCCTCAAAAAGAAGGCTATGAATATGTTCAACAGCTACATTGACTGACCCACCTAGGATCGAAACATCTACAGAAACTGGTAAGGTCATCTCCTTTCCATGTTTTAAAGTTAAATGAAGTGACTGATGCTGTAGTAAAAGCTTGTGTGCCTTGTCAGTTGGTCAACTCTAACCCATCAAGGATGCTACCTGGAAAGAGACTCAGAGGAGACAGGCCAGGTGCCTACTGGGAGATAGACTTCACAGAAGTAAAACCTGCAAAGTACGGTAACAAATACTTGTTAGTTTTTGTAGATACTTTTTCAGGGTGGGTAGAAGCATACCCCACCAAAAGAGAGACTGCCACTGTAGTGGCCAAGAAAATCCTTGAAGAAATTTTTCCACGTTTTAGAATACCTAAGGTAATAGGCTCTGATAACGGTCCAGCTTTTGTTGCCCAGGTAAGTCAGGGATTGGCCAAAGTATTGAGTATTGATTAAAAATTACATTGTGCTTATAGACCCCAGAGCTCAGGCCAGGTAGAAAGAATAAATAGAACATTAAAAGAGACACTGACTAAATTGGCTGTAGAGACTGGCATTACAGACTGGATTACTCTCCTTCCCTTTACCCTTTTTAGAGTTAGGAACACACCTAGAAAGTCTGGACTGACCCCATATGAATTGCTCTATGGGGGGCCCCCTCCTCTGTTAGATGCCACTTCTGTTCATAGTTATAATGTACCATTATCCCAGCCTTTGTTCTCTAGGCTTAAAGCACTTGAGTGGGTGAGGCGCCAGGCGTGGAATCTGCTTAAAGAAGCCTACGTTAGAGACGGGGACCTCCAACACCCCACCACTTCCAGGTTGGAGACTGTTTATGTCCGCTGCCACCGAGCAGGAAACCTTGAGACCCGGTGGAAAGGACCATACCTAGTCCTCCTGACTACCCCGACGGCTGTGAAGGTTGAAGGCATCCCCACTTAGATCCATGCGTCACACGTTAAGTCAGCCCCACAGCCAGATGGGGGCTAGAGTAGGGACTGGGACTGCTGCCTTAATTACTGTACCTCAACAATTAAAAAAAGAGACTTGAAAGTTTACATGCTGCCATGACAGAAGACCTAAAAGACTTAGAAAGGGCAATCCGAGACTCCATGAACAAACTAAGAGAATGATTAGAAAAAAGATGCCGAGAAAGAGAAGCTAACCAGGGCTGGTTTAAAGGATGGTATAGAAGATCCCCTTGGCTGACTACTTTGCTTTCTGCACTTATGAGACCCTTAATAATTTTATTCTTGCTCTTAACTATAGGACCTTACGTGATAAATAAGTTGGTAGCTTTTGTATGAGAAAGAATAAGTGCAGTACAAATTCTTATGCTTAGACAGCAGTACTGTACTCTGCAGGGCCAAAAAAAAAAAAATAGAATTATAGAAACTCAGTTCTAAGATTAGAACTATTACCAAGACAAGAAGTAGGGAATGAAAGAATGAAAAATTTTAAGTTGGACCCTCTTCCTCTGGGGCCTGAAAATCTGAACTTGTGAACTTTGAGGGAGTGCCCACAGGGTGAGAACTTACAGAACAATCCTGAGAACTATAGCTGTGTATGCCAGATAAGGGACATGAGCCCAGTTACTAAGGACCATATCCTGACCATCTGGAGACACCCTGTGAGAAGTGCTTCTGACTAGGAGTCTCTACTCCCCCTCCCCATTGTCATCAGCGGACCACGTCCTGACCATCTGGAGACACCCCCGTGAGAAGTACTCCTGACTAGAAGTTTCTACCCCCCTCCTGTCCTGAATTTTGTGGTTTTCACCTTTATAAGCTTGTGTAAATTTAGGCTCAGGGCTCTTCTCCTCCCCTCCTGCATGGGGTACGAGTTGAGTCCCAGCTAGCTGGCCCTGAATAGAAATCCTCTTGCGGTTTGCATCAAGGATCGTTTCTCGTGAGTGCTTTTGGGGTGGTGCTCTCTCTGGGCAAGAGCAAGGGTCCTCTGGACTGAGGGTCTTTCAGAATCTCTCTCCCAGTTGTTTGTGAAAGAGAAAAGAAAGAAGAAGGTTCCTGAGATCCCGAAATCAGAGCTGGATAAGTGGGCTACGGCCATGAATGCTGAATTTGAAGCTGCTGAGCAGTTCGGTCTTCTGATTGAATGAGATGAACTGGGATGTCAATCATTGAACGGGATGGCTTGGCTGGCCCGCCCCTTCCTGTACATACTGTCCTTTGAGTAGAGCAGGATATACGGGGTCCTCTTCACTAACCTTGTTACCCAGAATGGTGCTGCTGGTCCCTTGTTATATTGTGTCTCGTTACCCTGGACTTTACCTCTACAGTGTTGGTGATAAGAAGCCACTTCTGCTCTGAGCCAGAAATGTTGGAAACAGGTTTAGCCATGGGCTGTCTCTGCTGTTGTGTCCAGCCACCAACCAGTAAAGAGGTTTTGTGTTTTGCTTCAGTTCTGTAGAGTTGAGAGATCTCAAAGGCCAGGGAGACAGTTAAATGCTTGAGGGAGGATCTGGACATTGAGTCTGTGGAGTCCGGGATTTGAAAGGAGGAGGGAGGCATAATTGGTTTTTAACACAGTGATTGCTATATAAGAACTGGTTGGTGTCTGTGCTCTGCTGTTGACACTGGTGAATGGGATACTGCTGCGTACAGCAAAGTGGGCACATTGATAGTGTGGGCCTCAGATGCACCAATGGAACAAGGTTTATGATCTCTGCTTTGACCTCTTTCCTCACCCACATCTGTTTCTTTAAATATAAATATGAGCTGCGTGGTCTCAGCTCTGGACATCATGTCACACCATCTCTCAGGGCTAGACAGCCGGAACTCTGATGTCAGCTTTTGCTGTGTGCTTAAAACTATTGCTCTCACGTGAGACCATTCTTGGGGGTTCCTGGGAACAAAAGCGGATGGATGCATCATGGTTTCTGGGGTTCCTTTCCTGACTACCACCTCCTCTCAATTATGGTAAAAGCTATGGTTTAAAGGTCATTGGACTTCGACCATTTACAAGTTTATCAAGTTCATGGGAATAAAAACTGTGGGGAATGAGAACTGAAGTAAGTTATACCAGGGTGGTTTTAGTGGAACACTCCTGCAGGATTTGACCTCACCTATTCCTGTGGACCTCGAGTTGAGTCATGCTGAATTGCTACCATCACTACAGACCTATTTGTCTTTGGGGAACTAATGTTCAGCCCAAGGGAAAGGTGGCTTAACTTCAAATAAACTTTTTAGACATTTCTAAAAAAAAAAAATAAAAAGAAGAAGAAGAAGAAGAAGAAGAAGAAGAAGAAGAAGAAGAAGAAGAAGAAGAAGAAGAAGGCTAGAGATAGGGCTTAGTGGTTAAGAGCATTTGCTCTCTTCACAATTGCCTGTAACCCCAGTTTCAGGGAACTGACTCCCATTTCTGGTCTCCACACGCACTATATACAAATACTGCACATATACAAATGGAGACAAAACATTCATACACATAAAATAAAAAATTAAAAAAAAAAAAGCTGGCATGGTGGTGTGTACCTTCGATCCCAGCACTTGGGTGGCAGAGGTAAAGTCAGAAGCAAGTGGATCTGAGTTCAAGGCTAGCCTGTTCTACATAGTGAGTTTCAGGCCACCTGGGGCTACACAGAGAAACCCTGCCTTTAAAAACCAGTATATAACCAAATAATCAAACAGACACATACATTTTAAAAAAACGGAACCTCTAGATGAAAAAGAGGTAAAGGTACCATGTTTGTGGCTCTGTGCGTAGGTGATGACACAAGAAAGCAAGGGGCAATTGCCTTAAAAGGAGCCAGTAGGTTCACTCTTAGGTGAGGAGAAGGCAGGTGGTGGCTAGACCGGTCAGTCAAGGTTCTTCTGACACAGTGGTAATTATTGAGGCGTCTTCTCCAGTAGCTTGCTCCTGCCTTAGGGGTAGGACAGACCTTTAGACATTCAGTTCTGCTCTTGCCTGATGTTCTGAGAGGAAGCAGAGAGAAGTGGAGGGTAAAACATGAGCTCTGGAGGAGCAGGGCTAGTAAGAAAATCTAATGTAATAGGAGCATAGCCTAGGCCCTTGGTAGACAGGACTTGTGACCGTGGAGGGCAAGTATGAAGCTTGCCAAATGTTGAGACAAAAGGCACACACTGTCATGCCCTACATATATATTTAAAAGGTTTTTTTTTATAGTTCTTTATTTTTATACTTATGTGTATGAGTATTTTGCCTGCTTGCATGTCTATATATGACATGTGTATAGTGCCTTCGGCAGTCAGAAGAGGATGTGAGACCATCTCTCCCAATTGGCATTACAGTTATTTGTGAGCTGCCATGTGGGTACTGGGAATTGAGTTCAGGTCCTCCAGAAGAGCAGACAGTGCTCGTAACCACTGAGCCATCTCTAAAATAAAAGTTTATTTATTTTTATTTTTTTATTTTCTATATTCTTTATTTACATTCCAAATGATTTCCCCTTTCCCGGTTCCCCCCTCCCCGAAAGTCCCATAAGCCCTCTTCCCTCCTTCTGTTTCCCGTTCAACCCCCTCTCGCTTCTCTGTCCTGGCATTCCCCTACATCCAGTCTTTCCAGGACCAGGGGTCTCTCCTTCCATCTTCTTGGAAATCTATTGATATGTGAATTGTGTCTAGGGTATTCCGAGATTCTGGGTTAATATCCCCTTATCAGTGACTGCATACCATGTGTGTTCTTTTGTGATTGAATTACTTCACTTAGGATGATATTTTCTAGTTCCAACCATTTGCCTAAGAATTTCATGAATTCATTGTTTTTAATTGCTGAGTAGTACTCCATTGTGTAAATATACCACATTTTCTGCATCCATTCCTCCATTGAGGGACATCTGGATTCTTTCCAGCTTCTGGCTATTATAAATAAGGCTGCTATGAACATAGTGGAGCATATGTCCTTATTGCATGCTGGGGAGTCCTCTGGGTATATGCCCAGGAGTGGTATAGCAGGATCCTTCAGGAAGTGTCATGCCCAGTTTTCTGAGGAACCGCCAGACTGCTTTCCAGAGTGGTTGTACCAACTTGCAATCCCACCAGCAGAGGAGGAGTGTTCCTCTTTCTCCACATCCTCGCCAACAACTGCTGTCTCCTGTGTTTTTGATCTTAGCCATTCTGACTGGTGTAAGGTGAAATCTCAGGGTTGTTTTGATTTGCATTTCCCTGATGACTAAGGATGTTGAACATTTCTTTAGGTGCTTCTCAGCCATTCGATATTCCTCAGGTGAAAATTCTTTGTTTAGCTCTGTACCCCATTTTTTAATAGGATTACTTGGCTCTCTGGAGTCTAATTTCTTGAGTTCTTCGTATATATTGGATATTAGCCCTCTGTTGGATGTAGGGTTGGTAAAGATCTTTTCACAATTTGTTGGTTGCCCTTTTGTCCCATTGACAGTGTCCTTTGCCTTACAGAAACTTTGTAATTTTATGAGGTCCCATTTGTCAGTTCTTGATCTTAGAGCATAAGCTATTGGTGTTCTGTTCAGGAAATGTTCCCCTGTGCCCATGTGCTCAAGGCTCTTCCCTTGTTCCTTTTCTATTAGTTTCACTATGTCTGGTTTTATGTGGAGGTCCTTGATCCACTTGGAGTTGAGTTTTAAAATAAGATGTATATAGATCTACAGAGATGGTTCAATGGTTAAGGAAACTTTTCAAAATTTAGACTCTTTAGGTTTATGATTTTTTTCTGCCTTAATTTCTGGAGCCATCTGATTGGGCCATTTTGATTTGTTTTCCTAGGTATATCCCATGGATCCTATTCTGAGATTTCTCCAATTATCTTAGGTATTTCTTTCACCTCTTTTGTATACCCTGTTTCTTGGATCTTAAGTTCATCTTTCTTTTGCTCTGATGTTGGTAAAAGCATATCCTCTAGGGTTGCTTGAGGAAAGCACATGGGTGGTAAAATTGCTTTAATCTTACATAGCTGGAAAAAACCCACAACCTTATTCTATATTCCCTCAAGTGAGTATCTGGCTTGCTTTGGAAATCAAGATAAATTGTTTTTCATTGGGTTTTAAAGACATCACCTTGTTGTCTTGTTGCGCTGCAGATGAGAAGACTGACCCTGAGCCTTCCTGTGGGATTATTTTCTCCTTTCTGGAAATGTGTAATACTGTTATCAGCCTTTTCATCTTCTGCAGCATTCTAAAATATTACATGAAACTTTCTGATTGTTCTTTTAAAAATACAAGTCCCACTTGGTAGCTTACATTGAATTTGAATTTGCAATCCTCATGCCTCAGCCTCCCAAGTGCGGGGATTACAGGTTTGACTGACCATTGTGTTACTAGAAATTTTGCAGTTTCTATTGCTATTTATGGGGTTCTTTCTTATTTTACACTAAGAAATTTATTTTGTGTGCAGGTGTGTTGGTGTAAGCACACCACAGTTCATGTATGGAAATCAAAAGACAACTCATGGGAGTTCTACCATGTGGATCCTGGGATTTGAACTCAGGTCATAAGACATCAGGCACCTCCGCTCACTTAGCTATCTGATCAGCTGCCCTTGGTAGAGTTCCTCCTCCTCCTCTTCCCCCTCCTTCTCCTCTTTTTGTTTTGTTTTTCAATACAGGGTTTCTCTGTGTAACAGCCTTGGCTTTCTTGGAACTCTCGCTGTGTATACCAGGCTGGTCTTGAACTCAGAGAACTCTACCTGCCTTTTCCTCCCCAGTGCTGGGATTAAAGTCCTGTGCCACCACCACCTATCTTTGGTAGATTTCTTTAACTTCAATTTTAATCCTTTAAATCCAAAGTGCTGACTCATATGTATGTACCTAATCACAGTGCTCTTGTGTTGCAATGCAGTCTTTTTCTTATCTCTCACTGGTTATCTTTTTTCGAAAAGGCTTTGGATTCAGATGGTCTATCAATTCTCTTTAATGTTTTCCCCCTTCTGTTTCCTTGTTATTCATGCTGGATATAGATAGGTTCCTTGCCCATAAACTGCATGTAGCTCAGGGTAGCTATTATTTAAGAACCAAATACTAGAAACCAGACCAGAGGCTCTGTGCAGAGTAGACCTAGCTGCTGTGTCTTAACTGGCTAGTTGAGCCATTAGTAGGACTGTCTTAGTTAGGGTTTTACTGTTGTGAACAGACACCATGACTAAGGCAAGTCTTATAAAGGACAACATTTGACTGGGATTGGTTTACAGGTTCAGAGGTTCAGTCCATTATCATCAAAGTGGGAAACATGGCAGCATCCAGGCAGGCATGGTGCAGGAGGAGCTGAGAGTTCTACATCTTCATCTGAAGGCTACTATCAGAATACTGGCTTCCAGGCAGCTAGGATGAGGGTCTTAAAGCCCACGCCCACAGTGACACACCTACTCCAAGGCCACACCCTGGGCCAAACATATTCAAACCACTACAAGGACTGTCTTTGCCTGTTATTTTGAAGTCTTTTTCTTCTTGGTCAGACTTTCCAGAAACGTCTCTTCTGAACTTCCTAGAGGGTGTAATTCTAAGTACCAGAAGCACGAGTTTCTGGTCAGAGCAGAGGGTTTTTTTTTTAATGTTCAGTAAGTGAACATGAGCTTAATCCTCCTCTGATATGATCACCTCACTTTAGCAGTACCTTGTTTTCCAGTCCAGAAAACTTTTATTTTTGTCTTCTGCAGGCAAAATGCCTATCCTTGTGCTTACAGGCAGGAGGGCCAAAATTGCTTGACTCAGGATGGTTATATTAGTTCCCCAGCAAGGATGAACTGAGTACTCCAAACTAGGTGGTTTAGAATAACAGAAAGGAGTCAAGCATGCTTGTTCCTGGGTAAAACCAGGAAGCTGAGCCAGGAGGATTGTGAGTTCCAGGCCAGCCTGGGCTGGCCAGTGAGAGACCCTGTCTCAAACATAAACAAACACATAAACAAAACCAACTGGAACAGCAGCAGCAGTCAGCAGCAGCAGCAGCAGCAACAACAACAGGAACCCAAACCACCCCTCAACAAAACAAAACAACAACAAAAAACCAAAACAAAGCAAAACACAAAACAAACCAGAATAGATATTGTGTTAGTTCTAGAGGCTAGAAATGGAAGATGGAGGTACCTGTGGGTCCAACACTCCCTCTGGTAGATTGAGATATGTGATCATAATTCAACTGCTACTAGTGGAACAGAGATATGGTATTCTTGATTCCTCTTCTTCCTTCTCCTCCTGTTGCTACTGTTGCCCCTCCTCTTCTTTGCTGTAATCCCAGAATATGGAGGGGATGACCCAGGAAGATCATGAGATCATGAGTTTGAGGCTATCATGGGGCTAGTTCTAGGATAGCTTGTGTGATAGTTTGTATATGCTTGGCCCAGGGAGTGGCACTATTAGGAGGTGTGGCCTTGTTGGAGTAGGTGTGTCACTGTGGGTGTGGGCTTTAAGACCCCAGTAGTAGCTGCCTGGAAGTGAGTATTTGGCTAGCAGCCTTCAGATGAGGATATAGATCTCTCAGCTCTCTCTGCACCATGCCTGCCTGGATGCTGCAATGTTCTCACCTTGATGATAATGGACTGAACCTCTGAACCTGTAAGCCAGCCCCAATTAAAGGTTGTCCTTATAAGAGTTGCCTTGGTCATGGTGTTTGTTCACAGCAGTAAAATCCTAACTGAGACATCCTGGGTTGCTTAATGGGATCCTGTCTTAAAAAAAAAAAGAAAGAAATCCAATCATTTTGGTATGTATAAGCCAATTTGTATTTTATTTACCTAACAAGCTATTGTGTAAGCATTAAAATTATTCATTGAATGAACTAAAGTATTTTTTGAGACAGGGTCTCTCTTTGTAGTTCTGGCTATATTGGCTATCACGATTAGACCAGGGTGTCCTCAAACTCATAGAAATCCTCCTACCTCTGCCTCATAGTGCTGGGACTAAAGGCATGCACCACTATGCCCAGAAAATATTAAGTGGAAGTTTAAACCTGTATGTTCCCTATGTTTACTACCACTTGAAAAATGTATGAGCAATATCAGGGAAACATAAAGGTGAACTACATTGATATTGTATCAGACCCTAGTCAGAATGGCTATGTAAAGAAAACAAACAAACGAACAAACAAACAAACAAACAGGGCTAGTGAGATGATTCAGAGTTTAAAAATACTTGTCATGCAAACTTGACAACATGAATTTGATCTTCAGAACCTATGGTGAAACAAGAAAACTGATGCTTAAAAGGTGTCCCTAACCTCCCACCATGGCAAGTGTGTGACATAAACTCATGCGTGCACATAGACACACACACACACACACACACACACACACACACACACACACACACACTTTAAAAGACCCGGTTCTCACAATAAATGGAAGATAGAATTTTTTTTTAAAAAAGAAAACAGAAAAAAATAACTTTAATATGTAAGGATGTGTGTGTGTATGGGGGTGGGGAGAACCTTTATACACTGTTGGTGGGAATGTAAATTCAGTCACTCTGGAAACCATTATGTAGGGGGTCCCATAAAACTAATTGTAGAGCTTGCATATGATCCTAGTATACCATTTCTGGGTATAACTCAAAATATCAAAGTCAATATACACCAGTGATACATGTATAACCATGTTTTATCATAGCTTTATTCACAATTGCTATGCTAAAGAACTTGTCTAGATGCCGATAAATGGATAAAGAAATGTAGTATATACACACAATGAAGTTTCATTCTGCTAAAAACAACTACTCACATCCTGCTTGTCAGAAAAAGACATGAATGCTAGTCACCCCACCGCCGTTGAATAATCCAACCAACGGGAACAGGCTAAGTGTACCACAAAGACATGTTCCTAAGGAAGTCCCCTGTCCCTAAATCCTAATTGGTGGGATAACTTGGCACAGATATTTGTGGTTTTGAAGCTCAAAAACTCTGCACCATTCTGACTCGGGGTCACAGATCAGCTCTTTCATCTGTTCTGCAGCCCTGATCGATTAGTAGCAGCCCGAATACAATGAATTTATGTCATTTGCTTAAATACTTATGAAGACGAATGTTTGAAGATGCAGTCAGCTCCAGAGTCTGTGCTTTTGTCCCTGATGGGTCAGTTTTGTCGCCTAAATCAAATACAGATCTTGCTTTGCTTGACTCTTGTGACTGCTTGGGTTATTTTGGATTTTTGGACCCTAGCAATCCATGTCATGCCCGAGTAGCTTAACAATCAACTGGAGTGTATTTTAAATCCTAAGCAAAATAAAAATTCCATTTTAAAAGTTCAATAAATAACTACATTTTGTTTAGCCCTCATAGTCTTTGGTAATGTTTGATGTGATTCAGTAGCTTGGATCACAAAAGAAATTAAAAAATATGCTCTTATCAGGAAGGTGAATTTGTTAATTCAAAATGAAATATTGCTTAAAACAGTCTTTATATTTGAAAAATGTCCAAAGAAGATGCTATATTCTGGCCTAGGTGCTTAGAGTGTGTAATAATGATTAGGGACACTTCTGTCGTGTCTAATGTCACAGCAGTTCTATTATCATTTTATTATAATTTAGAGTAGGTCGTTCCAAAGCCATTACATAGAACCAACATGCAGCTAAGCAAAGATAGTGGAGGCTGACTAAAGTGTGGATGCTTCAGTGCTTCTTAGAAGGGGAACAAAATACGCATGGGAGGAAATACAAAGTGTGGAACAGAGACTGAAAGGAGAGGTCATCCAGAGACTGCCCCACCTGGGGTTTCATCCCATACACAGTCACCAAACCCAGACACTATCATGGATGCCCACAAGCACTAGCTGACAGGAGCCTGATATGCCTGTCTCCTGAGAGGCCCTGCCAGAGCCTGACCAATACAAATCTCAGCTAACCATTGGACTGAGCATGAAGGTACCAGATGGAGGAGTTAGAGAAGGGACTGAAGGAGCTGAGGGGCTTGCAGTCCCATGGGGGAGCAACAGTGTCAACAGGCCAGATACCCCAGAGCTCCCAGGAACTGGACCACCAACCGAAGAGTACACATGGAGGGACCCATGACTTTGTCTGCATATGTGGCAGAGGATGGCCTTGTTGGACATCAGTCGGAGGAGTGGCCCTTGGGCCTGAAGGGATTTGATGCCTCAGTGTAGGGAAATGCCAGGGTGAGAAGGCAGGACTGGGTGGATGGGTGGGTGGGTGGGGCACTCTTATAGGCAGGGTGTTTCCTGAGGGGAGACCAGGAAAGGGGATACCATTTGAAATGTAAATAAAGAAAATATCCAATAAAAGAAAAAAAAAGAATAACCCTTCATCATATGAATTCAAATATTCATGCTAAGCATGGCCTGGTCAGTGCTTTTTTTTTTTATGAAAAAAAGTCATCATTGAATCAGATGCTTTGGGATTAATTTTCTTCTCATTTCTTGAACAAAACTGTACATTGCTAGTTCCAGGGCATCTAATGGACGTAATGAACTCAGGTTAAAAAAACCATTCCCACCTACAGTAATGCAAAAGAGCTCATGAATACATCATGCAACTGGCTAAGAAAGGATACCAAAGACTTCTTTGTAGTTGATTGCTCTTTGTTTATAGACAGACAACAATACTGTTATACAACTTTTGCTCTTAGTCCATTAGTATTTCAAAATAACGAAGGATGTTTAACATAGAGGTCGTGATACCAGGCGAATAATTCTCTTTCTTCACTTTCCAGGTCGGTGTCTATCAGTTCATCAATTTTCAAAATTTCAAAAGATGGAGTGTAAAAGATGACCTTCTTCTTTATTTGTGTTCTGCTTGCTGGAGGTTCCTAGGTGGAATTACAAACAAACGTAGAACGTCTCATACTTGACTTTTACTACTTTGTATTTTTATTTTCTATTTTTAACTTAGCTTCACCCTCCAACAATTTATAGCAGAATTAAGAATATTTTTAATATATTTATCTACTGTGTGTGTGATTCATCTACTGTGTGAGTGTGTGTGTGTGTGTGTGTGTGAAAATAGGTAAGTGCCATGGCACAAGTGTGATGGTCAGAGACAAGCTTTTTTTTTTTTGGAGTTGGTTCTCTCTTTCAACAGTGTGGAGTCTGGGATCAAACTCAGGTCATAAGGCTTGTCAGCAAGTGCCTGTACTTGCTGAGAATCTCAGCAGCCCAGCAGAATATTTTAAAATTACAAAGTAGTGTATCAAAACATGTTCATTATAAATATCCCTAAAATGTGGAAGCATAGAGGCAGATTTTACTTAGCATAGCTTTCTGTGGTTAGCTAGAAGTTCATAGCTCTAACCACTCAGGAGGCCGAAGCAAGACTATCACTTGAGCCAGCCTAGAAGGAGAGGCCATCTTGTGTAATGCAGAAAAGACCTCATGTCTCAAGTAGGAATATAGCTGAGTGAGGTTCTGCTTTAGTTTTGAGTGCACACACACCAGGTGGCTGTCATTCTGAGAAAAGCACTGGCATGTAGAACAACGCCCCCCCCCCCCCATGCTGATGCGGAGGCCAAACAGCAGTTTCTTAATAGAATATCTACCAATACTGTGTAAGAATTCTGTTCTTTAAAAAAGTTTTAACCTTCATTTTAAGTTTATGTTTATGGCTGTTTGGTCTGAATGTATGTCTGTGCACCATGTGCATGCAGTGACCTTGGGGGCCAGAATAGGATGTCAGATCCCCTGGGACTGGAGTCAAACACGGCTGCAAGCCACAGTGTGGGTGCAGAATTGAATCAGAGTCCTCTGGAAGAGAAGGTCACTGCTCCTGAGCACTCGGCCCTCTGTCTCTTCAGGCTACTTTTGCCACCTTCTTCCCCCCCCCCTTTTTTTTTGACACAAAGTTTTGCTACGAAACTCAGGTCGGCTTTGAGCTTAATAATGTAATCTAGCTTGCCTGGAACTCATGATCTTCTTGCCTCTGCCTTCTTAGTACTAGACAGTGTGTGCTACCATGCTGGATGCTTAAGAACCGAAAATGCTGCTGGGTGTGGCGGTGGCACACACTTTTAATCCCAGCACTCAGGAGGCAGAGGCAGGTGGATCTCTGTGAATTCGAAGCCAGCCTGAGGGATATATAGTGAAACCCTGTGTAAAAACATAATTAATGATGATGATGATGGTGGTGGTGGTGGTGATGGTGATGATGATGATGATGGTGATGATGATGATGATAATAATATGGATGTTAGCAGGATGAAATTAGCTTCATACTACTCAGATATAGTATGCCAAAAGTGTTTCAGCTTTGAACTTGCATTTCCTTGTGCAAAAGAACCCTTATAGGCAGTTTTGAAAACCGTCCATAATAACGAAGGAGAATTCACTGCTGGTTAAACTTGCAGTTACCTGGGAGGAAGCCTTTTCTTCTTTAGTTTCCATATAGGCTTTCCTCATTTTTTCAATCCTCTTTTGTGCTTGCTTGGATCGACGACCCATATGTTTCATTTTCGTTTGCTGTTCCCAGGGCTGGTAAAAGGGACAAGCAGTTGAAATGGATGGATACCTAGAAGATATTTGTATTAGAGACAGGAAAAAACCCCCACAAAATAAGATTTAAACGTGAGGCCAATTGTAAACTGTAATGCATTGTAGCATACTAGTATGTGGAGCAGCACTGAATGCCAGTTTTTACTGACATGCTCCAGCCTTCCTGGACCACACTGTGGAGTGGCCACTTGAAAAAAATTTTTGAGACAGAGTCTCACTATGTTGCCTAGGCTGGCCTTAATTTCACAGAGGCAAGCCTCCAGCATGATTTGTTTTTAGTTATTTTATTTATTTACATTTCAAATGCTATTCCCCTTCAAGGCTTCCCCTCCACGAACTCCCTATCTCCTCCTCCTGCTTCTATGAGGGTGCTCCCCCACCCACCCACTCCCACCTCTCTGCTCTGACATCCTCCTGGGCTGGGGCATTGAGCCTTCACAGGACCAAGGAACTCCCCTCCCACTGATGCCAGACAAGGCCATCCTCTGCTGCCTATGTGTCTGGAGCCATGGGTCCCTCCATGTGTACTCTTTGGTTGGTGGTTTAATCCCTGGGAGCTCTGGGGGTACTGGGTGGCTCATATCATTGTTCCTCCTATGGATCTGCAAACCCGTTCAGCTCCTTGGGTCCTTTCTCTAGCTCCCCCATTGGGGACCCTGTGCTCAGATCAATGACTGGCTGAGAGTGTCCACTTCTGTATTTGTCAGTCACTGGCAGGGCATCTCAGGAGACAGCTATATCCGGCTCCAGTCAGCAAGCACTTGTGGGCATCCACAATAGTATCTGGATTTGGTGTCCAGCATATTTTTTAACACCATAACTAACACCGGAATTTATACTTCATAACAGTTGAGAAAGCAAGTTGCTTTAAAAATCTTTTTAAAACTTTTTGTTTTGTTTTTGAGAAAAGGTTTCTACATAACCCTGGATGTCCTAGAACTTATTCTGTAGATCAGGCTGGCCTTGATCTCACAGGGATCTACCTGTCTCTGAGTCCTGAGTCCTGGGATTCAAGGCTTGTGCCACCACTGCCTGGTCACTTTCCTGGCTTTTTACATGGGCTCTGGGGACCTTAACTGTAGTTCTCATGCTTGTGGAATCATCACTTTTTCCACTGAGCCACTCCAACCTAGTGAAGGCTGTTTTATCAAATCAGTGTTAGTATCTGATATAGTTCTCAGTCCCCTCAGCCTTACTATCACAGGACAGATCAGTCCAATATCCAACTGTTCATTCATCCTTAGAACTCTCTTTCAGAACAAGATTCCATGTGTGGAGAAGGTCGAAAGCATCCGAGAATACCACCCCTGATTGACAATACTTAACTGGTGGCTGCTGGGTATTAGTGTAGCCAGTGGGATAACTCTTAAGTTGCATGGTATACACTGGCTCTAACATTCTCAGGAAGGACAAAACTCCAGGTAGCTCCAGTGGTAATTGGCTTGCCAATATACAGTCCAGTTTGCCAACCTTTCTATTTTACTGCCCTACCCCTCATTCCATCTCCACTCCTGAGTCAGTATGTTTGCCAGTGTCTTCTTTGTGGCCTAAACGAATATTTCTCATTGCAAGAATATGTGTGGAAATATATTACCAACAAGTCCTCTTCAGCCTTATCACTACTTTCTTTTTCTTAAGAAAGCCAAATTCATTTCTCGATAAGATGGACTGGGTGAGTTTTAGTAATGGAACTTAAAAGGAATCCAATTGGAACAATTGCATTCTGTCCCTGTCATTTCAAATCCTAACACAACGTGGCATTCCAAAATACAAATTGGTTTGCTTGCTATTAGTAACGAAGAAAATAATGCCACTGTAATTTATATGCAATTGATTCTAGGCAACAGGAACCAGGCGAGTGAGGGTGGGATTAAGGTGTTCAATGGGGACGGAAAAGTCTTCAGCTCTGCACTGAATGGGCAATGAGAGAAGTCCTTTTGGTTGTTTTATGAAAACAGAAATATTATCAGTTACATGCAGACCCCTCTCTCTGTTGTGCCCACCACTTCCTGGGTTAGGATGGTTTTTACTTCTCGCCAGGTTACACTGCCTCTTGCTAGGCAGCCACGCTATCCTGAGGCCTCTCTTCTATCTTTGTATCTACCATCTGCTCGAGTTAAAGAGTGACCAGCAGGTCCCCGTTACTACTCTACTGCTTTTTCATGTGTCAGGGCAGCCTCTTGTCATCCTGAGGTGCCAGTCTGGTGGTACAAATTATCACCTCAGTACCTTTTTGTTAGTATTCTACTTACAAAGTTGCATGTGTTTGGGACAATCTTCCCCAGTTTACGTTTTCCCATATGCCTTATGATCATCTCTAGTGGACTGTGTACCAGAATGGGAACATTTTCGGCAACGCTTTTAGGGTTGTAACCTCAAGAGAAATGGTCTTTTACCTAACTTTAGAAACAATCTCTAGCTGGTGCAGACGCATCTCCTCTGTTTGTGGTTTCTGCAGCAAATACTTCATTTCTTTTTGTAAACGGTCTGATATTACTCCAGACTCTGCATAATCAACTATGTCATACATCATCATTGTCTTGGGAATGCTTCTGAGATTTAGTCTTCGCCAGTGGTTATTCCTGCCACCGGAAGATGCAGAGGTCTCATCTGTAAGACTGCAGTACTATATGGAAAAAAAATGCACAGTGATCATCATTTGTTGGTGCTCACCTCCAAACTCTACCAACATCTCTCTCCCATGACTTTCATTCCAACTAGACATTTCTGTTATCTGTGTTCATCTTAATGCCCTTACTGGAAGGCAGGACCCTGGCCAGTGCAGTTTCAGTTCACACAAGCACCACACTCACTGACTGTTTATCTAAGCATAAACACTGGCCCACGCTATTTTACAAATGATGAGTTAATCTCTGGTGCTGAGTGGAGAACTTCATTATCTTTATTTGTAATATTTGTAGCAATCTTACTTTACTTTTTTTCCAATTTAAAAAAGATATCAAGTAAGCACTTTAAACACGCAGTTGTATATTCAATTGAACATTATAAATGTATGTTAGAGAGATACGGATAGGGGATGAAGAACTATGGTGCAAGAAGGAGGACTTTAGGGTCTACTACATACTCTCAAACTTTTGTAGGCACTCACTTTCATGTGCATTCGAATGCACACATACAAACACACACACTTTCCCCATTTTGTCAGGCAGAATGTCAGTTGCCACCATTTTGTTGTGTAGTACCAGTCTCACAACAAGAGACAGACAATTCCAGTTCTCACAATATAACTGCAAGCCTTTGAATAAAGCACAGACCATGCAGCTAGATCCTCAACTCATAGCCTACTACATTAGTGACAAGTGGGCAGTCATATTTAGTGAAAAGTCATGTCCTGTCTGTAAAAATCTGTCGGTGCTTGGTCACTGTGAGTCCCTAAATGAGTTCACATACAGACAGCAGATATATAGTTGTGTGACTTTGTCTCATAATGATAAACCCGTGTGACATTTTCTTTCTTTTTTTAAAAAAAAGATACTCAAAAGAGGGACTCAGGGGCTGGAGAGATGGCTCAGCAGTTAAGAAAACATTCTGCTCTTGCAGAAGACCTGAGTTGGGTTCGTCACACTCAGGGCAGTTGGCTTACAACCATCCGGAACTCCAGGCTCAGGAGATCCACTGCTGTCTTCTGGCCTCTGTGGACATCTTCCCACATGTGCATACCATCTTACCTCATATACATGACTAAAATAAAAAGAAATCTTTTTGTTTTTAAAAAGACAACCTTGGCCAGCAAAAGTACCAAACGTGGAACCACTGGAAGGGAAATGGAAACCCAATATGCAGTGAGCTGTAGAGGAAACGCTACCGGCCCGTGAAAGACTGCCACTCTTCAAGAGACTGCAATTGTATATAGCTAGAGGGACTTGGTGAAAGTGTTAAGTGGCTGTGACAAGAAGAATGAAGTGACACTGGAAGAAAGTCTTCACATCGTGAGAAATCTAACATATTCCACATCATATCAAATGTGAAGACTAAAATGCCCGCAACTGATTCAAGCTTAGGGGTGTGACAGCTGTGGAAGATGCAGCAAGACAGTTGGTCTCTGTTGTTACTTATAGGAGAACAGAAGGCAAATATTCTTCCCAGTGCTCTTCTGGTAATGGGTGACTGAGTGTGGAGCCCAGGGTCTTGTGCATGTGAGGCTAGTGCTCTACCCTTCAACCTTTAAAGTTTGCTTTTTTATTTTGATGTGGTCTTGCTAAGTTCCCTAGGTTGGCCTTGCAGTTATTATGTACCTCAGCAAGCTTTGAACTGGTATCCTTTGAACTTTGATCCTTCTCAGCTTCCTAAACATCTAAGATTATAGATCCGAGCCATCCAAGAGGATTCATATCATTGTTGGCTTTGCTATTGTTCCCTGTGGATTTTCTTTGGTTTGACTCTGCTAGGGATCGAACTCAAGGCACCACATCATCAAACCACACTTGTGAGTCTGTTGTACTCACAGCTTTATTGAGATCTGCATACAGATACTTCCCCCCACTTAAAGTGTCCAACTTGTTAGTTTTTAGTGGTTTCCCAGTTGCTTAGTTTTCACAAAGAAATAAAACATTCACTCTCAGTGTTTCTAAATGTTTTAAATAATACTGTACTAAATGTTTGAGTCTTCCATTTCTATTATAAGAGAGCTTTTTAATATTTGCCTTTATTTGGGCTTTGAGACTGGATCTTGAGGTGTAACTCAGGGCTGCTTAGAAGCTCACTATGTAACCAAGGCTGGCCTCACACTTGAAATCCTCTTTGCTTCAACTTTCTGAGTGCTGAGTTTACATCAAGCACCAGCATATCCAGCTGTTTTTAACTTGCCAACCAATTTTCTCCACTGATCATTAAGTTTGCTTTGTATGCGGCTAGGGACATAGCTTAGGGGTTGAGTACTTGCCTATCATGCAAGGGAGCCTGAGTTCAAGCTCCAGTGGAAAAAAAGAGAAAGAATTAGAATAATAATAATATGGTACTATGTCATATGTCAAAGTGAGGTACCCAAATGAAGAGGCTACAGTCACATATATTATTATTACATTAAGAATTATTGACAACTTTCATTTCTTCGTTGGTTGCCTGTATGGATTGTTAGGAGAAAAAAATGTAGTATTTCAGAAGCATTTATTATTATTATTATTAATTGAGTATGGAGCAATAAATGTCCCAGTTCAGCATTGTCTGCCCAGTGATGCAAACCAGAAATTCAGGAATCATGCCAGACAGATTCCTTCAGCTTCTCTCCCTGTCTGTCACCCAGACCCACTGTCCTTGCATCTGTAGACACACAACCTTAAACTGAACAATCACCATTTCCTCTGGACTATCAAGAACCTTTGAACAGAGCTCTCATTGCTTTCTAATTCTTTCTTTCTCCTGCAACCAGAGATAGTTTTTCACTTATTAGCTTAAAAAATACATTTTGCTCATTTAGTGTGTGTGTGTGTGTGTGTGTGTGTGTGTGTGCATGCCGTACCCTCACAAGCCAGAAGAAGGCATTGGATCCTCTGAGGCTAGTGTTACAGGTGGTTGTGAACTGCTTGATTTAGGCACTGGAAACTGAACTTGGGTCTTCTGGAAGCACAACAAACACTCTTACTCTTTGAGTCATCTCTCTAGGCCCCCAAATGTTAAATTTTTGGTTGTTGTATTTTATCACAATTTTAAAAACTATGATTCTTTTTCACTTGAGGTCAGGAAAACGTTTTTTTTTTTTTGGTTTTTCGAGACAGGGTTTCTCTGTGTAGCCCTGGCTGTCCTGGAACTCACTTTGTAGACCAGGCTGGCCTCGAACTCAGAAATCCTCCTGCCTCTGCCTCCCAAGTGCTGGGATTAAAGGCGTGTGCCACCACCGCCCGGCTAGGAAAACGTTTTTTGTTTGAATTTTCAGTGTCTATATATAAACTCCTTACTTGCATGTAATCTTGCACTGTGACAACATCCATATGATCAGCTACTTTGAACTTCTGGAAAATATTCTCATCTTGCATAATTTGTTCATAAAATTTTCTTTCTCCCATTATCTTATAAGCATCAGCCACTCCCTATAAAGAAAGTAGATTTTAAAAATAATATATTTTTAATCATTGGCACATATTTTGCATATTTTGTGACAAATGTAGCAAAAATTGTTCCTGTCTTTTACTATCTTGCTATTAATAGAAAGGCTACATTACAAAAAGGAAATCATATAGCTGTTTTTGGGAATGGAGGGGAAGGAGTTAAGGTCTTACTCTGTACCTCAGATTGGCCAGGAACTTAGTAGTAAACCTCCTACCTCAGCTCTAAATGTTGGGGCATGAGCCACCATGCCTAGCTGTATACAGATTTATTTTGAGACAGAGTCTCATGTAACCCAGGCTGGCCTTGAACTTTCTGTGAAGTTAAAGATGAGCTTAAACTTCTTGCCTTCTTACTTCTAACCAAACCAGCCCCCTGCCCCAGGCTAGATCCAGCCTTTGGGCCCTCACTCTGTTCTCAGCTCTTCTGCAACATTCAGTGGCGCCTGGGTGTCCAAGAGTCTCCTTGTAGGTCTGGGGACATCTGAGCCAACTCTGACTGTCCCCAGGACCTCAGACTGTGCTCCCCTCCCCCTGGAGCAGTGTCCGGCGCCTTCCCATAGCCCAACACCCTCCCAGCACAGTCAAAACTCCTGCTTTGTGCCTCCCTGAGTGCCCTGAGCCCTGTAGCAGAGTGGATGTGGGACATCACTAACTCTACAGACATTGGTGCATCTCTCTTTTATATGTTATTACAATGTCCGGTGGGTTTTGAACCAGCTTAACCATACTAAAGGTAAAAATAAATCCTTACATACTGAACAGGTATTAAACCATGTAGGTATTTCTGTAGGAATAATTTTATTTTACCTTAGCTCAGATTACCTAGAAAAGGTATTTATTATCAGGTCCCCACTCGGCCACTACTACCCATTTCTCCTAGACTCAGTTTTCCTATTCATATATTGCCTCAGTTGTATTGGTTCTACTCTAGTCCCGTGGCCAAAGAAAACCAAGCCTAGAAGCATAGGACAAACTCTCTGCTTGTTTTTGAGAGGATGAATTAGTAACTTTTCTATTGCTATGAAATCATGACCAAAAGCAACTTAGGGAAGAGTTTATTCTGGCTTACAACTCCTGAAGGTGAGTCCATAATAGAAGGGGAGAGACGGCAGCAGGTGGCCAGAGCAAGAAGCTAAGAGGCCACATCTCCAATAGCAATTGTGAATCATGGACCAAGTGTTCAAATATGCAAGCTTATTGGGAACATTTTCACTCAAACAAACATAGGGGTGTTTGGGAAAAAAAAGAGTGCTGCCTAATTGACAAGGTGTTCTTTGTTACACATATGCCCCACATAGTCAGTTGCTCATTCTTACTGGAAATTCCCACTTATGGAAGTATTGATAAGTGGTACCTTTGCATTTGGTTTGGAATAATTCATTATATGCAGATACAGAATAAATAAAAAGCTCCATAACTGCTGGGATTGCTTCAGCCTTGAAATGTACACAGTATGGCAGAAACAGATAAGCATTCAAATCTCACTTACATGCCTCCAAGTCTCAAATTCTAGCCTTTTCACAGACAAAGTGGGAATAGTATTTCTCACCAAAGTGAAGAGGGAGGGCCATGTGAGAGACCATGAACAATGAGTGTTGTCCCTGACTTCAGGAGTGGTTAAGAACATGGACTCTGGCCTTTACTCTCTAGATGTAAGGTTTTAAGCTAGTCTCTTGGTCTTTTTTTTTTTTTGTGTGTGTGTGTGTGTGTGAGTTTATTTTTTTTCTATTAGACATTATGGCATTTTTAGACATGTATATTTTCCTTCTACTCTCAATGATCCCCATTCCACTTCCCCATTAGTCTCCTTTCTGCTTTCATATACGGAATAGTTTTATGGAAATTCTGTGAAATAATGCACATTTGAGACTATAGTTGATAGAAACTGATCGAGTAGGGCCAGAGGGCCTGGGGAGATGGCTCAGTTGGTAAGGTGCTTGCCGTGTAAACATGAGGACCTGAGTTCTGACCATCAGTACCCATGTACAAAATGAGCATTGTAGCATACATCTGAAACCCCGGTACTATGAGACAGAGATGGACAGATCCCTGAATTTCACTGGCTAACCTGATTAGTTAAAGTGTTGAACTCCAGGTTCAGAGAGATCCTGTTTCAAAAATCAAGATAGGAATGAATGAGGAATTCAACCTCCAGCTTTTATACTCCCCCATCCCAAAGTGATTAAGTAGGACTGACAACATAGCAAGGTGACAGAGTGCTTGCCTAGTGTGCATGAAGCCCTGGGTTTGATCCGAAAGAACTTACCGTACAAATCAGATATGGTGGTGTACACCAGAAGCCTAAGACCAGCTGCATAATGAGTTCAAGGCTAGCCTACTATACATGGGACTTGAGACAGAGGGGGTGGGGAGAACAAGAGGGGGGAAGGGAGAGACAGAGAGAGGAGAAGAGAGGAGAGGTACAGGGGGAGGGGAAGGGGAGGGAGAGGGAAAGACAGAATAATTAAACAACAAGGGTGGCTACTGTTTTTCTTATATGAATGAAGTTTAAAGGGATAGGATTTTTTCAATATAAAATAACAATTGCTGGATGTTAATAGTTCAGGCTTGTCAGTTGGATCCACAGGATCCTTTTGTAGCCTGTAAGTGTAATAACTTTACACTTATGTGAGGTATATCTTTTTTAAACATCATTATCATGCAGGCACATTAACTGTCAGACATAAAAAAAAAATGATGACAGTTACCCAGTGGTGCTCCAGGCCACAGAGTAGGAGACTTTATAGGAAAGTCCTTACAAATGATATGGTGTCAAGGATCACCTGAGGGATTGCTAAAATGTAGATGCTGGGCCAGGAGGTCTGAAGTAGGACCATGACTTCTCTCTTTCTTTTTAAAAAAATATTTATTTTTCTTCTTTGTGTGTGCACGAGTGCACATGCATGCAGGTGCCTGAGGAAGCCAGAGTGAACACAAGATGCTCTGAAGCTGGAGTTACAAGTGTTTGTGAACCACCTGATAGGGTGCTGAGAATCAAACTTGTGTCCTCTACAAGAGTAGTGCATACTTTTGATTGCTCAGCCATCTCTCCAGTCTCTAGGTTCTGAATTTTTAAGTGGTCCAGTGGATGCCAATGTGTAAGCTGCACATGCTTTGGGTAGCAAGGCTTTAGTAAATTTTCTGGTGGACCAACAACAATGACAATTCGCTTGCAAAGTATCAATGCTGAGAAAAGATTTTCAAAGTGGGAAATTAAATGAGATCTCTCTCTCTCTCTCTCTCTCTCTCTCTCTCTCTCTCTCTCTCACACACACACACACACACATACACACACATCATTATTCTATTGCACTAAAACAACAGTTCTCAACTTGTAGGTCATGTCCCTTTAGGGTTTGAATGACCATTTCACAGGTGACACCCAAGACCACCAGAAAAGTCCATAACAGCATCAAAATGACACTTATGAAGTAGCAGTGAAAATAATTTTATGGTTGGGGGTCGTCACAACATGAGGAACTGTATTAAAGGGTCACAGCATTAGGAAGGCCACGAACCACTGCTCTTGCACCATTTGACCTGCCTTGGCACCTTTGGAGAAAATATTGGTTATATATAGATGTATTTCTAATTTTTTTCTGGTGGATTCTATATCTATCTTTATGCTACTATTATACTGCCTTATTTCCTGTAGCTTTACAAGTCTTGAAATCGGGTAGTATAAATTGTCTAACTTTCTGTTTTTTCCTCCCCTTTCACTTACTTTGGTTTTTGTGAATTCATGAGAAATGGAAAATGATAAAGAATTGCAATAAGAAATGAGAATATGGAGGGGAATGATGGAGCAAAAATGTGCTAAATTCCTCCTTCTTTATACACAGAATTAGAGGGGCTGGAGAGAGGGCTCAGCAGTTATGAGCAGTAGCTGCTTCTCTAGGGGACCTGAGTTCAATTCCCATCACCCACCTGGTAGCTCATGACGATTGTCTGCAATTCCAGTTCCAGGGGATCCATGCCCTCTTCTGGCCTCCTCAGGCACCAGGAAGGCATGCACATGGTGCACAGGCATTCAGGAACAACCATTCCATACACATAAGAATATTTTCAAAGATAAGTAAACTTAGACTAAACATTTGAGCAAACTAAAACTGACCTACTTTTATAAAGAAACAAATGAGGGTCTGGAAAGATGGCTCAGCAATAAAGAGCACTGACTTCTCTTACAGAGGGCATGTGTTCTGTTTCCAGCACTTACACAATGACTCGCCTCCATTTCTAATTCCAGTTCCAGGGGATCTGACACCTTCCTCTGACAGACTCCAGCACCAGACACACTTGTGGTATACAGACATACCTGTAGGTAAAACCACCCATATGCATAATAAAAAGATAGAAACAGACTTAGGGCTAGGGATGCAGCTCAGTCGGCACAGTGCTTTCCTAGTGTACATGAAGCTCTGATTTTGATCCCCATAAACCACATGTGTCCGCATACCTGTGATCCTAACTCTTTGGAGGTGGAGGCAGGGCAATCAGAAGTTCAAGAAGAGTTAGGTGTAGTGGTGGATGCCTTTAGTCCCAGAGCTCCGGAGGGAGAGGCAGGCATCTCTGGGAGTTAAAGGCCAGCCTGGTCTACTTTGTGAGATCCAGGACAGTCAGGACTGCACAGAGAGACCGTCCCAAACAAACAAACCAAAACAAAAAAGAAATAAGTAAACAGAAAAGTTGGACCAGTTTTCTGAAGAAACTTTTATTAAAAGATTAAAACTGTAAACTCAGAATGAGAAAAATCCCACCACCATTGCAAGTTTTCTTTCAACTATGAATTTATATATAAGTCAAATATGTTTTGAAAAGGAATGAAAGGGACAAGGGCAGTCCAAACTGTTCTTTTCAAGTTGAGTATGTTCTGTTCATTAAAAGAACATTATAGTGTCCACTGAAAAAGGCTGAGTAGTGTGATATCATCTTAATAATAAGAATAAACGGAATTATAAAATCTCATTTCAATAGGGGAAATGAAGGCAACAGAATGAACTGTTAGGGCTGACTACTCCATGAGAGTTACAGCTATACCACATTAGGAAAGGCATAAAGGTACATTTTCTTTGGCATAGTTTCTAGAACTTTATCAACACTGAAATGTATTTTTTAAATGCATTTAAAAGTCATTAAAGAAGAACATCTGTAAGTGTAAAAGAACTTTCTTCATGATGGCTTTTACCCACCAGAGCACCCTTTCGTGAAGATGTAGGTCGTAGAGATCATCCAGACTTTCCACTAGTGCAGGTATTTGAATGCCAAACAGGATAATTCCTGTTTTCTACTTATGTACTTGCCAACTCAAATTCTCACAGACTTCATATAAAATTCCTTAACGTTTGACTCCAGTAAGCTCCATTTGAAGTACAGTTTATGTGATCTGAATAGTAGGCGTCTGTCTGCTGTGCTGCTGATAGTATCTTGCCTGTTCCCAGGCCTCGCTGTGCAAAGGACCCGGTTCAACTGGCTAGGTCAGCTTCCTCTGCTCTCCTCCCCTCTACCCAACAGTCTTCCACAAGTCCCCCTGAGGCAGTCTCTGTTTTCAAGTGGGCTTCTTCTCTTTTACTCTCCTCAAAGGAGGCAGTTGGAATGTTACTTATGAGAGAGAGACCCAGGAAGACGATCCTTCAGACCTCTTCAGGAAGAGTGAGATCTTACCAGGAGTTATTTTCTTCTCAGTAATATGGAATGAGGAAGCTTCCACCATCTTGGAGATCCAGCAGTCATTTCTCAATCTAGTGAAGACCATTCGGAGGGATTGCACTGGAACGTGGCTGGCCAGTGGGTGATGAAACTCAGTGTAAGGCTGAGTGAAATTCAGGAGAGCGCTGCTGTGTGGAGACTGTTGTTCAGCATTGGCTCCTTGAGGTAATCCTTTTGGTTCAACTGGGCTGGTACAAGAACATGGCACAGGATGGGAAGCCCCCAGCATAGGTCTTTTGGTGCTCTTCTTGGATGTTTGGTAGGAGCTTAGTCGAAATTTCTTTGTAGAATTCTCAATAATCTGGGTATGGATCTGGAAATTTCTCTCACTGGTTACCTTGAAGCTGAGTTCAGCATGTTGGCTATCTGTATATGCTGTGGAATACAGGTGGGAATATTTATCTTCATCAGCGTGCTGGGCTGCTGACTGAGTGTTAAACATGTGGCCCATTTCCTGTACTTGGAAGGCAGCCTGTGGAACTTGATGGAAGCAATACTCTGTGCTTTGGTCTGTTGGATTCTCACTGACAGCTGGGCCCTCATCACTGTACCCAGATGCTGTTTTGGGCACGCTAGAGACATCTAAGGTCTGACATTTTTCTTCCTCAAGAGGTAAGATAATATTAGGGTCTTCTGTGGAAGGAGCTGTATGGCACTGCTGGCCATCAGATTTCTCATCTGCTGACACACTAACCTGAGTATGGCTCGTGGATAATTTCCTGCTTATATGGATGAATGTTGGTCTGCTTGGGCGCCTCAGGTAGTCACCAGAATGCGTCGTATCCTTCCAACCCGGTGGCCTCTTCTCTGGGGGTTTCTTGGGAAATCTGAGCATGAGAGCCTTCTTCTTCTTCTCTAGCATTTCTCTCTCTTCTCTTTCTTTTTCTGTCTCATTCTCTGGCTCAGAACTCTGGGGATTCTGCGGCTTCTTCTTTGGGTCCCGGTTCTCCTTTTCCTTCTTTACTCCCAAGGGTAGTGGTGCCTTGGCCCCATCCCAACACTTGATAGGACACTTTCTGCTTCTTACAGTGTGCCCAAAGGCCCCACAGTCTCTGCATTTCACCCTGGGATTCTCTTCTGGTGGGGGATGTCTCTGACCAGCTGGTTCTCTCCACTTCTGTACATTCTGTTTTTCCATGTTTTTGTCAGACGAAGTGTCCATAAAAGGATCTATGTATTGAGTTGGGATTTCCTAAGATCCAGTTGTCTTCGTCCTGTTTATTAGCAGGTTCTCAGACACGTGGATGATGGAGACCCAGCAAGACAAGTGATGAAGTTTTCAGGATGCTGGAGAAAAGGGAAGTCACATTTTCTTTTTTATATCACTGGGCTATTTTCTCCCCCTCTATCAGTTACTTCATAAATAAACAAAAAAAATTAATGAAGTTATTTTACAATGGCCTAATGAGTTTTAATGTATAAATAGTGTTTTCTAGTGACTTCTTCCTTCTGAACTTCTCATTTTCTTAAAGCCTAAGCACATTAGGGATGGTGGAACTAACCCAGGAGAATCTCAGTTCCTGGAAAAGTCTGATTATATAATTTTAGAATAGAAATAGTAGATGGTATTTTATAGAACCAACCTCAGCTTATTCTGAAAATGAATATGATAATGATAATAATTTATCCCTCAAGAGGAAGATGAAAATATACTTCTCAAGCCAGGAATAGTGGCACACACCTTTAATCCCAGCACTCAGGAGCCAGAAGCAGGCAGATCTCTGAGTTGGTGGCCAGCCTGGTCTAAAGAGCAAGTTATAGGACAGCCAGAGCTACACAGAGAAACCCTGATTCCAATTTTTATAATAGAGAAATATTAATGTTTTTGAAATACCATACCATAGTGCATAATGAGAACCTGTAGTTCATTTGTTACACTTGTGAAGTGGAGTTTATTTTTTTCTGATATTGCTTGAAAACGAAAAGCAAAGCAGCCCTAGTTACCTTTCTAATAATCTTCAGAGACTAAATGCTGCACTTGCCAGATCAAATCAGAAGTTGCCGGCCTGTGCAGTCTTCTCTTCAGAACACAATTATGATTTCAGATAGGCCATGCTTTTTGTGTAACATATTTCTCAAAGGATTATTTTTCCTTTTGCATTGCTTCGGATTGAATGTATGGCATAGTATATTCTAAGCAAATGCTCTACTACAAAGTTACACTAGTAGCTTAGAATAATGTTTCTATTGATGGCTAAAATGACTATATTCACCTTTTAAACTCTATTATACTCAGAGCAAGAGCCAAAGGATTAAAACCTCTTCTGTACATCTTTGCTGTTAAAAGTAGAGACAGCAGTTTGACAAGCTCCCGAGGTAATTCATATGCTAGACACAATTATGGCAAGAATTCCTGAATTGTCAAGATACTATGAGAACTCCCGTCAAAAAGAACTATTTTGAAAGTTCTCTTCCTCTTCCCCAGCTCTTCTTTCTTTCAGAAAGGGCTCTACTATGTAGCTTAGGCTGGTCTCGAGCAGTGAAGCTTCCTGCCACAGTATTGGGATTACAGAGTTGTGCCACCACACTCTACTTAAAAGTACATTTTCAGTACTGATATCTAGCACATATTTTCTATGTATAATACAAAATCAAAGGAAAAACAAAATTCCATACAAAGATAATTGCACCCAACATTCTGCAGAATTTAAAATTTTAATGCAAAGAAAACTTTTTTTTTGTGGAGCCTCATATGAGTAATAACTTCAATTTTATTTGAGTGGAGACACGTTGAAGCATGGTGCTTAGAAAAAAGTTACCTATTTGGTGGGCTTACTAAAAGCAAAATAATGTAGCCCATATACTTGGCATGCAATTTAGATATTACATGGATGTTAAGAAGCAATAGTAATAGAAAACATACGTCATGAAGCATCACCTTACTTGACGACTTTAGTAAATTTTTCCCGCTGAAATACTTGTAACCACGGCCATCACTTTTAAAAAAAATTTTAAACACGATCCAAGGTGGAAACATTTCACCACTGAATCTGAAATAAAGATAAAAAAAAGTTATGCAGTATCAACTGTGGTACCCCATTGCTTCTTCCTCATGTACTTAATACTATTGTACAGTTGTATTAAGTACAACAGTATTAAGTACATGTATTTTTTAAATACAGGGCATATAAAGGACATATAAAGATCTAGCAAAGAAATGGATCCAAAGGTGAAAGTCACAACTATGCTCATACTTATGAACAAAATGGGGGTGAGACTTTATGGCAACTTAGCCTTTTTATATAACAAAGTCTTAGCCTTTTTAAATAACAAGTGTAAATAAAGCACTTACTTTTTAATTTTTTCCTGAGAAGTAATCAGGATTAAAAAATCATTTCTATTATTTCTCCTGTGAAATAAATTAGCATAGTCACATTACCTGAATCTGACTTTACACTTCATGCTAGGATCTTTCAAAAGTTCAGCCTCTATGGGGCATACTTTCTTCAGGAGTTCATGTGCCACACAATATTCCTGAAATAAATGATGGCACTGTAAACTGCTCAGAGTTCACGTACTGATGATAAGAATGGAGGCATAGTGAACAGTACAGTTGTCTCAGGGTTCTGCAGAGGAGCACTGCTATTCCTGACTCCTCTGTTTGTCATCTATGCAGGACTGAGTCAGTTATCTCAACTTATGGTTCTCCAAATTTGAAAATCTATGCCTCTTGAGGTCACAGGCATTGTTCTTTCCCCATGACAATACTTTCCCACAATCTGTTGCCTTTATATATAAAATAACTGGATTATAAGTACCATAAAGGTAGAGACAATATCTTTATTCTTTATTATATCCCTAGCATCTAATACAGTACCTGAAACACACAAGAAACTTAACAAGTGTTTAATGTTGAATGAATATGGGAGTAATAATGGTATTAAGTGATTAGTTTTTTTTGTTTGATTGTTTGATTGTTTTTTCAAGACAGGGTTTCTCTGTATAGCCCTAGCTATCCTGGAACTCACTCTGTAGACCAGGCTGAAGTGACTAGTTTTTAAGCACATATTATTTACCATGTAGTATGGTGGTAACATATATATATATATATATATATATATATATATATATATATATATAAAAATATATATTATATATAACATATATATAGTATATATATGTGCTATATATATTATATATATAACATATATATATATAATATGGTGGTAACATATATAATATAATATTATATATATATGTTACCACCATACTACATGGTATGTGTATATATATATATATATATATATATATATATATATATATATATATACATACACACATATATGTATAGATATATGTGTGTGTATATATATATATATCCTCATTTAATCATAACAACAACACAATTAGAATAGTATCACTCTCATTTTATAAGTGAGGAAGAGCTAGGTCTCAAACTTAGATTTGTTTGACTCTAAAATTTCCATTCTTTTCCTTAAATGACCCTATTCAATTTTATGCCTGTGATAATTCCATAAAATATACAATGATGGGATTTTAATAAGATAAAGCATTTTAATGTGAAGTATTAATTTGAAGCATCAAAATAAAGACATAAAGATAACTAATTAACTTCATTTATTTATTAAGAGCCTAAAATTACGAGGAAAGCAGTAACATAATTAAAATTGAGTTTTGCATAATAACACAAATAAGTCTATGGGTAAGACAGTGAAAAAAGTATACATATTGCTCAGACATTTTCAGGACTGCTAAAATTCCTCTAATGTGACTATTTTGATAGCAGAATAGTTTCCGGGGGGGTTGTTTTGTTTTGCTTTTGGTGGGGAAAGAGGATAGGCATCCCTTACTCTTTGCATTCAAATAGGATTGTATTCCTTATACCGTTCTGACTTGCTCTTTTCACTAACAAGCTATCTTGGTTATCTTTCTATTGTGCAATATTGTTAATACTGCAAGCTTTACACATAAAGACAGAGACATTTACTTGTGTCTATGAATCAAGGCTGCAATGGAATCACATTGTCAAATGTGCTCTTAGAAGGAAATTGCTGGGCTGGAGAGATGCTCAGTGGTTAAGAGCATGCCCAACTTTGGCAGAGGACCTTAGTCTGCTTCCCAGCATCCTCATGGTGGTTCACAATTGCTTGTAACTTCAGTTCCAGGGGATCTTAGGTTCTCTTCTTCCTTCTGCAGGCTCTTGTACACACATGGTGCACATAAACTCACTCAGGCTCACACAAATACAAATAATAAATAAATAGATCCTTAAAAAAGGATAAAAAGCAAAGTGCATTTTTAAATTCAAGGATTTTTTTTGGTAGTGTTGAGGATCAAACCCAGGGCCTTTGCACATGTTGAATACACATTCTACCACTGAGATAAACCTCCAGTTCTTAATCTAGAGGTCTTTTTTTTGGGGGGGGGTCGGGTAGGAGATCACTATCTCCTATATTCAAATAAGGACACAAATTCAAAAACAGAAATACAACAGTGCACTAATTTCAGAAAAATAGTTAATACTCATCCACATTAAAAATAAACCCAGGGGACTGGAGAGATGGCTCAGCAGCTCGTTGTACTGACTGCTCTTCCAGGTGGCCCAGGTGCAACTGCCTCTCACTCCAATCTCAGGGGACCCAATGCCCTCTTCTGGTCTCCACAGGCCTTGTATGCCAAGGTGCAGAGATCCACACAAAGGCAAAATCTCCATACAAATAAAGTAAATACAAATAAATATAAAGATAAAAAAGACCAGAAATATTTATTTGAGATTAGCAAAATAAGCAACTTTAGAACTTTATATAATATTATCATATCCAAGTCAGAGATAAAGAGGGTTATCTCTTTTATCTTTTATTATCTGGTCTTTTAACTAATTAAGGAATAACCTCTGTCAGAGGAAAAAAAATACATACCGCTGCACAAACTGTATGTTTTAGGAGCTTAAACAATGTTTTGTCCACATAAATGAACCAGGCATTCTGTATTTTTGCTGCTGAAATCTCTCTATTACTTTTAAGAGGAAAAAGAGGTTAGTTCTTTATGAAGTAGTTTTCATTTTCCTGAAATCCTAGACAACTCTTGATTTTTGCATCCTCTTATACGTCCCCATTACTAAGACTGACCTAATGAGGAACATTTGGGTGGAGTAATTGGAACTAGTCCTTTGTGGTCTCTAATCAGAATGAGGATATGGAATAATTAATATTTCCCTTGAGATGAAAACAAAAACACCTAAAAGTTTATCAAGACCCATATTTAATTTAAGCCCGGCTTGGTGGTGCATTCTTATATAATTCCTGCACTTAGCATGTAGAGGCAGGAGGATCAAGAGTTCAAGACCAGCTTGACTACACAGTGACTTTGGGCTGAGGGAATGTGGTCCTGGTCTGTGTAAGATACACACACATACTTTCATTCTCACTTATCCCCACTCCCTCTCTCCCTCTTCCTGACTCCTCCCTCTCTCCCTCTCTGGCCTCCTGCCTCTGAGACAGTGTCTCATGTAACCTCTGCCAGCCTTAAAGAGCTGAATATGCAGCTAAGGATGACCTTAAACCTCTAGAGGATCCTCCTGCTTCTAACTTCTTAGTGCAGGGATTCTACTATGCCTGGTTTTATGTGGTGATGGGAATTGAACCAAAGATTTTGTACATACTAGGGGAGGCTGGAGAGATGGCTCAGCAGTTAAGAGCACTGGATGCTCTTCCAGAAGTCTTGAGTTCAATTCCCAGCAACCACATCGTGGCTCACAACCATCTGTAATGGGATCTCTTTTGGTGTGTCTGAAGACAGCTACAGTGTACTCATATAACTAACTAACTAACTAACTAAATAAGTAAATAAATCTTTAAAAAATTTATGGGGCTGGTGAAATAGCTTTGTAGGTAAAGAATGAGAACCTGAGTTCGACAGCCTGAACCCACATAAAAAGATGTGTTCAAAAGTACTTGTAATTCCAGGACCTGGGAAGCAGACACATGTGGATCCCTGAGTCTCCTTGGCAAGTCAGCCTACACTTTTAGTGAATTCCAGTCCAATGAAGAATCCTCTCTCAAAAAATAAGGTGAGGGGGCTGGGAAATGGCTTAGTGGGCAAAAGCTTAGCAGGCAAGCATGAAGACTTGAGTTTGATTCCTAGAGTCTACATAAAAATGCCTGGCATGGTGGCATGTACTTGCAATCCCAGTGCTAGGGAGGTAGAGATGGGAGGATTCCTGGAGCTTGCTGGCCTAACTGACAAACTCTAGGCCTACAAGAGAGCTTGTTTGTCTCAAAGAAGGTGAATGGCGTTCCTGAAGATGACATCCAAAGTTGTCACATGCATATATAACACATACACATTTTAAAAAAGTAGAAAAGAGCATTGTGGTGCATGCTTTTAGTCCCAGCATCTAAGAACAGAGGCAGGCAAATCTTTGTCAGTTCTAGGCTGGCCAGGGACACAAAATGAGACACTCTGTCTCAGAAACAAAACAAAAAACATAAAACCACCACCACCACCACCACCACCACCACCACCACCACCACCACCACCAATACCCCCCAAATCCTCCAAACTATAGGAATAAACCTTTTGAATTTTAGCTAATATCATTTATTATCTGGTTTCCCTTTCTGTGAGTCACTTAATTTCTTCTCAGTTGCTTTTTAAACACACTTAAAAAAATTTAAGAAATATTTTAATTATGTGTACGTGTGTGCCTGCATCTGGGTATGTGTGTACGCGCACAGGTTCCCACAGAGGCCAGAAGTGTTGGATCCTGTGGAGCTGGAATTAGGGGCTTGTGAGCTATGTAACATGGGGCCTGAAAACAGAACCCCAGTCCTTAGGAAGTAGTTCCTAATCACCAAGCCATTTTTCCAGTCCTTCTTTCTCACTTATAATGTGTAATAATAAAAGTGCTTCAGAAAGTTGCCGTATTATCAAGTAGATGTGTTAACATGCTTTAATAAATTGCAAAATTCTAAAGTCATAATATTCAACTAGAAGGTAATTTTTTAAAAATACCAAACTTTGGGAAAGATCTCCTATGCTCATGGATTGACAGGAGCTTAGCATAACTGTCCTCTGAGAGGCTCTGCCCAGCAGCTGGCTGAAAGAGATGCAGAGACCCAGAGACAGACAGTGGACAGAGTTCGGAGACTCTTATGGAAGAGTCAGCAGAATGATTAAAGGCCTTGAAGTGGGGATAGGAACTCCATAGGAGGTCCAACAGAGTCAAGTAACCTGGACCCCCGGGGTTCTCAGAGACTAAGCCATCAACCAAAGAGCATGCACAGGCTAGACCGAACCTCCCCACCCCGGCACATATGTACCAGATGTGCAGCTCAGTCTCTACATGGGTGATCCCAAAACTGGAGCAGGGTCTGTCCCTAAAGCTGTAGCCTGACTGTGGAATCTGTTTCCCAACAGGACTGCCTTATCAGGCCTCAGTGGGAGAGAATAAGCCTAACCAGGCAGAGACTTGATGCTCCAGGGCGGGGGGGGGGGGCTGGGTGGGGTCCACTCTCTCAGAGGAGAAGGGGAGGAGGAATGGTAGAAGGGGCTCTGGGATGGGAGGACCATGAGGGGGACGTTGCATTTAAGATGTAAGTAAATAAGAAAAAAATCCCCCCAATTTTAATTTACACAATAAGAAAACAAACACACAAACAAACAACACAACAACCAAACCAACCAACCAAAGAAGGTGAGTAAGTTCGTAATTTGTCTAGTTGTGGAGTTACAACAAAAGGCAAAAAGATGACTTCTTACTCTTTTCTTGCCTTTATCTTTGCAGCACGTGCCGAATGTGTCTTGTGGATTTTTTCTGAGAGCTGACTATCTGATTTTGGAGCACCAGAAACTGTTGTATTTGAGGACTTTTCCATTTTCCCTACAAAGAAGTAATCTGAACACACATAACATTAAGCTCTTAAGGTCATAATCCCCACATTCTTATATTTGGACTAGACTCAAATGTCAAGTTTTGAACCCCTTTAATGCTTTAAGAAGAAAGCATTGTGCTTTTAGTATTGCTTCCAGTTTGCACCCTTTCCATACTAAAAATACCACGAGGTATGTCAGAAAGACAGTGGATCTCTCCATAACCTCCTAATCGGCCTCCCTTTCTCCCATTTTGTTCCTTCTATTCACCGTAGAACTGAAGTTAACTTTTTGTGACACAGGGTCTCATGTAGCTGAGGCTGGTCTCAAATTCTGTAAGTTGCAGATAGTAGCTTTCAACTAATCCTCCTGACCCAACATCCCATGTGCTGGGATTACAAATGTTCACCACCACACCTGGCTCTTGAAGTTAGCTTTTTAGAGCAATAATTTAGGGCTAGTCATTTTCCTCACAAACTCCTCACTGGCAGGGGATATTTTGCTGAGTGGAGAGTTTTTACACATTTTCTAAAGACCCCCCCCCCCACTTTTGGTCCAGTTTTTACCGAACACTTGTGAGACCAAGCAAATTACTTAACCTCTCCGTGGTTCCGTGCCCCTTTGGGGATATGAGCAGGTACGTAAGAGATTACTCGATTCTACCTCTAACTTTTTACTCTTTGAAGTATTACATTCCCGTTTGGATGAAGCACCCCAAATTCTTAGTCATATCTTCAAAACACCTTTTAAAAGGAAATTGCAGCAATACGTGTCTTCTTTATGCATAAAATAAAAATCTAATAACAATTGTACTTTTGTAGTAATGAGCATAAGTGATATTTTTAGTCAGCTGCTGTGACTGTAAATGGTAATGAAAATATCTGCTTTCTATTGGTGACACTTGCAAGTACTGCTAATACTGAGGTTTGTTGCCTACACCATACTTAAAAGAAATGCTAAAGTTCAGTTAGAGTTTAGTGCAGGTGAAGTTGTCATTTCCTTCTTTTCCTAGTTCACATACCCCCGCTTACGCCCGCAATGCCCGCAACCCCACGCATTAAGCAAACGCTTTGGCTGTAACTTATCTCTATGCTTCCCCCTTTTAAGATGTTACCTTACTGATGCAGAGCCTTCCGAGTCTATTCAGTATTTCTCCTTAGGGTCTGGAGATCGAGATAGCTTGGAACACACAATTCTGTTGAGAAGGACAAAAAAGCCGCCCTTAACATTTGGGAGTTGGTCCGGCAGTATACTGAGCCTTAGCGCCTTCTCCTCCTTGAAACTTGCCAACACCGCAAAGTCACGCTTTAAAAAAACAAAATCTTTGACCACAAATCACTAAACTAAAGCTCGGATACTACGACAAACCTAACAACTTCGTACCGAAGTGCTCCAGTCCGTCCCAGACGGCGTGCCTTTTTTCTCTCTCTCTCTCTCTCCCTCTCTCAGCGAATGAAAAGCCCCTAATTTCCTTAAGGACAGGTGTGTCCCTATCAGTCTCTGGGTAAAAGGACAGTGACCTTACACTGAAAAAATCTCCGCATCTTCAGGACGCCCGCCTACAGGGCTTCTTCCATTTCTGTCGAATTAGGAAAGAAACGAAATATGAAATACGCAGTCTTTATCGGACCCGCTAGCGTTCCCCGAGGCTAGCGCTGAGATTTCAAAGGGCAGACTACCTGGAGTTGAGTCCTAGCTTTAGATATTTCTCAGCCTTGGACACTCGGCCGTGAGAATTATGCCCGTAGACTTGGGTGGAAGAAATAAAATTGTTATTAAACCAGTGTTAACGCTTGTTTTGCTTGCAAATAACCAAATACTGCAATTTTACTTCTAAAAGTATTAAATGGGACCAATATTTGATTATCAGATTTACACTTTAGTACTTTAAAAAGAAAAAAACCCGGTCAGTTTTTCACAAATAAGCGACGTGGTACATTTAGTTTAAACGTAAAACTTAAGGAACGTTCAGCACAAGGTAAATTCTTTAAGGGAAAAACCTTTTATGAGGTAAGTCGATGCCCCGCCGCCGTCGGGTCGATCCGCTGCTTCACTCTAGGAGACTGGAGAAGTCTACCCTCGTCTTTTGGGCGCCACCGCCCGGCTGCCTCTACTCACAGGATTCTTATCCCTCGCAGGCGGGAGCCTGATGGTGGAGGCGAAAGCCCGTCCCGGGCGCGGCTAAGAGCCAAAGATCCGCCCTCTTACCACAGCGTGCGGCCGCCCACACAGACCTGCTGCCTTTTGCCGCCTAGTAACACCCCGCAAGGAGGCAGCACCCACTAGGAGGCGGGGTTTGAATTCATTAGGTTCCCGCCCGCGTGCGCACATTCCCCCCCCCTACACACACACGCACACGCACGCGCACACGCACGCGCACGCGCACACGCACGCGCACGCACGCACACGCGCGCGCGCGCGCTTCTCGGCTGCTAAGCAATGCAACGCGCCATCTAGTGGCGCTGGCTTGAGCTTTTGGCGGGTAAGCTGGCGTCACAGCATCATCTCGTGCCCTCTCGTGGTCAAGGGAATCAGGAACTAACCCGGCCACCGTAGTCGCTTTTTTTTTATAGTGGGAGGGGCTAGGGAGGGGTGACCCTGCCCGAGCCGCGGCTGCCAGCGACATGTTCAAGGTGAGAATGTGGAGCCGGGTCACAGCTGTCATTGTCCCCTCTCGGCCTCCAGGAGCCCTTCCCACGCTCCTGTGGCGCCTTTTTGGGGACCACACTCGGTTCCTCCTGAGGTTTTGCCCACCTCCGGGCTAAGTCCTGGCTTGGCGGCGGTTCCTTCAGCGCTTGGTACCAGCACCTGTGAGGCTGTGGCGTGAAACCCTAGATCGGCCCTTTGAGTTCTCTCGTGAATGAAACACTTTGAAAAGTTCAAACGCCTCTATAGTACCCACCTACTCGGCTAATGCCCTTTTAGGGTCGAGGGTAGGATGAAGCCAGGTCTGGGCACTGCAGGGTGTGGCTTTGGTTGCTTGGCAGGATCAGGTTTCAGAACCCGGCCTGTGGGTGGGGGAGGGTCAGCTTCGGAGGATGTCGGGGATGCTGGCTTGGGGGTGTTTGTGTGTGTGTGTGTTTGTGTGTGTGTGTCAGATTGGAGCTTTACTGCCCAGTGAACATTAGCATGAAGTCGACTCTTCTACCCTCTTACAGTTTTTTTGAACTGTCCTCGGTAACATGGACATTTACAGTGAAGACTTTCAAAATCCTGTATTTTAGTATAAAATTATTCTTTCTTAAACGTCAATTATATTTTGTCATAAAGAAATCAGAGGCTGTGCAGGCCTTTAATCCCAGCATTTAGGAGGCAGAGGCAGGTGGATCTTTGTGAGTTCGAGGATAGCCTGATTTACGTAGCGATTTCCAGGTCAACCAGTGTTCATAAAGAGTCTGTCTTAAAAAATAATCACAGGCAGCCAGAAATCTACAAAATCAAGTCTCCAAGAAACATAATATTCACAGAATAATGCTAATGGAATCTCAGAATTGTGCTACTCATTTTAAAGTTTCTTGCAGCTATGGTGTTTGAGGTTTTGTAAGGGCTGCAAAATGAGACCATGGCTGCTGCCTTCCAGTGCTGTAGTATTGCCAGTTTCTAGCTATATGATAATGAGCGTGTCATTTAACTCCACTTAACTGCCTGCTCCCCCCTCCCCCATTGAGAAATTAGGGTAATAAAATCTAATTGTTAAATACTGAGCATTATGTCAGTAAACACAGAGGAAGGATGGACACTGAACTCATTGATTTGTTGGCTCAGCAATGTCACCAGAGACCTGACTCTTCTGGGTTTACTATGGCATTGTCGGTTTTCCTGATGGTTTCAAGATAACTGCCATAAACAGTACTTTCTTATTCACTAGGGGAAGAGCAGAGGATAAAACTCCCAAGCTTGGAGTATGCTTTTTCTTCAGGTCTGATTGAACCAGTGTGGCTCAGGTGTCTGTCCCTAGCCTCATAGCAGTTGCCAGGGAATGCTGGTCTCCGGTTAGCTTAGGCTAACAGGATCAGGTATGTTCAGATAAGTTTGTGCAAGTGTGCATTGACTTTGGCTCTTTGAAAATCTTTCATGATCTTGATACATTTAATTTATTGATGGACATGAAAGATCAGCATAGGTTTATGACTCAGATAAAAAAAACTGTGATTGTAAAATAGTGGTTCTCAGCTGACTGCTATTACCCTCTTTGGGGATGTTTTGGAAATTCCAGGAGTTGTTCTTTGTATCGTCAGTTGTGTTGAACATTTATTTTATTTTTTATGTGTATTAGTGTTTTGCCTACATATATGTCTGTGTACCACATACTTGCTCGGTACCCACAGAGGCCAGAAGATGGAATATGATCTCTAGGACCTGGAGTTACAAATGTTTGTCAGATACCATGTGGGTGCTGGGAATGGAACCTGGGTCCACTTCTGTCAACACCAGGCCCCTATCTGGTGCAGACCCTTGCAGGCCCTGTGCATGATGCCATAGTCTCTGTGAGTTCACATGTGTGTCTATCATGCCTTGTTTAGAAGGTCTTGTTTCCCTGGGCTCTCCATTCCTGTTAGCCCTTATTGACTTTCCTCCTCCTTTTCTACAGGGTTTTCTGAGCCCTGAGGGGAGGGATTTGATGGAGACAACCCATTTAGGACGGACAGTTCCAAGATCTGTCACTTTCTGCATATTGTCTGGCTGTGGGTGTCTGTATTTGTTCTCATCTGCTGCAGGATGAAACTTCTTTGATGATGGTTGAGCAAGCCACTGCTCTGAGAATATAGCAGAATATCATTAGGAGTCATTTATTACTACATTCTTTAGCAGAACAGTAGTATTTGGATTTCTGCTAGGTCCATGGGCCTATCAAATCTCAGGTTCTTGGGCAGATGGGCAGTGTCAGGTATGGATTCCATCTCATGGTATGGGCTTTAGTTCTAATTAAATACTGGTTGGTGACTCCCACAACTTTTGTGCCACTATTTCACCAGCCTTTCTTGCAGGCAGGTCACCATTATAGATCATAGGGTTTGTATCTGGGTTGGTGTTTATCTTTCTCCACTGGTAGTGTACACAGTGCCTTCCTATACTATGTTATATATAAAAATAAATATATGTTATATATAACTCAAATAATGTGTGTCAGTGAATGACATATTTTATTTGAGGATAGTAAGAATGATACCAGGTTTTAGTAGTTGAGAGCCACAGCCCATCAAGCTTTAATGTGACTCTTCTTAAGATCTAGATTGGGATAGGACCTCAGATTTCCCATTTTTATTTTGAGCGTTTCCATGTCATTGATGCTGCTGGCCATCACACTTTGAATGGTTAAGAATTTTAGTAAGATCCTTAGTGAATATACTCTGGGTTTTTTTTTTTTTGAGGTCAGTGAATTTATGAATGGGTAGGATTTGGAAGAGAGAAGTACAAGCCAGGAGCAAAAATGCTTTGCAAAAGTTCTGCTGAGAGTTTCACTATCACAAATCTCTGCTTGGAGGGGACAGAACAAATGATAGGACTGGTCTGGTTTTGGGACTTGCCAGCTTGGGGAGACTAGGACTGGAAGGAATAAGAGTTGATAGTATAGGTGTTGGTAGAGAAGTACAACATGTGTAGCTTATTGGGGCATATTTAATGTTTAAACTCTAGCCATTGTTTTCTTTTAAAAATTGTATTATTTATTTATGTGTGTTTATGTATGTGCCTAAGGAGATCAAAGAAGTGTTGGCTCCCTGAAGCTGGAGTTTCAGATATTTGTGAGCTGACTGATGTGGGTGCTGGGAATTAGACTGGGGTCCCCTGTAAGAATAATATATACTCTTAACCACTGAGCTATTTCTCCAGCTCCGTGACCACTGTTTTGAATTGGCTATTCAAATTCAGGGCAGTTGGGAACATTAGTGGATTTTTAAAAAAAATCACATTTGAAAAGTGTGCCAGAATTGAAATTCTGTTGTTGAAAGCAGTTTTTCTTTCTATTGTAGAAGGAAGTTTCAATATTGAATACATACATTCTCCATGCGTGATACTAGATTTTTTTCATTTCACAGATTTTATCACTGTCTGGCTATGGTTCTGTGGAATATAAATACAATGACTGAGTTCTTCTCTGGAAGGAGTTCCCAAATCTAGCTAGCCACCATGGTAATTTAAGATATAGTTGGAGGGCCTTTCACATAGTTCAATTTTACTTTAAAAATTAATTTTATTTTATGTTTCATTTATATGTATGTCACAGTGAATGTCATGTGTGTGCTGGTGCCTTGGGGGCCAGATGAGGCCTCTGGGTCCCTTAGAGCTGGATTTAGAGGTAGTTGTTTCTTGACATAGGTGCTGGGAACCAGTAACTGAGCTTGGGTCTTGTAGGAGAGCAGCAAGCACTGTTTATTGCTAAGTCATCTTTCCAACCCTCAAGATTTGTTTGTTAGGTGGAGTCCAGTAATCTCTAGGTTTTCAATATGTCTAGGTAATTGTAAAATTTTGTTTTAAGTCTTACATGTGGCTATTGGTACAGATGTAACAAGTACAGTATAATAGAATGGGTCTCAAACTAGTTTGCATGTTTGAGTCATATGTCAAACTTAGTGGACATTTTACACTGGTAGGAGGGACTCTAGACCAATGCCATTAGAATCTCTAAAGAAAGAATTTAGGTCCAGTTTGTGAAACATTCACACAACGTTGAGAACAAACATAGAAGGCCAGCAGTGGATATCAGACTCAATAAAGAACATGTTTGAGAATGGCCCCTGCCAGCGGCTGCCCTCCTCCTCCCTTGAGGAGAGGGAGGTCAGAAGGCAAAAAGCATTGGTAAATCTGTTAAGTCCCACCTCCAGGGTCCAGACTTCAACTCCACCAAGGGTAGCTTCCCTGACATTGTGACTAGGCAGTTAGGGGTGGCGAGTGAAGGAAGTCGGGAAACCCAGCTCTGAGGTTTACAGGGCCACGTCTGACTTCTGATTCTGCTGCCCTGCAAAGAAATTGTGCTCGGATAACTGCACCGTTGTCTCTTGATTCGCTCTCAGGCCCTTCGGAGGTCTGCGGGAATCACAGTAAAAGGTAAACATGTTTCCTTTAGCACGGAACTTAGCACCAGAAATCGGAACTGAGCACCAGAAATCGGAGCTTACCACCAGAAATCGGCTGAGGCCCTGGGGAAAGCCTACCTCCCATCGGACACCACCCCACCAGGAGGTGGTCACCAGTTAGAGCAGTTCGTAGGCTTTTGATTTCTAAAAATGAAAATTGATCTGCATTATATCTCAATAGACTCAGATAATTCTCACCAAAAATTTTTGTCATGTGTTAAAATAGCACTGGGATAATTCAACTTCTTTTAAATATATTCATTCTACCATGAAAATATTTCATACAAACATCTATTTACATACAAACACATTAAAATTTGTGAAAAGGGCTCCACCCCTGCGGCTTTATGGCTTGAAATAGTTTCATTGCTTTGAATATGTATGCACATGTTTGGCAAAATAAAACTTAGAAAATTTAGTGTTTTTGAAAACGAAAATCACCACCCCTGCTCTCCCCTCCCCAACTCTGGCAAAATCAAACCAAAAAAACAAAACAAAACAAAACCCAAAAACAACCCTCCAAAACTAAAACCCAAACCAAAAAACTCTGACACCAAAGCTTAAAATTTCTGAAGGGAAAACAATCCGGGGGAATCTATCAAGGTACCTCGTGTACCTGTAAATTGAATGTATTTGAGAACCTTTGATCTGCAGCAAAGTGCTCCCTTACCTATCTACTTGGTTACTATAGTTACTCTTGATACTACAGGGACTGTGTTTGTCATACCTGGTGGTTGCATATGAAGTTACGTCCATGATTCTTGGCTCCTTTCTTCAAATGTTTTTGTTTTCCTCCTGGTTTTTCTGTGTTCTCTTTCTATCCTAAAAAGCATTTTATTGGGTTGTGATGTACGTTTACAGAGTAGAAGCCAGGGGTTATGCTTTGGGCCTTGATTATAAACAAAAGTCAACCCTATCGCACTTAAAAAAACATCTTTGGTCTTTTATGAAATTTGAACTAAATCTATGAGCCTTATTCAATATCTATAATTCTATGATTTTTTCTTAAATTACAGGAAATCAATGGAAGATGTTTACATGAGTAATGTTTGCTCTTACTGTGTTATGAATGAATTTTTTGTAGTATGTCTGGGTGCATGTGCAAGAAAGTAGGAAAAATGTTTCTGAAACAAAACTTGACAAATATTTGTAATGAAAAGTAAACTTAAAGATTGCTATAGGGGCTGGAGAGATGGCTCAGTGGTTAAGAGCACCGACTGTTCTTCCAGAGGTCCCAGCAACCACATGGTGGCTCACAACCATCTTTAATGAGATCTGATGCCCTCTTCTGGTGTGTCTGAAGACAGCTACAGTGTACTTACATGTAATAAATAAATAAATCTTTAAAAAAAAGATTGCTATAATTGTGCTATAGAAACAATGCAAGAACATGTTTGCTCTGACCTTTGATGTTAACCAGACAAGGTTGAATGGGTTTTCTAAATGATAAAGAAGGAGCTGGCATGGTGGTGCACACCTTTTATCCCAGTACCTAGGAGGCAGAGGCAGGCAGATCTCTGTGAGTTAGAGGCCAGCTTGGTCTGCATGGTGAGTTCCAAGACAGTCAGGGCTGTGTAGAGAGACCCTGTATCACAAAAAGTCATCAGAGAATTGTGTTCAATGTTAGGACCTTGAACAACTCCATGTTAACACAGAGGGAAACTAACATTCTCCTTATCTATAGTAATAATAAAAATAAATCTTAGAGAAGATGTATTTTAGAACTTTTGCTAAGCTTCCCCCTAGTTTATGTTTTATTATAGTTTTCAATATGCCAAAAGCCTTTGAGTGAATATTAAGCTGTATTTTTATGGTACTATTATGCTGTAGTGTACTTATATGTTGAGTGAATTTTCTTTAAAACTCACTTGAACTAGTTACCTGTCTTCAGACCTCTTTTGAGAACTCTTCAAGCCATGTAGTGTATTTTTATTCAGAGCTCATACTAGTTCCCACTTAAGAATTTTTTTTTTTGGCTTTGGTTTTGTGAAGATGAGGAGATTACTGTGGGTATTAGAGAGATTCAGAAGTTCATGTTCATTGTTTTAATTGGGAAGTATACTTAGTGGATTGTAATTCAGATGTATATTCATATTGAACACTTTTAATGGAAATAGCAAAGGCTCTCTTTCTCATATTCCACAAATGTCAGTCCTTGTGAAATAGCAGCTTCTGTTCTGTGCTGACTGAGATGAATCTCTTTTCACATTGGAGGGGCTGCTTCATTTATTGTATTATGACCTGGATTAGATGGATAAATAAGCAAAGAGTAATGAAAGGGCTCTGGCAACTCTCAAACTGCATTGCTGACTGATGCCACCTAGCAAATATTGCCTCTGAGCTCATTTTTAGGATCTGTTTAGAGGTCTGTTAAGGTTGCTGTGTAAAGCCCAAATATTATTTATCTTGTCTTTATTCCTTTTTAAGCAAAGATTTTCACCATAAATCCAAAATGTCATCAACTAATTGAATCTTAGATATGTTTTTTGTTTGAAAATATTTGTAGTTTTCTTTAAAGCACAAAAAGCACGGAATTACCTGGGATGAGGCTGAAGTAAGTTCAGTCCTCACTAGAGTTCGGAGTTCTCTATAGATGCTGTATTTGGGAGATGAAACCTAGGTTTAGAAAGGTTTTACATTGATAACATAGTGCTTCCTATTAAATAATGTGTAGTTTTAGTTATATAGGTTCATTTGGGAGAAAGGCTTGAAGTAAAGGAATGTTCCTCTACACCTTTTCCTTATTACCTTACCTTCAAAAGGACTGAGCAGATTTTATGGTACTATTCAGAGAGTGTAGAGGAGGGAGGGACAGAGAAGCCTTTCTGGAGTTTTGGGCATTCAGCAATCAATTTCTTACTGGATGAGGAAGTTCAGAATACATTTGGAACCCAGTTAATTAGATGTCACGTGTGTTCCAAGTCTATGAAACCAGGACAGCCCAAGTGAACTCAAAACCTACCCGAATGAACAGTAATTACACTCTTTGGCCAGGGGATTTCTTTCCTGTTTATTACACAAGTTTGTTACTTTTCTATGTATATTTGACACAATTAGATAGGTATTTTTACAGTTAAAAATAAAGCAATTCTAGATGAAATATAATTTCTTGGCTTTATTGGCCTAATTTTGTAGTGTCATTGTACCCCCTACCCAGAAAATAAAATGGATTTCTGTGAGGAAAAATTATTAATAATTTTTTCAAGCCTCAGTTTTTGCTTATATTTTAAGATTATAGTAGATACAGAAGAACTAGGAAACATCAGCTACTTTGGTACAAACTACAGGATTGAAAAGCTCATAAATTCTGCTTGCAATAGCAGAAGGTAGTTTTTATTCTCTTTTTCTTTTTCCTTTTGGTTTTGTTTGCTTGTTTGTTTAGGCAGGATCTCAAATAGCTCAGGCTATTTTCAAAGTTTTTCTTTAAACTTGCTGTATAGCCATTGCTGTTCTTAAACTCCTAAAACAACAGTTTTTAGATTTATCTATTTTAATTTATTTTATGTGTATGAGTGTTTTGCCTGCATGTATGTGGGCGCACCATGTAGGTACTTAGTGCTTGTGGAGGTCAGAAGAGGGGGCTGAGTCCCTTGAGAATGGAATTACAGATGGTTGTGAGCCACCATATGGTGCTAGATAGAAACTGAACCCAGGTCCTCTACAAGAGCAGCAAGTGCTCTTAACCACTGAGCTATCTCTTCAGCTTCTGGCTTTGAACTCTTGAGTTTCCTGTTTTCACCTCCCAAATGGTAGGGTTATAGTCATGTGTCACTGTGTCTAGAAAGCAAGCTGTGTAGGGCTAGAGGTGTAGTGTAGCTCAGTAGTAGGACATTTGACTATTTGTATACAGAGCTGGGGAGCTGCTGTCTGTAACACAGAGATTTGAGTGCCTGTTTAGGGCAAGATATCTATTTTGATGTTTCTAGAGTTGTGAATGAATTTGAAATGTTTCCCTTTTTAAATTATTAGTAATATGTTCTTATGGACATCAATGTAGGGTTATTTGGGCCAAATTGTTGGTTGTTTTTATCAATTTGTTTTACCATAAAAATTGCACATATCTTATCTTTTGGTTTTATGTTAGTTGTTTAGAACAAGCATAACTTTGAAACTGTTATCAGTTTCTATAGACTTTTTTAAAAAAACCTATTTCACATGAGTGTTTTGCCTGCTTGCATGTCTCTGTGTGTGCCTGGTTACCATAGAGGCCAGAGGAGGTCATTAGATCCCCTGAAAGTGTAGTTACAGACAATTGTAAGCTGCCATGTGGGTGCTGGGAATGAAACTTGGCTCCTCTGGAAGAACATCTAATGCTCTTAGCCACGGAGCCAACTCTTTAGCTCCTTCATTTTAGATTTTTACCTCTTAAACAACCGAGGAATCAAAAGGAAGCACTTTTAGTGTGTGTGGTGCTAAAGATGGAATTCAGGGTCTTGAAGTATACCAGGTGTGTAACCCTACCACATTACACCCTCCCCAGAGGAGTATTCTATTTCAAATGAATAAATGCTTCCAAAATGGAAACTATTGGAGAAAAGACACAGAATCAGTATAACATTTTTTTTTGGTGGGGGAAATGTGTCTATATCTCTTGTAAGTATAGGAATATCTAATTTTGAATGACATTTACTTTAAAAATATTCAAGTAACATTTTCACAGGGATTTAAAATTATTTTATGTGATTTTGGAAAGATCTGCACGTTTTAATGTACAGGCTATGTGACAGCTCAGTGATCTAATAGCTAGAGTGCAATAATTAGAGTGTTAGAGCCGGGTATGGTGACACACACTCATAGTCTCAGCCCCCAGGATCTGGAGGCAGGAGGATGGAGAGCCCAAGGCCCATTTGGGCCAGGTAGGGAGACACTTGAAAAATAAAAATAAAACGTTATAGATTTGTTCATATAATTTTTGCAGTCAAATTACTTTGATTTGGTTATAGTTGAAATTCTATCTGACCTTGATTAAAAAGAACTTGATTGAAACTATTTTTAATATATTGTAAAAGTAGCAGCTGTTAAATGGGATCCCATATATCCTCTGGGACTATAGCTGCAAAGATTGTGGCGTGTTCAAAAAATTATCTTCATGTTTTAAACCTTTGTATTTTTTTTGTTATTGCTCTTTATAGAGGCCATTCCCAGTAACACTGACTCTAAACATCATACTGTTGGGTGACTGCTAAATAAAAGATAATATATACTTTTGTGATTACTGTTTATTTTAAAATAAATGTAGGGACTGGGAATATAATTCAGTTGGTAGGGTGCTTTACCTCTTATATACAGAGCCCTTGGTTCACTTAACTGAACATGGTGGCCCTCACATGTAACCCTAACACTAGGAGGTGGAGATGAGGGTCAGAAGTTTAGGTTCATCTTTAGCTAAATATCAAGTCCAAGCCAGGCTGGGCTACATAAGACCCTGCTTTAAAAAGTAAAATTGTAGTCTAGGTAGTAGCTTAGTGGTAGAGAGCTTACCTAGCATGCCTGAGGGCCTGGATTCTAGTCTCAGTACCACCATCATCATAAAACAAAACTCCAGAAGTTGTTAAAAAGAAAAGAGTAGAGCAAAGAAAAAAGAAGAAAGAAAGAAAAAAAGTTCTGGAGAGAGGCTCTGCAGTTAAAAGCACCTGCTGTTCTTCCAGAAGATCAGAGTTTGGTTCCCAGAACCCACATCACAAGCACCTGTTAAACCCCCCAAAATCAATCTTTAAAAAATAAAAATAATTCGTGGAGGGAGGTAGAAGGCTAATAAATGGTTAAGGTAGTGGTTGAGGTAGTAGTTGAGCATTCAAAGTAGATGTCAGGGCTCGGGATGCAGCTCAAGTGGTATAGAGCAGTTACCCAGCATGCAAGAGCCTCTGCGTTTAATTCCTAGTACCCCTCCCCTAGAAAAGGGGGAGAAGGAAGAGGAGAGTATTAGTGTACCTTGATTAAGGGAGGGTGTTCTGGAGTATAAATTAGTCATGCTATTGTTTATGTTTTGGACAATTTTCAGTGTCTTTAAAATGTTCTTAAAAATAAATGAACCTGATATTTCATACTAGCTTCTGTTCAGTATCTGTTCCCTAAGCTTGGCTGATGGTGGAAATAAGTTCTTAGGTTCCTTTAGATTTACCAAGTCAGACTCTTTAGGAGAAGGTGCTGGAATTTATGCTTTTAAAACAGTACTCTGGTGATTCTGAAACCCCCCGTGTTTATAGGCATACAAAAGGTCTTTTATTGAAAAGGAAAGAGCTACATAATTTAAATGGAAAGCCTAGTAAGATGAAAGCTAGGTACTTCTGGAAGAATAAATAAAAGGCCTTGTCTTAGGGTTATTATTGTTCTCCATACCTTACTCAGTCTGCTTTCTTATAGCGCCCAGGGATGGCACTACCCACAATAGGCTGGGCCCTCCCACAGTAATCACTAATTAAGAAAGTGCCCTGTAAGCTTATCTACAGCCTGATTTTATGGAGACATTTTCTTAGTTGAGGTTCCCATTTCTCAAATATCTCTACCCTGTGTCAAGTTGACATAAAACCAGCCAGCACAGACCTCCTACTTAAAAATAGAAGAGACTATTCACTGGATACTCATGCCATAGAATTAGAAGGCAAGTTGTCAGGGACTTGGGGATTTGGAAGCATTTTAACTAACTTGAATTTTCCATTTGTTTTTAAAGTAATTTTACTGGGAAAATAATGTGGCTCCCAAGCTGCAGAATTCTGGGCAATACTTTTTAATTTGCAGAGCTGCAAAAATTCAGTTTCTGTGATCTGAATGTTTATGACCTTGCCAGATTTATTATCTTGGCTAATTTCCAGGAATCCACTCTTGTTGCTGGAGCTGAAGAATTAGTCTATAGATTGCCTGAGTCTTTTTGGATTTTGTTTGAGACAGGGCCTGGCTATGATTGTACTCAAGAATTCTGCCTCAGTTTGGATCTTAATTAGCTATATTTAAAATCTCTGATAAGCTAATATATTGGAATTCTTACTTTGAGAATTTCAAGCAGCTGAATTCTTGGAATAAGGATTTGTGTTACCAAGTGGCTTAGTGTTTTGTATTACAGTTACTGCAAATCTTTGTACGATGATTTCTATGATTCTAAAATGTGGCTACCTAGATAAAAACAGCATCCTTCACTCTTCTCTCTTCTATTCTCGGTGTCTTCATTGTAACAGGCAATGCATGAGCAGTTGCCAAACATTTCTTTCGTGCTAGGCACAGCTATAGCAGTAGAAATAGGAGTAAGACACATCATCCTGAGAGGGATTTTAACCTGCTAGGGAGAGCTTGATGGGCATGAATACATAATTAAAAAGTAAAGTAAAGCCGGGCAGTGGTGGCGCACGCCTGTAATCCTGGCACTTAGGAGGCAGAGGCAGGCGGATTTCTGAGTTTGAGGCCAGCCTGGTTCTACAGAGTGAGTTCCAGGACAGCCAGGGCTATACAGAGAAACCCTGTCTTGAAGAAAGAAAAAAAAAAAACAAAAAACATCAGAGATGATGATGGACATAACCATCGTGAACGTGTTACCAAGAATGTAATAGTTCGAGTTAGTTTAGGACAGACTAATTAAACGTCTATTGGAGCAACCTACACTGAGACTGTTCTAGTATAACTGTAATGGAATCAGGTGGGGTGCTATAAGACTGTAACTTGTATGTCTACCAATAAAGCCTACAGCACCTTAAAAACAAAACAAAACAAAACAAAAAACCAACCAACCAATCAACCAACAAACAAAAGTAAAGTAAAAGCATGCATCCTCTCTGCTTTTAAAAAGGCAGTCGTATGGAAAAAGACAAAACACTCATAGGAATCAGTGAATGTGGACCCTGGTAGCTGGAAAACAGCACGGGAGAAAAACAGTTCACAATTGGTGGCCAGAGTCAGTGAGGTTAGAGAAAGTGGTTGTAGCAGGTTATAGTAAATCTTTGGTTTAGATAAAAGTCCTGGGAGGGGGGTGGGAAACCTCAAGTAAGAATAGAAAGAATCTAATCAGGGTTGTAGTTTAGATAGGTCATTGTTTCTCGTGTGGTGCTTTGAATCTCTAGAGGGCTAGGCAACCAATTAGGATGCTGTTAAAAACCATCTGGGAAAGAAATGAGGGCACAAGGAAGGTCCATCCAGCAGGGGATAAAGAAGAGTAAGGAGAAGTGATATCAGTTAATAGGCACAATTACCAGAGCATAGTGTCCAAAGGATTGAGGGCAGTGCTTAAGATGACCGTGGGACTTCTTTTTGTTTGTTTTTTGTTTTTGTTGTTTCTTGAGTCAGGGTTTTACTAAGTAGCAGCCCTGGCTGTCCTGGAACTCATTCTGTAGACCAGGCTGGCCGCATACTCACAGTTTTCATATATATATACATATATATATATATATACATATATATATATACATATATATATGTATATGTGTATATATATGTATATGTGTATATATATCATATATAAATTGGTATCAATTTGTTTAGCTGTGTCTTTTAATTTTTTAATTGAAGGCTTTGTAACTTTTATCTTTGGGAAATTAAGATAAAGTTTTGAAATTTGAACTCTTCCACAATACATGCTTATGTTTTGATATCCCCAGAATTTAAAAAAATGCATTTACTTCGAAGTAAGGGCAGTAAGCTTTTCTGCCTGAGAGTGGCTGAGGTTATGGGCCTGCTTATATTGTATGTACCTGATTTGTCGAATGGAGAAAAGATTGACAACTGCCTTTGTATTTCAGGTCATTCAGAGATCTGTGGGGCCAGCCAGCCTGAGCCTGCTCACCTTCAGAGTCTATGCAGCACCCAAAAAGGACTCCCCTCACAAAAGTCACATGAAGATCGATGAGGTAACGTGCTGATACTAAATGGCACCTTATAAACATCTGACTTAGTTAGGGAGAGTTTCTATAAATTATGTATCAAGTTGATAAAAGACTTGTAGTTTTACTTTTTTTACTCTTTGAGATACTGGATAGTAATGTATTTCCATAGTATACTTAGAAAACATTTCAAAAGAAGACCTGTACATTTTCTGATAGTTGGTTTTTTTTTTGGTGAGAATTGCTAGACTCTGATTTTTCCACAGATAACAGTAGAAGGTAGCTAAGGACATAATTAAGGAATAGCTCATAGATTTCGTTTTTAGTGGAGAACTTACTATATCCCAGCAGATTGTAAGCACAAGTCACTTTTCCTAGTAAGTACTTATTTTCTATTAATTTTTTTCATGCAATATATTCTGATCATGGTTTTCCTTCCCCCAACTCCTCCCAGATCTTTCTACCTCCCCAATTCCACACTTCTGTCTGTCTCTCTCTAGAAAACAAATAGGCAAAGAAAAAAACCAAGCCATAAGAAAGAGAAAAACTATTGATATGTGAATTGTGTCTTGGGTATTCCGAGATTCTAGGTTAATATCCCCTTATCAGTGACTGCATACCATGTGGTCCTGGAAAGACTGGATGTAGGGGAATACCAGGACAGAGAAGTGAGAGGGGGTTGAATGGGGAAAAGAGGGAGGGAAGGGGGCTTATGGGACTTTCGGGGAGGGAGGAAATGGGAAAGGGGAAATCATTTGGAATGTAAATAAAAAAAATATAGAAAATAAATAAAAAGAAAAGAGAAAAACCATGAAAAGCATATATGCACCCTCTATAAAAACAAAATTCAAAACCATAACATACAGACAGAAGACTAGTAAGGCAAAAAATGCAAACCAAAGCAATATGAGATAGAAAGTCTACAAAAATACCATTGAGTATGTTTTGTATTGACCACCTACTGCTGGGCATGGGGCCTGCTCCTAAGTGTGTTTAATACACCCAGTGAGACTTCATTGGTGAGAACTAGTTTTTCCTTTGCAAGAGGTTGTCGTTGTGGAGATAGCATCTTGGTTAGGGATGGGAGCCTGTGTCTACTTTCTTTGAGCACTGAGGCCCTGTCTAGCTTAATCCCACGCAGGCCCTGTGTATGCTGAGTTCATATGTACTTCATCCCTGTTGTATTTGGAGGACACTTTTCTTAGAGTCCTCCATTCCCTCTGGTTCTTACAGCGCTCTTCCTCGGTATAGCTCCCTTAGCCCTGAGGGGAGGCGTTTGATAAAGACATCCCTTTTAGGGCTGAGTGTTCCAAAAGCTCTCTCTCTGCACATTGCCCTGTTGTGGGTCTCTGTGCAATTCACTTTTTAGCGTGGCCTGCCTGATTCTGGACTGTTTATCTGAAATACTCACATTTTTTTTTCTTTCAAAGAATTTAAAGTCTTAGATTCTTTCTGGTTCTTGGCAAGATTAGAGATGCTTAACTAAATATTTATCACATACTAGATCAATGAAATAAGATATCTTCTCTGCATTGTTTATATTCTGTATTGTCTGTATTTCCCAGTAATTATGTAGAATTTTTATTTTAATCGATGTCTGTTACCTTGGAATAAAGGAACATACTGATGTCCCTAGTGGCCAGGCAAGGTTACTTGAATAGTGTTTCTATAAAGCTAGTTAACTTCTCTTTCCTCTCCTCTCAGGCCTTAAAATAGTAGTACTGTTAAGGGGGAGGAGGTGGCTAGCAGTGGCTCCTGAGAAGGCTCTTTTCTAGGTGGGCAATGTGATTGCTCACCTACTTTGATCAGTAGCAGTCTGATAATTTGCCATGTCACCAGTTATTCTTCAATTCTATCAGCTTTTTTTTTTCTTAAAACCCACCACCACCACTACCACCACCACCACCACCACCACAACAACAACAACAACAAAAAGCAAAACAAAATCCATGGGCTGGTAAAATGGCTCAGTGGATAAAGGCACTTGCTGCCAAGCCTGATGACTTAATTTGATCCCTAGGACCCACATGGTAGGAAAAAACTGACTCTTGTAAGTTCCTCAGACTGCCACATGTGTGCCACGATACATACATACCCTCCCCGCAAACACAACCCCCACCAAACTCCTCCTTTCACTTGTTAGAGTAGTAGAATTTTTTCCACTTTAAGTTTAAGGTAAGATATCACTTCTGTAAAGTGATCGAGGGCTTGCCTTGCATGCTTGAGGTCCTGGGTTTAATGCCGCATACTACCAAGATAAAACAGTAGAGTAGATAGGGAGAAGACAGAGTACCTTGCAGTCCTGCCCTCTTGTCCTTGTCTTTATTGAGGAAGTAAGGTACAAAGATCATCTGAAGTAAAGTTAGAGGTTGCATACAACCCTTAGGGTAACTGTAATTTATAAATTACTATAGAGGTATTAACCTATAAAACTGATCATATGTTACATGATCTCATGGTATGTGCTTTTCTTTTTGTTTTAATATGTGTAGCTTTCACTCTATTCAGTTCCTGAGGGTCAATCTAAATATGTGGAGGAGCCAAGGACTCAACTTGAAGAAAACATCTCACAACTCCGACATCGTTGTGAGCCATATACAAGTTTGTGTCAGGTACATCTACTTAAGGGTTAATAATGAAAAGTCTATTTTGGCTGTATGTTTTAATTTTTTATTGTTTGTTTCTTTCTTCCCTCCCTTCTTTCTTCCCTCACTTCTTCCCTCCCTCCCTCCTTTCCTTCCTTCCTTCTTAGGAACTCACTCTGTAGGGTTGGTATGGAATTCACTACATAGCCCAGACTGTCCTCAGACTGACTGACAATCTTCCTGCCTCATTGACTAGCGTAGGTGCTGGAATTACAGATGTAAGCCATCATGCCAAGCCCTGACTTCACGTTTTTAGAAAAAGGTGTAATAAGGATCCAAAGATAAGAGTGTCTAACTTATAAGTGTTCCTTAATGTTACCCAGAGAGCAAGTGCAATCAAGTCAGGCATCCTGGTGTCAGCAAGGGGCAGTTAGCTCTCATCAGAAGAGTTGTGGCACCTTGGCCAGAGAGCGGAGGGCTAATAATTACCTTGTTGGTTGGTATTATAAAGTTTTTGTGTGTATTAGGGAAAACATGGGACACCAATGGAAAGAAATTAATATAAACATAAACATATATGTTAAAATTGTGTTGTTATTGCTGGGGCAATAACTCAGTTGTTCTGTGAGTACCTGAGTTCAGTCCTTAGCACCCAAAAAAGGTAGGCATTGTGGCATATACTTGCAGCGTTGGGGTAACAGAGATTGGTAGATTTTTGGAGCTCACTGGCCTAGCTTAGCCTAATCAGCAAGACCCAGGTCCTAGTGAGAGATTCCATCTTAATGAACAGGATGGCTCCTGAGAAATGACACCCAAGGGTAAATATCTGCATCCAAACTTGCTGTCAACACACAGGCAGCACAAACCTGCACATATACATACCTGTACATGCTTATTATGTACACACATACAGAAAAATGAGGTTTTTCTCTCCCTCTAAAAACTCTGAGCACCACTAATTTGAGATTGTTTTGAATTTGGATTTTTTATACTAGGGACATCCAAGCTATAAATTCAAAAAGCCAAAAAAAAAAAAAAAAACCCTCTGAAACCTAACAAACATCTGTTCCTATACATTTCAGATCATGGATGCTCATACAGGTGAGACTACCCAGGTGTGGTGGGGCATACCCTTAATCCCAGCACTCTGGAGGCAGAGTCAGGCAGAATTCTGCAAGTTCTGAAACTGACCTGGTCTACATAGATCCAGGAGCAGCTAGGCTATATAGAGAAACAAAGCAAGCAAAACCAACCAACCAAAAACCCCAGGCATGACTATAGAGGATTTGGGCACTGTAATAGGAAATTAGATGCCATAATAGGGTAGAATTACATATTTGAGTACTGAACTTCCCACTCCAGTGACCACTGCAGGTATAGATTGACTTCTGTCATCGTGCATGTTTTAGTTTCCAGGCATTTGTTGTTATGCAACTGAAAGTATTCTGATTTTATTTTATTTTTTTTAAAGATTTATTTATTTCTTGTATGTAAGTATACTGTAGCTGTCTTCAGACACTCCAGAAGAGGGTGTTGGATCTTGTTACGGATGGTTGTGAGCCACCATGTGGTTGCTGGGATTTGAACTCAGGACCTTCGGAAGAGCAGTTGGTGCTCTTAACCACTGAGCCATCTCTCCAGCCCATCTGATTTTCTTCTTTTTTTTTTTTTTTTTTAATTTACATTCCAAATCACTTCCCCTTTCCCGTTTCCTCCCTCTCCGAAAGTCCCATAAGCCCCCTTCCCTCCCTCTTTTCTCCATTCAACCCCCTCTCGTTTCTCTGTCCTGGCGTTCCCCTACATCCAGTCTTTCCAGGACCAGGGGTCTCTCCTTCCATCTTTTTAGAAATCTATTGATATGCTGATTGTGTCTAGGGTATTCCGAGATTCTGGGTCAATATCCCCTTATCAGTGACTGCATACCATGTGTGTTCTTTTGTGATTGGGTTACCTCACTAAGGATGATATTTTCAAGTTCTGACCATTTGCCTAGGAATTTCGTGAATTCATTGTTTTTAATTGCAGAGTAGTATTCCATTGTGTAAATATACCACATCTTCTGAATCCATTCCTCCGTTGAGGGACATCTGGGTTCTTTCCAGCTTCTGGCTATTATAAATAAGGCTGCTATGAACATAGTGGAGCATGTGTCCTTATTGCATGCAGGTAAAGTCTCTGGGTATATGCCCAGGAGTGGTATAGCCGGATCCTCCGGGAGTGTCATGCCTAGTTTTCTGAGGAACCGCCAGACTGCTTTCCAGAGTGGTTGTACCAGCCTGCAATTCCACCAGCAGTGGAGGAGTGTTCCTCTTTCTCCACATCCTCGCCAACAACTGCCGTCTCCTGTGTTTTTGATCTTAGCCATCCTGACTGGTGTGAGATGGAATCTCAGGGTTGTTTTGATTTGCATTTCCCTAATGACTAAGGATGATGAACATCTCTTTAGGTGCTTCTCAGCCATTAGATATTCTTCAGGTGAGAACTCTTTGTGTAGCTCTGTACCCCATTTTTTAATAGGGTTACTTGCCTCTCTGGAGTTTAACTTCTTGAGTTCTTTGTATATCTTGGATATTAGCCCTCTGTCGGATGTAAGGTTGGTAAAGATCATTTCCCAGTTACCCATCTGATTTTAAATATCTGAAACCAAAGTTTGCAGTCTATAGAATGCTTTTGTAGGCTTTGGTACATATTCGCTGTACTTGCTCATGATTTTGAAAAGGAAGGAAAAATAAAGAAAATAGTATGTAGACATGGATCAGGTGATCCAGCTTTATTTTAATTAAGATCTGCAAATTCAATTTTCATCCACAACTTTTGTAAACATTTAAATTTCATCAATTATGCCATTGTTGAACTTTTCTCTGTTTACCAGTTGAGGAAGGAAAAAAGCATACAAGCTCTATCAATGGTATAAGCACATTATACATACACCTTACCACCGAGCTGCACACCGGCCCATTTGTTCTGTAAGAAAAGTATTTTTGTCAGCTGGTCATGGTGGCATGTGCCTGTGATCCCATCACTAAAGATGTTGAAGCCTGAGGGTTGCTGCATGGTTGAAGCTTGCCTGGACTACATAAGGAGATGCTGTCTCAGAAAGAAAAAGGGGTCTGAACTCTAGGCTCCATGACTCCACCACAAGCATTCTCCCTTTTTTAAAATTTTTATGTATTCTTCTCTCATATATTACATTCTGACCACAGTTCCCCTCCCTCCTCTCTTCACCACCTCCTCCCACTGCCTATCCATGCCTCCTTTGTTTCTCTTCAGGAAAGGGCAGGCCTCCCAGGGATATCAACCAAGCATGGCATAACAAGTTACACTAACATTAGGCACTTCTCCTCATATCAAGGCTGGATAAGGAGAAAAGGGTCCCAAAGGCAGGGAGAAGAGCCAGAGAAAGCTCCCACTCCCACTGTTAAGAGTCCCACAAGAACACCAAGCTACACAGCTGTAACATATGTGCAGAGGGCCTAGGCCAGTCCCATTCAGGCTCCCTGATTGTCAGTTCAGTTTCTGGAGCCCCTATGAGGACAGTTTAGTTGATTCTGTTGGTTTTCTTGTGGTGTTCTTGATCCCTCTGGCTCTTTCAATCCTTCCTCCCCCCCTTTCCCCAACTTTTGCTTAATGTTTGCCTGTGGGTCTCTCTATCTGTTCCCATCATTTGCTAGAGGAAGCCTCTCAGAGGACAGTTATGCTTCACTCCAATTTAGGTGTATACTAGAATATCATTAGGAATCATTCTTTTTTTTTTTCTTTTTTGGAGACAGGATTTCTCTGTGTAGCCCTGCTGTCCTGGAACTTACTCTGTAGACCAGGCTGGCCTCGAACTCAGAAATCTGCCTGCCTCTGCCTCCCAAGTGCTGGGATTAAAGGCATGCGCCACCAACTGCCTGGCTAGGAATCATTTCATTGACTTTTTTTTTTAATGCCAGTGTTTGGTTCTATCCTAGGTCCGGGCTATCCAGACTTCTGGTTCCTGGCCCTCCAGGCAGTGTCAGGAATGGGTTCTTTCTTGTGGCATGGGTCTGAAGCTAGACCAATTGGTTGGCCACTTCCACAATTTCTACCCCACCTTTACTACAGCACATCTTGGAGGCAGGGCAAATTGTAGGTTGAAGGTTTTGTGGCTGGATTGGTGTCCTGGTCCCTCCATTGGAAGTCTTGCCTCGTTAAAGGTCAGGCTCCATATCCCCCATTTTTAGGAGGCTTAGCTAGGGTCATCCTCATGGTTTCCTGGGAGTTCCATTGCACTAGGTTTGTACCTCATCCCAGAAATGCCCCTCAATTTCACTTATCTCTCCCACCCCTCTCTTCCCATTCCCCTGCTATTCTTGTCTTCACCTACCTCTAGCCCACTTGTAAAAACTATTCTATCTCCCCTTCCCAGGGAGATTCATGTGTCTCCCTTGAGCCCTCCTTGTTACTTAATCTCTCTGGGTCTGTGGATTACAGCATGATTATCTTTTGCTTTACAGCTACTACCCACTTATTAGTGAGTACATAGCATTTTTGTCTTTCTGGGTCTGGGTTACTTCACTCAGGATGATATTTTTCTAATTCCATCCATTTACCTGAAAATTTCATGTTATTATTTTTTCAATAGCAGAGTAATACTCCATTGTTTAAATGTACTATATTTACTTTATCCAATCTTTGGTTGAGGGACATCTGAGTTGTTTCCAGTTTCTGGCTATTAGGAATAAAGCTGCTATGAACATAGTTGAGCAAGTGTCTTTGTGGTAAGATAAAGTGTTCTTTGAGGATATTTTAGAAGTGGTATGAGGTAGATCAATTCCCAATTTTCTGAGAAACTACCCTGTTGATTTTCCAAGTGGTTATACAAGTTTTCATTCCCACCAGCAATGGAGGGGTGTTCCCCTTAACTGCTGAGCCATTGCTTCGGCCCCACGTGCTTGTTTGCACTTTTATTGTTTGCACTTTTATTTTGTTTGGATGTGGGAACTTATATATTCTTATATATGCTTGCCAGAGCTAGGGATGGAGCTCAGTTCCTTACTCATGCTGCATGGGCACTTTGCCACTGAGGTACATCTCTAGTCCCTCAAAGCCATTGTATTAAGAGAATGTTGATAACTTCAGTTACTATAGAATTTGGATGTCTCTTTACAATTGAGTTATTGAATTTTTGGTTTCAGTAAAGGTGCTCATTGCTGCTTCAAAAGAGCATTTTCAAAATATAGGCTTTAAAATCATTGCAAATCATAAATAAAGTAGACTTAATTTAGAAGACAGTGTTAATAAACACATGGGGGAAAGGATCATCTCGGATTATCAAGACTATGAATTTTCTGTCTCTTTTTGGATATATTTTGTTGTATTAGTGCTTGTGTGTGTGTGTGTGTGTGTGTGTGTGTGTGTGTGTGTGTGTGCGTGCATGCGTGCGTGCGTGTGTGTGTCTGTATCTGTGTGTCTGTGTGTGGATATGTGCACCTGACTTCAGTGCCTGTGAGGAACACAGGCATTACATTCTCCTGGAGCTTGAGTTATAGGCAGTTATAAGCCACTGACATAGGTTCTGAGAATTGAACTCTTGTCCTCTGCAAGAACAATGTGTATTCTTAACCACTCAGCTATTTCTCCAACCTGTCGATTTCTTATTATTTCCTTCAGTCTTAAAAGTGAGAAGATTAAGTTTTCAAAACTCCATTCTATTTGGAATCTTTGCTTCCTGTGGCAATAGTAAAGCATTCTGATGAACAGGTTACTGTAGTGAAAGGGACCTTCAAAAAGAGTGGAGAAAAAGCAATAAAACTGAAGGTAGATCCCTTTGTTTAAAAACTGTTTAATAGCTGGAGGTATAGCTTAATGATAGTGTTTATGCTTAACCTGCCCTAGATCCATCCTTAGCACCAAAAAGTGTTAATAATGATAATTCATTCAGTAAGCCCTACTCATTCTATTTCTTTTTATCTTTGTAGGAAATGTACTCCCATACTAAACCCAAGGTGGAACACTTTGTCCAGTGGGGAGTAGGTAAGTCGAGTTTTAATTAGGCATAATCAGTTACTTCATCCTATTGAACTGTTGTACTGGCTTTTTAGGAATTGATTCTGGAGATCAGAGTCTTTGACACTGTATGGACAAATTTTGAGCTATCTAGATGTTTTCTGGAAGATGATCTGTGTTTGCATTAGGTTTCAGAGGAGTGTTTTTTCATGAATCTCTTCAGCATTATTAGGATTGTTGGGCTAGCAAGTACTTGTACCCTGGAATAAAAAAAGTCCAGGGCTGGGGATGTAAGTTCCCAATAGTAGCATGGAATGCTTCTTTTTAAGAGTCTTTGTAGTAACTCTGTGTTCAGGAGGAAAAAGACAACTATCTCAAATAATCCTCAGTAGCAGAATGTTTCCTTAGCATCTGTGAGGTCCGCTAAAAAAAAAAAAAATTATAATGCACTATAACTTGCTTATTCCTCACCAGATTTTCTGAATCATACTAGTTTATTAGCTGCCATTAATGAATGTTGCACAAACCAGGTATGGTGGAACACACCTTTAATTCTAGCACTTAGGAAGCAGATGACAATAATGGTTCTTCAAGGGCACCTTTTCTACACAGTGAGATGCAGGACAGCCAGAACTACATAGAGAGATCTCTGTAGTTTCACAAACAACAACAATAACAACAAAACTTGAAAAAAGGTGCATAAAATCTAGATGCAGGAAGGAATTCAACTGGTATTCCTGGAAAAGCCCATAAATTGTAGTGTTCTTACATTTTTCAATTTTATTGTTCTTGGTTGTGTCTCACTTATGGGCCACTTATCCCATGCACTCATAAACTGAGCTTCTAACCTCGGTTTTGTCTAATTTCAGCCAGGAACTATTAAAAATAGTAGAGATATTGACAAATACTTTATTCTCCTTAGGATATCTCAGCACATTTAAAGTCTTGCTTTTCCAAGGGTTTATTCTCATGATAGAATAATTGTCTCCTAGTTAGATTTTCCATTGCTGTGAAGAGACACCATGGCCAAGGCAACTCTTATAAAGGACAACATTTAATTGGGCCTGGCTCTCAGATTCAGAGGTTCGGTCCATTATCATCATGGTGGGTAGCATGATGACATGCAGGCAGAGATGCTGGAGAAGGAGATCAGTGTTCTGCATCCAGATCCAGAGGCAGCAGGAAGTAAATGTCACACTGGGTATAGCTTTTGCTTCTGTGGCTTCTGCGGCTTTACACACCTCCAACAAAGTCACACTATTCCAACAAAGCCACACCTCCTAATTGTGCCTTTTCCTATGGGCTCATGGGGTCCACTTTATTCAAATCATCATAACATGTAAGTAAGGAGTTCTACTCACTGTTAACCTGCCTTTTCCCACTGATCAATGGCAGCAGGAATTATTTGCGATATTTGTCTTTTCTCCTCCTGAACACAGAGTTATTACAAAGAAGCATTCCATTCTATCAAGACTGTGAGTCTGTTTTCCAGCAGTCACAGCTAAGGCATGTACCCAGAATTGAGGCTTTGGCTTCAGGTGTGATCTTAAAACATGTCTTCTTTCCCGTTTTTGTGTGATTTACTCCCTTTGGCTCAGTTCACCAAACTCCTCTGGGTATCTTCCTTCCTCTGTGTGCATGTCTGAAACTTGCCTCAGATGCCTCAAATCTGTTGAATAAGTATCTACTATTATCACCGAGAGAAGGTAACATATAAGTCTAAGCAATCAACCATGAGAGAACATATATTCTGTGTGAGGAGACAGAAAACGCATGCAAGAATGATGAAATACCTTAGGGTGAGATAGCGAGGGTGGTACAGAGAATGACTTCTGAGGGTACCTTAGGGAAGGAGCCAGTGTCTGTGCTGATGAGTTAGGATGAGCTTTCCTGAGGAGACAGTGCCTGAGTAGGCTCCAGTCTGCTGTGGGACTGTCTCCATAGAGAGGAGAGGAAAGGAGATACCATGCAAATCCGAGTCCTAAGACATGCTTAGGCATGGCAAATAAGGTCATGTGCTGTAGTATTTATTTCCTGAGTAGGATCACTCTTCTATTTATTTTTAAATGATTAAATCTGATGACCAGCAAGAGTAGCTATTTATTTCTAGCATCAACTTTGTTCTACTTTGCTTTTTATTGTTGCGATAAAACACCATGACCAAAGCAACTTGGGAAGGAAAGGGTTTATTCCAGCTTACGGTTTATAACCCAGCATGGAGGGAAGTTAGGGTAGAAACTGAAGCAGAGGCCATGGAGGAGTGCTCCTTACTGGCTTGCTCCCCATAGCTTGCTCAGCCTGATTTCATTTCATTCTTTTTCTTTTTTCTTTTCTTTTCTCTTCTTCTCTTTTTCTAACACTAATGCAATTTTATTTTATTTTTTCTTTTGTTGAAAATAGATTTTTTTCACATAATATGCCCTGATTACAGTTTTCCCTCCCTCTATTCTTCCCAGTTCTTCCCTACCTCCCTTCTCATCCAGATCCACCCCCTTTATGCTTGTCATTAGAAAACAAACAGGATAATATTAAAATATAAGATTAAAACAAAAATGAACACACTGGAAATTGGCAAGAGAAACCTACAGAAGGAAAAGAGCCCAAGAGAAGGCACAAGAATCAGAGACTCACTTGTTTGTGCACTCGAGAATCTCATTAACACCACTGAACTGGAAGCCATAATATATATGCTGAGAACCTGATGCAGACCCGTGCAGGCCCTGTGCCTGCTGACTCAGTCTCTGTGAGTTCCTGTGAGCTTTGCTCATGTTGATTTAGAGGGCCTTGTTCTCTTGCAGTCCTCCATCTCCTCTGACTCTTATGTTCTTTCTGCCTCCTCTTTGGTGGCGTTCCCTGAGCCCTGAGATGGGGGATTTGATAGAGACATCCCAGTTAGGGCTGAGTGTTCCTAGGTCTTTCATTCAGCTTGCTTTCTTATAGCACTCAGGACTACCCTCCCACACGTGGCTCCACTCCAAGTGGCATGGCCCCTCCCACATTATCAGCCATTAATCTAAAAAATGCCCTCAAGATCTGCCTACAAGTGCATCTGATGGAGGCATTTACTCAATTGAGGTTCCTCTTCCCAGATGACCCTGCTTGTGTCAAGTTGACAAAACCCTAGCCAGCACAAATTTGTACTACAATTTTCCTTCATTATCCAAATATATTGTTCTTGAGTTCAAATAATGAGTTCAGATGGCAAAGGACACTTGCTTTTCTGAGTTGAATGTGTTTGGTTCCTGAAAGAATGTGTTGGAAAGAATCATATTGTCACAGTGGATGGTGGTGTGTATTCCATCACTCAAGATTAAGCAGGATTGTGAGTTCCAGGCCTGTCTGGGATACAAAGCAAGTTTAAATTCAACGTGGGCCACACAGCAAGGTCACTTTAAAAAGTGTGAGGTAGGTTTGGTGATACATACCCGTAATCCCAGCACATGGGAAGTGAGGCAGGATGATCTTGAGTTCGAGACCACTCACTCTATACTAAATGAAACCAGACTTAAAACCAAAACCAAAAACAAAAACAAAAGCAAAAACAACCAAGTATGTATTAACAGGAAGCAAAGAATGCATGGTTGGGGAACATTTGGTACTGCATGTTCTAGTTATGTATGAGACTTTTGCTTTTGGTTTTAATGAGCAATTTATGGAGTTATTTCTCAATCTTATTCCATTGTAGACAACTATAACTATCTTCAAAATGCGCCTCCTGGATTTTTCCCAAGACTTGGTGTTATTGGTTTTGCTGGTTTTGTTGGACTCCTTTTTGCTAGAGGTAGGTGCAGTTTTTTTAGGATTCCACCCCCCCCGTCAGTTTGGGATATATGTTTAGCTCTTTATCCATATTTAATAGTTTTTTGATAAGTTGGTTCCCAAATGTGGACTTCTTAACATATGATTCATGTGAGTCTTTACCCAATTACATTTGACTTTAAACATACATAGAAATTTTTACTCTTGGTAAGAAAAAGAAATTAGTGTTCCTAGGTCTTTCATTCAGCTTGCTTTCTTATAGCACTCAGGACCACCCTCCCACAGGTGACTCCACCCCAAGTGGCATGGCCACACATTCAACTCAGAAAAGCAAGTGTCCTTTGTCATTATACTTTACATACTATACATATACTTTGTTATACATAATAAGCACATTTACTTGTTCAAATATTGCTCTATGATACAGGAGTGGACTTCTGTTCAGAGTCTTTCACACTTGACAAACTGTAAATGTTTCACTGTTGCCAGGTATGTTGGCACATACCTTTAATCCCAGCACTCTGGAGGCGGAGGCAGAGGCAGGTGGATGTCTGGTCTACAAAGTGAGTCCAGGACAGCCAGAAGTCTGTTACACAGAGAAACCCTGTCTCAAAAAACCCAAAAAACAAACAAAAAAAGGGGGGAGGAAACGAAAGAAAAAGAAACCAAACCAAACCAACCAACCAATAGCAACAACAAAAACCAAATCCCAAAACTCAAAAAAAAAAGCCTGTTATGCTCAGCCTGTTATGCACAGTAAGTAGGACAGTGACTTATAGCTTATTAACTTCTTCATGGGCAGTGGTGGTGCACACCTTTAATTCCAGCACTTGGGAGGCAGAGGCAGGCGGATTTCTGAGTTCGAGGCCAGCCTGGTCTACAGAGTGAGTTCCAGAACAGCCAGGGCTACACAGAGAAACCCTGTCTCAAAAAACCAAAAAAAAAACTTCTTCAGGTGTCACACCTTCACTTAGTGATGCTTAACATTTAAAGAACCTAGGAAGTATCTCTGAATATTACTATAGGGTGCTTTTATGCTTGAGGCCCTGGGTGCAAGCCCAAGCACCAGAAAATATTACTTTATTCTACTATTATATCACAAAATCATAATGACAATAAAAGGCCTCACTATGAGATTATTTTTATGATCTATTTGTAGTTTTACTGGTTGTAAAATAAAGGTTTATGGGGATAAAATGCAGATATTACAAAAATTTTGATTAGAAGCTTAGTGTGATAATTCCAGCATTCAAGAGGCTGAGGCACAAGATTGTCTGGGACCTGGGCCACGTAGTGAGGTCTACAGAGTGAGAGTCTCTCAAACAGGACAAACAAAATCCAAACTAGAAATATCCCAGCCAGAGGCAGGCGAATTTCTGAGTTCGAGGCCAGCCTGGTCTACAGAGTGAGTTCCAGGACAGCCAGGGATACACAGAGAAACCCTGTCTGGGAACAAAAAGAAATATCCCAGCCAAGAACCCTTCTGAGCATCTGACCACCGTAAAAGAGACCATAGTTTTATACCAGTTGCTCTAATTTTTGAACTCTTCCCTCTTTGTGCATTAGGTGTTATTTTAGAGTCAGGAAGGGACACTGCCCTGGTGGCATTTTTGGTCCACCTGAGGAATAAACTCCTGCACACTTTCCCAGTTGGTTTTTACTTCGTTTCTCCAGACTGTTTGTTGGATGGAGTCCACTCTCCTCCCAGTTCCGTCCTGTAACCTGCTCTGAAACTCTAACCCAGTTGTTGTCATGGACTTTTTGTGCTCAATATTGAGCCCCATTTCCTGGGCTTTCGTGTCACCTTATCCTGGCCATATTCAGCCATGTTGTTGAACTACATGTTTACATTGCTTTTTAAAAAGTGTATGCGAGAGAGACTTTCCAAGACCTTTTATGTCTGTTCTTCATTCTGACAGTTTGGATAGCTTGGAGTTCTTTTCATCCAAACTAGCATCTGGCATTACAGATGTCAGAGTGGATAGTCAGTCTGGATACATGGTGCTCCCCTCCCCTCTTTTTAATTCTTGGTAAATTTGAGGATCTTCAGTGCTCTGAATATCTATATCATGGTGATGCTTTTAGCCGTTAGTGGGACAATTGGTGGTGTGCCTTCTTCAGCTCGAGTTATATGTATCTGCTTTTTCTTTGAGGACTTGCTTTCTTTCTCCTTCCTGAGTGCTTTTAAGTTAATAATCAGCTTCTTTCTAAGTGACTATAGTGTGTCTTATGTTTCCTTTTTGTTTTATTTCATTCTTTATGAATGTTTTCCTTTGGTCATTTCCATGAGGTCTTGTTTTCTAGATGTTCCTTTTGTATTGCTGCTGATCCTTGGTTGTCAAGTCATGTTTCAGAATGAGACAATTGAAATGCTAGTAAGAACTCTGTGTATAAATATGACTTGTGGGTAGGCAGGTTCTATGTTAGGGTAAACCAGATGGGAGCTGACTATATGGAGGAGGTCTTTACTTTTAGGCGCTAACAGTGGTGTGTGTGTGTGTGTGTGGAGAGAGAGAGAGAGAGAGAGAGAGAGAGAGAGAGAGAGAGAGAGAGACAGAGAGAGACAGAGAGAGAGAGAGAGACAAAGACAGAGAGAGAGAGAGAGACAGACAGACAGACAGACAGAGACAAGACACGTGTGTGGTGCTGGGGAACCACTTGGGACCTCATACATGCTCTACTCACTGTGCTGTATTCCTAACAGTTCACACTTTTTTTGTGGTGCTGGGAATGAAATCCAGGGCTTTACTTAAGCTACGTAGTAATCCATCATTGACATTCCCAGCCTGGATGACTTCCTATCTGCCAGTGGCCCCTCTGCACTTTTTCTCTTCCTTACAGCGTTTCTGATCTGTATTTTATTCTCTTACTGCTGTTTTAATGAAATCTCAGGAAGGGGAGGAAAGCAGCAATTGTCATATATATTTAAATAGGAAGATGATCAGTTTGCTTTAAAAAATATAAGCTGTACCACATAGGAAGCAGAGACAGAAAAGTCACAAGTTTAAGACTAGTCTGGGCTACGTAGTGAGATTATCTCCAAAAGCAAAACAAAGTGAAAAAAACAAAAGCAACACAAATAAATAAAACATAGAAAAAAGGCAGAGGGGGTATATACCTGTAGGTCAACTTAGGCTACAATGCCTTCATGAATTAATGGTGGCTGTATTGAAATATTTGTTGAGTGAAGGAAGTTAGTCATAAAGAATCATACTTTGTATGAGTCCATGTGTATGAAACTACCAGAGTAAGCAGAACCATTAGAGATCAAAATTAGGTTTCCCTTAGCCTTATGTGTTTGTTGGTGGGGATGGAGAATGGTGCTGGCTGGGTTCCTTCCTTCCTTCCTTCCTTCCTTCCTTCCTTCCTTCCTTCCTTCCTTCCTCCCTCCCTTCCTTCCTTCCTTCCTTCCTTCCTGGTGCTGGGGATTTCAGGGCCTTGTGTATGCTAAGCATGCTTTACCCTCAGAGCTGGGGGTTTCTTTTGAGAATAGGGGAATTGATTGTGATGATGGTTGCACAGCTTTGTGAACACACTAAAAGTTGTATTTTGTATTTTAAGTGGCAGAAATATATGAATTATATTATTGCAAAGCTGTAAAGAAGTAGCAATTTATTTTGTTGTATGTACTATTAAGTAATATCTCAATTTAGGGTCAACGATACTGTGTTTGGCATTAAAAGTATAAAGTAAATAGTGAGAGTAAGAATATCAAATCATCTGATGGTATGTACTACTTTTTATTGATTAGGTTCAAAAATAAAGAAGCTGGTGTATCCTCCTTTTTTCATGGGATTAGGTGCCTCTGTCTATTACCCACAACAAGCCATCACCATTGCCCAGGTGAGTCAGATCCAGTAAGCAAGGCTACTCTTCATTCCTGTGTGATAGGTCTGCTGCATTTTATTTTGCAGTTCTTATAACACCAAACTAAAATTTCTTTCATAGGTAATTTAAAAGTTTCTCTTCACTATTTACCTCATGTCAATAATGTCAATGTTCATAAAATGCATGCTAATTTGAATATTCAAGTAAATTTAAAATACCATTTATATACTTCTGTAGAAGTCTAAAGACTCCAACTTCCAAAGCTGATAATTACAGAGTACTTTCAGTCACCCTCACTGGCATTATCTATATAGACTGCTCTAGCCTTCATGCTTTCTCCCTGGTAGTAGTGCCAGACTCACTCTCCTTATTGCAACATGTGTGTGGTTCCTCTGGTGTGAAGGTCCTAGTTGGGGTTCTCAGTTAACTGTCCTTTTCTTTCCCTTTAGACCTCAGTTTGATGATATCATGACAAGTAGATGGATCAGAGTTGGCTGATGACTTGGGTAAAGATAGACCATAGGGTATCCAAACATGACTTAAGATCGATAGCATCAGCATCTCCTGGGAACTTATCAGAGATGCAAATTCTCAGGCCTCACTCCACAGTAATTGACTCAGGCAGTATAAGCATGGGGACTTGCCATGTGCATTTTAGCAGGGCTTCCGGGTGATTCAAATGTCAAGATATTTGAGAATATAAGCTTTAGATGCTGGTCAGGAGTCAGTGATACTGTACACATAGAATCACTGGGAAAACTGGCAAGAGGAAGATGAGCTTTAGGATTTGAAGTCCTCATCACCTTAGGGACATAGGGATCCACTTGCCAGAACTTCCAAATCATATGGAGATGCTGTCCTAGGAAGAAACAACAGTGCAGTTATCAGAGTCAGTCTCTGAGGGCTGTGAGCCAAGACCAACCCAACATTGGGCCTCTTGGATTCTTCATGACAGAAGTCCCAATTTCCAGACTGGGCTTTAGTTGTAGGGACTCTAGTGGCCTCAGCAGTGGGAAATTGATGCTTTTGCTTATGAGAACCAGCAGAACCCTCATAACTTGAGATTGTTTATATAGTTCCTGGAGGCAGGTAGTCTCTTGTTTCAGCTCAGGAAGAATGATTGTCTGTCTTGCTTACATAAAAGAAAAAAATGAACATCATTCTAGACTCTTAAAGTTTAACAAGCATATGGTAGACAGGGGCTGACTCCTGGTTGTGAAGCGGTCATGGTTGTTCTCATAGAGTGGCACCTTCTGCCTTCTGGGCCTCAGCATTTGCTGCAAAACATCTTCTGTATTCACCACCAAGGTAGTAGGACGTGATGAAAAAGATCTGGAGGTGGAGCGTGGTGATGGTTGAACAGTAAGGATACTTTATGCCACTGAATTATATATATGTTTATAATTTTTTGTTTGTATATATTTTTCTCTTTTTAAATGTTATTTTCTTTTAAAAATCATGGCATGCATATCTTACTACAGAAAACCAAGCCAGAAGAGCACTAACTTCCAAAGAGATTTTCTGACCTTGTATCTTGTCATTTAGTTCCATTTTTAGTTTTACTTTTCTTTCTTAGAAACCTCAAGCTTGGATGGACCACTTAGCCACTTGAGTTCTGTTCTGTTCAGAGTATATAGCTAAAAATAATGTACCCAAATTGGGTACATTGGGACAGGGAAAGTAGTAGCTCAGTGGTAGAACAGTTGTTAAGCATGTGTAGAAGTTCCATGCCTAAACCACAAAAAAGAAAAGAAAGAAAATACCCTCATATGGATAGAAAACATTATTTTCCTTTCAGAAATGTGAGACACCAAGAACAACAGTATCAGATGTGGTAAATGCTTAACATAGCTTAGAAGGAGCCCAAGACTCTTAGCATATCATATATTTTGAGAGCAGTAGGAACAACTGAGGAACATGGCTCTCAGAAATCAGTATGTTACAGAGATCACTCTTTACCAGCGTTGGGACTACAGACAAATCACTTGGCCTTTGTATCCTTGCAGTCTTCATGTCCTTACTGTTCTGTAGGATAGGGATGACTCATGTGAAAGTGTTTCGTAAAACACCAGTATACGAAGGTCAATTATAAAAATTAGTAAGAGAACGATAACTACTTTTAAAATTTCTAAGTGTTGGGGCTGGAGCGATGGCCTTGTGGTTAAGAGCTGTTACTGTTCATCCAGAAGACCCTCACCGGGCAGCTCACAATCGTCTAATTCCAGTCCAAGGGATCTGATGCCCTTTTTAGCCTCCATGTGTAGTCACACACACATGACATAGAAGTGCACATGAGAGCACAACATGAACACAAACATATATTTACACACATATACACCAAATAAAACAATTTTGAAGTAGTATCATGGTGTAGAACAATCAGCATTCTTTATGATAAGTAGAACCAATGAGTACAAATTGCTAGAAGCATTTTCTTTTTGAAGAATCAATACTTGGGAAACAATTTTCCAGGTATTTGGACAGATGGCTCAATGGTTAAGAGTACTTGGTTTTTGGTTTTTTGTTGTTGTTGTTATTGTTGTTTTGTTTTTGTTTTCTAGGGTTTTTCTTTTTTTTTGGCAGAGGACCTAGGTTTGATTCCCAGAACCCACATGGCAACTCACAACTGTTTGTAACTCTAGTCCTAGATGATCAGGTGCCCTATTATAACCTCCTCAGGCACCAAGCATATCTGTGGTGTAGTACATACATGCAGAAAACACACACACACACACACACACACACACACACACACACACACACAACATCACATGTACCATATCCCCTACCCCACAGCAGTCAAATACAGTACTTTTGGAAATGGGAGAAAAGAAATTCTCTTTTTTAATCATTCACAAATGGATAATTTCTCGATCTTTTCTGTTTGTGTTTCCAGATCACTGGGGAGAAGTTATATGACTGGGGATTACGAGGGTACATAGTTGTAGAAGATTTGTGGAAGCAAAAATTTCAGAAGGTGAGCAGCATTTTCATTATGTTCTTTTTGGTTTAAATTTAAATATGTGGTTCTTTTATGGTTTTGTAGAATACTTAAATCACCTTATTTCTTTAATTGCTTCTTCTGTTGGCTTTGGCTTCTACTGTCCTTTTTGGAAGAACAGTAGAATATCTGAGTATTTGGTTATTAAAAATAGGTCAAAAAATGGTGACCAAAAAAGGCATCCCAATTTAGCCTTAGACATCAATTTCTATTCTGGCCTATATATAGTTTCCTCAGAGTGTACCGTGTTATCTAAAAGTTGTACAGTAAATAGATTCAAGGCCAGTGAGATGGCTCAGTGGGTAGAGATGTGTTTCCTGTCAAGTCTGATGACTTGAGTTTGGTCCTATGAGCCCACATGGTGGAAAGAGAAAACTGATTCCCACAAGTTTTCCTCTGACTTCCACATACACTCTGTGGTATGTGCATTCTTATAAAGTACAAACACCTGTAAATAAATGTGATTAAAAGTACTTGGGGCTAGAAGGATGGCTCAGTGGTTAAGAGCACTGACTGTTTTTCCAGAGGACCTGGGTTAGATTGCTAGTAGCACATAACAGCCTAACAACTGCCAGTCACTCCAGTTTGGGGAAATCTGCCTCTTCTGGCCTCCAAACAAGGAAAACCCCAACCCTGTCTTTAGTGTCCCAACTCACAGCAGCCTCCCTGCCCTGCCCGCCAACCTCAGCATCCCAAGTACTCTGATAACTTGTGAACTACCAGGGCTGGCTGAACGAACTCTTAAGAGGGAAATTCTGCATCTGTATCACGTTACCTGGCACTCCTTTTAAAAAATAAACCTGGTTTTATTTTCACTTCTGACATTTTCTTTGCAAGCCTTTTTTACTTGTTTAAAAAACTCCTTAAAAAGCATATGCCAGAATTTTATATGGGAAAGGAATTAAAATATCAGAAAAAAACTGTGCATGTCTCTAGAAAGAATCATGAAAAATGAGACCAAATCAGTATCTCCTACTCATTAGGCTGTGGTGTAATTATAGACTAGGGCATACTACCTTTAGAGGAGATGAGTCACTGTGATGTCTGTAGATATGCACCCTGACCAAAACAAAGGTTGGTGTCACTCGGAAACACCTTTCTCTGGCTATTCAGAGACTTTAACTCAATGCAGGACTGTGGATGGAACACGTTAAACAGACCACTATTTTGTGGTGATTTGAAGACCCAGGAAGAAAAAAATATGATAAAACCACAGGCATACACAAAAAATAATTCAATAAGTAGTTCATTATGGGTTTACATTTCTGTTTTGTCTGTTATATCTCTACCTTCTTCAAAGTTAATGGGGACTTCATAGTGTTGCTCCATGTATTTACCCAGCAAGCACACTTCTCCTGATGGCTATCCTCAAGAAGAGGAAATAACATTGATGTTGAGTATGTTAGATGTTTACTACAAGGTGAGAATAGTAGGAGGCCATCTTAGCTCAGGCATTGGTAGACTTAGACCTCAGAAATTACTTAATAATGAAGCGCCTCTTTGCTAATGGCATGTTGTGACTGCTCCCCCCTCCAGCACCTTGTTGGATTTCATGGTTTTCAGAGGTCTTTTGATTTTTCTTAACTACAGGTACATTTTTATTAGCTATTTCATGAAATACTAATTATAACCAAGTAGAAGGGCAGCATGGTTCAAGGCTATTTATAGTTGAGAGTAAATGGAAAAGAGAAGAAATATGGTTTAATATGATTACCTACTTATAGAGTGACTTCCTTTTTTATTTGTTTATTTTTATTGTACACACAAATCATACAGCAGAAGGTTTCTTTTAATTTACTACTACTATTATTATTATTTTATATAATATGAGTCTTTTGCTTGCATGTATATGTGTGTACCACATGCATGCCTAGTGACCAGGGAAGCCAGAAGAGGGTGTTGGATCCCCTAGAGTTACACTCAGCTGTGAACCTCCATGTGGGTGCTGGGAATGGAGTTTGAGTTCTCTGCTGTAGTAGCTCTTAACCTCTCAGCTATTACTCCAGCTCCATTCAATTGTTTTCTTTTTCTTTTTCTTTTTTTTTTCTTTTTTGGTTTTTCGAGACAGGGTTTCTCTGTATAGTCCTGGCTGTCCTGGAACTCACTCTGTAGACCAGGCTGTCCTTGAACTCAGAAATCCGCCTGTCTCTGTCTCCTAAGTGCTGGGATTAAAGGTATGCACCACCACTGCCCGGATCATTCATTGTTTTTTAATTGAGGGCAAAATATTAAGCCATGTTGGAACAGGAATCTTTGGGGGCCCAGAAGCTGAGTATATTCTTTTCATTGAATATCAAATAATTAAATATATATCAGATAACTCATGATATAATAAAGGGGAATGAAGTATATAACTGAAACACAAAATAAACCGTAAATGCCAGAAGAAAGGCACAGACAAAAGCAAGAGAGCCTGGCTTTTTTAAGGGAACCAGGGTACACTTCATAAAAGGAGACTTGTCTTTTACTTATTTACAAATTGTTTTTATTGTTTTGCTTTTTTTAAGATAGGGTTTCTTGTATAGCCTTAGCTGTCCTGGAACTCACTATGTAGACCAGGCTGACCTGGAACTCAGAGATCCAACTGCCTCTGCCTCCCCAGTTCTGGGATTAAAGGCATGTTCCACCACTGCCTGACTAGACGTTTTCAAATTAAGTGCAGTTGCTAGTCTCAGTTAAGTGTCTTCTTACTTGGATTTTTGTATTCTAATGATAGATAATAGTACATATTTTTGGTTGTGTATAATCAAAGAAATTAATGGACATTATGTTTAAAACAGGAACCTAAATCTTAAATGCAGGCTGGAGAGATAACTTAGTAAAGTGCTTGCCTTGCAAGTGTGAGGACCTGAGTTTGATCCCCAGAACTCACATTAAAAGAGCTGACATTCTCTTGTAATCCCAACACTGTGGAGGTAGAGATAGGTGGATCCCTGGGTCTCACTAGACAACCAGTTTAGCCTAATAGGAGAGCTCCAGGCCCATGAGAGACCCTGTCTTCAAAAATGATCAAATGGTACCTGATGACATGTGATGTTGTACTCTGGCATACACACACACACACACACACACACACACACACACACACACACACACACACTGTGCACATGTGCATTTGCACATACACATACCCAAAATGGTGCAAATGATGTCCAAGGTTTGTTTTGTTTTGCTTGAGACAGTCTTTCCATATAGGAGAGTCCGGCACCTCAAACACTACTCTTCACCTCAGTCTCTCAAGTAGCTCTGATTACAGGTGTGTGCTGCCCCATCCAGCAGTGGCGCAGTTCTTAGCTGTATTTTTCTTGTAATGATAGTACTCTCAAGTACCCAAACCAAGTCTGTGGCATTTGGCTGCTCTGCCACATCCCAACTCCCTTTTAGGAATTGACTTTAGAAATTTGCATTTTGTCCTCTAGTGGTTATTAGGATAAGGGTGTGCTTTACTTGGTCATTGTCATTAGCCACTTAAAGAAAAGTTATTTGACTTAAGCTAAAATGAATTATCTAAAATATAAAGATGGCTGTGTTCAGAAATACTGCCATCACAACATGGTTTGTGTTTCTTTTCTCTACAAAAGAATATATGATATGCATATACAGTTTTCAGCCCAACAGTATAGCCACACATGTTGGAATCATCTATCCTCCTTCAGAACTAGGGAATTACCAATGCCATGTATATCTCTCAGAGGAAACCACTAACTGAAATGTGTTTTTTTATCACCTTTTTCTTTAATTTTTTTAACTATGTATGTATATATTGTAAAACACTATGGTTGATCTTGCATATTCTTTTTTGTTTGTTTATTTTAACCATGATTTCATGTTGTCCTGACTGGCCTTGAACTTCCTATGTAGCTGAGAATGACTCTGAACTCCTGAACCTCCTCCCTCAGTCTTTTGAGTGCTAGGATTACAAGTGTGGACCCCCACACCCAGTTTAGCTCACCTAATTTTCTTTTATCTTGGCTTATAAATATACCACATATAAACACATAAACTATCTCAATTGAATTGTATTATTTTTTATTGCTTTATTCCTTTACTAGTATGATTATAAACAATATAAAGCAGTAGCTTATTTATTTTAATTTCTACAGACTAATTTTTGTATGGGAAAATAATCCATTGGTGACTAATTGGGTAGTTTCCAGGATACTCTTAGTGCACACAGAGCTGCGAGCAATGTTTTGTTTGTATTTGTATTTGGTTTTGTTTTTTGACTTGCTTTGTAGACCAGGCTGACTTTAAACTCAAGATAGGAGAGAAAAATAATTTACCAATGTCTATTTTGGAAAAGTTTTTCTTTGAGTCAGGGTTTCTTTATGTAACTCTAATTGTCCAGTAATTTGCTATGTAGAACCGGCTGACCTCAAACTCAGGAAGATCCACCTGTCTCTCTCTCTCAAATGCTGGGATTAAAGACATGAGCTACCATACCCAGTTAGAAAAGTTTTAAAACTATAGAACAGTTGCAAAACTGGCACTGTTCACTTAGATTTACTGATTAGCATCTGCTATGTTGTCTTACCATCTTTGAATACTACATTTTGTTCATATACACACACACATATATTCTTTTATGGAACCATTTGTAAGTTCTAGCTATTCATTACACTTTCCATACATCATATATAATTCAGTATGTATTCCCAAGGAGCAAGGAGGTTCATTTATATGTGAATATCAATGATAATATCACACCCAGGAAAGCTCTTTCATTGTTGGTAGTAATAATATCTAATATACATCGAACACTCAGATTTATCTAGTTTCCCCTACTGAACAGCTTTTAACCCTTTATAACCATCTAAAAACCTTTTTTATAGCTAAGTGAATTATTAAAAGGCAAACATTTGTAAATCATGATCTAAGATGAAAAATAGATGAAACCACACCAGTGTCCTGCTTAACTCTCCCTGTAGCTGATCTGAGGCACAGCCCTCTCCCCCTCTTTAAAAGCAGCTGCTATCCTGGATTTTATTGTAATAGCTTTCTCATTTTGTTTTTGAGACAGTCTTACTGTGTAACTTAGGTGTCCCTAACTTTTGGTGACCTTCCTACCTCAATCTCATCAGTGGTGGGATTACAGGTATGAGCTATGATGCCTGCCTACCTTTCTTTATGGCTTTATCACCTTAGTACTTAAGCCCCTCCGTGTGTGTGTGTGTGTGTGTGTGTGTGTGTGTGTGTGTGTCTGTCTGTCTGTCTGTCTGTCTGTCTGTCTGTCTGTGTCTCTCTCCTTCTCCCCAAGGTCTTGCTATATAATCCTGGCAGGCTTGGATCTCACTATATTGACCAGACTGGCCTTGAGCTCAGAGATCTGCCTGCCTCTGCCTCCATAGTGCTGGATTAAAGACATGTACAATCATGACATTTTTTTACTTTTAATTACCTCTTTTTTTTATTTTTCGTCTGAAGATTCTTAATTTATAAGTCCTTTTTTTTGTCTTTTTATTTTTTGTTATTTTTATTTGTTAAAAGAATCTGGTGCATTTGGCCAATGGCATTTCTAACAGGTATTTTGCTGATCACATACATAGCAGTTCTCTGTAGGGCCCGCAGAAGGACAAGCTTGGCGTCTTGGTTTGCTTCATATGTGGACACATACATCTATTTGTTTGTTTGTTTGTTTGTTTTTGTGAGGAGAGTCTTGCTGGGTAGTCCAGGCTAGCTTTGAAGTTAGGATCTTCTGCTTCATTCTTAGGAGTGCTGGGATTAAACATGCGCACCAACAAGTGTGGCTGTTGCCTTTTGTTGATAACCAGAAATTCTTTTCATAGTTGACTTACTGATCTTCTCTAAAATTATTTTAGAAATTTAATAAGAGCATGGGTGTTTAATTATTAATCTGAAATCTTTTCAGAATAATCCCAGCCTTAGCTCTGAGGACCACAGGTAGAGGCTAATTTCAAGTATCAGGCCTTAGAGTTGCAGATAGCTCTTTAAAGACGGCCTTACTTTCTAATCTGACTGGTTTGGAGCATGTGGTGATGGTCTTTGTGACTCAGCCTCCCACTTTTGGGATTATAATTTGCTCAATACAACCATCTTCCCAGTAAATGTCAGTTTTGCTTTTCATAGGTCTTTAAAATCTGCAACAAGTTACTTTCAACTGAGTGTTATAGACCAAAAATAATTATTATTTAAAGGTCAGCAAAGCACAGAAACACAAACTTTTCTCAACATGAAAACTGAGCAGAGCAGAACTTCTCAAGCTGAGCTTTAGTTTTGAGTCTGGCCTTTGCTGGCTCAGCAGAAGAACCAAGGGGGAATAGCAAACACCACCCTGAGTAAACATTGCTTATTCTCCGCCTCCATTCTAGAGTTCTCAGCTCTCCAAACCCAAGCTTAGTTGAGAGTAACTTATATGCTCTTAAAGGATTTGCCAGTCATAGAAGTTCATATCCCATGTGGTTCTACTTTATGTGAGATATATGGAGTTACCAAGCTCATAGAAGCAAAGATTGATGGTGTTTGCCAGGGGCTGGAGGGGGGAGAAGTAGGGAGTTGCTAATTGATGGTAGAAAGTTTCAGAAAAGATGAATAAGTTCTGAAGGTCTGCTTTTCAACCTTAAAAAAAGAAAAATCATTACCTAGTTCCTTTATTTCTAAGAGTCTTACATAAGAGAAATGGCACATTCAGAACAGTTTTAGCTTCATGGAAATTCTAACATGTGGTCCTTTCTTTTTAATTTTATGTGGTAGGAACAGTAAATGACCTACCCTCTTGACAGATATGTACTGTTATGTCATGCTGGCTGCATGCAGGCTAGATAAGTAAGTGTTCTACTGCTGAGTAATACTTTTAACTCTTAACAGATTTTGAAGTTTACAATACAATATTGTCTCCTATTGCCTCTGAAACAAATAAATATACTCAAGCTGAAGACAATACAGATTGACTGTCTTTGCACAGTAGGTCAGAAGTACAATACGAAATCAAGGTGTCAGCAGGGTTGCATTCCTCTCCAGAGCCCCTTGAACAGAGTTTCCTGTTCACTTAGGTGGTTGACAGAATTTACTTCCTGCTGTCGTAAGCCAAGGCCTGTTTTGCTGAAGGGCAAGTAAGGCTGACCCTTCCTTTGTCTTTAAAACCAGCAACACAGGTCTTCTTTTTTAAGTCTGTTCTCTCTGCCCCCCCCCTTCGTTTTTGTCTCCTTCTTAGTCTCTATTAACTCTTCAAATTCAACTGGACCCATATTTTACAATCTGAGGTACTTCTGGCCCATGCTTCATCTGGTACAGTCTTGGCTTCTCAGACACAGACATCTTTGGGAGCCACTATTCTACCTATCACATTTGAGTGAACTGGAATTTTGTTGGGTTCTTTTAACAAGTCATCTGACCACACCTATTTATTTTATAGTTTTACATTGTTTTCTTACATTTGCATGCAAAATAATGTTCTTTGTTATTCCCATACATGCCTTTTCTCGTTGATCTCCTTCCTCACACCTCTCTGTCATCCCCTAGCTTCTGTTGTAGTCTTTTTTCTCCACACATTAAATTCCCTTCTTTAATATCAGATACATTATAGTATATAGAATCTCCCTTCTCTCTAAATATCTTTTTCCCCTCTCATGGTTCACTTTCTAGTTTCATACCTACACCCACACAGACATGTATATAGACACATATACACATTAAAATCTAGGAGATATATGAAAGAAAACATACAGTATTTTTGTCTTTCCTAGTCTGGCTTATTTTGCTTACTATAATAATCTTCAGTTGTATCTATTTTCTACAAATATATTTGCTTTTTAAAATATTTTTAAAAAATATTGCTATTTATAATCCAACTGCTAAGGATGTATACCACATTTTCTTTGTCTTTTCATCTACTATAAGCATTTAGGCTGGTTCCATTTATTAGCTACTTTTTATATAAAAGAAGTGACCTATCATTATAGAGTAGGTCACATTCATTTAGCTTAGTTTAGAATGCTCTTTACTCAGGAATCTGTCAGACAGATTTTATTACCTCCATTTTATAAGTAAGGAAATTGCATGGTGGAGGAGTTAGGTAATTGCTGGAAATAGTTCAGGACCTAACGTGTGTGTGTGTATGTGTGTGTGTATGTGTGTGTGTATGTGTGTGTGTGTGTGTGTGTGTGTGTGTGCATGTGTGCACACCATTCCTCTAGTGCTATCCATCTGGCTTCTTCTATTTGTTTTAATTTTGGACTGGGTTTCTCACTGGTCTGGGATTTTCCAAGTAGGCTAGGCTGAGCCACATCCCCACTTCTGAGATAACAAGCACTTGCCACCATGCCTGTATTTTTTTTATTTTAAATATGGGGTTTGGGAATCAAACTCACAAAGTCATGCCTGCACAGTCAGCTGTGTCACATTTTAGGAAGATGCAACTTCCACTTCCACTTCCACATCCACTGCTTGGCTGGCTGCATTAGTTACCTTACTGAGACAAAGTACCTGACTCTGAGAGGTACCTTAAGGGAGGGAGGGTTTATTTTGAATCTTGGTTTGAAGGTATAGTCCGTCATGGTTGGAAAAGCATGTTGATGGAAATGGCTATCAGCTGTGGCTTCTCATTTCCCCACATCTCAACAGAACAGGAAGCAGAGAGCAGGGAATGTTGGTGGTCCACTCACTTTCTGTTTAGTCTGGGACCTGAGACCATGACCATGGGATGATGCTACCCACACTCAGGGTATGTCTTCCTTCCTCAGTTAAACCTCTCTGAAAACACTCTTACAGACACACCTGTGTCTCCTAGGTGATTCCAAATCCAGTTAAGTTGACAATAAAGATTAACCATCACACTGGCAACCTCCCTTTACATAATAGTGCATAGTAATTAGGAACCAATGTTTTGATTTTTTGAAAATGGTTTCAGTTGTGTTAACAAATTATTTGTGTTCATAGACATGGTAAGGATATGCTGAAAAATATACATTAAAATTAAATTATAGGGAAAGTTATTTTTTTAGAAAACTTTCTCTAAAAATGCAAACAGATATTTAGCCTGTGAGAATGTTGTTTCCTTTGATAGCATGGTGCTGTCTCAAGACAGCTCTTAATTTGTAATGTGGTCGTGAGTAAGTGGGTCCAATATTTTTGTAGTGATATATTGGTTCTGATTTGTTTTGCTATAAGTGATACATATCTAAATACAGCCATTTTCTTGGCAACAGAACTGGTTTTCTCAATCAGTACAATGGAATGCTTTGCCTGCCTATTTTCTTCATCAGAATGATTCTTTTGAAAAGCCTATACATTTGGCATTTTATTTATTTTTGAGCTTGAGATAAGGTAGGTATAGACAGCAGAATATCTAAGAATATCATGAGATGTACTTGGCAATTAATAAGTTAATCGAAATGTAAATGCATTTAGTTAGATGAGAAGCCACATTGATTTTATGGAAGACACAGTCAGCTATGGTTATCTTACTTTCATAACCTTCTTTTTATGTCTTTTTTTTAAATGCATCTGTCACCCAAACTTCCTTTTTTTTTTTTTTTTTGAGACTGTGTATGTTGACCAGACTGGCCATAAGCTCACAGTCTTCCTTCTTCTACCTCTCAAGTGCTTGGATTAGAGGTTTGTAATACCATGCTTAGTCCTAGTCCTCACTAGATCCCTCATTTCTACGTTATTCCATTTGTTTATTCACCAGCCATTTGAATGCTGAGTGGTGGGAAGTTCCAGAGCTAGTATATACTCATAAGGATTATGAGACTCATAAGGCTAATAAAAGACTCAAACATGAAGGAAATAATACAAATCAGAAGGAAGATGGGAATGGTGAAAGTGAATCAAGGTTCTAATATAACTAAAATGAAGGGCAAGGTACAAAGAAAATCTTGAGAAAAGGATGAATGAGTGTTTTGCCAGGTAAAAATTGGGATTGACTATTCTAGGGCAAGGAGTACATTTTTACCAAAATGATGTCTCACAAAACAGCTTGGCAAGCTTGAGTAACAGCAGAAAGGCCCAATGGGCTGTGGTGATGTGTGTGTTCACATGTGTGTACATTTGGGGCAGGACTGGGGTGAGGAGTGACCTTTCTGGAAAGGAGCAGCACCAGTACTAGGTATTGTAGAGTTCCATCAGTGAGGCTTTGCATTTTATGTTGAACCACCGAGCAATGCATATATATGGTCTTGTTCCCCAGAACTCCATCATAAAGTGATGTGGTATGTAGATAGGGTGGCCATATAATTATCATCCAAACTGGGATTCTCTTGTGAATAAGAGAGGGCAGAGTTATGCTGATATAATAGGAATTAAGCAATACATAGAGAATAGTTCTGAACCCCTCCAATAGACTTTACAGTTGTCTAGAAGCCATGCTGAGTAATGACAGTCAGTCACATGTTCTTGCTTTCTCATCCCTTCTTCACCCATGAGTGCTGATGAGAGAGAGAGAGGGGCCACCAGGGACCCCTGTACTAAGTCTAGTCTACAGAAGCACATCTCATGGCCTGCCCAGCTGTAACCTAGAGTTCTTCAGACTGCAGTTCATGATCTTTGATATCCAAGGAGATCTTAATAGAATTTAAGTATTAAAAACATACAGGAAAGGAAAGCCTTGACACATGAATTTTCCTTACTGGAAACGGTTCTATACTTCTCATGGATGACATGACCTAATTATATGTTCCCCAAGGATGGCCAGGCGGAATTGATGTGGTCCAATTTAAACCTCTTTGGCCCTTGTGGATAATACAAGAAGCTTCCTTATGTCTGTCAAGCCCTCTATAGCAGTGATAGTGGCATGCAGTAATAAATCTAACTTCTAGGAACTAAGAAATCTTTTCACTATTGATTTTATTTTGTTTTCATGGAATCAACTGTTTGGCTGAATCTATAGAATAATAATTACTGTAGCTTTTTTTTCCTGTTCCCTGTGCCCAAGTTACTTTCCACAACAGGGCACTGAAGGAAACTGTCTAATCCTTTCAGCTTACTGAGAAATGGGTCATCGTTTTTATTACCACCTTTAACATCCCTAACTGCAACCCCAGCTAAGAATATGGTATCTCCCAGGCCTTTGACATCTTACCTCAGTTAAATCTCCCAAGAAAATAGTAATATTTCATGTTTCTATTCTGCCAAATACTGAAGACACTTTGCAGTGTTTCACTATTTCTTTTCAACTTGTATTAAAGCTCTCAATTTTGTTTTACAAGCCAGGAAATGTGAAGAATTCACCTGGAAATAAATAGAAAACTCCATGTTCTGCCCATTTTAATCAGGTAAAGAATAAAAACAACAACAACAAAAATTCTGGTTATTTTCAGCATTGTTCATGCTAGCTGAAATAATTTATCGTTAAATAGCTAATTATAGCATTTTTATCTTGATGTGGAAACATAAGGCTCACATTTATTGTCTTTAATTTCTGGCTTTATGTGCCATGGCTTATTTAATTGTCTGCGTTTCTTTCTGATAAGTACCAGGTTTTTTAGATAAGCTAGAACCAGACAGGTTAGAAACTCAATGTAATTTTTTTGGGTCTTATGTTCAACGTACTATTACTCTTCGTTTGTTTGCTTAATATTTATTTACCAAGTACCTGCTAAGTATAAAAACATTGATTATATTACTATTTTGTATATATATTAAAATTATATAGTAGATCTTATGATTTTTCTGATAATTAGCAAATTATATGGAATTAAAAATTAACCTAGATATTTAGCTGTGTGAAAGTAGTTTAGTTATGGTATATTTATACATATATAATATTAATATATAAGGAGGATTATTATTGTTTTAATCATACTTAATGATGTGGGAACATGTACAAATTCCTTTTTTTGTGGTACTGGGATTGAACCCAGGGCTTCATACATGCTTGGCAAGCACATTATCTACCCTCGAGCTATTCCCGTAGCCCTTACTTTCTCTTTATTTTCTAGATTCTTTTTTGTAAAGTTGCCTGGACTGACCTTATATTTTCTATCTTTCAGCTTCAGCTTCTGAGTAGCTAGGATGACAGGCCTAGAGCCACAATTATTAAACAGAGAAGAAAGGCAATATGATATTTTGTTAGACCAGGATGTATAATAGAAAATTTAGATGTGTATTTTTATTTGTATTTATGTGTATTTATATTTTTCACATTTCTTCAATGAATATGATTTTTATGGTGAGTGAATGAGTGTGTGTGTGTGTGTGTGTGTGTGTGTGTGTGTGTGTGTGTGTGTGGTGTTGGGGATTGAACCCAAGGCTTTACACATGGCCTGCAAACATTCTACCAGTTAAGTACAACTCCAGCCTATCTTAAAAAGTTGTGTCTCACAGGTACTATTTAAAATTCACAAAACTCTTCAGTTTGAAGTTTTTCTTTCTCAACTATATCAATGCTTTTAGAGAGCCAGAGAGTCATATCATTTGGAATTTGAGACTGTTCAGTGCAACCCCCAGCCTCCAGCAGAATTCCCCGATTCTCTTCCTCTCACCCCTTTTACATCTCCATTGTTCGGAAACACCCCACAGGGCAGCTGTCTTTGGGCAGTTTTGATATTTTAGGAAGCTTTTGCTTATAGTAAGCAAAAGATATTTTCTTGTGACTCCTAGGGTGGTCCTAATTCTGGTTGATGGGTCACAGAGAGCAAATCCAGTTCCACTTTAACATTTATACTAATGCAAAGTCAGTAGTTCTCTGCTGTTATACAAATAATTTAATAACTGACAACAAGATCTTGTTAAAAGGCAGAGACCCAGGCTCCACCCCAGGATCAGCATTTCTGGGGATATAGCAACAGAAGGGAGACTAGAAAGTTAACTTCCAGAGAGCCATACAAGTCCTTTAAGACTTTACATAGAATGCGTTTGTATTTCTCTATAGGGGCGAGACTTAACAAAGAGAGTAGATATTCATTTCAGTGTTGAGAGATATTCTAGACTAGGTTTCAATTTACTGTATATACAACCTTGATTTTTAGTCCTGAATTTTTAGAACTTTATTGGAGGTGTAGTTTTTAATTATAAAAACAATAGGGGGCTAGGTAGATGGCTCAGTCAGCAAAATGCTTGTCATGAAAGCAGGAGGACTAGAATTTGAATTCCTAGCACCCATGTAAAATGCTAGGTATGGTGGCATGTGCCTATAATCCCAGCTCTGGGGAAGAGGAAATGGATAGATTCTTAAAGGATTATGGCTGGTTAATCTAGCCAAATCAGTAAGCTCTAGGTTCATTGAGTGACCCTGTCTTAAGTGATTCAGGAAGATAGCCAAGGTCAACCTCTAGCCAACAGGTACATGTGTACCTGCATGCATACATGGGTGAACACGTACACATACATACATACATACATACATAATACATACATGCATACATACTATGCACAAATAAAATAAAAACCGGGTATGCTGGTTATAGCTATCTTTTTGGAAGGCAGGGGTAGAACCTGGGGCTTTACACATGGTAGACAAGCACTCTTATCTTTAACTATATCCCAGCCCTAACTAAACATTTAAAAAGCTTGCCTGGTCATTATTCCTTTCCCAGAGATGTTTCTGTTCCTCATTTGGTACATTAGACTTTTTAGTATCTATGTATTTAAATAGATAGTACACATTTGCATACTTTTGATTTTTTTGACAAAATGAGATCATTTTCTTTATATCATTCTACAAGTACACAAAAAACTCCGTGAAGGTATGCATAATTTTATCATCATACCAAAAGAAACTAACAGTAATTCCTTAATACCCTCTATAGGGTAAAACACTATTATACACTAATAATAGTGTATAGATTTTCCTGTTTGTCTCAGCAATACCTTTATTGTTGTTTTTTGAGACACAGCCTTACTATGTGTTCCATGCAGGTCTTGGACTTGTGATCTTTCTGCCTCAGCTTCTTGACTCCTGGGGATATAGCCACACTGGCCTGTCAGTAGTAACTTTGTAGTTGGTTTTTTGAACGAGAACTCAAACTGTCGAATTTTAGTAAGTCTCTGAATTGTCTTTTAAATGTGGTATTTTCCTATTCTTTATTTATTCATTGAAAAATTTGGCGGTTTTGGTCTTCAATTTGCCATGTTCTCATGGTCTCTAACTTTATCCATGCTAGTGTGAGCTCCACGTCTCCTTTGTTCCTTCTTCTCCATATTTCCTGTATAGTGACAGTTGGATGAAAAGCTTGATCAGATTTAGCCTCCAGTTTTTGTTAAAATACCTCATAGACAGCACTGTTGAGGTGTGTTGAAGAAATGAAGTTGTTTCTTCAGCTTAATTTCCTGTGTATATTCTCTGTCAGTATTTGTAGATCAATTTTGCCCCTTTATTTATGTAGTTAGTCCCTAGTCTATACTTTTACCATGGCTTACTTTTAATTTTTTTATTTGACTTTATTCTCTCATATGTTACATCCCAACTGTAGTTTTCCTTTTCCTTCTTCTCCTCCCAGATCCTCCCCGCTAACTCCTCTCCTCATCCACACCTCCATTTCTTTTCAGAAAAGGGCAGGCCTCCCAGGGATATCAGCCAAACATGGCACCCACTGTTGGGAGTCCCACAAGAAGAGAGAGCTACATAGCTATAACATATATGCAGAAGGCCTAGGTCAGACCCATGCAGACTCCCTGATTTTCCGTTCAATCTCAGTGAGCCCCTGTGAGTTCAAGTTTGTTGATTCTGTGGGTTTTCTTCTGGTGTCCCTGACTCTTCTGGCTCCTACAGTCCTTCCTCCCAGGAAGGAGTCACTGAGTTCTTCCCAATGGTTGGTTGTGGGTCTCTACCTCTGTTTCCATTAGTCCTGGATGGAACCTCTCTGTACCATTGCTTACTTAATCCTTGTTAATATAGGTTGCTTCCAGTGTTTAACAAAACAGTAAATCTATTAAATTCTTAGAGAGGCAAAAAAAGGTTAATAAGCTGAGAGAGAATAATTTTTAAAAAAACAAGTTTGTTTTTTTAAAGAATTTTTGATTTTATATTAGATCAAGTGAATAGTCAATCACTGACTTCTAAGATGTTGGGCTATATGCTCGGTGCTAGAGAACTTGCTTAACATGTGTGAGGCCCTGGGTTTAATTTCCAGCACACAAAAATATGTATAAACTTCTAGTTGTGGAGCACGTCCATCAAATATGAAGGAAAAGACAAACTGGAGAGGATTGAGCCTGGCTTTGATGTGCAAGTTTGTATGTTTCATCCCTGGAAAGAAAGATATGAGATAAAGGAAGGTGTGAGGAAAGACATCCAGCTCTCTGAGAATGATGTAATTACATTCTCCTTCCGCTGATACATGGAAGTATATCTTGGTCTTTAGAGGGCAAGAGGTGCATAGTATTTGCTGTACCAATTAGGCGTGAACTTGGCATCATCCATCTAGGGTACTCAGCCAGCTGAAAGTCTGAATGTACTGTGTGGATGGAACACATCCTCAGTTTTGGTTCACTCATCTGCAGCATCTGCAGTGTTCTCTAGCTTGTTCTCTTTATGATGATGAAATGGTAATGTAAAAACTATATATTGTTTATTTAAGTCTAAATAAATTTCAAAATGCATAATTTTAGGGTCATTTTATTTTCCTGGGTACAGTTAACTTACATTTGTCTTTCTTTCTTTTAGTTATAGGTAAACATTGGAAACTCCAGACAGTAAATCAGTATTTCTACAGACAAATGGCAAAATCAGTATTGGATATAGTAAACTGGCTTTCTTCAGGAAAAACAACACTAAGCCTTTTTGCTGTTTTGGGTGATGCCATATTACAGGCCAACTAATCTGCAATCTTTCACATGGAAATAATGTACAAGCCTTAGAACTCCTCATTCTTATATCACTATTTATGTACATAATTAAACTCCAGATTCCAACAAAGCTGGCCTGCTTTCTTTATTGATATGAGTAACAGTTTAAGTGAGCGTCTCCAATGCTTATCCATATAGTTTATATGTACACATGGTTATTATGAGAGGCTCATTTCACCCACGTGTGTGTATCTATTTTCATGCACACATATGCAGTGTATGGTAGATGTGTGTGTGTACATGAGCGTGTGTGCTAAAGACAATATTTTGATTTTTTTTGTTCTGTTTTTTTTTGTTTTTGTTTTTGTTTTTTTTTTTGAGACAGGGTTTCTCTGTGTAGGCCTGGCTGTCCTGGAACTGACTTTGTAGACCAGGCTGGCCTCGAACTCAGAAATCCGCCTGCCTCTGCCTCCCAAGTGCTGGGATTAAAGGCATGCGCCACCACTGCCCAGCTTAATATTTTGATTTTTTAAGGGTTAGTTTTTATTTTATTTGCCTCACTTTGAGTTCTTTTTGTTTGCTTGCTTATTTTCGAGGTTGTATTTTAATTACACCATTTCTTGCTTCCCTTTCCTCCCTCAAAACATTCGTATATACTCTTCCCTACTCTCTTTTACATGTGTGGCCTCTTTTGCCATCAATTGATATTGCATGCATGCAATATATATCTCCTGTTCACTCTGTGCAATGTTACTTGTACATGTTTTCAGGGCTCACATTATGGCACTGGATAACCGATTGGTGTGCTCTTCCTTGGCAGTATTTGCTCTTTAGGGCAGCACCAGTTGGCAGTCAGCAAACTGGACCCTACAACCCAGAAGTGAGGAGAGGAGCTTAGAGATGATGCCTCAGAAACCAATGAAGGAACAAGACTCAACTGTGGTGGTTTGAATTAAGAGAAGCCCCATTGGGACATAAGTTTAAATGCTTGGTCCCCAGTTAATGGAACCTGTTTGGGAAAGATTAAGAGGTGTGGCCTTGTTGGAGGAGGTGTGTCACTGGGGGGTGGGCTTTGAGGTTTCAAAAACCTATGCCAGGCTGTCTTGTTTACTTTCTCTGCCTGTGGATCAGGATGTAAAGCTCTTAACTATTGCTCTGGTGCCATGCTTGTCTGTTTCAGCTCCTTCTCCAGCACCGTGGCTGCCTGCACACTGCCATGCTTCCCACCATGATGACAATGGACTAAATCTCCGAACAGTAAGCCAGACCCCAGTTAAATGCTTTCTTTTATAGGGTTGCCTTGGTCTTAATATCTCTTCACAGCAATAGAACAATAACGAAGACACTAACACATTCAGAAACCAGTAACAATGACCTTTATTGTGTCATTTGCCTCCTGGTTTCTATAGGTTTTCCAGTTCTTGAATGCCAGGGAGAAATGCATAATGAAGGAGTGTATGTTCATGTCTGGTGGGGCAATGAATGCTGCTGCTGTGTATACTGGCTCCCTGACTGTGGTTCCTCAGTGCCCAGCTCATGGAATTCTGAATTTCCAGGGTGAATGCGACAAGAACCTCCTTTGACTTGTCAGCCAGCTCAGAAGGTTGGCAAGTATACAGCATGAGAAAAGGAATGTACAATTTCCAAATTTAAATCAGATTTCAAAACTAATGCTTTTGTGTTACTGTATTGTCAGTTTAGTTCCTAATTGTTGACCTTCCACATTTGATAGCAATTGGAAAGATAGTAATACACAAATAGACATATAATTATTAAATTAATATTGAATACTTTTAATAGAATCAAGTGACAGGAACAGTTCTGGCATTGTTACCATGAGCAAATTTGACTCTAAGAATTCCCCTAGCCACCCAGAAGCCTTTTGTTTTCTTCTATGCCAAAGTACTATTATATTACTGGACTATACATTACTAATAGTCTGCAAGTACTTAAGCTTTGCCAAAAGTACAACAATGTTTTTGTTATTTTAGACTTTCTTCATTTGGCTTGTCTGTGTCACCTCTGCTGAATAGATTCTACGAGGTTCTTCACTGAGATTACTTGATTTACATATACCCCAGCATGCTTTGGTGATTATTTATCAATAGATACCTGAGTGTCTCCTAACTGTAAGGTATGACTTTCCACTGCTATCTTTTCAGTCATGACTAAAAGTTGCTTTAAGAATTACCTTCTCTGTGAGGAGATAGGATTGGGTATTACAGGCATGTTTCCTAGTAGTGCATGATCCATGTTTAGCACTACAGTGAAGTTACCTCTCAACCAGGATAGATCACATAGTTTTACACAGATGCAAGTGCCAAGAGCAAATACATGTCAGTGCATATGTGTGTATTGATGTGTGTTACTTATGGGGGAGGTCACGAGCCAGGACATATATGTTCATATGTGTACAGACACATGTCTTGGCAAATTTGTGTGTTTACATGTATACAGTTCTAAGCATGGTCACATGTTAGCATTTATGTACATTTTGATACCTGTGTAAGTTCTGAGCTTGGTCATGTTGTGCATATGTGCATGTTGACACACAGGGAAATTCCAAATTTGGTCACATGTTGTCACATATGTACATTTTAACATGTGTGTAAGTTCTGAGAGTGAACACATGGTGACACATATGCATGTGCTGGCAGGTGTGTAACTTCTGAGAGATCACATGGCATTTATGTTCATGTTTCCACATGTGCAGTTCTGAGTATGGTCACATGTCTGTGCAAATTTGTGTGTTTACAAGCATTAAGTTCTCAGAAGAATCACATGCATATACAGACATTCACCTGCATGCAGTTCCTAGTGTGGTACATATTGGCACATATGCACATGCTTACATGCATGCAAGTTACAAGTGTGGTCACATATTGGTAAAGATTCATGTGTTCACATATGTATATTTTCTGAATATGGTCATATCAGCACATATACATGTTCATTCATATGTGTGTTCTTTTCCAGCACAGTCACATGTTCGTGATATATGTATGTTTACTTGTGTGAAGTTCCATATGTGGCCATATGTCAATATATATACACATGTTTATAATCATGTAGTTCTCAAGCTCAGTTATGTATTGGTTTTTATATACATGTTCACTTGTGTGCTGTTCTGGTTTTTTTATTTTGCCTTTTGTTTGATTTGTTTGAGACACTTTCTCCATGTAGTCTTGGCTATCCTGGGAACTCTCTCTGTAGACCAGAGGTAGATTTCTGCCAGCTTCTGCCTTCTGAGTGCTGAGAATACAGATGTGTACTACCATGCCTGACTTGTTGTGTGCATTTCTGGATGATGAGAATATGCTGGGGTATTCGTGAGTGTTCATGTATAAGCACTCATAACTGTGGTTACATGTTAGTACATATTAGCACATATGTGGTATTCACACATGTACAATTCCTGAGCAAGGTAACATGCCAGTGCATATGATTACATCACTTATGTAGTTCATATATCTGCAGTTCCCAAGCATGGCCACGTGGTGGTGCATTGTGTAATCACACATATGCAGTTACTGAGCAGGGTCATATATTGGCACATATGCGTATGTTCACATGCATGAAAATCCTGAACCTGGACATATGTTGGTATATATATGTGTGTGTGTGGTCACATGTGTAGTTCTGCGCATGAGTGGTCATATGTTAGTGCATATGTGTGTGTTCACATGTTTACTATTCCTGATCATGGGATTATGTGTGTGTATAAACAATGTTCACATGTGTAAAGTTCCCAAAAACAGGCATGTATTGGCACATGTGTTGTTCCTGAGTGTTGGGCATATATTGGTATATATTTGCCTGTTCACCTACATGCAGTCCTATATGAGAACATGTCAGTGTATAGGCATGTTTTCATATATGTGCATTTCCTGACAATGTTTATTTGTTGGCACATATGCACATATTCAGATATGTGTAGTTTTGGGTTTGCTGGCTAGTTTTTTTGTCAACTTGGTACAGCTATAGTCATTTGAGAGGAGGAAACCTCAATTAATAAAATGCTTCCATAAGATCAGGCTGTAGTGAAACCCGTAGTACATTCTCTTAATAATCAATGGGGGAGAGCCCAGGCAGTTGTGGGTGGGGCTATTCCTCGGCAGGTGGTCTCAGGTTTTATGAGAAGGCAGGCTAATCAAGCCATGAGGAGCATACCAGCAAGTATCACTTCTCTATGGCCTCTGCATCAGCTCCTGCCTCCAAGTTCCCATCCTGTTTGAGTTCCTGCCTTGCTTCTCCTGAAAGGACTGTGATGCAAGATATATAAGTAAGCCAAATCAACCCTTTCCTCCCCAAGTTGCTTTTGGTTCTGGTGTTTTATCACAGCAGTAGAAAAACTAATAAAGACACTGGATATAGTTTTATGAATTGGCACATATATGCATGTTCATGTGCATGTACTGTCTTAGTCAGGGTTTCTATTCCTGCACAAACATCATGACCAAGAAGCAAGTTGGGGAGGAAAGAGTTTATTCAGCTTACACTTCCAAATTGCTGTTCATCACTAAAGGAAGTCAGGACTGGAACTCAAGTAGGCCAGAAAGCAGGAGCTGATGCAGAGGCCATGGAGGGATGTTTCTTACTGGCTTGCTTCCCCTGGCTTGCTCAGCCTGCTTTTTTATAGAACCCAAGAATACCAGCCCAGGATGGCACCACCCACAAGGGGCCCTCCCCCTTGATCACTAATTGAGAAAATGCTCCACAGCTGGATCTCACAGAGGCATCTCCTCAAGGGAGGCTCCTTTCTCTGTAATAACTCCAGCTTGTGTCAAGTTGACACACAAAACCAGTCAGTACATGTTCTTTCCCAGTAAGGTCACACATCAATGCATATATGCTTGTTTACATGCATGCAGTCTCATACATGGTCACATGTCAGTTTATATGTGCGTCATCATGTGTATGCAATTCCTGACCATGGTTATATGTTGGTATATAAGGGCATGTTCAAATGTGGGCAGTTCTTCAGCATAGTTGTATGTCAACACATAATGCATGTCTTTACACGTATACAATTCTTGAGCATGAGCTAAAGACACATATGTTCATATGTATGCAGTTTCCATGCATGGTCATATGTTAGTGCATGTAAGAGTAGTCTGATGAATACAGTTCCTATTCATGGTCATATGTCAATGATTATGTACGTATTACAAGGCATGAAGGTAAAATACATTAATGGTTTTTGTATTCTTAACCCAATTTAAATTAAGACTTAAGGCATAACACATACCCTGAAATGTTTTATTATTGCTGTTAGAAAAAACATTTATTTATTTATTTATTTATTTATTTATGTTTGTTTTTTATTTATTTTTGAGACAAGGGTCTCACTATGTCGCTCTGGTGGTTCTACAACTTACTATGTAGGCCAGGTAGCCTTGAACTCACTAGGATCCACCTGCCTCTGCCTTCACATATAGCTTAAGAATTTACTTTTTATTAATGATTATGACCCATCAGAAGTAGGGTAAGATGTCCAGAGCAGGCTAAAAATTGACATTTATGACTTTATTATTATTTTAAAATAAAAGCAGATTATTATTTTAAAAATATATCATTATGATGTAACACATTAAGATTATCTTTGTATGCCTTAAAGAAAGTTTTTTAAAATGGCAATAAAAACATATTTAGGGTTTTCTCTTACATAGGCTTGGCTGAGATATGGATCTTGAAAAACTCATTTATTTGTTTGTTTTTTAAAAGGCAATGGTTGTAAAAAAATCTTTAAAACCTTTAAAAATGTTTGTATTTATATGCATATTCACATACAAAACATCACTAAAGGAACAGAGGTAAGTCATTTTAATTTTTGCAATAAGGAGTTTAGTATTTCAAAGGAGGACAATTACTCAGTTAGGAAGAAAACATAATCCTGGAGTATGAGACATCTTCTCTTAAAGTGAATTTGTGTCCTCAATCAGTAGGGACCATGTTGTAGAACCAGAATTGAGATAAGAATCAAGGAGCTAACATCTTTACCAGAATTGTATGATTGTGTATGTCTTTTTTTGTTTTGTTTTAAAATATAAAAATTCATGTTTATTGCTCCAAAGAAAGGTTTAAGACCGTTAGCCATTTCTGTTTGTTCTATTTTCATGGTCATATTAATTAAATATATTCCTTTATATTTTGTTATTATTTTGTCCTTTAAAATTTTAATTTTACTATTAAGCCAACAGAAAGCTGGACCAAGTTAATAACTTTAGTTTGCATGATCACTTACTAATTAAAAAAAATTATTTTTCTTTCATATAATACATTACGACCACAGCTTCCCCTCCCTTCATTCCTCCCAGTTTACCCCTCCCTTCTCCCCAGATCTATTTATCCATCCATCCATCTCCCATCATCCCCCATTCCTAACCTCTGTCTGTCCCAAATGCAGGCCTCTCAGGAAGACCAACAAGATACAATAAGACCGTGCTTAAACTTCTCCAGGCACAAACCCTCATATCAAGGCTGGGCGAGGCAACCTAGTAGGAGGAAAAGGGACCCAAGGACAGGTAAAACAGTCAGAGATAACCCCTATTCCCCCTGTTAGGAGTCCTACAAAACACCAAGCTCTGTGACCATAACATATATAGAGGACTTAGGTCAAACCCATGCAGGCTCCGTGATTGTTGCTTCAGTCTCTGTGAGCCCTATGAGTCCTGCTTAGGTGATTCTGTGGGCTGTGTTCTTCTGGTATCCTTGCCCTCTCTGGCTTCTACAGTTTTTCCTCACCCTCTTTTTCGGTAGTTCCCAGAGCTCTGAGGGGAGGAACCTTATGGAGACCTCCAACCTGGGCTGTCTGCCTACTGTTTGGCTGTGGGTCTCTGCATTTGCTCCCAACAGCTCCCAGAAGAAGCCTCTCTGATGATGACTGGATAAGGCACCAATCTATGAGTATAGCAGAAACATCATTAGGAATCCTTTCATTGACTTTGTTTTTCTTTTTTGGCCAGTCATGATTGGGAGCAGTTATTTATAAACAAATCTGGTACTGAGTAAATTATGTTATAAAATCACATGTAGACTATGTATGTATATTTATAACCATATATAAATATCTTTTATATACCAAGATTTAAACATTATTGTTTGTTGGGATTACATTTCTTCTTTTTTTTTTTTCTGTCCCATTTCTGATCCAGTCTTTTCTTCATTTCTTCTCTCTCACCATAATTTCCAAAAATTGGTACATGGTTAATAAGTTCTTTGGGAGTTTTTTTCCTACCTTGGTCCTTTGATGGCTGGTGATTATGAGACATCTCTCCAGAAATCAAATGTTTTTCATTTTCATGTTCCTTAGTACTGAGAGATGGAATGTAAATCCTTGTTCCTCACTATCTCCAAAATATCCTGCAAAACACACACACACACACACACACACACACACACACACACACACACACACACACAGTCATGTAAATTTTTTATACTTTTGACCATGATAATCTGAAGTAGTCATTGAGTGCCTTCATTTAATACTTATGCCTGAGCCGGGTGGTGGTGGTGCACGCCTTTAATCCCAGCACTTGGGAGGCAGAGGCAGGAGGATTTCTGAGTTCGAGGCCAGCCTGGTCTACAAAGTGAGTTCCAGGACAGCCAAGGCTACACAGAGAAACCCTGTCTCGAAAAAAAAAAATACTTATGCCTGACTTGATCTCTCCATTCTACCCAAAAGATATACCCTAGTTTTATTTTTGTTTTGTGAGAAAATATCCTGACAGAAGCTAAGTAGAAAGCAGAGAAAGGGTTTCCTCAGCTTACACTTCTAGGTTACAGTCCATCATGGCAGGAAAGTCACAGGGGCAGGAGCTTGAAACAGCTAGTTAGTTCCAACTTGATTGATTGCTTATGCTCAGCTTGACTTTTCCATGTAATATAGTTCAGAACTATCTGAAATATACCATAGTGAGCTCAGCAATATTAACCAAGTTATGGATCTGAAGGCACGAGACACAGAGAGGTTAAATTAACTTTTGTGTCAGAACCTAAAAATGGCAAACCTGGAGAATGAATTTTTTGTCTTGCTTTAAAGCCTTTGCTTTGTTCCTTGTCCTCTTTAAAATATTCTCTTCCACTCACTTCATTCCATTGATGGTGAAGTACCAGGAATGTGTTTAGATTCTTCCATATCCAAATCCATCATGTCATCTTGGTCTAAGTCAATATTATCTCCAGCCTGGTTTGATCTAGTAATGCTTTTGAGACTGTATGCATCAATTCTTGTTGGTTTCACACTTGTTCTAAATGCTTCAGCCTTCCAAAAAAAAATCCAAATATATTTTGAACAATCTTTCTTAAATCTTTCATTGTCGTGTTCATATATATTTTAATACCCATGGATATTTTTAAAGTTGTAGTGTATAGAACATATCTGAAATAGCCAAGAATTGCTGTAAGAAGATTCACAAGTTATCATGGTAACCCAGAATGTCTTTTTAGAAATACATTCATCCATGTATCTTGGCCATTGTTATAGTGCTACAATGAACATAGGAATTAAATGTTTATCTGCAACATTGACTGCATTTATTTTTGGTATGTGTCCAGAAGTGGTATTGATGGATTATAGGTTAGTTCTGTTATTCATATTGGAAAGAAACTTTACAGTTTTTTATATAATAGCTAACTAACTTATGTTACCACCTATAAAGCACAACAGATGCATTTGTGTGCAAGCTATTTGTGATACTGACAGGGTAAGGCCTTTTTATAAAATCATGAGGAAAATTGACTGTTTGCTAAAACTCATCATTGATATGGAAATTGCATTTGGCATGGCAGGGTTGGATGCTGTGGACTCTCACTTACTTTTAGCTTTTTTTCAAATCTTATTTTACATTTATTTTGGGGGGAGTGTGTGTCACAGTTCATGCATGGATGTCAGAGAACAGTTCTTCCATCATGTGTGTCATGGGGATTAAACCTGGGTCATCAGGCTTGTCAGCAGCACTTTTCACCTGCTGAACCACCTCACAGGTCCTCAATTATTTCACAAGCCCCATAATGATGTATGAGCCATCATTTTCTTTTCCTGTCCCTCGTTAATTCATCTGTGCTGATAACAACGTAAGGTTTTACAAAGTCAAAACTAGTATCTCATATTAGTTGATAGAGAAACAAATTCTTGCACCCCCAAGAGACTGGTATAATTTAATTTGGTTTGAAACTGAGAAATTCCATTACTAAGGATCAGAGAAGATCAGACATATAAATGGTGCATTACTTCAAGATGAATCTAACCTTGGGTAAAAACAACTTTCCAGGGAATATAGAAAGCATGAAGGTTTCAAAGGTTAAGCAACACAGGGAACTTTTATCTCAAATGGGGGGTGGAATCAGACAAAAGGCTATGGCAGTGCATGTCCCCAGTTGTACAAGATATTTAACTGCTTACATCTCAGAGCACTGATGGTTGCCAGGCTTGTTCCCTGTTGAAGGGACAAGGAAGGGGAGGGCTGCTTGGGACATTGTGCAGAAAACACGAATAGAGCTTATTTTATTTTATTTTTCCCTTTATTGAAAAGAGATTCTTTCCTCACAAAATGTATCCTGATTACAGTTTTCCCTCCCTTTACTCCTCCTGGTTCCTTAGCACCTCTAACCTGTCTAGATCTAATCCTTTTCTGTCTCTGATTAGAAGAGAATAGGCTTCTAAGAGATAATATTAAAATATAACAAGATAAAAGGAACCCACCACATTGGAATCTGAGAAGACAAACAGAATGAAAAGAGCCCAAGAGAAGGCACAAAAATCACACCCACCATGTTCACACTTAGGAATCCCATAAAAATCCAATTTGGTGGAATTGGAAGGCCTGGTGCAGATCTATACAGGCCCTGTGCATGCTACTTCAGTCTGTGAGTTCATATAAGATTGTTCTTGTTGATTTAGGGACCTTGTTCTCCTGGTGTCCTCCATCCTCTCTGGCTCTTACACTCTTTCTGCCTCCTTGGGCTTATCCACAAGCACCTTTACCTGCTAAGCCATCTCACAGTTCCTCAATTATTATCCAAACCTCATAGTGATGTACAAACCATCATTTTCTGAGATTTGAGGGGAGGGATTTGATAGAGACATCCTATTGAGTATTCCAAGGTGTCTTTCTCTGTCTCTCTCTTTGTGTGTGTGTGTGTGTGTGTGTGTGTGTGTGTGTGTGTGTCTGTCTGTCTGTCTGTCTGTCTGTCTCTCTGTATAATGTCTGGATGTGGGTCTCTGTACTTGCTCCCTTCTGCTATAAGAGGAGCTTCTCTGGTGATGGCTGAGTGAGGTACTGATCAATGAGTATAGCAGAATGTCATTAGGAGTCATTTTATTACTGCCCCTGGCTAATTTTTAGACAAGTTGTATTTGGTTTCACCCTAGTCTCTGGGCTATCTAGTATTTGGTTCTTGGTTACCCTAGTAGTATCAGGTAGAGGTTCTATTCCATGCAGTGGGCTTTAAGTCAAACCAGATATTGTTTGGTTACTGCCACAAGCTTTGTGTCACCATTGCCCTAGCGTAGGTTGCAGGCAGGACACCATTGTAAATAAATCAAAGGATTTATGGATGGGTTGCTGTTTATGCTTCTCTTTTGAGAGCCTGCAAAGTACTTTCCCATACCAAAGACACTAGAACATAGGGGTGAAGGTTGTATGTAGGCACCAGTTCAACCTCTCTATGTTCAGTAAGTAGTGTGAATGTTGTCTTCAGCAATAGGGCCCTACCATCAGTTTGTGGAGAACCTATTGCCTTAGCAATGGCCTGGATTGTTTGGGGATTCTTCTGGGACTCCTTTGGCCAACAACTCAATTGGCTATAACCCATTTCTGGTACTGGAAGCTTCATTTGGTGATGAGATAGCCAGTTGGGACTCTGTCTCCTCCATTATTTGGCAGTTTCATTAAGATTACCTTCATATGTGTATATATTAAGAAGTTTCTACTGTATTTGGCTTCCATACTACTCCTCAAATGCCCCTTAATTTATATCTCTCCCCATATTCCCTCCTTCAATTCCCTCTGTCCCCTTGATCCTCCAGTTCCAGCCCCTCACCCATCCATCCGTAACTGTCATATTTCCCTTCCTCTAGTCTCTTACTCTATACCTACCCTCTGTGGTTTTATAGATTGTAGCTTGCTTATCATTGACTTAACAGCTAATATCCAGATATAAGTGAATATATACCATATTTGGCTTTCTGAGTCTGGGATACCTTATTCAGGATAATTTTTCCCTAGTTCCATCTATTTGCCTACAAATTTCATGTTGTCATTTTTTTAATAGCTCAGTAATACTCTGTTGTGTAAATGTACCATATTTTCGTTATCTTTTCTTCTGTTGAGGGCCATCAAGGTTGTTTCCAATTTCTGGCTATTACAAATAAAGCTGCTGTGAACATAGCCGAGCATGTGTCCTTGTTATATGTTGGAGCATCTTTTGGGTATATGCCCAGGAGATGTATAGCTGGGTCTTGAGGTAGAGCTATTCTCTGTTTTCTGAGAAACCTCCAAATTGATTTCCAAATTGGTTGTACAAGTTTGGAATCCCACTAGCAATGGAGAACTGTTCCTCTTTCTCCACATCCTTGCCATCATGTGCTGTCACTTTTGTTGATGTTAGCCATTCTGACTGATAGGATCACATTTCTTAATCCCCACTGTTAAAAAGAAACAACACATATTCAATAAACATATATTTGTTAATTTACATATAATCCAGCCTTAATAAAACACCTCATAGTTAAGATTTTTGAAAAGAAAGCATGATTCTTATTTTACCCATGACACAACTGAAAAAAAGTTTTTTTATTTTATTTTTCTAAGTTTTTTTTATTTACATTCAAAATCATTTCCCCTTTCCCGTTTCCTCCCTCCCCGAAAGTCCCATAAGCCCCCTTCCCTCCCTCTTTTCCCCATTCAACTCCCTCTCGCTTCTCTGTCCTGGCATTCCCCTACATCCAGTCTTTCCAGGACCAGGGGTCTCTCCTTCCATCTTCTTGGAAATCTATTGATATGCGAATTGTGTCTAGGGTATTCCGAGATTCTGAGTTAATATCCCCTTATCAGTGACTGCATACCATGTGTGTTCTTTTGTGATTGGGTTACCTCACTAAGGATGATATTTTCAAGTTCTGACCATTTGCCTAGGAATTTCATGAATTCATTGTTTTTAATTGCAGAGTAGTATTCTATTGTGTAAATATACCACATCTTCTGAATCTATTCCTCTGTTGAGGGACATCTGGGCACTTTCCAGCTTCTGGCTATTATAAATAAGGCTGCTATGAACATAGTGGAGCATGTGTCCTTATTGCATGCAGGGGAAGCCTCTGGGTATATGCCCAGGAGTGGTATAGCAGGATCCTCCCGGAATGTCATGCCCAGTTTTCTGAGGAACCGCCAGACTGCTTTCCAGAGTGGTTGTACCAACTTGCAATCCCACCAGCAGTGGAGGAGTATTCCTCTTTCTCCACATCCTCGCCAACAACTGCTGTCTCCTGTGTTTTTGATCTTAGCCATCCTGACTGGTGTGAGATGGAATCTCAGGGTTGTTTTGATTTGCATTTCCCTAATGACTAAGGATGATGAACATCTCTTTAGGTGCTTCTCAGTCATTAGATATTCTAGAGGTGAGAACTCTTTGTTTAGCTGTACCCCATTTTTTTAATAGGGTTACTTGCCTCTCTGGAGTCTAACTTCTTGAGTTCTTTGTATATATTGGATATTAGCCCTCTGTCGGATGTAGGGTTGGTAAAGATAATTTCCCGGTTAGTTGGTTGCCACTTTGTCTTTTTGACAGTGTCTTTTGCCTTACAGAAACTTTGTCGTACTTTTACTAAATCAGACTGCCTATTTGTGTTTTTTGAAAATTTTATTACCTAGGACTTTGTTAAATGCACTTGCAAATTAGTAACTATATAAGTCAGCTAGAATACCAGATATGAGGGTTTAATCTTCAAACACTTCTTCCTTTTTTTGAGGGGGGGGAAAAGAGAGAGAGAGAGAGAGAGAGAGAGAGAGAGAGAGAGAGAGAGAGAGAGAGAGAGAGAGATCACTTTAAGACAGAAGACTGTCATTCTGCTGTGTACTCTGCTCATTTGCTTAACTTGCCTTTAAGAGAACAATGTAACAACCACCAACCTTGCTAGCCTTGGATTTTCCATGTAATCAGCTTTTACAGCCTAAGGTAATATATAGCCCTAATCTTAAAGTGTGCAGTTTTTCCATGCCCCTAACCCAGAGTAATTAATGTGTATCATTTGCTGAAAACAGCAAAAGTACAGGTTGAAAGCACTTAATAAAATGAATATCTATAATGAATACAACATTTGGACATAGATTGCTAAATAATGATGCTTGTAATATTGTTGTTTGGGTCTGTTGGACTCTGTGACTTAATCTCTTGTGAAACACTTTAAGTCTCTGTAAAGTGCCCCCCAGTCCTTCGTCATGAGTGGCTTCTGTGCCAGAGCTTCCTCCAAAATGCAGTCAGCTGATAGTAGCTGAGACTACAGTGAAGACTTTCCCCTGCTTTACTATAATGTGTTGTTTCTGCCAAAGTATTTATCAAATGCTACAATTTATGACTTTGTTTTGTTCTGTAACTAGAAAAACTTTATGGAAAGTGTTGCAGTCAGAGTGCCCTGAGTAGTGGTTTCCTGGTTCATGATTACTTACATTCTGCTTAAGAGCCAACTCTCTTCTTTGCTTTGAGATGAGAACTGTGTTTTGTGTGGACACTTTATAGATCTTAAAAAGCCCATGGGACAATCGTCCCCAAACACAAAACATAATAATAACAATGAAAGAAAGACCATGAACTGAAAGAGATGGGGCGGGTAGGAGGCAGGGAGAGGTTGGAGAAAGGGAAGGAAAAGGGGAAATGATGTTATAATTATATTTTATTTTAAAAATTAAGGTACATAAATGGGTGATGGGAGTGTAGCATGATTTTTTTTGTACTAGGTATAGTACTCAAGTCTTTGTATTTGTGTGTGTGTGTGTGTGTCTTTGTAAGTAGCCCAGGCTGGTTGAAAGGATGTTAGGTCAAATGCATAGAATGACTGTTTAAGTGGACTAAGATAATTTTGGCTATGGATGTATAACATTTCACCTCTTCATAATCATGAAACTCAAACCATTTAGCCTTGCAAAAGTGATTCCCCCTGCCCAACCCAGGAACTTTAGTTTACAGGGAGTTCAAGGCCAGCTGAGCCACACAGCTGAGGATAATTTTGAATTCATAATGTTCCTGCCACCACCTCCCAAGTGCTGGGAGTACAGGTGTGTATTACTGTGTTTAGCTTAAATATGTAAGATCTCATGTAAGATACTGTGATTTTTTAAAATGAGTACTTTGTGACTGAGGATATAGGTTCAAGGTGTGGCATATGCATCATATGTGAGAGTCCTTGCAATCAGTCTCTGGCACTAGGGAATATAATGAGAGAAGGACATTTTTAAGGACCAGTCTGGCAGTGAGAACCTTCCATTATCTTCAACCACAGTTTCAAAACTTGGGAAATGAACACAGTTGCATGCCCTATTCTATTTCTTCCCTAAGAGAACTCTAACCCTGCTTCAGCTCTGGTGTTATCTGCCTCATCCCTCCTTGGTGTGCATTGATTGAATAACCTTTAAAATTTTAGACAAAGACAGAATTTCAGAGCACTATTGTCAGGTCACAATCTAAGAACTGTTCCTCACTCTGTTCTGTTGTCTCCTTGCATCCCAAAGCATGTAAGCTTTGGTTTTCAGAAGTACACATTCAATCCTTAGCCAGATAGTGGTATAATGGGTACAATTGTCTACAAACCCCAGAATCCTAATTTTAACAGGAGAGTTCTTCTTTAAACATGTGAACAAAGGGTCCTGCAACAAAACAACATACAAGTAGGAATTACATATAGGAAAAATATCATGTGCCATTTGGAAAAAATATGTGTATACACACACATGAAACATAAGCACATGCAAATATATTTAAAAACTTACTAACATGAAATAGAACTAAAATGTTAATGGAAACTTATTAACATGAAATAGAACTAAAATGTTTATGGAACTTAGTTTTCAATGACGCACCTTTGTACTTGCTTCCATCGGTCCCAGGTTGTATTATAGGCAGCAAAAATAAATTAGACTTTTAAAAGGCATCCTTACAAATCATTGCTTAAGTCAAAAAGGGTGGTGCTGTAGCTTGTCAGTGCTACAGAATGGAGTATAGAGGTTACTTTGGGGTGATTGGTATGCTTAAGGAATGTTAAGTTTACTCTTTTTCATGATTTCCTGTCTTCCATCTTCCTTTGTTTTCTGGGGCACTGAACACAGAGAAAAGCATAAAGATTGTGTAGGCCAGGGGACTCCAAACTCTTGTTTATCTAAGCAAAACTTCCTCAGGGGCAGAAGTCCTGTCCTGCTCAGATACATGCTGGCGACTGGACACTACTGGACAGCACAAAAAAGCCGTCCTTATCTCCTTACAGGTGTGGAGACTTTGGGATGGATAATGCAGAGGGCTCCTAAAAGGGGGAGAGTGTAGGGGTTGTCAGCTCCAAAGTGTGCTAGGAGGTAGGTTGTTAGGATCCTGGAGTGAGGGCTAATGCTCACAACCTCATTTTGAATCACTACGCAGGCTCAAAGCCCGCCAATCCAATGATTTACTAGCGTATGTATTTCCTATGTGTCTTGGACTTCCTGCTGCTGTTGCTATGGCTCCAAGGGTGGGACTAAAGGCTGCCTTGCCGTTTAGGTTCTGGGGCCGATGTACTTAGTGCACATAATTCTGTATCCTGTGACACTCCCCCAACCCCCTTATTTATCCCACCTGACTCTCACAGCCTGCCTTTTTAGGGTGGTGGGTCGAAGAGCCAGAAAAAAAAAGATCAATTTTTGTTGACTGGTTGAATTTAGGCTTTCTGACCAGTAGATGGTAGTGCTGTGCTGCTCCTTGCTGTCGCCTGCTGCTCAGTTTCTCCTCGGCCCTTTGTACTTGGAAAAAAATGTGACGCAGCTTTGCCACCCCCTCCCTTTCTTTCTTTCTTTCGTCTTCTTTTTTGTTGTTGTTGTTGTTTTTCATTTTTCTTTTTCTTTCTTCTTCCTCAAATGCTATAGATTCCATGGGATTTTCAATGGGGTAATATTTTCAGGGTTCTTTTACTAAAACACAGTATCTGGTTTCTGGGTAATGCCAACTTATATTTTCTCATTATTGAATGTTCCTCTTACTTTAGTTGTCTTGGCATGTAAAGATATGCTTTAGTATTGATGCCTATGTCCTTTGATTCATAGATGTCAGCTAACATCACTGTGAAAAACTGCAATCCAGATAATGTGTCCAGTCAGCATAGCCATAGACTCTTATAAATTTCCTAACAATTTTCATTCCTAATGGCATAATTTATTTTTTCTTGAACTGTATTTTTATACTTAATTAATATTGAGTATATTTACTGAGTGATATTTTGTTCATTCATTCATTCATTCATTATGTAATACTCAGTGAAATGTTTATCTCTGTCACCACAAAAACATAACTCCCCTCTCAAAGGGAAGAGAGGTTAGTTTGGAGATATCTGACCCTGGCTCTGGAACACAGATGTAGGTTACCCAAAACACCAAGTTTAAATGTGGTAACAGTCTCATAGATTTTTATGGGAACAAAACCACAATTGAGGACCCTTTTTAAATACACTTAGATGGTCAGATGTGAGTGAGAATTCTTGGAAAGAAGTTGAGTCTGCAAAGGTTTATTGACTGTTTAAAACCTTGTAGGGCATGGTGGTGCCTGCCTTAATCGCAGCAGCAGTAGGCAGATCTCCAGCCTGGTGGTCTACATAGTGCATTCTAGGACAGCCAGGGCTACACAGAGAAATCCTGTCTCAAACAAACACACACCAAACAGCCCACTTCAATTCTGTGGAGCGGCTGGACTGCTACAGTTCCAGGGCCTAATTACAGTTTGTCTTCAGTGACCTTTAGCCCACTAAATGGCTTTTTCTCATCCCCCTCTCTGTCAGACCTAACATCCTGACAAACAGATAAAACATTTAGGAATGTGTTAATAAAATCTAAGTTTTCCACCAACCAAAGGTCTAGAAATGTCAGGTGGCATCCAGGACCTACAGCAGGGTTCTCACCTGCTTGTCTGATGTGCCCACTGATGTATTTCGAAGTGTCTTGGTTTATGGACTTCTTTTTTTCTGTCACTATAAAAGTTTATGAAATTTCTGCCTCATTGGAACATGGTATTTTGGGGAGATCTAAATCTATGTTCCTGGGCCATGAAAATTCATATTTGACTCCAGAATAAATCACTTCTTTTATTACTTTGAGGTAAGACCTGTTACTTTCATTGGCAGTGATTATTATGAAGGCCTAGGGGAGCTCTGCTCTAGACCTCAGATTCTCTTCCTAGCCTTGGGATTTACCTAGTAATCACAAGATTGTTGAGGCCCTTCTATTGATTATAACTGTTCAGGAGTTATGATAGCCCAAGATAATTTGGCTTTGGTCCTGCAACATTCTAACTGACTACAGCCTTATAGAATGTTTAAAGTAGATGTGGCTTTTTCTCTGAGAACTTTATTTCATGCCATTTATTATTTCATTAGGGTAAAAAGGTTGAAATACTTTAAAAAACAAAAGTACATGTTAAATACAATGAAATTCACATTGCATAGTGATTTCAACTTTATTTTTAAATGAGATTGTTAACATGAGATATTTTTCCAATTTTTTTTTTAAACTTATGGTCATACTATGTATCCCTGGCTTGCCTGAAACTCATTACGTAGACCAGGCTGGCTCTGAGTACTATACCACCCTGGCCTGCTTATATGTCTTTTGCAACACAGTTGTTTTTCTTTATTCATTTATTTACCTTAGTCATAGTCTTAGAAGAATAGGTAAAAGCAAATGGCCTGAGACACTGGCCATTCCATTCTGGAGGGACAGGAGATACCCTCTTCTCCCTAGGCATATTGAAAGGGAAACAGGCTCATAACCCTAAAGCTGGAGGTGGGGAGATGGTAGCTAGGAAGCATCTAGTGCAGTAATCTGACAGATTATAGAGGAGTATGTGGGAATTCTGAAGTGGATACACTCAGACAGAGAGGGGCTGTGCCTTAGAAAGCATTGCATTTCTAGCAGCATCCCCTGAGCACTTGTTAGCCCTTGGAGATCCAGGAGGTTGTACATCTCATGCCAGGCCACACCCATATATACTGTAGTTCTCTGAAGTGACTGGCATGTTTGAAAATGGAAGAAAACAAGAAGAGTAGATATTTTTTAATGGTTTTTGAAATGACCCTGAACATAATGCTGCCACACTTAATACTTTGATATGTACCTCTAGAAAAGTATTATCTTTGTGCCTAATTATTTGATCACTATAGGATGGACTTCTCCACGCACATGGAGGGCTCTTCATCTTCTGGTGTCTTCTTTAATTTCTTCATTGCTTTAAAGTTTTTATTTTATAGGTCTTTCATTTCCTTGGTGTATTAGTTATTTTTCTGTGGCTGTGATAAAGCACTATGCCCCAAAGAGGCATATGGAAGAAATGATTTATTTTGGATTTATGGTTCCTAAGGGATTAAAAAGTCCATCATGGTAGGGAGGCATAGCAGCGTCAGCAGCTGGATCAGGAAGCTGAGAGCTCACATCCTCAGCCACCAGCAACAAGTACAAAGAATAAATTGGACATAGGGTAAGGCTTTAAATTTTCAACGCCTTCCCACAGTGATATACTTCCTCCTACAAGGATATATTTCCTTCTTCAACCTCCCTAAACAGTGTTACCAACTGGGGACCAAGTATTTGAAATACCAAAGCCTATGGGGGGACATTTCTCATTTAAATAAGCACGGTTGGTTAGGTTTATTTCATGGCATTTTATTTATTTACTTATTTAAGGATATTATGAAGGGAGTGTGTCCCTGATTTATTTGTCAGTATGTTCACCTTTGGTATATAGCAAGGGTACTGATTTTGTATGTTGATTTTGTAATGTGCCACTTTGCTGAAAGTATTTATTGACTCTAAGAGTGTTTTGGTAGAGTATTTATGGTCCTTCAGTTACAGAAAAATATTATATACAAATAGGGATACTTTGACTTATTTTCATTTCCTTTTATCTTTTTTTTAATTTAATTTTATTTTTTGTACTTATTCACTTTATATCCTGCTCACTGCCCCCCTCTTAGTCACCTTCCCAGACAACCCTTCCCCCATCCCCTCTCCCCTTCTCCTCTGATCAGGTGGGACCCTCACCCCCTATATCCCCCTACCCACCCTGGCACATCAAGTCTCTGGGACTAGATGCATCCTCTCCCACTGAGGCCAAACAAGGCAGCCTGGCTAGGAGAACATTTCCCATGGACAGGCAACAGCTTTTGGGATAGCCCCCACTCAAATTTTTTGGAACCCACATGAAGACCACCTCCTGTAACCAGGCAAGAACCCCAGTGGAGCAATAGAGACACCAACCCACCTACAAATCTTTCGGCCTAGTTTATTCTTCTCTTGTCTTAATTCTCTAGCTGGTACTTTAAGCACTATGTTGAACTGGAGTGGGGCGCATGGATACCCCTGTTTTGTTCCTGATTTCAGTGGGAATTGCTCCAATGTTTATTCATTTAGCATGGTGAATAGTTTACTATGTCGAGATATGGTCCCTCCACCCTAGTCTCTCCAGGGTTTTTATCATGATTGGTGTTAGATTTTGTCAAAGGTCTTTTCTGTATCAATTGAAACCATCATATATGTGTATTTTAGGTAACTATAACATAATATGATTCACTATTTTTCAAATATTCTTTGATGTTATTTATCCCTCCTTGTTCTGTATTGTTTTTCCTCCTCCCTCCTAGTCAAAACTCCACTCCTTGTTTTTCCCATTGTCCACTTTTTATCACTCATAACCTATTACTTCCTTCTCTAGAAATTACCCTCTACCACCTGGTGCCTTTTAAGATTTCTGGTTACTGCAGTTGCTCAAGGTTACATATTCACATCTGAAGATTTGGAGCTAAGAACTACAGATGACAGAGAACATGTACTGCGTATCCTTCTGGTTTGGGTTACAATACTCAATATAATATTGTATAGTTTCATTTACCTGTAAATGCTATGATTTAATTTTTAATCAGAGATGAATAGTATCTATGTTTTCATTATTCATTCATCAGTTGAAGGATGTTGAGGATGTCTCTGTTTCCTAGTTACTGTGAATAGAGTGGCAGTGAGCATTGTTGAGAAATCATTTGTGGACCAGGATGTTGAAAATTTTGGACATATGCCAAGCGCTATACTTGTATAATGTGGTAGACTTATTTTTAGATTTGTGAGAATGCTTCAAACTGATCTTTAGAGTGGCTTCACCAGTTTTGAAGCCCACCCAACAGTAAATGAGGGTTCCCTTTTCTCAAATTCCTTGATAGTATTTGTTGTTGGTTGTTTTGTTGATCTTAGTCAATCTGACTGTGGTAAGATGGAATCTTAGAGTTATTATAATTTGAATTTTCTTAATTGCTACAATTATGAACACTGAATTTTAAAGTCTTTTTTTATTTCTTCTTTGAGAATTCTGTTTCTAATTGGTTGTTTTCTTGACTCTATTTTTGAGTTTTTCATATATTTTGGATATTAATCTTCTGTCAGATGTATAAATAGCCAAGATTCTCTCCTACTCTTTGGGTTTCTTCTTCATCCAATTGGTTGTTTTCATAGACGTAAAGAAACTCTTTAGTTTTATGAGGTGTCACTTGTCAATTTTTGGCCTTAATTTCTGGGCAAAGCAAACCATTTTCTGAAAGTCATTTCCTATTCCTATCTCATGTTTTCTTCTTCTACCAGTTTCAGCATTTCAGGTTACACACTGAGTTCTTTGATTCACTTGGAGCCATTTTTTTTTTAACTAGGGTGATATATACAGTTCTAATTCCATTCTATATGGGGACATTTAGTTTTCCCAGCATCGACAATACTGTCTTTTGTTCTGTGTATGATTTTGGCATCTTTGTATTAATGGAGGTCTGACAGCTGTCTTGGAGATTGCTAATTTATTCCTTGGCATGAACAAAGAATTGAATGACTGGGAAAGACAGAGGACAATTGTGAAGATAAGGGAAAAATTACAGCTTTATCCTGTCAGGATGGGAGAAACCTAAGGATGGAAGTCCATTAAACAGAGGCTGACTTTGATACTTTATAGGTCCGTTGGTTCTTCTTTTCCCCTACTTATCCTGTCTAGATACCTGCCCCTGTGCCTGCCTACCATTTCTCTTCACAGAGTCTTCTGGGAACAAAAAGCAGCCATTTCAAAAAGCTTGCTTTTGCTTTCCTTAGCTATGTCCCTCTAACTGTGCTTAATACCCTGTGGTGGGTTGAATAAGAATGGCTTCCATAGACTCATAAATTTGAATGTGTAATTAACTAGCAAATGACACTATTTGAAAGGATTATAAGGATTAGGGGGTGTGACCTTGTTGTAGGTCATGTGTCACTTTGGGTGGGCTTTGAAGTTTCAAAAGCCCATACCAGGCCCAGTGGCCATCTTTCTGTCTGCGGATCAGGATCCTCTTGGTACTCTCAGGTACTGTTCCAGTGCCTTCCTACAGTGCTCTCATGCTTGTTGCCATGGTAATAATGGACTAAGCCTCTATAACTATAAACATGTTCTTAATTAAAGGCTTTCTCTTAAAAGAGTTGCCTTGGTCATGTTGTCTCTTCACAGCAATATAGTTGGAGCAAAGTGACTAAGACCTAGCCGCCTCAGATATTGACACTGACTGCTGTCGGAGGGATGGGTGTTGACTGCTCTACTTACTTCCCGCTCAGAGGAAATGGAATCTAGAGGTATTAGTCTAAGTGAGGGGTGGTACAGGGTACCTTGGCCAAATTCTAGTGGGCAGTGTTCCTGGGATTCTATCTGCAGTACCTTCTCTAGCAGGTATTTTGTGTATATATGTATAATTTCAATGAAGTTGTGTCACTTCTTCAAAGAGCCATAGACTATCTAACAAAAACCCCAGTATCAAGCATGAGAAACTGTCTGTTGTTGGTTAGGGGAGTCCAAGATACTCGAAAGACAATATAGGCTGTTGCTATTGCCTTTGCCCCCAGAAGTCGAAGGTAAGTTCCTAGTACTGATGACACTTGTTCTTCAGACACAGGATTTTGAAGGATTTGACCTGGACCTACCTGACCTGAAAGTCTCTTCCCTGAGGATTAGATTTCATAGTAATGGAGGGTGCTGTGCAGACTGCTAAAAGAGGGAAGCAATCAAGAGTTCTACCATTCTGTAAGGCTTATGACCAAAACAAGGACCAGCATTAGCAAGCTATCTATAAAAGTGCTAACCAACTGCTGTGTAATTGGACTTAAGGCCTGTTCAACAGTGGGGAAATCATGCCTGGTACTATAAACCCAGAGCTACCTGGGGCTAATGAGGTCATAGATTTGTGAGAAGAACCTACTGATGCCATGTCCCTATAACAGTAATTAACCTAACTGCTTTCTAAATATTTGTCCTTACACCCGCAGATAAATGTAGCTCTCACTCCTCATCTTTGCAGAAAACAGACAATTTCAGAAAACTGCAACTAGTCAAAATGCAGCAAAAACTGCGTTGAATGTAGGGTGCCCGACCACCTCTGAAGTTCATGGAACATCATAGAAGGATGGAAAGATTTAAAGAGCCAGAGAACTAGTAAGTTTACTGTAAGATTGTATCTACTAGAAGTGATAGGGAAGCTACACCATGAGTCCTCAAAAATATGGCTGCCAAAAAGGACCTGAATAGTGGCCACACCAATAGGCATGCTTACTTTGATGGAGGAAATCTCATGGGACCCCACCCCAGACAAAGAACTACATGCAATGACTACAGGTAATAACTGCTGGAAAAGGGAGAATTAATCTCCCTCTAGCGATGAGCCCTTAAATTGGTTATATATAAGTGATCAACACTGGAAAATCATATATATATATATATATATATATATGTGTGTGTGTGTGTGTGTGTGTGTGTGTGTTTGTGTGTGTGTGTATGTAGCATTAAATGGATTCAGAAGATTATCTTTCTATATTTATATATACATACATACATACGTCTGTATATGGAAGAATAACAATTAAAGAAAAAGAGGAGATGAATTTGAGAGAGAGAGAATTAGGGCAGACATGAGTGGTCTAGAATGAGAAGAAGGAAATGATGTAATTATATTAGATATTTAACCTGCTTCTTTTCCTTCTTTCCATACCTCCCAGCTCCCTTCCCTCCTCTCTTTTTCTCTGTCCATCCATAACTTTTCTCCAATTCTCAGTTTATTGCTGCCTTACCTTTCCTTAGTGATGTGCAAATAGTTGTATGGTTGTTCACTTGTTTCCTTTATTTGTAACTTCTTACCTAAAATATATCTTGTGCCAATGGAATACTTCTGTGCCAAATCCTTGTACTTAAGAACAAGTCACTTTTGCAGATGCTGAATATGCAACTGCCTCCTAAGAGCGTGTTGGAATCAGGAAAGGTATGCGCATCAGTGTGTGGAAGGCTCTGAATATCTAATGGAGATAGTGCCTACAGGAAGCAGATGGGCTCTACGGTGAGTAGCTGCTTACTGCTGCTGTCCTTGTCAGAATGGACATAGTAATGTGGAGATGGGTCATAACTCTTGAGCGAAGTGTGGTCATATGTTTGAGGTGACCCAGGACATGCCTTTGATCTATTATAAAATAGTCACTGCCCAGTGAGCAGCATGTGGCAGGTGAGAAGGTCAAGGTTAGTGCTTGTCTTTGTGGAGCTGTGCAACTGTCCTTACCCCATATGTAGGAGCTGGTTCATGACCTTGTGGGGAAGGTGTCCAGAAAAATACTTTTCGATGACCTAATTTCAGGCAGTTGAAAGTGCCACATTATTGCTGAATGAACTTTGGACAAGAGACTAACTTTCTGTCTGCATTCAGCCTTCTTTTCCACATTCTACTTCTTTTGCTGCTGTACCAGCAATGGTGAAGAAAGAGGCAATATTTGACCTTCCAATGGGACAGATTGGGAGCAATAGAGGTATAACAGTCTAAAGCATTTTAGAAGATTCTTTGTGAGAGCAATTTTAGGTTATTCTTAAAGATACTCATTAGCAAATTCATTGGTATACATTTCTGTTTAACTTCTTTTGATGCTGTCATTAAGAAAAGTTAAATGTCTAGCAACAGGTATACAGTGGTGTCAAACAGGTACTCTTTTGGTATTAAGTCAAAGAAGTGTTCCTCCATCACCTGAAGCTGCCTTTATTCCTTTAGTGTGTTCCACCCTGGAGTAATATGGCATCAAACCAAGAGATAGTTTCTTGGCATCTAGGGATTTTGTGCTGTGGGGTGTGTGTGTGTGTGTGTGTGCATTTATATATCAGTGTATACAATTAGTGTGAATTTTAAATCTGTATACAATGTATGTATATACTATACATACTATATGTAACCCCAATTTCCCTCTCCAACTTCTGCCATGTCCCCCAAACATGCCTGCTCCTAACTTCATATCTTTTTTTGTATCTCTGTCTAATTATTGCTCCCTATAGGAAACTTACTCAAGACCCAGCTGTACTACTCCTGGGCATATACCCAAAAGATGCTCCACAATACCACAAAGACACTTTCTCCACTATGTTCACAGCACCTTTATTCATAATAGACAGAAACTGGAAACAACCTAGATGTCCTTCAACTGAAGAATGGATAAAAAAACCAATGTGGTACATTTACACAATGGACTATTACTCAGCTATTAAAAACAATGATATCATTTTGCAGGCAAATGTATGGAACTTGAGAATATTATCCTGAGTGAGGTAACCCAAACCCAAAAGGACCAGCATGATATGTACTCACTTATAAGTGGATATTAGCCACAAAATACAGGCACCGTGCTGCATTCCACAGACTCAAAGAAGCTAAACATGAAGGAAGTCCCAAGTGAGAAACCTTGAATCTCACTTAGAAGGGGGAATAAAATAGTCATAAGAGGCAGGTGGAGGGAGAGAACTGGGACGGAGGGGAATGGGGAGTCAGGATCAGGTGTGAGCAGGGACAGGACAGATGACCATGAGAATGAATGAAAATCTGCAACTGACAGGAGTGGGGAGGTGGGGAGCATCTCTAGGACATGACAGAGACCTGGGATAAGGGAGATGCCTAAGAATCAATGAGGTTGACCTTAGTGTGATTCACAGCATGGGGATATGGAACCTGAAGAGGCCATCTCCTGTAGCCGGGCAGGAACCCCAATGGAGCCAAAGGGACAGCAACCCACCCACAAAACTTTGAACCTAAAATTTGTCCTGTCTACAAGAAATGCAGGGTCCCAGTATGGAACAGAGACTGAGGGGATGGCCAACCAATAACTGACCCTTCTTGAGACCATCCCATGGACAAGCACCAAGCTCTGACACTATTAATGATACTCTGCTATGCTTGCAGACAGGAGTCAAGCATGGCTGTCCTCTGAGAGGCCCCACCCAGCAGCTGACTCAGATGGATGCAGATACCCGCAGCCAAACAGTGGATGGAGCTTGGGTCTGCTTATGGAATAGGAAGAAGGGCTGCAGACCTGAAGGGGGTAGGAACTCCACAGGAAGACCAACAGAGTCAACTAACCTGGACCCTTGGGGTTCTCAGGGACTGAACGGTCAACCAAAGAGCATAGAGGGTCTGGACGTAGGCCTCCCCACACATATGGAGCAGATGTGTGGCTTGGTCTTCATGTGGGTCCCTAACAACTGGAGCAGGGGCTATCCTGAAAGCTGTTCACTGTCTGTGGGATATGGTCTTCTAGCTGGACTGCTTTGTCTGGCCTTGGTGGGAGAGGAAGCACCTAGCCTTGCAGAGACTTGATGTGCCAGGGTGGGGGGATACCCAGGTGCCCCACCTGCTCAGAGGAGAAGGGGAGGGGAGGACGGGGGGAGGATTGTGGGAGGGGGCAGTGAGTGGTATGGAAAGTGAATTAAAAGAAGATAATAAAAATTTTATGTTCATCATCACTGTTAATCTCAGCTGCAGAGAAGAGTGGTGTGAAGTGTGTAGGACTGGAGCTTATCCTGAGTGTGCCCCTCAGTGTGTTTGCTGAGATGGCACAGTTTAACATGCTAGAGACTGCCATTTTAAACTAGCATGAATCTTCCTCAGATTTATCCAAGATCATGAATTTAGGACTATTTTATTGTATTTTGGCTGATCTGGTTGGCTTGTATATTTTATTTCTTCACATAGAATTGTTGATTTCAAAGATCGGGGTGAGGGTCTAATGAAAACCTGCCATGCAGACCATCTAAGTCACCTGCTCTTCAACCTTGCTTCAATTTAACAAGCATCAATCGAGCCAAGGTAAAGCACTGAACGGTGGTCCTGGGACCTGTGCACCATCGTGTTTCTAGACCCTGTTGGGGGCAGCTGTCTTGATTCTCAAAAGACTGGATTATGAATGTCCTTGACATAAATTGGCAGCTTGTGGTACCAAAGCTTCTTCCATGGATGCTGGTAAACTCACACTTGCTCCATTCAGATGATGGGGTTCTGTGGCAGTCTCCTGGCTAGTCACACAGTGCGGGACAAGAGAAATGTGAGAACAGGTACAGTGACAGGAATAGGGCATGCAAGGGGGCATGTGGTAGAAGTATAGGGACATGGGCAAGTCCAAATAGTGACAGTTTTTCAGGTCTGAAAGCGATAATATTGGTGAAATAATTTGTAGTTTAATGTAGGTTAGCAAAAGAGTACAAACATTAGATTGCTATGACTCTGCTTCAAGTTACAGCAGTCACAACATGGGCATAATGTCACTGCTGGAGGGAAGGTGGGAAGCATCTAGGGGGAGTTGGTAGGAGGAAAACAGCACCCAGAATATGTTACATGAAATAAATCTATTTTCGATAAAAGAAAAAGAGAACAACACAAACCCAAAACAAAACAAAAAAAATAATGATTCTCCCTCTCTCTGCAGCAACAGCTTTTCTTTAGGGGGCAAGTCCTGAGGAGCACCCTTCTCTGAGTTTGTGCAGTATTGTGAAGGTACACACAGCTTCTGTCAGTTCATGAATGTGGTCACCATGTCCTGTCTAGAAGACAGCATTTTTTTTTCAGTGTCGCCAGTCAATGAAGAGATGCATGATTAGTCAAAGTGCTAAGAGTAAGAGACTCTGAGGTGGTAAGATGCAGTTTGGGTGAGTAGAATTGGGAACCGATGATGGATGATGGTGGTCTTGGTGAGGATGGTGAGAGAAGTATACCGCAGTACATATTTTTATATAGTTGGCCCCTTGGGCACTTTATGTACAGGCGGGCATGTAGAGTGTATCTGTGTGTGTCTATATGTGTCTGTGTGCTTGTGTGTCTATGTGTGTCTGAGTAAGAGCCGTTGACAAAAACAGGTCATAAATTTAAAAGAAAACAAATAGAGGTATATGTGAAGATTTGGAGGGAGGAAAGGGAAGGGAGAAATGTACTAATATTGTAATCTCAAATATAAAAGAAAAAAGGAAAATAACAATGAGCTAACTTAAAAAAATAAAGAAAGCTAGTAAAAAGAAAATAAAGAAAAACAACAGGGCAGATATAAGGAGCACACCAGCACTCTCGAATTTCCTCTGACTGAGTTGCGGTCTCCAGGTTCCTGCCCTAACTTCCCAGGATGATAGACTGCAAGCTACAAAAAGAGTGAATCCTTTCTTCCACAAGATAGACACTTCAGCCATGATGATTTATCACAGGAGTACAGAGCCTAGATTCTAGGTGCATGATTCTTTCCATGAATCAAACCTCAAATCCGTCAATTGGATCCAATCAATACAATATAAATAATAAACAAACAAACAATCCAATCAGTACTTAACAGCACAAGTGGAAGCATCCTGCCTTTTAGGATAGTTTTTTAATGTTTAGAATCCAGAGCTGGGGAAGAGCACTGATGTCTTTTCCTGGCTGAGCATGCATGGCACCTTGCAGCAGTGTGAACACCAGCCAGCAGAGTGGAAGCTTGCAGCTTAGTTCTATCTAGATTTATCTATTTGCCGAATCCCAAGTCTGTGGTTACTTCAGGAACAGGGTCTTATTCTCTAGTTCCAGTGAGTGTCCTAGACAAGGGGCAATATCATTCATTCCTTGGGGAGCCTCCAGCCAATAACTCAGAAGGAGAAAGACTAGCACTGGTGCTGCGATTTTTGGTTCATAACTTGTGGCTTTGGGGAGTGGCATTATCCATTCACTTAGCATAGATCCAACCAAAGTTTATGTTCTCTAATTGGACTTGAGACCTGCTCAACAGGAGAGAAATCATGGGTGGTACTGAAAACCTAGCAGTCTACCCAGGACTAGTGAAGTCAAAAAACTTGGAGGAGAATGTACAAGCACCAGCTTACTATACCATTACAACAACCTAACTATGCTCTATTTGTCCTTATACCCACAGATAAGTGATATTTTGTCTTTTTTTTTTTCAGAGCTGAGGACCAAACCCAGGACCTTGCCCTTGCTAGGCAAGCACTCTACCACTGAGCTAAATCCCCAACCCCAGCCCACAGATAAGTGCAATCCTCGTGCCTCATCAATTTTCTTTCTCTTGGCAACAGACAGAGATCGTTACAGCAAACAGCAAGCCATCGAACTTCAGAGTTGCAGAACCCAGTCACAATGGATACATCTACAAAACAGCTGCATCTAAGGCTCAGGGAATATTTTGGAAGAGGGGACAGAAACAGTCTAAGAACTAGAGGATCAGGGAACAAGATGCGAGGCTGTGTCTCCTAAGAATGCCAGGAGCTAGCCACAAAGTCTCAGCAACAGGACTGCCCAAACATGTGCTGAAGAAGGACAACAGTAGACATGCCAAATAGGGCGGGGGGCAGCCCATAAGATACAGTTCTTATATGTAAAGAACAAGGGGAAACTAAGGAATGCTGAGAGTTAGAGAAATAGGCTTCTCCAGGGAGGAGCACAACAGTTGCTTATCGCCTACCAAAGGCCAGGCCTGGAAACCTGCATACAGGTCACATCCTGAAGCCTGACCTGGTTATACATATATATATGTATGTGTATATATATATATATATATATATATATATATATATATATATATATATATACATACATATATATATATACATACATATATATGTGCATATACACAAATACATGTGTGCAGGAAATAAGAATTGATGAAGAAAGGGGTTATTAGAAAGAGAGCAAGGAAGGATATATGTGACTCTTTGGGGGTAGAAAAGGAAATAGAGAACAGATGTAATTATGATCACAAAAAGGAAGAGAAACCTTTTAGTTGCCTGCTGAATTTAGCACGATTCGGTATGGCTGTTGGCTATGTCCTAAGTTTTGGTTGGCCCTTTTCCACAACCCCATCACCCGGAGCACCAGCCCTCTTTAAGGCTTTCTATGCCCGGTGTCCTAGCAACTCCATGTTCATATCACGTGCATTCTGCTGTCCTTCCCCTCTACACCTCCCCTCAGGGTTCCTCCCATGCTCTGTGATGTCTACAGACACTAGCTCCTATTCGAACCGAGAAATGTAAAACTGAGAAGATGGAGTCCACATGTGAGGGAACAAAGGTGGCTTCTGTGGCTGTTTTGACAAAGATGAGAAAAAGGTACACAGGAGAGGAGGCAGCCATCCTCAGTGACAAATAGTAGTCCTGGGGAGAACTGGATAAACACACGCAGAAGGGTAAAACCAGATCCCTAGCTTTAGACTGAAGAAAAATCAGTTCTAAATGGATATAAGACGTGCAATCCTGAGGCTCTCAGAGGAAAATGCAGGGATGTTTCCTCAAGAGAAGGGGGTAGCCATGAACTTTCTTCCAAGGTTCAACAACTCTGGAAATGGGCTCCATATTTGGCAGGTGGGATTCCGAGAAATCAATAGCCTTCCTCACAGTAAAAGCAAATAAATTGCCAGAGTGGAGAGACAGAATTCAGAATGAGTGAAAAAAAACCACGTTACACAAGTCATCATACAGACACTTAATGAAATACATGGATAATTGAGACAACTACAATAGAAGCAAACAACTCAAAAATGCTTAACCAAAACACATTTCACATGGTGCATAATAAACGGTGTGCACATAAACAAGAGGGAGACTGCTGAGGAGGAATAGGAAGGTGGGAGAGAATTTGTATGAGGAGAAAAGCGAGTCCATGAAGCTTGGAAGGGGGTAAGGTCTGCTTTATATATGAGAGTGAAGTGCATGAGACCCACTACCATTAGCAATGTGTGTGCACTGCTTATAATGGGTGAATCGGGCTGGACGCATGGCTCAGAGGTTAAGAGCACTCTCTTCTCCTACATAGAACCAGGTTCTGATCCCAGGACCACGTGAGCACAGCTCACAACTATCTATAACTCCAGTTCCAGGGGCTGTGACCTCCTCTCTGGCCTCTGATGCCACAGGCACACTTGATATGCACGTGCATGCATGCAGGCAAACAGGTATACACACCGAAATAAAAATGAATCCATCACTGAGAAGGGATACACAAAGGGCTTGCTAAAATAAGTGAATGCACATATTCCCTTGCACAGGATGGTGTTGCAACTGAACAACCCCTTGTTCTTGTGTGATTTGTAACTAAACAGACTGGGTGATGTAGGCCGTGATAGATGTACAGGTTGTTTACTTTCAAGGTGGGAAAAGAAATCTCCTAGAGGAAAAATGTGAGAGGGGGGAAGGGGAATCCAAAGCCCCTTCTTAGGTGCATGTGCCTATGAAGTATGGAGGAACTAGAGCACGAGAAGATGCACTTGGGGGAGGAGAGGGCATGGGATGGGGTTTGGTGTGCTCCTTAAGGGAGCCCTCACGATCATGAAGGGAAGGATGCTTGGAACACAGAAGGGGATGCAAGACACTAGAGGCAAACGGGGGTGGGGGTGGGAGGGGGTGAGGAAGCAGTGACAACTGCTCAGCCCACCAGAGAAGCTTGGTAACAAAGGGCAGCACATTTAAGAAACACCAGACAACAGAGAAGCAGCCTCCCTGCAACCGAGAATGAAGCAGAATTGCATACTGATGGGGAAGGCCAAGAATGGAGGAGAATTTAAAGGTGCAAGGTGAACAGGTTGCTTGGCATCTTCAAGATGTCAGAGTCAAGAGAGTAGAGAAACTAAAAATGATGGTGTATTAAATCCTGATGGGAAGAGAATGGCTGAAAGGCCACATGTCTGTGTCAGGACACATTACAGTGAAGGTCCATCCAAGGCAGAGATGCAGGGACAGCGGGGACTGAGGTCCGAATAGAGGAGACCTAGAGTGGTTAATCAGGGTGACCTAGACTGGCTGGGTGAGATTAACACATCACTCACTGGAGGTTAATCTAAGTCCCAGACACGCTTGTTTCTGTCTCTGTCTCTGTCCACATGCTTAGAGCCCGCTGAAGTTGAGGGTAGCTGTCCTGTTGAGAGAGACAGAAAAGAGGCCTCTACAATAGAGTCAAATGTTGGAGGTGTTTTTCTCCTCAGCAGAGGGAGCAAATGGAAATTCTCAAGAAGCAGCAGGAAAGCTGTGGTCCTGGGATGACTTAAAATGGATTCTCTCCAGAGGCCCAACCTTCCTGCAGTGAGCAGAGGACTGCTGCTTGTTCCCGACCTCTGGGAACATAAATCCATAGCAATGGCTTCCTCCTGCTTCTGTTGCACACTTTAATCACTCTGGCCCCTTCCCACTCTGTGCTGAGGTCTGTTACACACATAGCTTGAAATCTTGTGGTGGGGGGTGTTGGCGATGTTAATATGGGGTCGGGGTCGGGGTCGGAGTGTGGTATGAGGTTAAGGAGCAGCACAGAGGAGGTGAGCCTTGCCTTCCTGAACTGCAGTGCCTCCGTCCGGGCTTCTCTCAAGGAAACCTGGATCTCTCAATAGGTAGGAGACACGAAAGAGGCTCTGGCCCATGGAGACTCAGGAGTGCATATGATGGACACACACCCCCATTATACATAGAGAACAGATGGCTCACAGAGATCCTGGAGGTCAGCGAGGTGGCAGGCCCTTGTGTGGTTGGTTCCCTTGCATGAAGGGCATAGCCTTGAATCTAAGTGGCTCATCCAGAGGGAAGATGAGTTTCTTGGGCTTGGGGAGCCAAGATGGTCCAGGCCAGGAGGACTTAGTGGTCAGCAGTTGCATCCAGGAAAGGACAATGAAGCTGCATACATGGGTATCCAGACACACACTGGAGTAATGGGAGCAAAGGAAAGAGAAACTGGGGAACTGGCCCAGCTTCTTTGCTATGTCCTGTGAGAAAACCATGCTGTCAGGCTTCCCATGTTGACCAGTCTCTGAAAAGGAGCATGAAGACAAAGGTCAAAGGTGTCTCCTCAGGAGACGATGACAAGGGCTGGGGGCACCGAATCCTGAGCATCAGGTCTGCCAGGTCACAGAGGAGAGGAGAGTCGCCTCACATGTCCCTCATGGAGCAAAATGCTGAAACTAGGCTGGCATACTGGTTTTTGTCATGAAACTGACCGGAAACGCCAACAGTATGACAGGCTCGAGGGTGTGGAAATGGGGGAACAATTTGAGCACGGCAAGAAGACTAGATGTGACTGTCACAGTTTAGGGTATAAACCATGATTGCTAAGAGGGAGGCAAGGGGGGAGGTATGTAAGCCACCCTGACGCAGTATGTGGATGTAGACATTCACCTCGGGTCTCTGTACCTTCTTATCTGCCTCACCAAGCAGGGAGGGAGGGCAGGTGGAACTGTACAAGGTCCCATTTCCTCCCTGTAATAGAGGCTTGTGTACTGCAGAGGAGCAGAGAACACAGGCACTTCTCTGCTTCCTTTTGTCTCATATTTAGTCCCTAGATCATGAGCCTCAGTTGCCATGGGAACTGAAGCTGAGTGTGTGATGCATTCACTGGGCTGTGGGAGAAAAGCAGAGCTGGTCCTTGAAATAAAGCCCTCTGGGAATAGAGATTTTAGCAAAGTGTTCCCGTTAAAAGAATTAGTAATTTCTAGAAATATATCGATCCCTGCGACTAACAGATAGGAGGAGTGGAGGGGAGCAGAACAGGAGGGAGGGAGGGAGGGAGCGAGGGAAGTAGAGGAGATGGGAGAGAGGAGACAGGAAGAGGGAGAGTGGGAAGGAGGGAGGGAGGGGGACACGGGGGGGGGTATCTGCAGTGTATCACACTGAGACATGGCCTGGACCACATGATTCTGTGGGTGAAGCTATCATGAAAAGTACTGGGGAATTTAATGAGAATCAATGCTGTCAGGGGTCCCCTGAACATTGCTGCTTTTTGCTGTTTTGAACCATATTGGCAGAGGAAGTAGGGAGTAGGTTTAACCAAGGCATGGGTAAAGTGCCCTGTTGTCATGGAAGGCTGTTATGTGACACACACAGCAGGGACCGAGGCATCTTGTGCCCCTTCCCCTGGTTTCCACATCTCCCTTCAGAGAGGGTCTTCACAAAGAGGCCCAGGCTGGACCTGAGACGGACCGTCTCCTGTGTTCTCTGTCATTAGCAAAATGAAAATTCAACCCATGGTCTATGAGAAAACCTCTGCAGTACAGACGCTGACAATCCAACAGTAAATGGCTACGTGCCTCCATGGCAACCTGAGGAAAGACGTCCATTCTGTCTGGAGAAGAGGCTGTGCTCCCCCTCACCAAGGCATTGGCGGAGCTGGGCCAGTGCTCTCTGGCAGGTCAAGCTTTCCTGTGCTTTGGTTTCCTCCTTTCAGTCTCAAAGGCACACAGGAACAGAGCATCAGTGAGGATGACGAGGAATTAGTCGTGTGTGGTTAGGTAGACAGGGCGACAGGAGTGAGGGCAGCACGGGGAGCTGGGTGGGAGGTTTGCCCGCTGGACTCTATGGGTCCCTGTGTGGCAGCAGCAGCGTCCTGCTGTAAGGTCCAGAGCAGGCATCATGTGCTCAGAGGGCTCTAGGTTTGAGTCCTTATACTGCTGCCTCCTGGCTGCGGGCCATCAGACTAAGCAGCCTCCCTCCTGGGGCCTCACGTTCCTCACCTATGAGATGAGGAAGATAGATCACTATGCCCTCTCTGCAGTGCGGAGAAAGGAGACATGTGGCAGCCAGTCAAATACCAGCGCTCCATAATCAGCAAGCACTAGAACCCCTCAAGTTCCACAATGATTTTAGTATTTGCAGCGATGGAGGGGGTCAGAGGGAGCAGGCCAGGCTGCAGGAAGGAGCTGCGTGGGTGCAGTCAGCCATCACGGCTTCTGCTGCCTCAGACCTGGCACATCCAGAGGGCTGAGAAAACACTGGCCGATCGGAACCTTGTACTGTTGATTCAGGGTGGTTGGGTGTGTGTGTGTGTGTGTGTGTGTGTGTGTGTGTGTGTGTGTGTGTGTGTGTGTGTGTGGTAAGAGCAGAAGTTGTGTGGAAGCCCTTTGTCTCCTGTTGGTCAGAGTGAGGAGTTGAGGCCTCCAGGGTGACAGTGGTCTTAGTCAGGGCTTCTTTCTATTGTTGTGAGAAACACCATGAACACAAACAACCTGAGGAGGGAAGCGTTTACTTCATCTTAGTTTCTAGTCCATTTTCCAAATTAATCATGGAAGGAAGGATTAACAGGAGCCATGGATCGGTTGCTGCTTAGTAGCTTGCCCAATCTGCTCTCTTATTGTACTCGGAACTACCAACCTAGGGGCAGTAACTTAGTGATATAGAGAGCCCGTCTATATCAATCATCAATCAAGGAGAAACAGTCTTACCCATAGAACTATCTTTGAAGCACTTTCTCAGTTGAGTGTCTCTCTTCTCAAATAACTATAGCTTGTGTCAAGGTGACATAAAACTAGCCAGCACATCCACTGTCTGACCTGTGCCAAGCCTTCATTCTGCCACCCTTCTTCCTGCCCTGCCTGCTCTTGCCACTCCCCCTCACAGTGGTCTTTGGTGAGAATTTCTTGGAAAGGTGTCCTTGGAGAAAAATGGCAGGATTGCCCAGGGAAGGGGTGTGCCAGCCTTTCAGAGCTACTTCTTCCTTTCCATATGTGCTGCCCTCTCACAATTACCCCCTGGACATTGTGCCAACCCTCAGACTCATGGCTTGTGCTTAGGGTCTGTGCCCTGATGCCAGAGAAGGAATGGACCAATACTGTTCTGGAATGTGTCAAGCAATCATAGCCATCATTAGTACAACACAAGACACCTGGTCTGGGCTCCCTCAAATCCCTCATGTTCTCCACAGTCCTAAAGAGAGGTGGAGACACTCACAATGATGTGTTTGTGCACATGTATACCAGTTAAACATTGCAAATCAGTGATTTTCAAAATCCCATCATGTCCATATGGCCAAATGTCAAGCCTAATACCAGAGAAACAGCAGAGGCCACCCAAGTGGATTTCCTCCCAACCTCAAAGTCTGATACAAAAAGCAATTAGGTTCTAGGTCTCGTACCTTACAATTCCTTCATTCTAAAGGGCTCTGGTCTGGTTACTGTTCTCCTGTCGCTGTCTTGGAATTCTTAACCATATTTTTGCCAACAGACCTGAGTCTCACTTTCTACTAGGCCTAGAAATTTATATTGACACTCTAAGTCACAATGTCAGCATAGCTCACAAGGGAGTTTCTTCCTCTGTAAAAGAAGCGATGTGGAAGCAGGGACCTGGAAGTACTGCCTCTCGTGCGTATGTGGGGCTCTGTCTAGCTTGACTGTGGACATTCTTGGAACAGTTCAGGAATCTCAGACACTGTCCCTGCCTGCTATTGCACCCCTCCCAGGAGATCAATCTGTTTCTTCCCTCACTGCCTCATACCTGGAAAATTTGTTTCCCAACGTCCATCCTTGGCAGGTATCCCCCAGCCCTTAAGCTACCAGCATCCAGGCCTGGCTTTGGCTTCACTGGGAGGTACCAGCTTCCAGAGAAGAGCCTGAGAGTTCCTAGTCACATCAAACAATGGACTGGGTAGGTGTGCAGTGAGCTTTGTTCTTGTCATATTGTTCTTTGTCAGCAATCCTTAGCCCTCCTGGTGAGTGCACAGGGAGACTGTGGCTGTGATGTCAGCTCATTTTTCTTAACAACCTGGCCCATCTAAGAAGTGTTGAATTATTATCATAGTGGTGAGCAAAAGTTGCAGAATCTTGTATTCACAAGGATGGCAGGATTCAGAGAGCAAGTAGGCTTTGTGGGTGAGTGTTTGTGGACTCTATCCCTGGAGGAAGAGCAGCAGCCCCAACCTCTGGTCCTCCACGCCATTTTCATTTTGTGCTCTTGGCATCTGGGTGTCACTTCAGAGCAACATTTGTTTGTTTTCATCTAGATTTCTCTCTGAACTCAAGTTTTCCCCACTCACTTGAACCATAGGCCATCCTACACACAGCCAAAGTTCTTTCTTAAAATGGAGTCCACTGATTCTGCATGGTCTGTAGAAGTCTCCTAATCAGGAGCTCAGCCATCCATAGGCCTCCTACAACTCACATAGGTAGGTAAAGGAAGACATCCATATTGATTTTGCAACTTTAATGTAACACTGATACCAAAACCACAAACACAAGAAACAGCACATGAGAAGAAGACAAAACAGCCTTTCCTAGCACATGAGCACAGGCAGAAAGGCCAGGTTCTGTGCAAGAAGGACTTTGAGTGACACTGTGTAGCTATGTAAGGAAGATGGTCACATGTCCTTGATGCAGGCAGGAACACAAGGAGCAAAAAGAAGAGCATAGATTGAACCTATAGCAACAAGGGAGAGGCACAAACAATGTAAAGTATGCTTCCCCGATAGTGCCACCCCTCACCAGGCCTCCCCACATCTCTCTCAGCTGCTCCTCAGCCCTTTCTTGTGGCATCATGTACCTTTGATGGACTTACTGAATATAGGAGAAGCTGGTGCTGTCTCTGGTGGTATCTCTGGTCCAGATGATGGAGCAGATGCTGGGGATGCTGGTGCCTGTCCTACCGTTTCTGTTGCTGTTGACACCGGCTCTCCTATTGGTGCAGTTGCTCTTTTGGATACACTGATGAGACTTGGTCCAGAATACAAAAGGGATCCTGGCCCCTAGCATCACAAAAATCTCCATCCCTATCCCAGGTCAGCAGCTCTAACTGAATGCTTTCCAAGTTCTGCTATCCAATAAAAGCTTTATCCCCAATATTCATTATTCATCTGGGACCTCATCTGGGCCCTGGAATGGTCCTCAGTCATATCCACATCACACACACACACACACCCAACCACCCTGAATCAACAGTACAAGGTTCCGATCGGCCAGTGTTTTCTCAGCCCTCTGGATGTGCCAGGTCTGAGGCAGCAGAAGCCGTGATGGCTGACTGCACCCACGCAGCTCCTTCCTGCAGCCTGGCCTGCTCCCTCTGACCCCTTTCCTCAGGTTGCCATGGAGGCACGTAGCCATTTACTGTTGGATTGTCAGCGTCAGTACTGCAGAGGTTTTCTCATAGACCATGGGTTGAATTTTCATTTTGCTAATGACAGAGAACACAGGAGACGGTCCGTCTCAGGTCCAGCCTGGGCCTCTTTGTGAAGACCCTCTCTGAAGGGAGATGTGGAAACCAGGGGAAGGGGCACAAGATGCCTCGGTCCCTGCTGTGTGTGTCACATAACAGCCTTCCATGACAACAGGGCACTTTACCCATGCCTTGGTTAAACCTACTCCCTACTTCCTCTGCCAATATGGTTCAAAACAGCAAAAAGCAGCAATGTTCAGGGGACCCCTGACAGCATTGATTCTCATTAAATTCCCCAGTACTTTTCATGATAGCTTCACCCACAGAATCATGTGGTCCAGGCCATGTCTCAGTGTGATACACTGCAGATACCCCCCCCGTGTCCCCCTCCCTCCCTCCTTCCCACTCTCCCTCTTCCTGTCTCCTCTCTCCCATCTCCTCTACTTCCCTCGCTCCCTCCCTCCCTCCCTCCTGTTCTGCTCCCCTCCACTCCTCCTATCTGTTAGTCGCAGGGATCGATATATTTCTAGAAATTACTAATTCTTTTAACGGGAACACTTTGCTAAAATCTCTATTCCCAGAGGGCTTTATTTCAAGGACCAGCTCTGCTTTTCTCCCACAGCCCAGTGAATGCATCACACACTCAGCTTCAGTTCCCATGGCAACTGAGGCTCATGATCTAGGGACTAAATATGAGACAAAAGGAAGCAGAGAAGTGCCTGTGTTCTCTGCTCCTCTGCAGTACACAAGCCTCTATTACAGGGAGGAAATGGGACCTTGTACAGTTCCACCTGCCCTCCCTCCCTGCTTGGTGAGGCAGATAAGAAGGTACAGAGACCCGAGGTGAATGTCTACATCCACATACTGCGTCAGGGTGGCTTACATACCTCCCCCCTTGCCTCCCTCTTAGCAATCATGGTTTATACCCTAAACTGTGACAGTCACATCTAGTCTTCTTGCCGTGCTCAAATTGTTCCCCCATTTCCACACCCTCGAGCCTGTCATACTGTTGGCGTTTCCGGTCAGTTTCATGACAAAAACCAGTATGCCAGCCTAGTTTCAGCATTTTGCTCCATGAGGGACATGTGAGGCGACTCTCCTCTCCTCTGTGACCTGGCAGACCTGATGCTCAGGATTCGGTGCCCCCAGCCCTTGTCATCGTCTCCTGAGGAGACACCTTTGACCTTTGTCTTCATGCTCCTTTTCAGAGACTGGTCAACATGGGAAGCCTGACAGCATGGTTTTCTCACAGGACATAGCAAAGAAGCTGGGCCAGTTCCCCAGTTTCTCTTTCCTTTGCTCCCATTACTCCAGTGTGTGTCTGGATACCCATGTATGCAGCTTCATTGTCCTTTCCTGGATGCAACTGCTGACCACTAAGTCCTCCTGGCCTGGACCATCTTGGCTCCCCAAGCCCAAGAAACTCATCTTCCCTCTGGATGAGCCACTTAGATTCAAGGCTATGCCCTTCATGCAAGGGAACCAACCACACAAGGGCCTGCCACCTCGCTGACCTCCAGGATCTCTGTGAGCCATCTGTTCTCTATGTATAATGGGGGTGTGTGTCCATCATATGCACTCCTGAGTCTCCATGGGCCAGAGCCTCTTTCGTGTCTCCTACCTATTGAGAGATCCAGGTTTCCTTGAGAGAAGCCCGGACGGAGGCACTGCAGTTCAGGAAGGCAAGGCTCACCTCCTCTGTGCTGCTCCTTAACCTCATACCACACTCCGACCCCGACCCCGACCCCATATTAACATCGCCAACACCCCCCACCACAAGATTTCAAGCTATGTGTGTAACAGACCTCAGCACAGAGTGGGAAGGGGCCAGAGTGATTAAAGTGTGCAACAGAAGCAGGAGGAAGCCATTGCTATGGATTTATGTTCCCAGAGGTCGGGAACAAGCAGCAGTCCTCTGCTCACTGCAGGAAGGTTGGGCCTCTGGAGAGAATCCATTTTAAGTCATCCCAGGACCACAGCTTTCCTGCTGCTTCTTGAGAATTTCCATTTGCTCCCTCTGCTGAGGAGAAAAACACCTCCAACATTTGACTCTATTGTAGAGGCCTCTTTTCTGTCTCTCTCAACAGGACAGCTACCCTCAACTTCAGCGGGCTCTAAGCATGTGGACAGAGACAGAGACAGAAACAAGCGTGTCTGGGACTTAGATTAACCTCCAGTGAGTGATGTGTTAATCTCACCCAGCCAGTCTAGGTCACCCTGATTAACCACTCTAGGTCTCCTCTATTCGGACCTCAGTCCCCGCTGTCCCTGCATCTCTGCCTTGGATGGACCTTCACTGTAATGTGTCCTGACACAGACATGTGGCCTTTCAGCCATTCTCTTCCCATCAGGATTTAATACACCATCATTTTTAGTTTCTCTACTCTCTTGACTCTGACATCTTGAAGATGCCAAGCAACCTGTTCACCTTGCACCTTTAAATTCTCCTCCATTCTTGGCCTTCCCCATCAGTATGCAATTCTGCTTCATTCTCGGTTGCAGGGAGGCTGCTTCTCTGTTGTCTGGTGTTTCTTAAATGTGCTGCCCTTTGTTACCAAGCTTCTCTGGTGGGCTGAGCAGTTGTCACTGCTTCCTCACCCCCTCCCACCCCCACCCCCGTTTGCCTCTAGTGTCTTGCATCCCCTTCTGTGTTCCAAGCATCCTTCCCTTCATGATCGTGAGGGCTCCCTTAAGGAGCACACCAAACCCCATCCCATGCCCTCTCCTCCCCCAAGTGCATCTTCTCGTGCTCTAGTTCCTCCATACTTCATAGGCACATGCACCTAAGAAGGGGCTTTGGATTCCCCTTCCCCCCTCTCACATTTTTCCTCTAGGAGATTTCTTTTCCCACCTTGAAAGTAAACAACCTGTACATCTATCACGGCCTACATCACCCAGTCTGTTTAGTTACAAATCACACAAGAACAAGGGGTTGTTCAGTTGCAACACCATCCTGTGCAAGGGAATATGTGCATTCACTTATTTTAGCAAGCCCTTTGTGTATCCCTTCTCAGTGATGGATTCATTTTTATTTCGGTGTGTATACCTGTTTGCCTGCATGCATGCACGTGCATATCAAGTGTGCCTGTGGCATCAGAGGCCAGAGAGGAGGTCACAGCCCCTGGAACTGGAGTTATAGATAGTTGTGAGCTGTGCTCACGTGGTCCTGGGATCAGAACCTGGTTCTATGTAGGAGAAGAGAGTGCTCTTAACCTCTGAGCCATGCGTCCAGCCCGATTCACCCATTATAAGCAGTGCACACACATTGCTAATGGTAGTGGGTCTCATGCACTTCACTCTCATATATAAAGCAGACCTTACCCCCTTCCAAGCTTCATGGACTCGCTTTTCTCCTCATACAAATTCTCTCCCACCTTCCTATTCCTCCTCAGCAGTCTCCCTCTTGTTTATGTGCACACCGTTTATTATGCACCATGTGAAATGTGTTTTGGTTAAGCATTTTTGAGTTGTTTGCTTCTATTGTAGTTGTCTCAATTATCCATGTATTTCATTAAGTGTCTGTATGATGACTTGTGTAACGTGGTTTTTTTTTCACTCATTCTGAATTCTGTCTCTCCACTCTGGCAATTTATTTGCTTTTACTGTGAGGAAGGCTATTGATTTCTCGGAATCCCACCTGCCAAATATGGAGCCCATTTCCAGAGTTGTTGAACCTTGGAAGAAAGTTCATGGCTACCCCCTTCTCTTGAGGAAACATCCCTGCATTTTCCTCTGAGAGCCTCAGGATTGCACGTCTTATATCCATTTAGAACTGATTTTTCTTCAGTCTAAAGCTAGGGATCTGGTTTTACCCTTCTGCGTGTGTTTATCCAGTTCTCCCCAGGACTACTATTTGTCACTGAGGATGGCTGCCTCCTCTCCTGTGTACCTTTTTCTCATCTTTGTCAAAACAGCCACAGAAGCCACCTTTGTTCCCTCACATGTGGACTCCATCTTCTCAGTTTTACATTTCTCGGTTCGAATAGGAGCTAGTGTCTGTAGACATCACAGAGCATGGGAGGAGCCCTGAGGGGAGGTGTAGAGGGGAAGGACAGCAGAATGCACGTGATATGAACATGGAGTTGCTAGGACACCGGGCATAGAAAGCCTTAAAGAGGGCTGGTGCTCCGGGTGATGGGGTTGTGGAAAAGGGCCAACCAAAACTTAGGACATAGCCAACAGCCATACCGAATCGTGCTAAATTCAGCAGGCAACTAAAAGGTTTCTCTTCCTTTTTGTGATCATAATTACATCTGTTCTCTATTTCCTTTTCTACCCCCAAAGAGTCACATATATCCTTCCTTGCTCTCTTTCTAATAACCCCTTTCTTCATCAATTCTTATTTCCTGCACACATGTATTTGTGTATATGCACATATATATGTATGTATATATATATATGTATGTATATATATATATATATATATATATATATATATATATATATATATATATATACACATACATATATATATGTATAACCAGGTCAGGCTTCAGGATGTGACCTGTATGCAGGTTTCCAGGCCTGGCCTTTGGTAGGCGATAAGCAACTGTTGTGCTCCTCCCTGGAGAAGCCTATTTCTCTAACTCTCAGCATTCCTTAGTTTCCCCTTGTTCTTTACATATAAGAACTGTATCTTATGGGCTGCCCCCCGCCCTATTTGGCATGTCTACTGTTGTCCTTCTTCAGCACATGTTTGGGCAGTCCTGTTGCTGAGACTTTGTGGCTAGCTCCTGGCATTCTTAGGAGACACAGCCTCGCATCTTGTTCCCTGATCCTCTAGTTCTTAGACTGTTTCTGTCCCCTCTTCCAAAATATTCCCTGAGCCTTAGATGCAGCTGTTTTGTAGATGTATCCATTGTGACTGGGTTCTGCAACTCTGAAGTTCGATGGCTTGCTGTTTGCTGTAACGATCTCTGTCTGTTGCCAAGAGAAAGAAAATTGATGAGGCACGAGGATTGCACTTATCTGTGGGCTGGGGTTGGGGATTTAGCTCAGTGGTAGAGTGCTTGCCTAGCAAGGGCAAGGTCCTGGGTTTGGTCCTCAGCTCTGAAAAAAAAAAGACAAAATATCACTTATCTGTGGGTATAAGGACAAATAGAGCATAGTTAGGTTGTTGTAATGGTATAGTAAGCTGGTGCTTGTACATTCTCCTCCAAGTTTTTTGACTTCACTAGTCCTGGGTAGACTGCTAGGTTTTCAGTACCACCCATGATTTCTCTCCTGTTGAGCAGGTCTCAAGTCCAATTAGAGAACATAAACTTTGGTTGGATCTATGCTAAGTGAATGGATAATGCCACTCCCCAAAGCCACAAGTTATGAACCAAAAATCGCAGCACCAGTGCTAGTCTTTCTCCTTCTGAGTTATTGGCTGGAGGCTCCCCAAGGAATGAATGATATTGCCCCTTGTCTAGGACACTCACTGGAACTAGAGAATAAGACCCTGTTCCTGAAGTAACCACAGACTTGGGATTCGGCAAATAGATAAATCTAGATAGAACTAAGCTGCAAGCTTCCACTCTGCTGGCTGGTGTTCACACTGCTGCAAGGTGCCATGCAGGTATAGCAAAACAAAACAAAACAAAACAAAACAAAAACATAACTTAAATCTAAAACAATTCACCAGTGACCTTATCCATCTCAGTTTCCTATGTAATATTATTACACCCTACCAGGCAATAGGAATATGATTGCCTTTGAAGTAACCAAGTATTTTGTGATTGGGTTTGAGGCTTTATCTAGGTCACATAGCATACCAAATGCTAACATTACTTGGGGATGAAACTCTTCACTTCATCTTCAGCTTGCAGTCCATCATCCAGGAAAATTGGTGTAGAAACTGAAGTTGAGGTCATGGTGGAATGCTGCTGTCTGTGTTAGGGTTTTATGCTGTGAACAGACACCATGACCAAGGCAACCCTTGTAAGGACAACATTTAAGTCAGACTGGATTACGGGTTCGGAGGTTCAGCCCATTGTCATTAAGGCAGGAACATGGCAGCATCCAGGCAGGCGTGGTGCAGGAGGAACTGAGAGTTCTACATCTTCATCTGAAGGAAGATGCAGAATACTGGCTTCCAGGCAGCTAGGGTGAGGGTCTTAAAGCCTACACCCACAGGGGCACATCTATTCCAACTTGGTCATAACTTCTAATAGTGTTACTCCCTGGGCCAAGCATACATAAACCATCACGACTGCTTACTGCCTTGCCTCTCATGTCTTGCTCAATCTGATTTCTTCTGTCACCAACACTACTTGCCCAGGGATGAAACCACCCTCAATGGGCTGTGTCCTCCTTTATCTGTCATCAATCAAGATAAGTCTTCTGGCTTATCTTATGAACCCTTTTTCTCAATTAAAATTCCCTCTTCTCCCAAAGGTCCAGGTTAGTTGACTCTGTTGATCCTCCTGTAGGGTTCCCATCCCCTCCAGGACCTTCAGTCCTTCCCCAAACTCTTCCATAAGGGTCCCTGACTTCCATCCAATCTTTGGATGTTGGCATCTGTTTCAGTCAGCTGCTGTGTAGAGCCTCTCAGAGGACATTTATGCTAGACTCCTGTCTGCAAGCATAACTGAGTATCATTAATAACGTCAGGGATCGGTGCTTGCCCGTGGGATGCGTTTCACATTGGGCCAGTTATTTATTGCTTGGCTATCCCTTCAGTCTCTGTTCCATTTTTGTCCCTGCATTTGTTTTAGACAGAACAAATTTTGGGTTGAAAGTTTTGTGAGTGGGTTGGTGTCCCTATCCTTCCACTGAGGTTTGTGATCTGGAAGCTCTCAGAGACTAAGTCACCAACTAAAGAGCACACAGGCTTGAACAAGGCTCCCGGCACTTAGGTAGCAGACATGCAGTTCGGTCTCCTTGCTGGTCTCCCAATAACTGGAGTAGAGGCTGCCACTAAAGCGGTAGCCTGAGTGTGATATCCATTCCCAACAGGGCTGCCTTGTCTGGCCTCAGTGGTAGAGGATGTGCTTCCCTGACAGAGACTTGATGTGGTAGGGTGGGAGGGACACCCAGTGGGCTCCACTTTCTCAGAGAAGAAGGTAAAAGGTCTTTGTCAGTGGGTGAGGGGACTGGCAGGGGTTTCAGCGTTTGATGTAAACAAATTAATTCATTAAACATCCCTCTTCTCAAATATGTTTCAGTTTGTGTCAGGTAGACAAAGAAAAAAAGGACAATTTACTCTCATTTACTCTCTCTCTCTCTCTCTCTCTCTCTCTCTCACACACACACACATACATACACACACACACTAAGTATATTGTAAGAAAACGAAAAAGAAACAACAAACAAGCAAACAAAAACCTCACTGGAAAGTTTCCCTAATAGAATAAATGGACAGCAATGCCAAGAGGTGGTGGTGCGCGTTTTTAATCCCAACATTCCGGAGGGGGAGGCAGGTGGGTCTCTGTGATATACATACATACATACATACATATATACACACATACATATATATATACATACATACATATATACATATATATACACACACATACATATACATACATACATACATACATATATACATACATATACATACATATATATACATACGTGCATATACATACATATATACATACATATACATACATACATATATACATACATGTACATACATACATATATATATACATACATACATACACATATATACATACATATATACATACATATACATACATACATATATATACATACATACATATATACATACATATATACATACATACATATATATACATACATATATATGCACATGCATATGCATCTGCAACAATTGCATGTAACAATGTCAATGAAAGAAAAAAGAAGCCATGAATTTGAGAGGGAGCAATACGCAGGGTTGGAGGGCTTTGTGGTAGGAAAGGGAAAGGTGATGGAGGGATCAGAAAAGAACAGGCTTCTAAGCGATAATAAAAATAATAGCAAAATCCCCTTGTCAGCCATGTGTCTTTTTTTGTGATTGGGTTACCTCACTCAGGATGATATTTTCCAGTTCCATCCATTTGTCTAAGAATTTCATGAATTCATTTTTTTAATAGCTGAGTAGTACTCCATTGCGTAGATGTACCACATTTTCTGTATCTAATCCTCTGTTGAGGGACATCTGGGAAGTGGATTTTAGCCAAAGAAAAGCTCAGAATACCCACGATACAACTCGCAGACCTTATGAAACCCAAGAAGAAGGAAGACCACACCTAAGTGTGGATGCTACAGTCCTACTCAGAAGGGGGAAGAAAATAATCTCTGGAGGGAGAGGGACAGAAGAATCTGGGAGGGAGAGAGGAGTAGGAGGGATAAAGGGGGGCTGGTTCAGGTAGAGGAGGAGATGTGGGAGAAGTACAGAGGGTCAGGGATTTGAAAAGAGGTGTGTAGCAGTGGGGGTGGGTGAATAGGGGAGTAGCCACTAGAAAGTCCCAGATGCCAGGAACCCAAGAGGTTCCCAGGACCCAACAGGGAGGACACTAACCAAAATATCCAAAAAAGGAGAGATAGAACCTATAGAAACTATATCCAGTGGATAGGCACAGTCCCCGGTTGCAGGATGGGGCCAACCACCCATCTCAAAAATAATAATCTAGAATTTCTCCTGTCAAAAGAAAATCAGGGACAAAAAGTGGTGCAGAGACTGAAGGAAAGGCCATCCAGAGACAGGTCAACCTAGAGATCTATCCAATCTGCTGACACCAAACACAGACACTATTGCTGATATCAAGAAGCACTTGCTGACAGGAGCCTGGTATAGCCGTCCCCTGAGAGGCTCTGCCAGAGCCTGACCAATACAGATGCAGATGTTCGCAGCCAACCATCAGACTGAGCATGGGGATCTCAATGGAGAAGTTAGAGCAAGGACTAAAGGAGCTGAAGGGGTTTGCAACCCCATAGGAAGAACAACAATATCAACCAACCAGACCCCCCCCCAGAACTCCCAGGGACTAAACCATCAACCAGAGAGTACACATGGGGGGACCCATGGCTCCAGCTGCATATGTAGCAGAGGATGGCCTGTTGGACATCAAAGGGAGGAGAGGCCCTTGGTCCTGAGAAGGCTCAATGCCTCAGTGTAGAGAGGAATGCTAGGGCTCTGAGTCAGTAGGAGGGTGGCTGGGTGGGGAAGCACCCTCATGGAGGCAGGGGGTCGGGAGAATAGGGGACTTGTGGAGGGGAAACTGGGAAGGTGGGATAGCATTTAAAATGTAAATAAAACAACCAATAAAAAGACAACAAAAAAAAAAACCATAGTAAGATAAAACAAAAACCATCACACCAAATTTGGACAAGGTAACCTAGCAGGAGGAAAAGAGCCCCAAGAGAAGGCACAGAGACCCACCCATTCACACACTCCGGATTCCATACAAATACTAAGCTGATAGCTAGATAACATATACACAGAGGACCTGCTGCAGACCCGTGCAGGTCCTGTGCCTGCTGATTCAGTCTCTGTGAGCTCCTGTGAGCTTTGCTCATGTTGCTTTAGAGGGCCTTGTTCTCTTGCAGTCCTCCATCCCATATGACTCATAAGCTTTTTTCCTCTTCTTCCATGGGATTGCTTGACCTTAGAGGTGAAATCACATTGCTTTCCTTTTTTGTTCTTGCCCACAATTTCACATTGACATCAATATCACAATATAAAAACCTTTAAACTTTAAAAAAGTTCCACAGCCATTAAAAGTGTCACCATTTGAAAGTTCAAAGTCTTTTTAAAATATTCAAAATCTCTAGAAATACGAAGTCTAACAGTGTAAAGCTAGGTGCTCAGTGTATGGGATCCCCTCAAAGGGCCTTGCCTTTGGAGCAGCACTTCTCCAGCCCTGCCCTCCACACTACACCCAGCATGTCTTTTAGGCTCAACTCCCTGGTTGTTGCTGACCTTTTAATTTTTGGCTTTTAATTGTTTGTTTGTCTGAGACAGAGTTTCTCTGTGTAGCCCTGGCTGTCCTGGAGCTCACTATGTAGACCAGGCTGGCCTCAAACTCACAGAGATCCATCTGCCTCTACCTCTGGAGTTCTGGGATTAAAGGTGTGTGCTGCTATGCTTGGCAAGTTTTGTTCTGTTTCTAAAACTTTGCTTATTGGGCTACTCCTTTTTAAAAATCTCAATTTAATTTTAATTTTCCACTATTTTTATCTCTTTATTTTTTTTAGTTTTTCGAGGCAGGGTTTCTCTGTGTAGCCCTGGCTATCCTGGAACTCACTCTGTAGACCAGGCTAGCCTCGAACTCAGAAATCCGCCTGCCTCTGCCTCCCAAGAGCTGGGATTAAAGGCGTGCGCCACCACCGCCCGGCTTTTATCTCTTTATTAAATTTCTCTTTCATATCATATATTGAATTCTTGATTCCAACCATTGGTTTATTTGCATTGTCTAAGTTAATTTTGAAGGTTTTTTTTGGTGGGGACTACTCTGATTTTGTTGATCATTGCCTTAATCATCATTTTACATTCATTTTGTGGGGTTTCATTTAATACTCTCTTATAGAAATCCATTACTTAGTAATTGGTAATTTTGGAAGGAATCATGATGCCTGGGTGTTTTTCTTGTGTTTATGTGATGAGACTTAGTTGGTCTTAGATTGTTTTTTTAATTACCCATTTTCTTTAAGCTGAAGTACTTTCAATGTCCAAATGGGACTGTGTTGTAGTAGACATGAGGTTTCCGCCCCATGGACTAGGGATGAGGCTCAGTAGCTAAAGCTTCAGCTCACATACTCAGAGTCAGGGTACCAAGCATGAGCTAAAACTCTATACTAGGAGAAGAATGCTAAATGCAAAATTGACCAAAACTGGGGATAAACTAGCTGTGAAAATACAATAACTCCAGTAACCTTTGTGGAATATATCAGACCTGAGTGTGCCCTAAGATATTAGTTATGGAAGTTTGAATTTAAAGAAAACAAGCTGAATAATAGTGACGTCTATTAAAGCAATAGAGAAATGTGCAAGAATGAAAAGGAAATAGAAACAGGAAACAATATAAAAGAAGAGAATAAATAAGGTAAAGTTAGACTCAAATAGAAATGGTAGAGAAACCCAATTACAGAAGTAATCGACCCCAGTACTTGGGAGCATAAGGCAAACCAGAGTTCCCAAACCAAGCTAATCTATGCTCTTTGAAAAGGTTATATTTTTAAAAAAGAAAGAAAAAGAAAGGAAATAAATAAAAGATAGAAGAATATAGGAGAACACTTTCCACAAAATTAAACTGAGATGTAATCTAATGTCTCTCTCTCTCTCTCTGTAGAGACTCTTGAGCCTCTGTGCAGACTGTTTATGTGGTCATTTGCCTGAGTGCAGGTACGCACAGTCTCTGTCTTTATGCGCTCACTTGTATGAGCTCAGGTGTGTCTGTGGTCACATACCTGATCATATGTGATCATTGTCTCACACTCATATGTGACCAGGTTCAGACTCTATGTGCTCATTTACCTGAGCCCAGGTGTAGATGTCTATGCAGTTGGTAGTCTGAAATAAGGGGTAGACCCTGCTTCTTCACCATCTTGCTTATCTTTGTCTGGCAAAGCACAAAGCTTTGTGCAATCACCATTCCTATGCCCAACTTTATGTTCTTTGCCATGCAACCCAAAGGTGTGGTTCATGGGCCATGCAGAGAACATTATAACTAAGGATGTTCTTTCACTTGATACAATATAGAAATCACCTGCTAAGGGAATCTCAGTGTCAAATTGTCCAGATTAGGTTGGCCTACAGACATGTTTGTGAGAGATTTTCTCAAATGAGTTAATTTAGGTGGGAAGATCCTCCCTGAATTTAGCGGGGATGGGGGTATTGTTTCATGAGCCTTGAGTGAATGAAAAGTAGAGACAGATAAGCAGCGGCATGCAGGTGACTATTGCTCCCTTCTGACTACAAATGTAATGAGACCAATTCTTTCAAGCTTTTGCCACTGTGACTTCCATGCTATGATGGATTGTACCTGGAATGGTTATCCAAGTAAACTTGTTCTCCATTAAGATGCTTTTGTCAGGGTATTTTATCACAGTAATCGGCAAGAAATCTAAGCTAAGTCCCTTGACATTTGCCCTGTTTGCCAGAGTGGACTGTATGTACAAGGAGGGATCTTTGTTTCTACAGATGCCTAGCCACTGACTCGGCCTGGTTCTTATCAAAGGGCTTCTTGCTCCTGATTTGTATTAAATGACAAGAAAAGAGAATATCCTCAGGGCCTGTAAAGTGTGCAGACCCCAATATTACTACTGTCTCCTTGTACTACAAACCTACTCAGTAATGTATCCAGTATCAGTTATGCTTTATTTGTATTCATTCCTTCACTCATTCATTCATTTGAGACAGACCCTCATGTGTTTCAGGAAGGCATCCTACTTTGAACCTCCTGTAATCGTCACTTAATTTCCAGGATGATGGTCATGGGTCATCTTGCTTTCCTAGGTGAGGACATACTAACTGAGCTACACATTCAGCTGATTGTGGTGCTTTTGGAGTCTCTGTTTTTGCTTTTTGTTTTGGTCTGTGCATGTCTTTCTGATGTCAGTTTAGTTCTATGGTGTGATGTGGCAAAACTATGCCTGGGACAATGCAGCATACATGTCTACTCACCCCAGATAGAGCGCTTATGACAGACCAAAGTACTGATACCACTAAAGTCTAATTTGGTGAACTCTGAGTTTTACTGGGGTTATTGACAGGAATATAGGAGAGGGATTATGTAAAGGAGCACAAATAACTCAATGACAGCTTCATCACCAAGGCCCACCTTGGCATGAGTGACAGCCTACAAAGCTGGAAACCTGGAGCACACTGTACTGCCTGCAGGCAGATCAACAGGCTGGAAAGTATCCTTTCCAAGTGACTCACTTGGTCTAAACCTCTTCTGGACATCTTTGCGGATTTCTGCTTTTTGTAGACATCTGATCTGGTCTCATGGTCTTCTTTGCAGCTTGTCTGGTCTGAGAGTGACTCTCAGCAGCCTTTATTGTTTAATCTTGGGTAGAAGAGACCTAATGAATCTTGTCAGTTTCAGGGACTTCCTGAAGCTATTTTGAATTATTTATCTTCCTGCTTAAGGAGCTTCCCTTCAAGATGGAACTTTGTGTTTTGTTTTGTTGTTTTTCGAGACAGGGTTTCTCTGGATAGCCCTGGCTGTCCTGGAACTCACTCTGTAGACCAGGCTGGCCTCGAACTCAGAAACCCACCTGCCTCTGCCTTCCAAGTGCTGGGATCAAAAGCGTGCACCACCACTACCCGACAATGTTTCTTTTTTTTTTTAATTATTTTTTTCGTGTGCATTTGTGTTTTTTTTGCATACATGTCTGTATGAGGGTATTCGATCTCCCAGAATTGAAGTTACAGACAGTTGTGAGCTGCCAACTAAACTCAGGTCCTCTGAAAGAGCAACCAGTGCTCTTAAACACTCACTGAACCACCTCTCCCGCCCCAGGATGGAATGTTTCAATCTCAGAGGAAACTTACATTACACATGGTACCTTTGCCTCCTCCACAATAAACCTCTCCCTCTCCCTCTTTCACTCTCTCACTCTAATGCTCTCTCTTGTACTCACTCTTCTACTCTCTCCATCCCTCCCTCCTTTCTGTTCTCTTTCTCTCCCTTTCTGCCTCTTCTTTTTCTGTAAATTATCTACTATTGAAAGTAGCTTTTCTGAACCCCTTGCTTTGTATTAAAGCATGAGTCTAACCTTCTCCACTAGTGGTCACTTTGTACTAGGACCAAATCTCTCCCCAGGTGGGACTGAGCCATATGGAATGGACTCTGAATTCCCCTGTACTGATTCTGAAGAATGTGCTCTTCCATTTTTGTTTTGCTATTGAAACTAGTGTTTACTATCACTTCCTAGAATAGCTTTCTCAAACCACCCCTGACTGATTCCCCATAAATGCTGGTAATAAAGGTGTGGGATGTTACCTTCCAGGCCCTCTTGTAACATTTAATTTCCAAATTGAAGTCTCCATATTTTTTGTCATAATTCAATAATTCTCTCTGACTTGCATGCTAAAATATTTGCACATGCATATGTATGCTAATTTTTAACAATAGTAATAATTGATGGGTATGTGAGAGTCTTTTGCAGTCTTTTTCACTCATTAATTTTTTTTCTTTCTTTCTAGGTGGTGGTGGCACATGCCTTTAATATTAGCAGACAAAGGCGAATGAATGAGTTCAAGGTCACAGTCTAGTCTACAAAGCCAGTTCTAGGACAGCCAGAGCTACACAGAAAAACCCTATCTCGAAAAACAAAACAAAACAAAATTATCTTTACTGAGATGTAATTCCACCCTTTAAAAAGACGGAATGCAATGAGTTTTGGTATGTTCAATTAGTTATATAACCTTTACTCTGTAGGATGGCTTTTTGTTTTGTTAATTAATTTGGTTTGTAGAACTTCTCTTGTTTTGTGCTGTTTATTATGAAACCCAGGGCTACTCACATGCTTGGCAAATGCATTACCAGTTAGTTACACAAGAGAAGCTTTTAGACTGAGTGTTGTCCAACTTGCCTAATTTTAATTTTCTTGTATTTTTCTCTCATATTCCTGAATTCATTGCTAAGGTCAAAGTCATGAAACTTTGAGGGGGTCCCTTCAGGGACAATGATTCAGGAAAAGTTAAGAATGAAAACTCAGTTCAGCCTGCCTTAGGCTGGATCGAACTTCAGGAATCTGATTCTAGGATGCTTATTGCAAGAATATTTAAAGACAGTACATACAATTTGGAAAACCAGTTTCCTGGTGTAATACAATCCCTAGTGCACAAGGAGGCATAATAGTATAGAAATTCAACTCAAAGTACATGACATTTCTTTAAAGAAGATGAGGTCTAGAGATGGCTACCTGTATTAGTGTAAGGGCCTACAGGAGGATTTAGTATGGTCTTACTCATATAGATAGCATAGAAGTTGTTTGGGCTCTTAGCCACCTAAGGTCCTGGTGTGGGAGCTTGGGGGCACCCCTTGGCTATGCAGATGACTACTAGCCATTTCCATTCCTGGTTGTGGAAGTGGGATATAGCCTGATCCAATAGGCAATGCAGATCACCAAGCTGTTAATCACCTCCAATTCCAAGCCTTTGGGATGGGAGAACAGGTATTTTTCTCCTTTGAGGAGACACCCCTCTGTGATTAACATTCCTGGTTTCCCTGGAGATCTGTGGGTACAAGAACCTTTATACTCCCAACAAAACTCTCCGTCCATGTTTTCTGGAAAATACTTTCAAAGCATAATCAGGGTTTAATATACAAAATAATTAAGGGATTCCTACAATTCAATACAAAAAAGTCACCAAATAAACTGATTTGAAGACAGAAAAAGGACTCAAAGAGTATTTTTCCCAAAGAATATTTACGTATATCTACTTGATATAGTAAAATGTACTCATGATAACTAATCATCATGGAAAAACAAATTAAAATCACAATGATATCATATCACATGCATTAGGAGAGAAGTTCTGGAGAGAGAGAGAGAGAGAGAGAGAGAGAGAGAGAGAGAGAGAGAGAGAGAGAGAGAGAGAGAGAAGATATCACAAAATTGTAACCCTATGACAATGTGGAATGACATGGCCACTTTTGAGTAGAGTGTGATGACTTCTCTTTGGGGAGACATCCAAAAGAATTAAAATCAGTATCTTAAAGATGTATGCATATTCCCATCTTTGTTGCAGGATTATCCCTAATAGTGAAGATATAGAAAATATATGAAAAATCCTAAGTAACCACTGGCAGATGAATGAATAAAAGTTGTGACATTCATGGTGAGATAAAAGAACTTTTGGGATCAGTCTCCTGTTTGGAACTTGAATTTTTCTGAGCAGGATACCTGCTTCTGGATAGAGGAGAAATTGACACAGGGACTGGCTATTATGTTGGAAGTATCTCTGCGAGTACATTGGTTTTGACTTATTTTAAAGACGGAACACCAAGATTTTACTACAGTGTCAAATATATGTCCTTTTTCCTCATAAAAGGGAAAAATGGTCATACATATAATGGGATATAATTCGGAGTTAGTGAAGTCTATAATGCCACATACGATAACATGGATCAACTGAATAGACAGAAATTTAAGAAGAAAACTCGTAAGAGCATTCTGCAAAATCAAAGGAGATATAACCAAACTCCCAAAATGAATTCAAATGGAGTACAAGTAACTGAATGTAAGAAGGAAGTGAAAATCTTTGTTAAATTCTACTTTGTCTTGAATTATTTTCATTGTTTCATTTAACGATTTGTGCATTCACAGTATTCATTAGATTTTTCCTCATATCCCCTGTCAGGTCCTTGAACGTATTCATAATTGCTATATTGAAATCCATGTCTTGTGCTTCAGCTCAATAGCCTTTCTCAGGGCATATTGTAAATACAGTTTCTGACTTCTGGAAGAGGTGTATTGCCTTGACTCTTCATGTTGTATTTTTGCACTGTGACCTAGGCATCTGGAGTTATGATATTCGAAGTGTTTCTTGGTATAGATATTTGGTCTCGCTTTTATTAGATGCGTGGGTGTTCTATTCTTTGCCCACTCTGGGTCCTAGCCAAGTTTGGCAGCTGTGGCATCCCTGAGTCCAAACCAAGAGTGGTGGCTACAGGGTCCCTGGTAGAGAGATGTTCTGATTGTCAGTAGGGAGCCTCAAAGGAATGGAAATGGGCTAGAAAGAAAAGCTGAAAGGGCAATGTGGAAGAACTAGGGAATCCTGGGTCTTCTCCCAGAGGTAGAGCCCCAAGAGGATGGAAGTGGGTTGGGAGTAGGTGCTCATGTGGATAGGCAGCACCAGCAGTTCTAAGAGTAAGTCTAGGAAGACCAGAATGGAGTATGGGGAGGAGGATAAAGGCTGTGCTCCTGAGTCCCAAGTGTGTTGGCTGTGATTCCTGGATAGATAGTGGTTCTGCAGGTTTGTGGAAGGTAGAAGGGGATGGAGATGAGCTGCAAGGGATGGCTGAAAGGGGCGGTGGGTAAGAACTTGGGGGTCCATACTAAGAGAATGAGTCCAAAGTTGATGGGGTAGGTTAGAAGGTGATAGGCTCATGTTTTAACATCTACTTACCACCTCTATATATTCACTTCAGTTCAAGGATTTGTCAGAAGATAACTTTGTGGAGTTGGTTCACTCATTCTGCCTTTATGAGTTTCCAGGGATTCAAACTCAGGTCACAGGGCTTATGTAGCAAGCATATTTCCTATCTCCCAAACCTTATTCTATGTCTACTTTATGTTATTGTTTTAAGACAACTATTTTTACATTCTCTGAGGTTTGTCTCATAGTGATTATTATCTGGCCAGTGTCTGAAACCTTATTTGAACTGTTAGATAAGGTCATGGCTTTTACTAAAGCAAAACTAACAATTTTTGTTGGTATGTAGTATTCTCTGCATATCAGAACATTATTATTATAGCCTTCCTAATTTGGCTCTATGGCTGTTTTTCTAGAAATTCTAAACAAGTCTCTTGTCTTTTCTGCCTGTCAAGACTTGTTCTATTTGGGACTTAGATAGCACCCACCCTAAGTTATGCTTTGCCCTGACTCTGCTATTAGTGTGCTGTTGCCATTTCAGCACTAGAGAGCAGTCCAAGCTTAAGATTGTCCACAGTCTGTAGTTAATATCTGGTTCAACATGAAGTAGGATGATACTTGGCTTCCTTAACACTTTTAAATATAGTTTCATGTCTTCATTTGTTAAAATTGGTGTGTCTTCTGGGGGAATCCTATTTATTTACTCTATTTACATTTCAAGTAACCATTGATTGTTATTGGCTTATTATTGCTATTTTCTATTCAAAAAATTATTGTGTGTGTTTGGGGTGTGTGTGTGTGTGTGTGTGTGTGTGTGTGTGTGTGTGTAGGCACACATGTGGAAATCAGAAGACAATCCTTTCCTTCTGCAATGTGGGTCCAGGGGTTAGAACCCAGGTCATCAGGCTAGACAGCAAGAGGGTTTACCCACTGAAGAATCTTCCAGGTCCTTATTGCTATTTTAATTGTTTTCTATCTATTTTTACTTAGCTTTCTTCTCTTCTATTTGCTATTTTTTGAGGTTTGATGATATCTTATAATGGTGTAAATTCATTATTTTGCTTTATTTTTTTCTGTATTTACCAGAATTTTTTATTTGTGCTTAGCCTGAAGTCTGCGTAAAGCTTATGGTATTTCTTATTGCTTATTTGTAACTGGCAACTACTTCAATCCTATATAGAACTATGCATATTATGCACTATACTGTGTATCCAACTGATTTTTATCTCTATAGCACAAATTGTGTTTTATTAATATTGGAATTTATTCCCTATCATATTATATATTCATTAACCTATTTTTGATTTTAAGATTTTTATCTTTAGATGTTGATCTTTGTTATGATGACAACATATCTAATTTAAAAGGAAAGTTTATTTTGGCTCACAGTTTCAGTTCATCATTTATTGCTTTTAAGCCTATTTTAAGAAGAAACTTCATAGTGAAAGGACATGACTTAGGGCTGGAGAGATGGCTCAGTGGTTAAGAGCACTGACTGCTCTTCCGAAGGTCCTGAGTTCAAATCCCAGCAACCACATGATGTCTCACAACCATCTGTAATGAGATCTGATGCCCTTTTCTGGTGTGTCTGAAGACAGCTATAGTGTTCTTACATATAATAATAAATAAATCTTAAAAAAAGAGAAAGGACATGACTAAGGAAAGATGCTGGGAAGGAGAGAATACTGAAAAATGTCTAAGAAGATACATCTTTTAAGACTATACTCCCTGAATTCTATTTCCTTAAAACAAATCTCCACATTATGATGTTGATTATTTCATAGTAATACCAACAAATTATGGGTCCAACAATGCAGTAATACATTGTTAAGGTTTAGAGCCTTCAGTGTCTAATCATTTCTCCATAGTCTCATTTCTGAACATTACTTTGGAAAACAAGCCTTCAGCATAGGAGTATATAGGAGACATTTCATGTGCAAAATAGCATCAAGCCTCAAAAAATTTTTATGTGACAGTTGTTGCCAATATTTCTGTATGTCAATAATTATACTTGGTCTAAAAGTTATTTATATAACACCATCACAGCATCACATTATTGTCTATCTTCTATATATTTATATTTTCCAACTACATTTTATACTTTCATATACTTTTTTTTAACTGTTTAGTATCTTTTCATTTTACCTTGAAAAATCCTCTTTGTACTTCCTATAGGATGGGTATAGTGGGTGAACTTTATTTTTGTTTGTCTAGGAGTCGATTATGCCTTCATGGTTATAGTTTTCCTAAGTATAGTACACTTGGTTCATGAGATTTTGTTACATTTTGGGTTGTTTTCTGTCATCACCTTAAATATACCATCTTACTCATTCCTTGGATTCAAGTTTTCTGTACGGAAAATGACTCATGGCTTTTTGAAAGTTTTTGTTGCTTGTCCCCTCCTCCTGGTACTTACAAGCGTGCACCACCATGCCTAACATTTTTTATATGAATTCTGGGAAATCAGACTCAGGCCACCAGATGTACAAGACAAATAAACACTTTAGACTGGCTTCGCTCTCACCATATCCTCCAATTATGTATTATTAAAATTCATGTGTTTATCATCATCATTATTTTCATTTTATCACTACTTGACCATTTAAAAATTATATTTGATGGAATTAACTGCATTAAATTAATTAAATTAAATGTTTTAATAAGCAGAGCATAGTAGTTAATTCCAGCAGTCAGGAGGCAAAGGCAGGAAGATCTCAAGTTCCAGGCCATCTTTAGCTATGTAGTGACGTTCACACCACTCTGCTATGCAGAGACTCTGGCTCAAGTTTTCAGTTATTTTTCTTCTTTCTCTCATTTAAAATTTTTATTAAAATATAATCACATAATTTCTCCCCTCTCCTCCCTCCGCCCATTGCATACCCTCCACTACTTAAATTCAAGGCCTGTTTTGCCTTAAATATTTGTATACACACACATGTTTGAATAAATATATTAGCATGAGATGCCAAATTCATTCAGTGTAACTTGTATGTATATGTTTTTAGGACTGACTGCTTGGTATTGCACAGACAATTCGGATGTCCATTCCTGGTGAGGAATAGTTCTCTATCTTTCAGTAGTCATTAATTGCTCATAGTCCTTCTTATAGGGGTGAGGCCTTTTGATATTTCTCCCACCTATGTCGGTATGTCAACTGGTATTGGGATTGTTTAGGCAACCATAATGATGGTCTTTCATGGGTGTACCTGTCCTGCCATATCTAGAAGGCACACCCCACATCAGATTTTCTGGTCTTCTGGATCTTGTAATCTTACTATGCCTCTTCCACTATGTTCCCCGAGCCTTAAGTTCAAGGAGTAATGTTCTAAGTGTAGCAACTGGGACTGGGCACATCACAGTCAACTGTTTTTGACCAATTGTGGCTTTTTGAAAATAGTATCCATGTGAAGCTGCTTTGATGAGGGGGTGATAGGTACACTTATCTGTGGGTATAAAGATAAGTACTTAGTGGCTCAGCCATTAAAGGTTAAGCTCACAACCCCAAACCATCTTTTCTCATTTTAAAATTATAATTGAGTTTTTGCAATTTCAAACATGTATGCAAAAGATTTTGATCATATTTACAGTCTTAGCCATTATTATTATTATTATTATTATTAATGGGGTATCATTCTGTGCAGTCCCTACTGACGTGGAACTCCTTCTATAGACCAGGGTGGCCTTAAACTCACAGAGATCTGCCTGCCTCTGCCTTCTGAGTGCTGGCTTCAAGGTGTGCACACGCCTTTACTGTACACGGTACTGGGTTTCATAGGGATGTGCACAATACAGTCTATGACATACTTGGACCATGCTTTTTGTCTTTGTATTTTCTTGCTCATCTTTCTTATTCAAAGCCAGATTCCCTAATGCATTAGGTCAGCATCACCTGGTTTCTTCTAGGTTTTCCTTCTAATCTCCTCGGAGAAGGAAATGAAATTCGAAACATTAGAATTAAATTTGCAATCTTGTAACTGTTACCCATAAGATTAATCTTTAAATTGAACACATGACCCCCAAATATCCAGATACCAAAATGTACCAAATTCTGAATAGGGAAAACAAAAGCCATTTAACTTCCTGATGTTGTCATTACGCTAGTAATTTCTTTCGTTTTTATTTTTTCTTTTTTATTAGATATTTTCTTTATTTACATTTCAAATGTTATCTCCTTTCCTTGTTTCCCCTCCCAAAACCCCTATCCCATCCCACCCTCCCCCTGCTCACCAACACCCCCCCTCCTGCCTCCCTGTCCTGGCATTCCTCTACACTGGGGCATGGAGCCTTCACAGGACCAAGGGCCTCTCTTCTCATTGATGTCCGACAAGGCCATCCTCTGCTACATATGCAGCTGGAGCCATGGGTCCCTCCATGTGTACTCTTTGGTTGGTAGTTTAGTCCCTGGGTGCTGTGGAAGCTCTGGTTAGTTGACACTGTTGTTCTTATGGGGTTGAAAACCCCTTCAGCTCCTTCAGTTCTTTCTTAGCCATTATTATTATTATTAAATCTGGTTTTACAGTCCAGGTATTATCCGCCTCCCAGTCTGCTCTCTGACTGTTCCCTCGCCGCCCACCCCCTCTCCAAGAGGATGCCACACTCCCATACCCCCACCCCACCAGGCCCCCCCACTCCCTGGGGCCTCAAGTCTAAGGGTTAGGCACATCTTCTCTCACTGAGGCCAGACCAGGCAGTCCTCTGCTGTATATGTGCTGTATATGAGCCTCATATCAGCTGGTGTATACTGCCTGGTTGGTGGCTCAGTGTCTGAGAGATCTCAGGGGTCAAGGTTAGTTGAGACTGCTGGTCTTACTATGGGGTCGCTCTCTCTTATCCCTCCCAATTTCTCTTATTTTTTCCCAACTAGTTCCCCTCTTAATTTCATGTCTTGTTTCCTGTTCCTGCTGCGGCCTCTACAGGTTACATAATCTGTCGCAGGGGACCCCTCAGTCCCACGTCCAGCTTCCTGGCTCTCCCAGGATGCGCTGAGCGTCTGCTGCCACAGGCTCCTGTCGGGGTGTGAATGACAGAGGAGGTGCCTTCCAGCGCCCTCAGCAAGGTCAGCCTGCGCCTCCTCTGCCAGGATGACGTAGACACTGTGAAGCACCTGTGTGGTGACTGGTTCCCCATTGATTGCCCAGACTCACGGTATCGTGATATCACATCCAACAAGTTCTTCTCCCTTGCTGCAACCTACAGAGGGGCCATTGTGGGAATGATAGTAGCTGAAATAAAGAATAGGACCAAAATACATAAAGAGGATGGAGATATGCTAGCCTCCAGCTTCTCTGTGGATACACAACTTGCATATATCCTCAGTCTGGGAGGGGTGAAAGAGTTCAGGGAACACGGCATCGGTTCCCTTTTACTAGAAAGTTTAAAGGATCACATTTCAACCACCACCCAGGACCACTGCAAAGCCATCTACCTGCATGTTCTCACCACCATCAATACAGCAATAAACTTTTATGAAAACAGAGACTTTAGGCAGCATCACTATCTGCCCTATTACTGCTCCATTTGAGGATTCCTCAAAGATGGCTTCACCTATGACCTCTACATAAATGGGGGCCACCATCTCTGGACCATCTTAGACTACATCCAGCACCTCCGCTTAGCACTAGCCAACCTGAGCCCCTGCTCCATCCCACACAGGATCTACCGCCAGGCCCACAGCCTCCTTGCTCTGCAGCTTTCTGCCATGGTTCAGCATTTCCACCAAAGGTGGCCTAGAGTACAGCCGCACCATGTAATGCCATCAGGGCAGCCTCCACCAGGCCTCTGTCCTCAGCACTTGGTGGAGCCTGTTTTCCTGTCTGTCTGACTTTTGCTGTCCTTTTCGAGGAGCTGCAGGCCCGGTGCTATGCTGGCTCGGGAGTGGAATGTGTACTGGTTGTCAACAGGCTCTCCCTCCACCTGGAGTCCTTGTCCTGCCTCCATGCCCATTGGCCTGGTGGCGTGTCTACATTCACTGGGAAAGGGCTCGCCCGACTTCTCTGCCTCCTGCTCCTTCCCACAAGATGGACTGGACTTTGCTGAAAACACGTGGACATTTTTGACCCTGAAGACGCAGGAACCTTAGAATAAAGAGGCACAGCAAGGAGAATGTCAGTTTTTGTTTAGGAATGCCCTAAAGAAGCATAGCTGGAAGCTGTTCTTACTCCTCTGTGAAAGGCTGGAAACTGGGGAAAGAGAAAGAGGAGCTGGCCCTTCACAAGAACTTAAAGCCCCAGGAATCAGTCCTCTGCATAGACAGTTAGATGAACAGTTCCCTGTTCCCAGTGTTCTACTGCCCACTTCTTCCTGTCCAGAAGGATCATCCTGCCTGTTGAATCCTGGCGTGCTCCACATAGCTGACCTAAACTGGAGCTGGGCCGAGGACAGGTAGCTGTTGGCTTCTGGGTTCCTTCCCTGCGTATCCTTCTAGAAGCTGAAACTTGGAGGCCTGGGCCAGTGCAGACAGGAGGAGGCTGAGCTCTGTGTTGGCATCTCTGCTACTGTGGACCCATGGGAGCTGGCCTGGGAGCAGAGGTCAGCTGGCGCCTGTGGGCCTTCAGCCTCCGAGTCAGAGGCTCGGTCAGTACCATGGATTATGCTTGCAGCAGACATCTCAAGTTTCCAGCATCCCTTCCTTTGTGCCCCCAAGTATTTGTTGTCAGAGTCCTGCCCAGAATTGCTGCAGTGTTACAGGAGCCCTTCGGGGTGTCCTCACAGCCCCCCACTGTGCCAGACTGATGAAGAGCAGCTTTCTTTCTTTTTTTTTTTTTTTTTAATTTAATTTTATTTTATTTTTTTAATTTACATTCCAAATCACTTCCCCTTTCCCGTTTCCTCCCTCCCCGAAAGTCCCATAAGCCCCCTTCCCTCCCTCTTTTCTCCGTTCAACCCCCTCTCATTACTCTGTCCTGGCGTTCCCCTACATCCAGTCTTTCCAGGACCAGGGGTCTCTCCTTCCATCTTTTTAGAAATCTATTGATATGCTGATTGTGTCTAGGGTATTCTGAGATTCTGGGTCAATATCCCCTTATCAGTGACTTCATACCATGTGTGATCTTTTGTGATTGGGTTACCTCACTAAGGATGATATTTTCAAGTTCTGACCATTTGCCTAGGAATTTCGTGAATTCATTGTTTTTAATTGCAGAGTAGTATTCCATTGTGTAAATATACCACATCTTCTGAATCCATTCCTCCGTTGAGGGACATCTGGGTTCTTTCCAGCTTCTGGCTATTATAAATAAGGCTGCTATGAATATAGTGGAGCATGTGTCCTTATTGCATGCAGGTAAAGTCTCTGGGTATATGCCCAGGAGTGGTATAGCCGGATCCTCCGGAAGTGTCATGCCCAGTTTTCTGAGGAGCCGCCAGACTGCTTTCCAGAGTGGTTGTACCAGCCTGCAATTCCACCAGCAGTGGAGGAGTGTTCCTCTTTCTCCACATCCTCGCCAACAACTGCTGTCTCCTGTGTTTTTGATCTTAGCCATCCTGACTGGTGTGAGATGGAATCTCAGGGTTGTTTTGATTTGCATTTCCCTAATGACTAAGGATGATGAACATCTCTTTAGGTGCTTCTCAGCCATTAGATATTCTTCAGGTGAGAACTCTTTGTGTAGCTCTGTACCCCATTTTTTAATAGGGTTACTTGCCTCTCTGGAGTTTAACTTCTTGAGTTCTTTGTATATCTTGGATATTAGCCCTCTGTCGGATGTAAGGTTGGTAAAGATCATTTCCCAGTTAGTTGGTTGCCGCTTTGTCTTTTTGACGGTGTCTTTTGCCTTGCAAAAACTTTGTAATTTAATGAGGTCCCATTTGTCTATTCTTGATCTTAGAGTATAAGCTATTGGAGTTCTGTTCAGGAAATTCTCCCCTGTGCCCATATGTTCAAGGTTCTTCCCTAGTTTCCCTTCTATTAGTTTCAGTGTGTCTGGTTTTATGTGGAGATCTTTGATCCACTTAGAATTGAGCTTAGTGCAAGGAGATAAGGATGGGTCAATTTGCATTCTTCTGCATGTTGACCTCCAGCTGAGCCAGCACCATTTGTTGAAAAGGCTATCTTTTTTCCACTGGATGGTTTTAGCTCCTTTGTCAAAGATCAAGTGACCATAGGAGTGTGGATTCATTTCTGGGTCTTCAATTCTGTTCCATTGATCTACATGTCTGTTACTGTACCAATACCATGCAGTTTTTAACACTATTGCTCTGTAGTACAGCTTGAGGTCCGGGATACTGATTCCCCCAGAGGTTCTTTTACTCTTGAGAATAGCTTTAGCTATTCTGGGTTTTCTGTTATTCCAGATGAATTTTTGAATTGCTCTTTCTAACTCTATGAAGAATTGAGTTGGGATTTTGATGGGGATTGCATTGAATCTGTGTATTACTTTTGGTAAGATGCTCATTTTTACTATATTAATCCTGCCAATCCATGAGCATGGCAGATTTTTCCATCTTCCGAGGTCTTCTTCAATTTCTTTCTTCAGAGACTTGAAGTTCTTGTCATACAGATCTTTCACTTGTTTGGTTAGCGTCACGCCAAGATACTTAATATGGTTTGTGGCTATCGTAAAGGGTATTATTTCTCTTACTTCTTTCTCAGCCTGCTTATCCTTTGAGTATAGGAAGGCTTCTGACTTGCTTGAGTTGATTTTATATCCGGCCACTTTGCTGAAGTCGTTTATCAGCTGTAGGAGTTCTCTGGTGGAGTTCTTTGGGTCGCTTATGTATACTATCATATCGTCTGCAAATAGTGATAGTTTGACTTCTTCCTTTCCAATTTGTATCCCTTTGACCTCTTTTTCTTGTCTAATTGCTCTAGCTAGAACTTCAAGTACTATATTGAAAAGATATGGAGAGAGAGGGCAGCCTTGTCTAGTCCCTGATTTTAGTGGGATTGCTTCAAGTTTCTCTCCGTTTAGATTGATGCTGGCTACTGGTTTGCTGTAAATTGCTTTTACTATGTTTAGATATGGGCCTTGAATTCCTGATCTTTCCAAGACCTTTAGCATGAAAGGATGCTGAATTTTGTCAAATGCTTTCTCAGCATCTAATGAGATGACCATGTGGTTTTTTTCTTTGAGATTGTTTATGTAGTGGATTACATTGATGGATTTCCTTATATTGAACCATCCCTGCATCCCTGGGATGAAGCCTACTTGATCGTGGTGAATGATCGTTTTGATGTGTTCTTGGATTCGGTTGGCAAGAATTTTATTGAGTATTTTTGCATCGATATTCATAAGAGAGATTGGCCTGAGATTCTCTTTCTTTGTCGGATCTTTGTGTGCTTTTGGTATTAGTGTAATTGTGGCTTCATAGAACGAGTTGGGTAGTGTTCCTTCTGTTTCTATTTTGTGGAACAGTTTGAAGAGTATTGGTGTTAGGTCTTCTTTGAAGGTCTGATAGAATTCTGCACTAAAACCATCTGGACCTGTGCTTTTTTTGGTTGGAAGACTTCCAATGACAACTTCTATTTCTTCAGGGGTTATAGGACGGTTTAGATGGTCTATTTGATCCTGATTTAATTTTGGTACTTGGTATCTGTCAAGGAAATTGTCCATTTCCTCAAGATTTTCTAGTTGTGTTGAATACAGGTTTTTGTAGTAGGATCTGATGATTTTTTGAATTTCCTCAGTTTCTGTTGTTATCTCTCCCTTTTCGTTTCTGATTTTATTAATTTGGATACTATCTCTGTGCCCTCTGGTTAGTCTGGCTAAGGGCTTATCTATCTTGTTGATTTTCTCAAAGAACCAACTCCTCGTTTTGTTGATTCTTTGTATGGTTTTATTTGTTTCTACTTGATTGATTTCAGCCCTGAGTTTGATGATTTCCTGCCTTCTACTCCTCTTTGGTGTATTTGCTTCTTTTTGTTCCAGGGCTTTCAGGTGTGCCATTAAGCTGTTAGTGTATGCTGTCTCCCGTTTCTTTTTGGCGGCACTCAGGGCTATGAATTTTCCTCTTAGCACTGCTTTCATTGTGTCCCATAAGTTAGGGTATGTTGTGCCTTCATTTTCATTAACTTTCAAAAAGTCTTTGATTTCTTTCTTTATTTCCACCTTGACCAAGTTATCATTGAGTAGAGCATTGTTCAGCCTCCATGTGTACGTGGGTTTTCTTTTGTTTTTGTTGCCATTGAAGACCACCCTTATTCCATAGTGATCTGATAGGAGGCATGGGATTATTTCTATCTTCTTGTATCTGTTGAGGTCTGATTTGTGACCAATTATATGGTCAATTTTGGAGAAGGTACCATGAGGAGCTGAGAAGAAGGTGTATTCTTTAGCTCTAGGATGAAATGTTCTATATATATCAGTTAGTTCCATTTGGTCCAAGGCTTCAATTAGATTCACTGTGTCCCTGTTTAGTTTCTGCTTTCCTGAACGATCCATTTCAGAGAGCGGGGTGTTGAAGTCACCCACTATTATTGTGTGCGGTGCGATGTGTGCTTTGAGTTTTAGTAAAGTTTCTTTTACGAATGAGGGTGCCCTTGCATTTGGAGCATAGATATTCAGGATTGAGAGTTCTTGATGGTGGATTTTTCCCTTGATCAGTATGTAGTGTCCTTCTGTGTCTTTTTTGATGACTTTGGGTTGAAAATCAATTTTATCCGATATTAGGATGGCTACTCCACCTCGTTTCTTGGGGCCATTTGCTTGTAAAATTGTTTTCCAGCCTTTTACTCTGAGGTAGTGTTTGTCTTTGACACTGAGGTGCGTTTCCTGCATGCAGCAAAAAGCTGGGTCCTGTTTACGTATCCAGTCTGCTAGTCTATGTCTTTTAATTGGGGAATTGAGACCATTGATATTAAGAGAGATTAAGGCATAGTGATTATTGCCATCTGCCATTCTTGACGCTATCTTTATGTTTGAGTGGTTATCTACTTTTGGGTTTGATTCAAGAAGGTTATTATCTCATTTTTTCCAGGGTGTTGTTTCTCTCCCTGTATTGGAGGTTTCCACCTATTATCCGTTGCAGGGCTGGATTTGTGGAAAGATATTGTGAAAATTTGGTTTTATCATGGAATATCTTGGTCTCTCCATCTATGGTGATTGAGAGTTTTGCTGGGTATAGTAGTCTAGGCTGGCATTTGTGCTGTCTTAGTGTCTGCATGAGATCTGCCCAGGATCTTCTGGCTTTCATAGTCTCTGGTGAGAAGTCTGATGTGATTCGGATAGGTCTTCCTTTGTATGTTACTTGGCCCTTTTCTCTTACTGCATTTAGTATTCTTTCTTTGTTTAGAACATTCGGTGTTTTGATTATTATGTGACGGGAGGTATTTCTGTTCTGGTCCAGTCTGTTTGGAGTTCTGTAGGCTTCTTGTATGTTCATCGGCATCTCTCTCTTTAAGTTAGGGAAGTTTTCCTCCATAATTTTGTTGAAGATGTTTACTGGCCCTTTAAGTTGCAAATCTTCACTCTCATCTATACCTATAATCCTTAGGTTTGGTCTTCTCATTGTGTCCTGGATTTCCTGGATGTTTTGGGTTACGCGTTTTTTTGCATTTTGCATTTTCTTTGACTGTTGAGTCGATGCTTTCTATGGAATCTTCAGCACCTGAGATTCTTTCTTCCATCTCTTGTATTCTATTGTTGATGTTTGCATCTATGACTCCTGATTTCTTCCCAAGGTTTTCTATCTCCAAAGTTGTCTCCCTTTGTGATTTCTTAGTTGTTTCTACTTCCTTTTTTAGTTCCTGGATGGATTTGCTGAGATCCTTCACTTGTTTGTTTGTATTTTCCTGTATTTCTTTAAGGTAATTTTGCATTACCTCTTTCAGGATTTCTTCCTGATGACCCACGTTCTCCTGCATTTCTCTGAGCGATTTTTGTGTTTCCTCCTCATGGGATTCCATCTGTTGATCCATCGTCTCCTGCATTTCTTTAAGCAGTTCTCGTGTTTCCTTTGTAAGGGCATCTAACCGTTGATTCATTTCTTTAAGCAATTTTTGTGTTGCCTCCTTATGGGCATCCGTCTGTTGACCCATATTCTTCTGCATTTCTTTATGCAAATTTTGTGATTCCTTTGTGAGTGCATCTACCCGTTGATTCATCTCGTTAAGCGATTTTTGTGTTGTCTCCTTGTGCGCCTCCATCTTTTGATCCATGTTCTCCCGCATTTCTCTAAGCGATTTTTGTGTTTCCTTTGTAAGGGCTTCTAACCGTTGATTCATGGTCTCCTGTAACTCTTTATGAGATTTATTTGTGTCCTTCTTGTGATCCTCTAATAGCATCATGAGAAGTGATTTTAAATCCAGATCTTGTCTTTCGGGTGTGGTGGGGTATCCAGGACTTGCTGCTGTTGGAGAGTTGGGTTCGGATGGTCCTACATTACTTTGATTACTGTTAGTAACATTCCTACGTTTGCCTTTTGCCATCTGGATACCTCTGGTGTTAGTTGGTCCTGCTGCCACTGGCTGTTGGTTGGACCTCCTGTGAGCCTGCAAAGCTATTTCTGCCCCCCCCTGGATTACCAGGATTCCCCTGGCACCGATTTCTGGGGCCTGCCTGCTCCTGAGTGACTTTGGAGCCCTAATGTGCTTTGCCCCAAGTGATCTTATATTGGGGAGGCCTTGCACATCTAAAGGCTCAGCCTAGTGGATTCCTGGAGCAGAGGTCGCCAAAGGGAGGCTGGCAGGCTCCTGCCCTGTGCAGGGGTGTGTGATCTCTCCTGGGGGGGGGGAGGGGGCGTCCCTCTGCCAGGCAGAAGTCCCACAGCAGATCTGGCGCGCTGGTCACTGCAGATCAGCCCAGCACCTGGGAGCAGGTTACACACAAGCTGCCTGAACCCGAAGCGATATTATGCCTGTCTGTCTCTGAGCCTGGTGGTCCCAACTACCTGGTCACTGGAGCAAAGATGGCGGAGGGCACTCTCCGTGGCGCCGCTCACCCTGTGGTCACGATGGCCCGCCGATCTGGCACCCAGACGACCACAGCGCCAACCCGCCCTCGGGCACAGAAGGAAGCCCCAACAGGCCGTGTCCCAAGTGATGTTATATTGGGGGGAGAGCCTGGGTACCGGTCTCTCCAGCGCAGTCCGCGGGAACAGAGGTCGCGGAAGGGAAGCTGGCGGGCTCCCTCCCTGCGCAGGGTCCCTCCACCAGGCAGAAGGTCCCACCGCGGAACTGGCGCGCTGGTTACTGCAGATCAGCCCAGCACCTGGGAGCAGGTTACACCCAAGCTGCCTGAAACTGAAGCGATATTATGCCTGTCTGTCTCTGAGCCTGGCGGTCCCAACTACCTGGTCACTGGAGCAAAGATGGCGGAGGGCAGTCTCCGTGGCGCCGCTCACCCTGTGGTCACGATGGCCCGCCGATCTGGCGCCCAGACGACTACAGCGCCAACCCGCCCTCGGGCACAGATGGAAGCCCCAACAGGCCGTGTCCCAAGTGATGTTATATCGGGGGGGAGAGCCTGGGTACCGGTCTCTCCAGCGCAGTCCGCGGGAACAGAGGTCGCGGAAGGGAAGCTGGCGGGCTCCCTCCCTGCGCGGGGTCCCTCCAGCAGGCAGAAGGTCCCACCGCGGAACTGGCGCGCTGGTTACTGCAGATCAGCCCAGCACCTGGGAGCAGGTTACACCCAAGCTGCCTGAAACCGAAGCGATATTATGCCTGTCTGTCTCTGAGCCTGGCGGTCCCAACTACCTGGTCACTGGAGCAAAGATGGCGGAGGGCAGTCTCCGTGGCGCCGCTCACCCTGTGGTCACGATGGCCCGCCGATCTGGCGCCCAGACGACTACAGCGCCAACCCGCCCTCGGGCACAGACAGAAGCCCCAACAGGCCGTGTCCCAAGTGATGTTATATCGGGGGGAGAGCCTGGGTACCGGTCTCTCCAGCGCAGTCCGCGGGAACAGAGGTCGCGGAAGGGAAGCTGGCGGGCTCCCTCCCTGCGCGGGGTCCCTCCAGCAGGCAGAAGGTCCCACCGCGGAACTGGCGCGCTGGTTACTGCAGATCAGCCCAGCACCTGGGAGCAGGTTACACCCAAGCTGCCTGAAACCGAAGCGATATTATGCCTGTCTGTCTCTGAGCCTGGCGGTCCCAACTACCTGGTCACTGGAGCAAAGATGGCGGAGGGCAGTCTCCGTGGCGCCGCTCACCCTGTGGTCACGATGGCCCGCCGATCGAAGAGCAGCTTTCTTGACAGGCCTCATTACTGAGTGCTTCCCTCCCCTCAGCACCTCCTGGCTCAGGGCTCGCAGGCTATAGAGCCATCCAAAGGCTGCCTGACCTCAGAGAGGGCAGGTGGCCAGTCCTGACTGGTTTTGGTTGTGTGCTGAGGCCCCAGCCCCGCATCCTCTCCCTTTTCAGCCAGTGGTGATCATGTGATTTTTATTTCTGCCCTGTATAGTCAAGGAAGAGTCTTCCAGAAGGTTCTGACTTGGACATTCATAAATTCACCTCAAAGGCCTCAACCTGTCTCCCTTCAGTCCCATAATTATTGTGGTGTCCAGCCCAACGTTGAACGAATCATGTGTAATCTCATTACAAATAAATAAATAAACAGACATTCACCAGTAAAAAACAAAATTTCATGTCTTTTTTTCCTTTTGGTGTGTGCAGGTAGCCATAGATATTGTGTTATTCATAACTGTAGCAGTCATGTCCTAATCTAAAGGTAAAGCATTTCATGGCATTTGATCCTGTCCTGGCATTTGATTCTTCCCCGCTCCCCCTCTTCTCTGATGCTTGCTGAGCCTCGAAAGGGGTGATATTGGATGCCCCATTTAAGACTGAGCACCCAGTAGCCACTTAGTTCGCACTTTGATGAGTTATGGATCACTGGTTTAACTGCTGCCCACTGCAACAGGGCTGAGGGCAGCAGTATTCTAAGTAAAACTATAAGTGATTAAAAGACAGTTTGACTACATGTGTATTTAGCAAAGCATCAGTAGTAAGTTCCCAACCAGGGCCTGGAACCAGCCTGGCCATATGGTTTTGGCCAGGGGTGCATTCATTCCCTCCCATGGACTCTCAGATAGAATCAGAAAGCAGTTGGTTACCTCTAAATAGTCATGCCATTTTTGCACCAGTGCTTCAAATGTTTTGCTTCTGCGTTAGTATTGGGGCATTTTGGGTCCCCGGCTCAGTAATAGCTTTGTATCTTTCCTTCTACAGCAGGCTGAGCTGCATTCTTGCACTGTGGACACCCACCAGCAGAGAGGAGGCTTCAGATCAATTCCAGCCTGATTTCTGTGTCCTGTACCCAAAATGTGTGGTGTCTTCACCAATAGGGTGTTTATCTAGTTCTAGTGGGTGACCAAGAACAATGACAATAACCTCTATTGATTTTGGAGCCCTTGAGGCCTCCCTGGCAAACAACTCACAGGGATGTATCTTGTACCTGGTATTGGGGTTTTTCTTTAAGAGCTTATGCGAACAGCAGCATCACCCATGTAGGGTACCTCTATTCAAACTACCTTTTAAAAACATTGTATGTTTTAATTATCTTTTAAAATTAATAGTTTTTACTTAGGTTGTTTTCCTATCTCCAAGTCTTCATCCCCATTTAAACCTTCCCACCCATATTACTCCCCTCTCTGCTTACACTTCACATATTTTACTACCTGTCCCTTTCCCGTCCCCATATCTCATGACTCTTTTCTTGTTCCATCCTCTGTAACACACTCACTTATTCATTCTTCCACACAGAAATTAAAGCATTTGAGGTAAAGATCTGCACATGAGAGATAACAGATATCATTTGTCTTTCTGGGTCTGTGTACCTAACTCAGTATAACATTTTTCAGTTTTATTCTTTTTTCTATAAATTTAAAATTTCAGTTTTCCTTGTGCTAATAGAATTCTGTTATGCATTTGTACCATATTTCTCTTATCCACTCATTAGTTCATGGGCATCTATGTTAATTACATTTCTTAACTACTGTGAACACAGTATCAACATACATAGATGTGAATTTATTCATAGGATATAGTGGATTTTTGGTAGATGTCCAGCCTTAGTGCTGTATCTTGGTCATTTTGAAGCCCTCCATCATTATAGCATTTGTTATTGGTTTCTATTCTAATGGCAGTGAATTGGAATATTAGAATATTATCAATTTGAATTTCTCTGATGAATAAGGATGCTGAATATTTAAAAATATTTGTTAGTAATTTGTACACCCTTATTCATGAAACTCAGATAGATATATGGATAGATAGATAGATAGATAGATAGATAGAATATTTAAAAATAGCCTTTACCAAGGAAGTAAAGGAACTTGTCAATGAAAATTTAAATCTCTAAATAAATATTTTAAGGAAGATCCTAGAGGAAGGAATGGTAGAATTAGGATTGTGAAAATGACCATAATAACAAAATTTGCAGATTCAGTTCCACTCAAAATCCCTACATTATAACTCATAGAAATAGGGGGAAAATTCCTAAAAGTTGTATGGCCCTAAAATGATTCCAAATAGCCAAAGCAGTCTTGAACAATGTTAGAGGGATTACCACACCATATTTCAAGCTATATTACAGAGGTATAGTATTCAGAGCTATACTATTAAAAATCTGCATGGTGTAGGAACATTACAAGCATACAGGTCAATGGAACAAGATAGAAGACCCAAATATAAATGCCCATATGATTTTAAATGTATATATTTAGAAGTATAAATTGATTTCTTCTTTTTCTTTCCTTTTATTTATTCTTCTCTTATATAATACATACTGAGTGCAATTTTCCCTTCCTCCTCTCCTCCTAGCCCTGCTTCCCCACACCTCCTCTCTTAGGACTGTATTCTCTGTAGCTCATAAATTTTGTCACATTGTGCTTCATTCAGTTCTAGGAACATTTAAATTTTCCTTTCTGATTTCTTCAGTTTCGGGGGTTGCTTATGTATGCTATCATATCATCTGCAAGCAGATTATTTCTTTTTTGCCCATTTTATCCCCTTGATCTCTTTTTGTTTTCTTATTGTTCTAGCTAGAACTTTGAGTACTATATTTAATAGATATGGGACTCAGTGGGCATTCTGTGAATTCTGTGTCCCCAATGGTCAGATATCTGGTGTTGGTGTAGTATAGATTCTGACCTGGTAAATAACAGCTGCCCTGCTGGGTTCTCTGCACAGTGGAGATTTGGATGTCAGGAATGGGAATGTTGCTTTTGAGTAGCTAGTGGGCATTCTGTGGGATCCTGTAGTACTGAGTGCTAGTGAGAGCTCTGTGGTGTCCTGTGGCAGTAGGGACAGAGAGTGTCAGGATTTGGCTGAGTGTAACCTCTTACCTGAGGAATAGGAAGGCATACCTCTGGGTTCTGCCCTCAATGGGAGTTTAGGTGCCAGGGTTTGGTGGGTATGTGGCCTCCAAATTAGTGGTTAGATGCTTCTTGGGTCTCTGTGGTGCTGTGTGCTGGATTACTAGGGGTTGTCAGTGCTGTGGTCTCTGTAACCAGCAAATGTTTAAGTACTTGTCTGGTTTCTGCATGGAGTGGATGTTGGAATGCCAGTGGTAAACAGCAGTGTGGTCTCATATGTGGTTGGCTGGTATTTCCTGGTGTGCTGCATTTAGTGGCCAGAATCAGGTTACTGAGGGCATGGGTGGGGATTCTGTGGGATTCTGGGCATGGTAGTGCTGGTTGCTGTGTTTAAGCTTTGACAAGTTCTTAATTTCCTTGTAGAATTTTTTCTTACATGTTCCTAATTTTCTCATCTACTTTGTTGATTCTTTTTCCTCTATATTGCTGACTTTTCTCTCCAGCTTCTGAATTTAATTCTGCTTGTTTTTAAAACCTTTTGACTTCATTGATCACTTTCACCAGAAAACTTTTGAAATCTTCATCCCACACTTCACATTTCAGTGTCCTAAATTCAGTACTTGATAAGCTATGATCTTTTGGAGGAATCCTGCTTCCTTTCCTTTTCGTGTATCTTGTGCAATTTTTACATATATTAATATCAATTTCAGCTTTATTTGGCATCCTTCTTGTTAATCATCCCATTCATGAGAGCACAACCTCAAATACTAGTGATGGAGGTGAAACCAGACTGCTGTATCAACACACATCAAGACGCGAAAGACGGGAATACACTTAAAATTTATCAAATCCCAAGACTACATCACCAATGGCCCCAAAACAGAAAATGACAAATTAATACAGAATATGCCATGAAGTTACAACATGTTTGGGTAAACTGTTAATTAATGAGATAAAGGAAGGAGGCGAATAAAGAAGAGGTGGATCAGTGTTCCATAATGAAAGAAGAAAATCAGTGGAGAAGAACGTAAAAGAAGAAAAAGCCCAAGGGAAGAAGAAAAGAAAAGAAAAACCCAGAAAATTATTTTGCAATGTCATTATATAGTTATATTCACAGTGGGAGAGAAGGTGATTAAACCTCTGGAATTTTGTCTTCCCTATTCTTTATGCTGCTATTATTACTAGTTAAACATCTGATGTCCTTCAGAGATGTCTTCACTGTAGTAGCCTCCCTTCTTCTGCATGCCAGTAACTCCTGCTGGTTTCACTTACCCCTGCAGATTGTGGGATAGGCAGATTTTCATAGCCTTGGGTGGCACCCAAACCACCTGGAGGTGGATAATGTTAACTGTGGGTTTTCTCCGAAGTGTGTTGGGAGTGTAGTAACCAACTACAACATTAACGTCTGCACAGATGGAGGACCTGTCTTTGTATTCTTGCGAACTTCTAAGATTAGTCAGCTTGATAGAAGTGGGGGCTGCAATATTCTCAGGCTCTGGCCTAAAGTGTGCAAAGGCTCCTGACCTCAGGCTTAGAAAGATCAAGCTTATGCTTGTCTCATTTGATGAAATTTACTCCTGTTCACTTGATACACATCACTGTTTAAGGAAATCATGTGACGCTTCCTTTCTCCACCTGTGTATATCTAGCCCTACTGTTCTTCACAGCTGCCTTCTAAGGCCATGTGTTCCTTTGAGGCTGTGACAAGTTAAACTCAAGCTACCAGACATCTTGTCTCTTGTTGCCATACTCTTAGGATATATCAGTTTAACAACAGATTATCTCTCAAGGTGGCACCTAACCATTGCCTCTGATTATAGAGTGGCAAAATTGGATTTTTGTCCTTCTTCTGTTGTCCTCTAGAAGGATCATTTTCTCACCAAAATCCGTTAAGTATATGAGTCTCGTGTGGGCTATGCCATTATCTGAAGGTAGAACGTCCAGTGTCTTTTTGCCACGCCTGCCTCAATGAGGCATATATACCTCTTTGAGAAGCGGAATCTGCTTTCTTCCCCTGCTGGCGAGCTTTTTTATTCTCCATGGGTCTATCACTATCTTTATCAATGTTTCTGGCTCCTCCTCTTCCTTTCTTTGCAATAGAGTCTGTTTGCTCTTATGCTGGGCTTTCTATTTGACTGAATCACATGGAGGCAGCTTCTATTCTTCCATGGTACCTAGAGCTCTGCTAACATTTTGAATCAGATAATCTGCTGGGGTTATTTCTGAGTGGTATGGGTTTCTTACATATTTGAGTATTCGTAACTTACAAAACTTTCAATTATTTTCTCCAGTTTCCTAACTTGCCATTTAGTTTTCCTTATTGATTCCCTTGCTGCTGCAGTTTTTACATCTCTAGTCGCATGTATTTGCTTTTACTTTTGTTTCCTATGATCTTAGTGTCACATCTAAAAGGTAAGAGCAAAGCTTTCTTTAAAGACTTGTAGAACTTCAGGTTATTGTTTCATTTATCTTGAGTTGAACTTTGTATATGGTATAAGAATTTACTTTCATCTTTTATATCCATTCCCCACTAGTGTTTATTAAAGTCTATATTTCCTGATTATATATTTTTGATGATCCTGTAAAAATAATCAAACCCTTAGTTTGATTTCTTGGCTCCCTGGTCTCTTCTATTATTCTGTCTATTTTCCTGGAAGCATTGTACCATTTAGAATTTTATAGATTACTAGTACAATTTTGTCTGGTTTTGCTTTCTTTTGTTTTGTTTTGATACAAGGTCTCACTGTGCAGACCAGGACAGCTTCAATCTCTCATTCTTCCTCTGTCACCCTCTCTAGTACTGGGATTACCTACTATGACTAAATGTATTTTGCATTATGCTATGTTTAGTATGACCCTTAGATTCATATGTTTGAACAAGTCGATGGGGCCCAGGGAGTGGAATGTTATGGTTTGTATATGCTCAGTCCAGGGAGTGGCACTATTAGAAGGTGTGGTCCTGTTGGAGTAGGTGTGACCCTGTGGTAGTAGGTGTGGCCCAGTTTGAACAGGTGTGTCACTGTGGGAATGGGCTTTAACATCCTAGTAGTAGCTGCCTGGAAGTGAGTATTCTGCTAGCAGCCTTCAGATGAAGATGTAGAACTCTCAGCTCCTCCTGCACCATGCCTGCCTGGAAGCTGCCATGTTCTCACCTTGATGATAATGGACTGAACCTCTGAACCTGTAAGCTAGTCCCACTTAAATGTTGTCCTTATAAGGGTTGCCTTAGTCATGGTGTCTGTTCACAGCAGTAAAAGCCTATCAGAGACAGAAGTTGAGTTTAGTGGTCTGTTCTTACAGTCTCAGATGAGGATATATCACTTCAGTCCAGGAACTTGAGGTTATCCTGGACAATGTAGCAAAACCCAGACTCACAAAGGAAAAAAAAAACAAGAAGTGAGAAAAAAGAAAATTAAAAGAAAGAAAGAAGGAAATGTTGGCTGGTTAAGGACCCAGGGTCCACAAACCCTCTGTGTTCACAAGCCACTTTTCCTAAGTCACTCCTTCACTTGTAACCTTGCTCCAGCCCTCAGGCATCTGTCAAATCACAAGCCTAGATCTGCAGTTCTCTGTGTGAGAACCTCCTTTCCTGGGGAAGTCACGTTTTCACTAGCCCCATGCTTACCCCAACCTTTGCAGTACATGAACACAATCCTAATTCTAGACCTGTGGCCTTGAGCTCTCTTCTTTTGGGATGCCATGCTTCCTGGGCTAGCTCTAGACTACAGTTTAGGAGCCACCTTCCCATGATCTGATTGAACAGCCCATCTTCCTGCTTTACCTGGCTTAGCTCAGGTTGGACCATCTCCTGCACTGGCTTAATCTATGGAGGACCAGATTATTACACCAGAGGCACAACCGAAGAAAGAATTCTACATGGCTTGGTCAACTAGCAAAAACAAAAACAACATAAATTACTGAAACAGTGTGCCTTCCATCAAACTCACTAATCCTGTGGAGATGTTCTCTAATGAGAACTACCTAAACGAACCCCAGGACACAGAATTTAAGAGATCAATTAAAAATTTTATCAAATAATTCAAGGAATTTAAAGAATTCATGAGCAAACAATTCATTGAACACAACAACATGAGCAACAACAATAAATGCTTGGGTGATGCCAAAGAAAATACAAATATACATTCATACAATGATAGCTGAGAACTTGAAAGCTGAATTAAAAAGAGAGAGAGAAATGTTGAAGAGAACACAAGCTGAAGTTAAAATGAAATCTAAAAACTCAATATTTCAATTAGAAAACTCAAGCAAAAGTCTTACAAGCAGAAAGAAACAAGCAGAATATAGAGTATCAAGATTTCAGAAAGGAAAAATGAAAAGAAGAAAAGAAAGAGAAGACATTTAAAAGGACAGACTAGGAACACACAGGAAATGTGGGACACCATCAGTAGATCAAATATTTGAATTATAGACCAAGAAGAGGGAGAAGAATTCCAAGACAATGGCATGGGATTTTTAACAGGGCTCTAGAAGAAAGTGTCCCAAACTAAGAAAAGACACAACCATATACACAAGAAGCACACAGAACCCCAACTAGACAGACCAAAAAAGAAGAGACCCCCCTCCATGGCATATCATAGTCAAGATGCTAAATATACAGAGAAAAAAAAAACATTGGAAGGTGCAAGAAAAAAAAGTTGAAGGCCGGATTCATCATCTGTGTGCTAGGTCTTTATTTAATGTTTTTTTAGAAACAAGCAAAATATCCAAATACACTGTTTCTCTTTTGGCTCCTATTTTCTAGTGGGGAAAATGTTCTATAAACAATCAACATAAAAAGGAACTGAAGCATGTAATGCATTTCTAAATAAAAGTTCTAAGGGAAAAATAGAACAGAACAAAGAGGATTAGATTAGTATGGGGGCGCTCACTTGAGTAAATACTTCACAACAGGGGAATTGATTATGCAGTTGTATTATAGAGAGTATTCTTAGTCGGCCTGGTAGTGCACACCTTTAATCCCAGCACTCAGAAGGCAGAGGCAGGTGTATCTCTGTGAGTTTGAGGCAATCCTGGTCTACAGAGCAAGTTCCAAGACAGAGAAGTTCCTACACAGAGAATCCTTGTCTTGAAAATAACAGCAACAGCAACAACAGCAGCAGCAGTAGCAGCAGCAACAACAACAAAAGAATGTTCTTGTGCTCACTTCGGCAGCACATATACTAAAATTGGGACGATACGGAGAAGATTAGCATGGCCCCTGCGCAAGGATGACACACAAATTCCTGAAGCTTTCCATATTTTTTTTAAAAAAGGAGAATATTCTTGGCACTGGAAACAGTGGAGCAAACACCTAAGGTGAAAATATAATGGGTATATTTAAATGTCTATAAGGAAGCCAGTATGACTGCAATCATGAAGCCAGACATGTGTTAACGGATCATTTTTTATTTTTTGAGTCAATATAAGAACTGATATTAGTTAGAGGTTTACAAGAAATGTGGAAGGATTATGAGAAGAGGAGTATATTAGTCAGGGTACTCTAGAGGAATAGAATCAATATGAAATATATGTGTATATATATTCATATATATGTATATATGTATGCACAAAGAGAGAGAGAGAGAGAGAGAGAGAGAGAGAGAGAGAGAGAGAGAGAGAGAGAGAGAGAGAGAGAGAGAGAGACTAGTAATTGAGAGCACAATCCACAGGGCTGGGTGCCACAATAATCCCAAGCTGGTGCTCAATATTAATATTATCATACTCTATATTACATTATACGACAAAATAGAAGACATCACAATATATCCATATATATTAGAAAGAATAAGACTATATGTGAAGAATATATGTGTAGGTATAAATAATTCAACTGACTTTGAAATAGTAACAAACTGAATCCCTTGGAGAGGCGGAGAACCTGGTAGTTTCTTGATCTTTGGGACTTGGGGTCTCAGTATTCAGAGTAGTGTTGCAGTAGCTGACTCACACCGGTGAGACTGACAACACAGTCTGCACTGCTGGGTATCCCAGTAATCCCACGCTGGTGTTGGAAACTATCACATGATCAAAAAATTAGAAGAAAACACAAATATCTATTTAATATTCTTAACAAGCATATTCTTAAATAAGACCAAAGCATTGTCAATTACAGTCCTCAGTACTATAACTAGTAACAGGGCCTTAGCTGGTATTTACAACTACCTCCTTCTACCTATTCTGTATTTCCTTTATCCTCATCCAGAACTTGTTCTTTACTTGGAGGGGTGACCTATACCCTCTTTCCTGAAGGTAATTCATCATTTTGCTTGGATGAGCTGTTATAAACATTAGACACAGGATATAGTAATACCAATATATGCCCTATGCTGGTTAGTTCCTGTCACCTTGACATGAACTAGAGTAACCTGGGAAGAGGGAGCCTTGACTATGAAATTGATTCCATCAGATTGGCCTGTAGGGATGTCTGTGGGGCATTCTCTTGGTTATTGATTGATACATGAGAGCTCAGCCCATTGTGAGCTGTACCACCACTGGGCAGTTGGTCCTGGGTTATATAACAAAGCAAGTGGAACAAGTCATGGAAGCAAGGCAGTAAGCAGTATTTCTCTGCAGTCTCTGCTTTAGTTGATGCCTTGAATTCTTGACTGGGCTCTCTTTATTGGACTATAATTCTGTATGCCAAATAAACTCTTTCTTACCCCAAGTTGGTTTTGGAACATACTGGAAGGGAACTCCTGCATTTCAGAAATGTTTTTCTCTGCTTGTGTTGTGGATAAGTAGTCTAATTTCTCTCTGTAGTAGTCTGGATCAATTCCTCATGCTAACCAGCAGGACTCTTGCTATTCAGCTGATTTCAAAATCTAAAGTAGCCAGAAGGAAGTCCTAGCTTCTAGTTTGATGGACTGTTTATTGTGCCTCCTGGAAGAAGCATCCTTCCCCCTAGAAACAAAACTTGTAGAACACAAGGTCACTGGAACAGGAAGCAAACATTTCCCTAGTGGGTCACTAGGGATGATAGATAGTGAGTGCTACCATTTTCATTTCCACGTCCTGATTCCTGAACCTGGGAATCCTAATTGTAGGAGAAACATGACTATTTAATTGGACGCTGATTCAAAGCATATCCAGCCTTCTGGAGAACCCTGCCCCAACCTTCCAGGCTATTTCCACCCTTTTCATTCTTGGTTGTGATTCTTAGCTGTGTCTTTAAAAGACCATTTCACCATCCTATCAAGCCAGCTACTTCAGGTAAGACCAGTGAACCCCATGATTATGAGCCCACTGCTGCACTTCTTTAGTGGGGAAACAGGTTCCCAGGTCAGAAGTAACTCTGTGTGCAGTACTATGTGACATGATCTCTCTGGATATGGTACAAAGTGATTGCTTGGGGCAAGATGAAAATGTTGATGCAAATGAGAAATTAATTGTAACGGTTTACCTGAGCAATGATAATGTTTATTTTTTTTATTTGTCATTTTATTTGTTTACATTTAAAATGATATCCCCCTTCCGGGTTACCTCTCCACAACCCCCCATCCCATCCCCCCTCTCCCCATCCCCTTCCCTTTTATGAGGGTGCTCTTCCACCCACTCACTCACTCCCACCTTGCCCCTCTAGCATGCCCCTGGGCTGGGACATCAAGCCTCCCCCTCCCCATTGAAGTCAGACAAGGCCATCCTCTGCTACATATGCAGCTGGAGCCATGGGTCCTTCCTTGTATATTTTTTGGTTGGTGGTTTAGTCCCTGGGAGATCTAGGTGGTCCAGTTAGTTGATATTGTTCTTCGAATGGGGTGGCAATCCCCTTCAGCTCCTTCAGTCCTTCCCCCTGGCTCTTCCTTTGGGGTCTCTGGGCTCAGTCGAATAGTAGGCTGTGACTATCTGAATCTGTATTTGTCAGGTACTGGCAGAGCCTCTCAGGAGACAGCTATATCAGGCTCCTGTCAGCAAGTGCTTCTTGGCATCCACAGTAGTGTCTGGGTTTGGTGACTGCATGTGGGATGGATCCTTGGCAGTCTCTCGATGGCCTTTCCTCCATTTTTTTGTCTCTGATTTTCCTTTGGACATGAACAATTCTGGTTTAAAATTTTTGAGCTATGTGGGTGACCCCATCTCTCAACTGGGGGGCCCATGCTTACCTACTGGAGGTGGTCTCTACAGGTTCTATTTCCCCTTTGTCATGTATTTCAGCAATGACAGTGTTTACAACCAGAGATATAACTATAAAACTGTCAAGAAGTGGTCACATTTTAAAAATATTTCAAAGACAGAGCATAAATTACTTACCTGACAGATTAGTTATATGTAGAATGTGAAAGAATGGAGTCAAAGGGAAATAAATAAAACAAAATAATAAAAAGGACAATAGTCACTTTTTTGCTGAGATATGGAAGCCTGATTTATTTTGTTCTTCATCGCTTATGTGCTTTCCAATTTCCTAAGCAAGCTATATTTATAATTAAAAGAAAGTGAAGGCATTTTAGAAAAGAAGCTTATTAGCTCATCTACTTTTAAAATCCAAGCAAAATTTAAGTACATAATTCTACAGAAAAATACCTAGAGGGCTTTTGAATGTTCATATAAGCACATATCAACAATTGATTATTAAGGAATTAGCTCTAAGAAAATTACCAGAGATTTGCTGTAATATTTAGAACCAAATATATTTACTTTTTATATAGAATATAAAAACTGGAAAATATTTAAACATTGAAATGTTGGATTTATTTTGCTTTTCTTTTCTATTATTTAAAACAATTATATATATTATGTTATGCTATGTTATATTTTTGGGTTTTGAGACAGGATTTCTCGTTATAGCCCTGGCTGTCCTAGAACTCACTCTGTAGACCAGACTGGCCTCAAACCCACAGATCCTACTGCCTCTGCCTCCTGAGTTCTGGGATTAAAGTCATATGCCACTACTGCCCAGTTGAGTTTAAATATATTTTGATCATATTCTTTTCACTCAACTCCCCTCAGCTTCTCTTCCCATCCTTGCCCACCCAACTTTAAGTTCTTTTTAAAAAACCCAAAAATCAAAAAACAAAAACAAATACCCAAACCAAAACCCGGTATGACATCTCCCACAAAACCAAGAAAACAAAACACCCTGCCCCAAACAGCAGCAGCAGCAGCAGCAGCAGCAACAACAACAACAACAACAGAAACACCATTAAACTGTAACCACATAAAAGCACACACACAAAAAGACTGTGGAATCCATGATATATTGCTCAACTTCTCCCAAATATTAGGCCTGCCCTGGAGGTGTTGATATACCCAGTGTTACTCCATTGGAGATTTTCCCTCTCCCAGCAGGTATAAGTGACAGTTTAGTTGTTAACCTTTACCATGGTGACTGTAGTGTTGGGTATGGGTTCTATCTCGTGAAGGGGGCCTTAAGTCAAATCAGATATCGGTTGGTTACTCCTACAAGTTATTTTATTTTTGCCACTGTTGTCCTAGCATATCTTGCAGGCAGAACACCATTGCAGAGCTAAGGGTTTGTGGCTGGCCTAGTGTTAATGTTTCTCTTTTGGGAGAGTATCTTCATGTAACAAATATGCCAGAATGCAGTGATGAAGTCTCTACACAGGCACCAGCTTGACTTCTCCCTGTTCAAGGAGTTGTGTAGATGTTGTTCAGCCTTGGGGCCTTGCTGTTAGTTTGTGGAGAGCAACTAATGGTCCTGACAACAGCCTGTATAGTTTGGGGATTCCCACGGGGTCTTTTTGGTCAACAACTAAATTAGATGTAACTGAATCATGGTACTGGAAGCTTTGTTTGTTGACAAGAGATGGCCCATGAGGGCCCTGTCTCCCCCATTATTTAAGCAAATTCACTGAGACCACTTTTATTATGTGTATATACTTCAGGAAGTTTCTAGTGTCTTAGATTTACATTCTACCTCTCAAACGGCCCTTAGTTTCAGCTGTCTCTCCCCATATTCATCCCAGGACTCCTTATCCCCTTCCTACTTGATCCTCCTATTCCAGCTCTACCCATGCATCCATATCTATCTATTCTATTTCCCTTTCCTAACTAGATCTATCTCTCCCCAAAGTCCCTTACTCTATATCTAATCTCTGTGATTCTAAAGACTGTGGCTTGGTTATCATTGACTTAACAGCTAATATCCTCATATAAGTGAATATATACCATATGTGTCTTTCTGGGTCTGGGATACCTTACTCAGGATGATTTTTCCCCCCTAGATCCATCCATTGTGTAAATACATCACATTTTCTTTATCTATCCTTCTGTTGAGGGACATCTAGATTGTTTCCAGTTACTGGCCATTATGAATAGAACAGCAATAAACATGGGCACAAGTGTCCTTGTGGTAGAATGGACCATTCTTTGAATATACATCCAGAGAGGTATAGCTAGATCTTCAAGTAGGTTGAGTCCCAACTTTCTGAGTAACTGCTACACTGATTTCCATAGTGGCTGGACAATTTTGCACCCCCAGCAGCAATGGACAAATGCTCCCCTTACTTCCACATACTTGACAGTATGAGCTGTGATTGTTGATCTTAGACATTCACAGATGTAAGATGAAATCTGAAAGGAGTTTTGATTTGCATTTTCTTGATTACTAAAGATGTTGAACATTTCTGTAAGTGTTACTCAGTCATTTGAGTTCTTCTATTGAGAATTCTTTCGTTAGATTGTACCCCCATTTTTAGATTATTTGGGTTTTTTTGATATCTAGTTTCTTGATTTTTTTAATATTTTGGATATTAGCCTTCTGTTGAATGTGGAGTTGGTGAAAATATTTTCCCATTCTCCAGGCTGCTGTTTTATTGTATTGACAGTGTACTTTGCCTTATAGAAACCTTTCAGGTTCATGAGGTCCCATTTATTAATTGTCAGTCTTAGTGCTTGTGCTACTGGTGTTCTGTTCAAGATGTCTTTTTCTGTGTCAAAGAGGTCAAGATTATTCCCAAAATGTGGACTTTCTTAATCATGTTATATAAAATGTGAACCCACATGTAAAAAACTGTTTTACTGCTATAAAAATGTATTTCTTTTTTTTTGAGACAGGGTCATTCTATGCAGTCCTAGCTGTCCTGGAACCCTGTAGACCAGACCAGACCAGCCTTGAACTCACAGAGATCTGCCTGCATCTACCGTCTGGATGCTGCAATTATAAAGCACGTGTCACCATGCCTGACAAAATTGTATTTTCTAACAACATGTGTAATATTAAAAGTGAGGGAAAATTTTTAGTTAAGGCACAAAATGAAGCATGCTTAGAGGTAAGCCAAGGAATTGCATCATTGTATGTGGGAAACCTGGGGGCAGTCTCTCTACTTAAAGTACCAAGCTTGTCATGTAGCAAAATTAAGACTATTGATGTTAAACCTAAGGAGTGACCCTGCTTTTGCTGTTAGAATGGAATATTGACAGAAATAGGAATGGTCTTCGAAGAACCTGTGACAGACATTTTACTCTTCTGTCCTGTTGCTGAGATAAAATACTCTCACAACAACGACTTAAGAGAGAAAAGGTTTATTTTTGTTCCCAGTACAGTCCATCATGGCAGGGAAGGCACGGTGGTGGGAACATGAAGTATTGGCTCACATCACATCCATAATCAGGAACAGAGAATGACTGCATGTCTGGTACTGTGGAGTTTACTTTCTCCGTTTTATATAGTCCTGGATCTAAGTCGGAGAATGTACCACCCACACTGGACCGTTCTTTCTATCTCAAATAATGCAATCAAGATAATCCCCGCATTCTTGCCCAGAGGCCAGGTGATTATAGATTCTGTCAAGTTGACAAATAACCATGACCATTGTGGTGTCCAGGCAGTAGAACAACGTGTCACATTTTCTAAAGCAGTCATCCTCTAAGAGTCTGCTGATCTGCCTATTGATTAGCACAGCTGCCAAAAATGAGCTTATGTGAAAACATCGGCTACTGTCTTGAGTTTGGTTTGTCAGGATGAGCCTGCTGAAGCTGGCCCTGTGCTGAGTGCTCGAATCCTGAGACAAGGTGGCTAGCAGGACATTTCAGAAGGCAGCGGCCTTTTAACAATACCTCCCTGAGAGCTTTTAACCAGACGGAACAAATTCTACACTAAATACCTGCTCTGCTTCTTATCAGCTCTAGGTCTGAGATAAGGAAATCGAAAGAGAGAGAGAGGGAGAGGGAGGGAGAGAGAGAGAGAGAGAGAGAGAGAGAGAGAGAGAACTTATTATTAATGACAACAGGTACCTTTGACCACTAACTGAATGAGTACTCCACTCACAAATTGTTCATATCATCTCTGCTTTTTCGTGAATCCAGTCATTTAATCATTTTGTGTATGTTGGAGGAAGAAGGGGAGACTGGGAAGGGTTCAGCTTGTATATTATAGGATAATCTAGACTGGGGTTTGTTGCTCTCTCAGACAAGCCCCGAAAGGTAGACCTCAGCACTCTCCTTTAGTACACTAAGAAGCTGAGGCACCAATACACTTTATGAACACAAAAGGCCACTGAAGCAGTATGCAGAAAAGATAAAATATAAGACTGGATCTTTCTGACTGCTATTTACATGTTTTACTAAGGCTGGTCTGGGGACTAAGACACCCACACCACTCTACTGAAGCAACACACCTCCCTTACTCAAACATATGCCCAAGCAAATGAGATTTATGTTTTAGGAGGACTAAGTTCATACTCTGAGATATATGTGGGCCTGTCTGGATGGGAGACTCTCCCTTTGGGACCCACTCTGTTCCCACTGACAGGCATCTTTCCTAGGAGCAAGACTGTCATGGTGCCTCTTAGGACTTCCGGGTGCTTCCCGAAGCTGCCAAAATCATCAGGTGGTTATGTCTGCCATGGCAATCTCTGACTCAGAGTAATTATTTATCTACGCTTCCTTCATCTCATGTGCCCGAGGCAGTCACAGAAAAGAGTTGGCTGAGCTTCAAAGTCTCAGGGACACAATGCCTGGCTTATCTGTCAATGGCAGTGTGCTCCTCTTCCAGTCTCTGAGTCTGGTTTACTCACTACACAAAATAAGAGTTCCAGAAAGAGGATCATGTCCAGGGACACACAGTTTGCTCTGCTTCCACGATGGCTGGAGAAACAAACACAGAAAAATGGCATACAGATGCGAAGTGACTCAAACCAAACCCATATCCCAGGCAGATTTTTAGCGCGTTTCCCATTTATTGTGGCGTCAGCCCCTGCGAGGAGCCTGCATATGAAAGGAAGCTAATGCTAGGAAGCACTGCAGCATTTTGTCCCCAAGGGCCAACATCAATTCTGCCAGGCTGGATGACTTCCCTCATCTGTTGCATAGCAACCTCCCCTGTCAGCTGCCTGTTTTTCCTCAGCACTTCCTCTGTAAAGTGTCTGCAGTGGGACGTGATCAGACTCAGGAAAGGAGGTCTGAGGTGCCATTTTATATTTTATCTACTTCTGTGTCTGTATCTTCAGTCATGATCCAGCCTATACCTTATGGACCTGTATCCTGCTGTCCACCTCCCTTCTCCAGGTGATTATCTCTCAGTTCTCTGTAAATCAACATCTTAAAATGTCCTCTGGAAATACATTCCTCCAGTTGATTGTTTGTCACCTCAGTAAACACTACTAATATGTATTCTGATTCTTGAGTCAGAAACCTCTGAGTCACCTCTCACTGCCCTCCTCTCTGTCCTTTCCTAGTATATGAAATGCCATGTCCTGAATATGGTACCTCACTGTGTCCCAATAGCTTTTTCTGTCATGCCTGCTTCATCTACAATTGTTTCTCTTCTAGTGTACTGACTGTGTGGCCTCCCTACTTCCGATCTTTTCCCTGCTTCCATTAAGCTCTCGATTGTCACTAAATGAATTGGAAAGTACATATCAAGTCTCCGACTTGTCTCTCCCATTTCTTCGAATTACAATCAGAGTCAAAGTCATAGCTTTCAACCTGGTCAGTACAACTTGTACAGAACCTTGACCCCCCCCTTGGTTTCTTCATTTCCTTCCCTAGCCGTTACTTTATTCAAATGTCACGAATGTTAATATTGAAATGAGTCATCGTCAGCATCTCTGTGACAGAGCGACATTTTTGTTGGCCTTTAACATGGATTTATAAATGAAATCTGTATGCCTGCTGCTAAAAATATAAATCCAAGGATATTGTTGCAAATAACCTAGCACGATGATGTCAATCCAAATACAAGGCCTCATCCTAGCATCCTTTCATCTCCCCAGAAATTCGGGAAACCTGAATATTCAATACCTGCTTTGATCTGACTCCTCACTACTAATATTTCCATCCTTAGTCTAGGTCATCAGTTTCCCTTCTCCAGTGACTTTAAACTTCGTTCCTTTCCCTTTACAGCCTCTGTTTTCTGGTTAATTTTGTCTGTATTGTAATTTTTCTTATGCTTCAAAGAAGTGAAGTTAGTGGTTATTTGACCACAGCGATCTCCCTTGCCCATATTGACTTGTTTAAACTGGAACCTTTTCTCAGCTACAGTGACCACACTTCCCAGTTTTCCTACAGAGCACTGCTTTACTAAATCATTAGTAACACTGCAAGGTTAGCGCCTTCGTTTCTCTCAATTGTGACAAGTCTGATAGAGGGCCGTGTGCTCCAGACAGCAGTAGACATTAGCAGACTATAGGAGGAGACAGAATGACAGGGGACAGGAAGAAAACACAAGAGTTGGAAAAATGAAAGGATCTAGGCAGAGAAGGTAAATCAAGGGTAAAGATGGGTGGGGAACCTGAGATAATCGGCTATATGTAGAGAAAAAAGAAAATGGGAAGTGGCTTAATTACTTTTCTATTGCTGGGCTAAAACACCATGACCAAGGCAAAGTATAGAAGAAAGGTTTATTTAGGCTCGCTAGTCCAGAAGAGTCTGCCACGGCTACAGTGTGGCAGCAAGCAGGTACGATGGCTGGAACTGCTGAGAGCTCCTATTTCAAATATTAAGCAGGGAGCTGAGAGGGTGCACTGGGGATGACACAAGACCTCAAAGCACACTCAAGGGAGAGACTTTCCCCACCAAGGTCACACCATCTATATCTCCCAAACAGCTCTATCAACAGGGAACCGAGGATTCAAATTCTCAAGACTGTGGATGACATTTCACTCAAACCACCAGAGCAAGGCTGAGGAACAATAGCAATAGCATAATTAATACAAGTTGAGGCCTGGCAGTGGTGGCGCACGCCTTTAATCCCAGCACTTGGGAGGCAGAGGCAGGAGGATTTCTGAGTTCCAGGCCAGTCTGGTCTACAGAGTGAGTTCCAGGACAGCCAGGGCTACACAGAGAAACCCTGTCTCGAAAAACCAAAACCAAAACAAAACAAAAAATACAAGTTGAGGATGCCACATCTTTTTAAAGATATTTATTTCCCCATTTATTTGTTTGTTTGTTTGCTTGTTTATTTATTGCAACCCCCTTTCCTCTCAGTCCTCCCCTTACACAACCCCTCCCCATTCTTACCTTACCTTCTCCTCCGAGAAGGGGAAGCCCTCCCTGGGTCTCCCCCCACCCTGGCACATCAAGTCACTGCAGGGCTAGGGCATTCTCTCCCACGGAGGCCAGATAAGGCAACCCAGTTAGGGGAATGAGATCCACGGGGAGGCAACTGATTCAGGCTCCAGTTTTTGGGGAACCCGCCCGAAGACCAAGCTGTACATGTGTTATGTATGTGATGGAGGCCCAGGTCCAGCCCGTGTATGTTCTTTGGTTGGTGGTTCAGTCTCTGAGAGCTCCCCAAGGGTCCAGGTTAGTTGACTCTGTTGGTCTTTCTGTGGAGTTCCTATCCCCTCTGAGTCCCTCAAGCTTTGGCTCTCTGTACCTGTTTCAGTCAGATGCTGGGTGGAGCCTCTCAGAGATACCTGACTGCAAGTATAGGAGAATGTCATTAGTCAGGGATTGGTTCTTGCCTAGGGGATGGGTCTCAAGTTGAGCCAGTAATTGGTTGGCCAGTTCCTCAGCCTCTGCTCAATCTTTGCCCCTAAACTTCTTGTAGGCAGGACAAATTTTGGGTCAAAGGTTTTGTGAGTAGTTGGAGGACTTATCCCTCAACTGGGAGTACTGCCTGACTGTAGGAGGTGCCCACTTCAGGATCCATATCCCCCACCACTAGGAGTATCTGCTAGAGTCACCATAGACTTCCTGAAGCCTGCCCCATCCCAGGTCTCTGGCACATCCTAGAAATGTCCCCATCTCTGCCTGCCACCAATTTCCATTCACTCTACTGGCCCTCTCTCTCCATCTCTCCTTACAGGTACCTGATCACCCCACCCTACATTCTCCTCTCTCACCCAGTTCCCTCCCTCTATCTACCTCTGATATCTATTTTATTTCCCCTCTGAGATTCAAGCATCCTCAGCTTTCCTTCTTATTTAGCTTCTTTGGGTCTGTGGAGTATAGTGTGGTTATCTTGTACTTTATGGCTAATATCCACTTCTCAGTTAGCACATGCCATGCTTATTCTTTTGGGTCTGGGTCACCACACTCAGGATGATATTTTCTAGTTCCACCCACTTGCCTGCATGATGTCCTTGTTTTTAATAGCCGCATAGTATTCCATTGTGTAAATGTAAATGTACCACATTTTCTTTATTCATTTTTCAGTTGAGGGACATCTGGGAGATTCCCAGCTTTTGGAGGATGCCATATCCTAACTGCAATGATTCTATTAAGGACTTACAATTCAATGGAAAGCAATCACTAGTGCAACAGAAATAAGGCACCATCCAAAATCTTAAGGGGAAACCACACCCACGAGTTGGAAAGAATGGTTCTCAATTGAGGTGAATATACTAAGAGGAGAAGATAATTCTTATTTATTTATTTATTTATTTATTTATTTTTGAGACAGGGTCTCATTATATAGCTCTGGCTACCCTAGAACTCCCTATGTAGATCAGGCTGTCCTCTAACTTACAGAGAGATCCTCTTGCTTCTGCCTCCTGGGTGCTGGGATTCAAGGTGCACTCCATCACCATCCTGTAGACGTGAATATAATTCTTAGAAGAACAGAGATGGGCTGTTAAGGAAATTCGGTCAGAATACAGGAAGTTTTAGTTATGTTTTTTTTCTTTTTCAAAATTTTATTTAATTTTTTTCATAGATTATATTTTTATCATATTTTTCCTCTCATCTCCTAGCTCTTCTCCACCTCCCTATCTATCCAACTTCATGCTCTCTTTCTCTCTTAAAAAAAAATAAAAATCAAACCAAACAACAAACTTAAAAAACAGTAATAGAAAAAATACTAAAATAAAACAAAACAAAAAGTGTGAACACACACACACATACACATGCACACACACACACACACACACACACACCTCACTGTGTCTGTTTTATGTTGGCCAATCACTCCTGGGCCATGAGGCCTACCCTGGAGTGTGGTTGATACACCCAGTAACACTCCACTGGGAGAAACCAATTTCTCTTTCCCAGCAGGTATCAACTGCAAATAGCTTTTTGATTATGGGCCGGACTTTGTATCCATTCCTGCTTCTCAGTGCTGGGCTTTTGTCTGGTTTGAACAACTGCATTTGTCATTGGCTCTGTGAGTTCACAAGAACAGAGAATGTTTTTAAAAGTCACAGTTTATTTTTTTCTGTAGGTAGGTAATTATTGAAGAATATTTTTACATTTTATTAGTACATATTACTATCTCCAATAATGGGTTTCATTGTGACATTAACACATACATATAGCATATTTTGATCATGTTCTCCCCACTGTTAACCTCTCTTGTTCCCCCTCCTCACCCCCATCCCCACTGCTGATCTTTTTCCTATTCCCTGGTAGTTCCTTATTGAAGGAATTAATGTTTTCACAAAACTAACATTGACAGCACCATAGTAACTGACAACAGTGGTCACTGCCTCGCCTCACATGTAGCAAATAACATAAACTACTGCATTTGTCATTTCCAAAATGTTTCTGTTGGGAATATTTTAAATATTTCATAATAAAGTATCTATGCACTTTTATGAGATGCTGGCATGTCTGCTAACCTCCTTCTTAGAAAAATATTCATGCTTTCAGTATTTTTAATTCATTAAAAAATGATTGCACTAAATAGTGAACTTCCATGCAGGAACAATCAAAACACCGTACTTCTGGCCCAAATAAATACAACTCTGCTCATTAAGTGAGATAACCTGGGTGCAATGCTGAAAGATGACATTCATGTTTACATGTCATATTAATACCCATCATGATCTAGTATTATTTACATAGACTAATTAGAAATTTTAAAGCTAAAATTTTCAGTATTCAAATGAATTAAAATGAAAAAGTGCCTCCCATCCTGAATCTATTTTACTACATCAACTTTAGCTGTGCTGAGAGGGTTTTCCATTCCATTTTCTAAGTGTATATGAAAGCATACTTACTTTATGGCCATTCCAATAGGGCTCAATTTGAATGATGGCTTGATCTTAGCACTGGGTTATCTGGCGTTGGAAGAGGGATACAACTTTACTAGAGTCTATAGGGACAGAGAATTGATTTTTTTCAGTGGTAAATAAACTTTTATATAACAAAATAGCAGAAGAATGATTACTGAGACTACAAAGTAGACTGCCTGCTTATATGAAACTGATCACCAAAGATAAATTTAATAATCTCATTTGATTATGTTTACAGTGCACATGAACCTTCAAGATTGTGATTTGGGAAGAGCAAGAGAAAATGATAGTATATGTCTTAGGGTTTTACAGTTGTGAAGAGACACCATGAGCAAGGCAAGTCTTATAAGAACAACATTTAATTGGGGCTGGCTTACAGGTTCAGAGCTACAGTCTATTATCATGAAGGTAGGAGCATGGCAGCATCCAGGCAGGCATGGTGCAGGAGGAGCTGAGAGTTCTACATCTTCATCTGAAGGCTGCTAGCAGAATATTGACTTCCAGGCAGCTAGGACTAGGATATTAAAGGCCACCACACAGTGACACACCTACTCCAACAGGGCCACACCTACTAATAGTGCCACTCTCTGGGCCGAGCATGTACAAACTGTCATAGTACAATTACAGGATTTCGAATAGATAACTTATTGAAAAATGAAAGTCTTTTTTTTCAGAAGATAGTCCTTACTTTGATGAAACTGTAAAAATATGAAGTGTATAAAATAACACTGTGTGCAAAAAAGCCAGTAATTTGTCATATGATAATAATTATGAAAGATGAACTGCAATGACCAATTATAACTGCCAGACAACTCAGAAATGGTAGAAGTCAACAATTATTTTCTAGCATGAACTCAGTAGTTCAGATGCTTGTCAAGGTCAAAATTTTAAGAGATAAATGAGTACAATTTACTCACTGAAAGAACAGTGTAGAACCAGAAACTAGTTTCAGAACCTGGTTTCAAGATTCAAAGTTCCATGAAACACAAAAGGAAAAGCACAGAACTGGAAAACTGCAAGAATTCAGGAGGCCTTCTTAATTCTTACAGCTTTTTGTGCCATTGTGAACAAGACATAGGAACAATGGATCACTTCAGAAAGCACAGAATGACCAAAGAGGACAGAACTCCTAATGAATGAATGTGCAAGAAATGGAAAAAAGAATAGGAAGGAAAGATGATTCTGTATATAGCTGAAACAATTAAGAAACAGAGAGGCTTATGTTATGTTGACACACAGAGTCTACTATTCATGCCTTCAAATATCCAATGTTAATTTTGGATAGAGGCTTGTCATTACCCCAGGCTATATCCATCTGAACTTGAAATAAGAGAGATGTCAATATTTGTAGCATTAGTATTGATGCTACAGTGTTGGGTTAACCTTTGTCTAGAGGACACAAAAATACCTCATTCACAGTTCTGTCACTCAGATTTCTTCAAGAATTTTACATAAAGGAGACATATACACAAGAAACATTGATCATTTTCTCAGCCAGTTCTCAGTACCCCTCAATATAGAGCCCTCAGGTCTAGCTGGGTTGAAGCATAGGCAAGGCATGAGAATGAGACAGGGAGCTTTGATTTAGGACAGTCTCAAATCCCCAGTTAGAAGAAAGAAAGAAGACATATGCCAAAGCCTTGGCATAATAATAGTTATCACTGGTTTATTATATAATTTTTATATTTATTGCATCATCATTGTCATCATTGGAAACATGGTTATTCATGTTTATATATGCGAAAGATGAAATCTGCACCTTGTAAAACTATCTGCACTCCTACATTCCTTGTACTATTATTCTTATTACCCAAACCAGTTATTTCATTTAAGTAACTGACAACAGACAAATGCATAAAGAAATGCATATAAACACTTAATATCACTAATACATATGTAAAAGTTATGTCTCAACAAAATTGGAACAATTCACATCATACAAAGTATGTTGTCTTGCCATAAAATAATAGTAACAGGAAGACAAATGGAAATATACCTATGCTTGAACATTAAACAGCATAATTCTATACAGTTTGTGAATATAAGAAGACATCTTAAATGAAATCAAAATATTTTAGTGGGTGTACAGTATAAAACAGAGGTGAGAAAATGTTCATAGAAATAAATTCTTAAGTTAAAAAGGAAAGATCTAAAACCAATGATTTAAGCTTCTATCTTAAGAAGGTAGAAAAATAGATCAAAATATAAAACAAATAGAAAGAAGAAAACAAAGGTAAGATAACAATAATATTGAAAACAAGAAGTGGCCACAACTCCAGAGGAAGCCCCCTGCTCCACCAGTGGCCATACTCAGAGTTCCAGGTAGGCTACGTATCTACTTTCTCTGTGCCTGTCCAGCCCACCCCCAACTAACCCTCCCCTCCTTGTCACCATATCTTGGTCCCCAACTCCATCAGAGGTACCCTTCTGAACCAGAGGTCACACCATCCTCCAGAACTCTAGGTAGTCCATTAGTGAGCTGTTCTTACTCAGTGCCCACTCAGCCTACCTCCAATTGCCCTATCCCTCCTTGTCACCATATCTCAGCCCCTAACTATGGCAGAGGACCCCTTGATCAATCAGAGGCCACCCAAGCCATCAGAAGTCAAGCCCCCAATGCAGGTGGAGACCCTCTACTCAACTATAGGCCACTTCAGCCAGAAGAGAGGAAACAGAGACCAAGGAACAAAACACCCATCCAACAAAGACAAACTCAGAAATCTGCACTGTCTTAGTTAGGGTTTTACTGATGTGAGCAGATACCATGACTATGGCAACTCTTATAAGGACATCATTTAATTGGGACTGGATTACAAGTTCAGAGGTACAGTCTATTATCATCAAGGCAAGAACATGGTGGCATCCAGGCAGGCATGGTGCAGGAGAAGCTGAGAATTCTACATCTTCATGTGAAGGCTGCTAGCAGAATACTGGCTTCCAGTTAGAATGAGGGTCTTAAAGCCCACACCCAAGTGACATACCTACTCCAACAAAGCCACATCTACTACAACAGGGCCACATCTTCTAATAGTGCCACTCCCTGGGCTGAGAATATACAAACGATCACATGCACCTTGACCTAGGATCACCCCCATCTCAGATGCCTAGATGCCAGTGTAAGAATACAACCACCAACAGCAAAGGGAATATGTCTCCACTAGAACCAGGCTATCCTACTACAACAAGACCTGAATAGTTCAACAGAACTGAAGCACAAGAAAACAACCTTAAAAACAACTTTATGAAGATGATAGTGGTCCTTAAAGAGGAAATGAATATATCCCTTAAAGAAAGCCAAGAAAAACAAACAGGTGAAGGAAATGAATAAAACTGTTTAAGACTTGAAAGTGGAAATAGAAGTAATAAAGAAAACACAAACTATTTCTTGGAGATGGAAAATCTAGGTAAACAAACAGAAACTACAGACAGATGCAAGCATCACCAACAGAATACAAGAAATGAAGAGAGAATCTCAGGCATTGAAGTTACAATAGAAGAAATACATACATCAGACAAAAACATGTTAAATATAAAAAATTCCTGACACAAAACATCCAGGAAATCTGGGACAAGCATGGTATACACTCACTTATAAATGAACATTAGATCTTAAGTAAAGGATAATCATGCTACAATTCACAGACCCAGAGAGGCTTAGTAACAAGGAGGGCTCATGGGGAAACACATGAATCTTTCTGGGATGGGGAAATAGAATAGAGATTTGTGCGTGGACTGGGGGTGGTGAGGGATGGTAACAAAAGGGATTGAGTGTTCGGGGAGGGGTATAATAGAGGAAGAGAGTACAGGGAGAAAGGACTGCATTGGGGGGCATTTGGGGGATGATATGGAAATCTAGTTCAATGGAAACTCCCTAGAATCTATGAGAGTTACCCTAGCAAAGACTTCTAGTAATGGGACACACAGAGCCTGAACTAGCCATCTTCTAAGCCAAGCAAGGCTTCCAACAGTGGGATTGGGACCCCAACCCAGCCACAAAATCCTCAACCTACAGTTTGTCCTGCCTGAAAGATGTTCTGGAGTAATGGTGGTACAGAACTTGTGGGAATGGCCAACCAATGACTGATCCAACTTGAGGGCCACTCCATGAGAAGGACCCCATGTTGGGCACTGCCTAGATGGCCAGGAACCAGAGGCTGGACAGCTCAGAGACTTAGGATAAAACTAAACACAAATGGAAAAAAGAGCCAGCAAAATGATTGCTAATGATATTCTGCTATAATTGTAGAGAGGAGTCTAGCATAACTGTCATCAGAGAGGCTTTATCCAGCAACTGATAGGAACAGATGCAGAGAACCACAGCCAAACATTCAGCAGAGCTTGGGGAATCCTGCAGAAGTGGGAGAGAAAGGATGATAGGAGCCAGAGGAGTCAAGGGACCCCACAAGAAAACCAGCAGACTCAATTAAGCAGGTCTCATAGGGGCTCACAGAGACTGAAGCAACAACCACAGATCCTGTATGGATCTGAGCTAGGTCTTCTGGATATACGTTATGGTTGTGCAGCTTAGTGTTCTTGTGGGACTCCTAACAGTGGGACCAGCAGCTGTCTCTGGCTCTTTTACCTGCTTTTGGGACCCTTTTCCTTCTACTGGGTTGCTTTGTCCAGTTTTAATATGAGAGGATATGCCTAGTTTTATTGAAACATGATATACTATATTTGGTTGATATAGCTGAGGGGCCTGCCTTTTCTGAAGTGAAATGGAGGGGGGATGAAACTGGGGAAGAGTGGAGATGGGAGGGATTCAGAGGAATAAAGAGAGAGGGAACAGCAGTCTGGATATAATACACAAGAGTAGAATTTAAAAAAAAGAGAAAAAAGAAAAATTGTTAAGACATTTTTACATAAAAAGAAAACAAGAAGTGATCTAGAAAAATAATATAAGGCCACAGCAGATGCTGGCGAAGATTTGGAGAAAGAGGAACACTCCTCCATTGCTGGTGGGATTGCAAGCTGGTACAACCACTCTGGAAAGCAGTCTGGCGGTTCCTCAGAAAACTGGGCATGACACTCCCGGAGGATCCGGCTATACCACTCCTGGGCATATACCCAGAAGATGCTCCTACATGTAATAAGGACACATGCGCCAGGCGGTGGTGGTGCACGCCTTTAATCCCAGCACTTGGGAGGCAGAGGCAGGCGGATTTCTGAGTTCGAGGCCAGCCTGGTCTACAGAGCGAGTTCCAGGACAGCCAGGGCTACACAGAGAAACCCTGTCTTGAAAAACCAAAAAAAAAAAAAGAAAATCTAATAAAAATTAATAAAAATATTCTACCACCAGATAAGGGTTAGCTTTAAAAAAAAAATAAGGACACATGCTCCACTATGTTCACAGCAGCCTTATTTATAATAGCCAGAAGCTGGAAAGAACCCAGATGTCCCTCAACGGAGGAATGGATACAGAAAATGTGGTATATCTACACAATGGAATACTACTCTGCAATTAAAAACAATGAATTCACGAAATTCCTAGGCAAATGGTCAGAACTGGAAAATATCATCCTTAGTGAGGTAACCCAATCACAAAAGAGCACACATGGTATGCAGTCACTGATAAGGGGATATTAACCCAGAATCTCGGAATACCCTAGACACAATTCACAAACCACGTGAAGCTCAAGAAGAAGGAAGACCAAAGTGTGAATACTTTGGTCCTTCTTAGAAGGGGGATCAAAATACCCATGGCTCACATCCAACCAATGGAATGAGCTCAGGGTCCCCAATGGAGGAGCTAGAGAAAGGACCCAAGGAGCTGAAGGAGCTTGCAGCCCCATAGGAGGAACAATAATATGAACCAACCAGTACCTCCAGAGCTCCCAGGGACTAAACCACCAACCAAAGAGTGCACATAGAGGGACCCACGGCTCCAGCTACATATGCAGCAGAGCATGGCCTTATTGGGCATCAAAGGGAGGAGAGGCCCTTGGTCCTGTGAAGGCTCCATGTTCCTGTGTCTGGGAATGCCAGGACAGAAAAGTGGGATGGGGGTTGGTAAGAAGAGGGAAGGGGATGGGATATGGGGTTTTCAGAGGGGTGATGAGGAAAGAGGATAACATTTGAAATGTAAACAAAGCAAATATCTAATAAAAAATTTTATGCTGCTTTCTTCTTAATCACTGCTAATTTCTTTTTTTTATTAAATATAATCTTCATTTACATTTCAAGTGGTAAAACCTTTCCCAGTTTCCCCCCTCCCCAAAACCCCCCAACCCCTCCTCCCACTCCCTGCCTCCAAGTATATGCCCTTCCACCCGACCCACTCCCACCTCCCTACCCCTCAATTTCCCCTTGTTGGGGCATCTATTTAGCCTTCACCTGACCAAGGACCACTCCTCCCACTGATGCCCAACAAGGTATTACTCTGCCACATTTTTGACTGGAACCATGTGTACCCCTTGGTTGATGGTTTAGTCCCTAGGAGTCCTGGGGCATCTGGGTGGCCAACATTGTTGTTCTTCCCGTGGGGCTGTAAACCCCTTCAGTTCCTCCGGACCGCCCTCCAACTCCTCCATTGGGGACCCCACTCCCAGACCAATGGTTGGCTGCTAGCATCTGCCTCTGTATGTGTAAGACTCTGTCAGGGCCCCTCCGAAGACAACCAAGGCATGCTCCTTTTGATATGCGCTTCTTGTCGCCCATATAGTGTTGGGGTTTGGTGACTGTTTATAGGGTGAATCCCCAGGTAGGGCAGTCTCTGGGTGGCCTTTACTTCAGTCCCTGTTCCACACTTTGCCTCCATTATTGCTCCTGTAAGTAACTATTAAAAAATTTTTAAAAAGATTAAAAAAAGAAAAAAGTCTTTTAGTGTCAATGTTATTCATATTTATACTTCATTTTAATATCAATTAAATTGATAAATTCAATTTATACTTAATTTTAATATAAAATAAATTGTAAATTGATAAAAGTATATACAAAAATAACTATAACTCCTTTATGGATAAAATATAACAAAAATGTGTAAAGTTAATGTTCATTAAGACTATACCTTAGGGTGAAAATAGATAAAATTTGGGAAACACAGATACCAAAATTCAACTAAAATGAGAGAAATATATAACTATTTTTTAAAAAGTGATTTGTAATTTAAAGATTCCCTAAAGAGAAATCTATAGGCTCCGATAGCTTTCAATGAAAGTGTAACTAAATAGTAAAACAATTAATGCAAATCTTACTCAATCTTCTTTAGATAGTATAAGAATAGAAAACACTTTCAACTAACTATATGAGCTAACTATTTTCTTTAAGATCAGGAATAAGACAAAAATGCCTCCTCCTCTAACACTGTATCTTCAGCACAGTGTTAAATGTCCTAATCAGGGCAACCAGGCAAAACCGAACAAAGTCAAAAAGTAAAAGTATTGGAAATAAACAGAAATATCTTCCTTTAGAGGTGACATGATGATTCTTATATGCAGAAAATATTGATGATTAAACACACACACACACACACACACACACACAAACACACACCTGTTGGGAGCTGCAAGTGTAGACTGCTTGGTAGTACTTGCCTAGCATACACAGAGCCTAGGTTTAATTCCCAGTACTGCATTAACTGTATGATGGCACATGATGGTAATTCCAGCACCTAGGAGGTAGAGGCAGGCATATTAGAAGTTCAAGGCAAAGGCTGACTTCAGCTACAGAGAGACTTTTTGCAGCCTGTTTGGGTTACAAGAGACCCTGTGTCACAAAGCAAACAGATAACCTGGTCCTAATAAATTAAGCAAAGTTGCAAGATGCGTAGCCAATTGCCTCAGTTAAGGTTTTTATTTGTTGCAACAAAACACAATGACAAAAAAGCAAATTGGGGAGGAAAGGGTTTATTTGGCTTACACTTCCACATCACCAAAGGAAGTCAGGACAGGACCTCAAACTGGGCAGGAACCTAGATGCAGGAGCTGATGCAGAGGACATGGAGGGGTGCTGCTTACTGGCTTGCACATTGTGGCTTACTCAGCCTGCTTTTTAAAAATAATTATTTATTCACTTTATATCCTGATTTCAGTCCTCCCTCCCTCCTCTCCTCTCAGTCCTCCCTTACAAATCCCCCATTACCCTTCCCCTTCTCCTTGGGTACCACCCTATCCTGGGACATCCAGTCCCAGTAGCACTAACCATATCCTCTCCCACTGAGGCCCAACCAGGCAGTCCAGTTAAGTAAGGGAAGGGGAGCTTTCCTTCTTATAGAAATCGGCCCGCTTTCTTATAGAACTCACGACCATCAGCCCAAGAATGACACCACCCACAATCGACCGGGCCCTCCCCCTATGATCACTGTGAAATGCCTTACAACTGGATCTCATGGAGTCATTTCCTCAACTGAGGCTCCGTTCTCTGTGATGACTCTAGCTTGTGTCAAGTCGACACAAACCCAGCCAGTAAATGTACACCAATATACATTAAAAAGTTGCATTCATTTATGGTGCAATGAAAATAATAAAGTATCTAGATTAGTCCTAATCAAGGTAAAGAAAGAAGACTAAAAAGCATTTCTAAAAGAAAAGATACACATCAATGAGATTTTTTTCATGTTCATAGTGTAAAAGAGTTAGCATATTTTTAATGTTTTTAGTTTTGTCAAGTTCTTTATTAGTGTATATTAATTTTACAGCAATGGGGTTCATTTATGTTGCACTTTCAGATGTGCATATAATATAATTTGATCAAATTGACCTTTTATTTTTTCCATGTCCCCTTTCTTGCCCCAAATATCTTCCTTCTCCTTTCAAAGCAAAACAGTTAACAGATTCAATATAATTTCAACAGCATTTTGCACAAATAGAAAACTATCATTCTAAACTACATGTGGAAATTCCAGGGACCTGAAATAGCTAAAGAAATGAACAAAACTGGAGTAACCATCTTTCCTGAATTCAAAATGTGTAATAAAACTAGAGTATCAAAACAGTCTTAAATTAGGCATGGCAGCATATGCCCAAAACCCCAGTACTTGGGAGGCCCTTGTGGGAGGATCCCAACTTCAAGGCTTGAAAGACTCTGTCTCCAAAATCAAAGGGCTGGGAATATAACTGAGTTGTATAGTGTGTTGGTTTAGCATTTTCAATACCTCAAGTTAGTGCTCCAGAACCATAAAACAGACAAACAGTATGATACTAGCTTGAAGACAGATATGCAGACTAAGGAAACATCAGAAAGTTTAATCACATTGTGGTTAAATGATCCTTGATGAAGGTGTTAGGATCACTCAGAAGAGCAAGGATAGTGTATACATACATCAGCAAATGATCATGGACTTTTATCACATACCATAAAGAAATTGGGTTAGCAATGTAAGGATGATACTTTAAAATGAAAAAGGCTTCAGGACGTTGGGTTTGGCAGTAAAGTTTTGGTTATGACACCAACAGCACAAGCAACAAAAACCAAGAGCTACTACATTGACTTCAAACATGTTTGCTCATGAAAGGACAAATAACACGGCAAAATATCAAAAGAACAGAAAAATATACTTGAAAGTCATCTATTTGAATAACAATAGAATACATAAAGAAGTCCTACAACTCAATCACTGGGTAACATAATGGGATTAAAAATGAATAAACGATTTGAATATACATTTTAAAAGGATAATATGCAAATAGACAAAACCATATTTAAAGTTGTTCAGTATCATTAACAATTTGCAGAATGCAAATAGAATGCACTGTGGAGTATCACCCCATGTTCAAAAAAAAAAAAAAAAAACCCAGAAACTAACTAGTGAAGAAATTGGAACTTTTATTCACCACTGGTACTGCTGCAAGCACCATGGAAAACAGTTGGAAGGTTCCACTAAAACATTAAAACAGAACTATCTTGTGATCAACTAGTCTTACTTCTTGGATATATCATTGCCAGACGAATGAATTAAAAACATAGTTTGTACATAAAATAGAATGTTGTTCATCTTTAAAAATAATAGAATAATATTCAGATTTAAAAGATAATGAGTGAGTCATTTAAGTTTTAGAATTATTTTTGAGAATACCATCAAATATGCTCAGATTTATCCCCTATTTGTCATTTTCAACTCCTTACATATTTTCCCCAATACTACCCCCCAGCTCCATGTCCTTTTTAAATAACCCACTAAATTCAGTTAGTGCTGTGTATGTTTGCATAAATATGGGGTTGTCTACTGGAGCAGAGGAAACCTATCAGTGGACACATCTTCAAAAAAGGCTATTCTCCCTCCCCTAGTAACTATCCACTGCCAATATATTCTCAGTAAGGGGTGGGGCTTGGAAATCATATACCCCATCTAGGAGTTTGGGATTTGAGCTGGCTGAATGGTCTTATCTAGTGCTTGACCCTGCATGCTTCAATACTGACCTACCAAGCAAGTTGTGTCTTTTAGTGCAACAGTGGCATGCCTGCTATAGGGTACCTAACTGCTTTCGCCTTGGATTTTCTGACTGCTCCCACAGAAGGGGATTTATGCCCGGGATTGTAGTTCTGGTCAAAAGCCTATGGCTGGGGAAGTAATAGAGGACCTGTCATAGTTATTTTGTTAAGTTGTTATGATGTCAAATTACCGTCTAAATATTTGTGTTTATATGCATAGACCTGGGCTACTCTCAAGTATTAGAGAAACTTCTTTTTGAGGTAGATATCAGTCAGTGCAAAGACACATAACTGATTAAATGTCTAAGAATAAGAGACTGAGGGCTCAGTCTTAAATATAACATCGATATTAACCCCACCACTACCAAGGCTCAAAACATATCATGGAAGAAGAGGTAGAAATAATGTAAGAGCCAAAAGATGTCTTGGAGTGCTGTGAAATGCTGTCTTCTGGATATGACCCAGTTTTCACTATTCATGATGTCACAGCAGCTGTTTGTCAATATGGATGAGCTTAGAAGTTTATTATACTGAATGAAAAATGAATTACAGAAATACAGTGTAAAATAAAACTTATGTGACATCCTTAGACTAGTCAAATTCATAGACACAATAAGTACAATGGTGATTATTGTGGATTGGAGAAAGGAAAAATAAACTGCTTATTAAATGCAGATTCAATTTTGCAAAATGAGCATGTTCTGGAGGTGAAGGTAATGATGTTGTTACTCAGTTGTACAATCAATATGGCATAGATGCTAAATTTTATGCTATGTGTTTTTTTTCACAATAGAAATTCACAAAATGGGTAAAGAAAAATCAGACCAAAAAGCATTAGCAAAACACATCAAACACTATTAATAAAGACTCTGAGCAAACTTTAGAGAGAAATTTCTTTTATTTAGTAAAGATTACCTATGTAAAAAAATCACATAATTAAGATTCCCTCTTACATCAACAGCATTAAAAAGTACGTAATATGACTATTCTTGTTCAGCTTATTGCTGGAAATTCTATATAGTGCAATAAGGTTTTATATAGATGCATACATATTGGAAATGAATATTTGCAGAGGATCTATTGTCTGGAGAAAAATCTCACCAAATAAACCTATTAAAAATGGGGTACATAGCTAAACAAAGAATTCTCAACTGAGGAATACCGAATGGCTGAGAAGTACCTAAAGAAATGTTCAACATCCTTAGTCATCAGGGAAATGCAAATCAAAATAACCCTGAGATTGCACCTCACACCAGTCAGAATGGCCAAGATCAAAAACGCAGGTGACAGCAGATGCTGGCGAGGATGTGGAGAAAGAGGAACACTCCTCCATTGCTGGTGGGATTGCAAGCTGGTACAACCACTCTGGAAATCAGTTTGGTGGTTCCTCAGAAAACTGGACATAGTAATACCAGAGGACCCAGCTATACCACTCCTGGGCATATACCCAGAGGCTTCCCCTGCATGTAATAAGGACACATGCTCCACTATGTTCATAGCAGCCCTATTTATAATAGTCAGAAGCTGGAAAGAACCCAGATGTCCCTCAACGGAAGAATGGATACAGAAAATGTGGTACATTTGCACAATGGAATACTACTCAGCCATTAAAAACAATGAATTCATGAAATTCTTAGGCAAATGGATGGAACTGGAAAATATCATCCTAAGTGAGGTAACCCACTCACAAAAGAACACACATGGTATGCAATCACTGATAAGTGGATATTAGCCCAGAAGCTCAGAATACCCACGATATAATACACAGACCAAACAAAACACAAAAGGAAGATCAAAGTTTGGATACTTTAGTCCTTCTTAGAAGGGGGAACAAAATACCCATGGGAGGAGATACAGAGACAAAGTGTGGAGCAGAGACTGAAGGAAGACCATCCAGAGACTGCCCCACCTGGGGATCCATCCCATATACAGTCACCAAACCCAGACCTTATTGTGGATGCCAGCAAGTGCTTGCTGACAGGAGCCTGATATAGCTGTCTCTGCCAGTGCCTGACAAATACAGAGGGGGACGCTCTCAGCCAACTATTGGACTGAGCACAGAGTCCCCAATGGAGGAGCTGGAGAAAGGACACGGGGAGTTGAAGGGGTTTGCAGCCCCATAGGAGGAACAACAATATGAGCCAACTAGATCCCCCAGAGCTCCCAGGGAATAAAACACCAACCAAAGAGTACACTTGGAGGGACCCATGGCTCCATCTGGGTATGTAGTAGAGGATGGCCTTGTTGGACATCAATGAGAGGAGAGGCCTCTGGTCCTGAGAAGGCTCAATGCCCCCAGTGTAAGGGAATGTCAGGACAGGGAAGCAGGAGTGGGTGGGTTGGTTGGCAGGGGGAGGGGGGATGAGATAGGGGGTTTTAGGAGAGGAGACCAGAAAAGAGGATAACATTTGAAATGTAAATAAAGAAAATATCCATTAAAAATGAAAAATCCCAAAAGTTCTACAAAAACGTCTTTAAAAATTAATATATGACTAGCAAATTCATGGTATTAGAGCAGAACCTCTCTTGCTTTGAGGAGAGTCTCCGAGTCAGTCCCCACCCACATGTGGTCCTTTCTCTCCCAGATGCTCCCACGGGGAGGTTTCAGGCAAGTGTTACTCTGTATAACTTCTCTGTTATAGCCATACTCCCCCTTAGTAATTCTGCCTCCTTTCATGGCTATCAAAGAGCTAACTTCTGCCTCCCTTCTGGGTCAGGACATTTTCAATAGCAAACCCCAAATGGAGAGGGCTGTAAACACAACTATCTCATCACGAAATAGCTAGGCCCATTGTTCTTCTTGATGGCCCTATCTGCAAGAATGCCTTGGGGACTTAAAAATGCCTGTTTTGACCAGAAAAACAAGCAACATAATGTCTCTAAGTCTGATTTGGTGAGGGCAGCTAACCTTGGAACCATTTTCTTCTGTCCTATTTTCTCACAAGGAACCTTAATAGAAGCATTTTTGCTGATTGTGTTAAAGCTCTTCCCTTTCCCCACTCTAGTGAGCTCTCTAATAAGCCCTATTTCTGAGGGGACTTGAATTCTATGAATTTCTCTTGCACCATGATCCTTCCTGAATCGTTTGGTATGAAAAACCCAGGCGAGAGATAGCCTTGAGATGGCTCTCTGTGGAGTTCTCCAGCCTTGATGCTGTCTGCACATCCAACACCTTTATTGTTCTCCAACACAGGACTTTAGTCCCTCTCTCAATTGGATCTTTATTCTTTCACTCATCTCCTGGGATTTCTGCCTGATCCCCAAATCTTAGTGTTCGGTCAGAGGCTCTCTAGCCTTGGATCTGTTCCCTTTTGTCAGATCTGTTAAGTGCAGGGATACCTGCCATCAGTCTTAGTCTATTGTCAGTGATCTGGCCATACTTCTGAAACAAAACTGAGGAATACAGGATACTTGTCTTCCTCACTTCCTTTCTCTGGACCTGCTTGATTCACTCAGCCTCATAATGGGTAATGCTCAAACTTATATACTCTCATCATTGCCTAATCCTCCCCAGAAATGAAGAAAGGAACCTCCAAAACTAGAGGAGCCCCTAGTCCCTTCAGAAAGACTTTATTAAGTCATTCTTTAAGGTTTTTACTAATAGAGACAACAGAAATGGAAAAGAGATCAGGCCAAATACCAATTACTTATAACTGACTTCAGGACTGTTGACCAAAATGTGTCTTTCCTAACGGGGTTTCACTAGGATCTTGCTTCAAGTGTGGCCAAGAGCAACACTTGCCCAGAGCAAACTCAAATCCACAAGCCCTCATGAAACCCTGTCTAATATTCAAGTTTAAGGGACATCTGGATATCCTCAAGTTCCAGTTATTCTTAACTTTGAGTTGGATTATTCAATTCCTGACCCCTTAGGATTCAGCACCAAAGATTGATGCTGTCTACACTGAGAAGCTGCCGTTGCCCTTACTAGTAAACATCATGGTTGAAGGTGGGCAGATTTCTTCTCTTTTAAGTTCATTCCAGACCAATGTTCAGATCTTCGATTTCTATTGTTGCGATTGATGGTCTTACCTACAAACTTGTTAAAAATCACTTTCCTATTGTTTTAGGAACATTAACCTCCACTCACTCCTTCTGATTATCTCCATCCTATCCTTCTGGGATGAGATATTCTAAGCTCCATGCCATCGTCTTTGTATTACCCACTCATAGCACAGATGTGAACTCTCCTCCTCATTGCCTTGGCAGCACACTCACCAGCCCTCTCACCTCACCTCTAGACCCTTTAGCAATCTAAGTCTGGGACACTAAATATCCCTTGCTAGCCACATACTACTCCCTTATTAACGTTATCCCGAAAGATCTAGCATTCTTTCCCAACAGGTCTCCCTGTCAGGATGTTACAGGGATTTCAACCAATCAACACTCTCCTCAACTCCAGCCTTCTCAGGCCAGTCAGCTCCCCACCGATTGCATGACCATTTGAACTAAAAACAACAACAACAACAAAAAAAAAAAAACCACAGAAACAAAAACCTGATAGCTGATAGTGCATCCTTTAGGACCTCAGGAGCATTAATGAAGCCATTTTACAGACTGTATCTGTGGTTCCTAGACCCCTTTTTCTCTATCCTTGCACAAACATCTCACTTTACTGTGACTGACCTTAAGGATGCTTTTTTTTTAAAGCCATTCCATTTGACTCTTTCCTCACAAGACATTTTTGCCTTTACCTGGGCAGAGCCTCTACCAGGATGGCTCAACAGCTGAGTGGAATGGCCCTTCCTCAGAAGTTCTAGAACACAAACTTTGGCATAAAGTCCCTTATAGCTTTCTGGCTCCTAGCACTCTTCTCCAATATCCTGACGACCTTCTTAGCAGCCCCCTCTTGTCTCTATTTCCTATGTTGTCACCTTACCTAATTTCTTTACCCAAAAAAGGATAAGGACTTTCACTTTCAAAGGGACATTTCTTTAAAACTGAAGTGATTTCTTTGGAGTTTCACATAGCACCCACTCACTGAGGTCTCACTCAAAAAAAACAGAGACAACTCTCTCCCTCTCCCTCCCCTCTCCCTCACTCTGCCCCCCCTCCCTCCCCAAGGGATCATCAGCAAATATTCATTCTGACTCCAAATGTGGTTTTCACATTACTTATTCTCATGCTCCCATTTGAAGAGATATAAACTTTCTAACTTCCAAAGGGTTGGGCATCTATCATTAATAACACTCTAATCAGGGTGCCACCTTAATCAAGGTTGGTTCACAAAGGGAGAAAAATAATTTTACCTAAGAAGAAAAAGCTTGGCCTCTTACCAACCCTTTACTGTTACTGCTCATCACCCAAGAGCTGACCTCCTCTTTTGACTAATTGAGGCCTCTTTCCTTCTTAGAGATCTCCAAGAGGGTATTCAATTCTGCTCTATATGTCAGAAGTTTTTACCCCATTGCTCATTAGGGATGTGTTCTTCCCCAGCCATCAAGCCAGAGAACAAATCCCTGGCTAAGGCTTGCTTGCACATTGACTTTACCCATGAAGAAGACAAAATATTTTTTGTCTTAGTAGATACTTTCTTGAGATGATTTCCCTGTACATCTGAAGGGGAAGATATGATAATTACATTTTAATCAAATAAATAATATCCACATTTGGATTTCTCACCTCCCAACATTCTAACAATGGGTTCATATTCCTATCTAAAATTACACAGGACTCAACAGACCCCTTTATATTACCTGGAAGATATGCAACCTTATAGGCTACAGGATAAAGTAGAGAAAACAAATGCCTGTACAAAAACCATTTTACCAAATTAATGACACGAACAAAACATAAGGTAACTGGATTAATCTCCTTATCGCTCTCTCATGAGAATCTGTTTAACATCTCAAGTCTAACTCTTTTTAAATTGATGAGTGGAAAGCTTTTTTGAATCAGACATTTTCTCCCTACCCTCCTAAACCCTAGGTGGTTATATCGGGATTCCTCTTCCACACCCAACATTTATTAAGATGTATTGCTGGGGTTGGAGAGGTGGCTCAGTGGTTAAGAGCTCTGCAGGCACCAGGCATTCATGTGGTGCATAGACATACATAAAAACAAAACACCTATACATATAAAAATAAAAATTAAGATGAATTGCTAATAAGTTCCTATTAAAGCATTCCTTTCAATTACCATATCTCCCAGTGTACCTAGGAGACATAAAAATCCTAATCCTTAAACACTTTTGGCTTCTGTGGTCCAGATTCTTCCTGATCCTTCTCATCATTCCTACTGCCGGTAAGCTGCTGGGTCTCAGCTCTTGGATTCATTTATATAGGTTAAAGCCTGCTCATAGATTACAAGGACCCTCTGCCCCCTGCATACTTAAACCAGATACTGGCTTAACTCTTGCTTATCCCAGAGGATAGGTCTTGGAGGAGTCACCTTTTGGGCAATTCCACGCATTCTTGTGACATCCTGGAAGACCTCAAACTCCTACTCAAAAAGCAACCAGATAAGAACACTTCCTTTTGTACCTGCCTACCTCTGATGTTGCTGTATTTCAAGGAAAAAGTCTTCCGTCAGATAATTTCTGAGTTCTATTTTGCCACAAACCTCAGACACCACAATTACCAAACTAGTGGATTTCATAACTGACATACAAAGGAAGACCTCACAGATTTCACATAATGCTGAGTTGAAAGCCTTATATTTGTTTTTCCATTCTAGTTTATTCTGAGTACCTTCTACTACCCAGTTTTTATTCTCTACTGCATTTTTCCTATTATTCCTAGTCTCTTCTAGAATATATACATATACATACATACATACACACATACACACACACATACACACACACACACACACACACACACACACACATATATATATATGTCATCCATTAGTTGTTTAATAACCCTGACACCCCTGTGGCTTAATGGTTGCCTTTTCCTTTCCTTTCTTCACACACTGGAATCTCTACTGGCTTGGGAAAATTCACAGGGGTCACTCTGGACCCCTAAATATAAGGGACCTTTTACTGACAGGATAGACTCCACTACTCTAACAGATAAGACTTCCAAATTAAAAGATACACACACACACACACACACACACACACACACACACACACACACACACACGTATATATATACACTCTAAATTTTCTAAACTTATGGCTGAAAGGATTCCCATCATCAGGCTCCTCACTACCTCCTTGGTAACAGAAATTTCCCTCAACTGTGCAAGACAGCCTTTAACAGGGAGACACATAAATGAGGCAACTGCATATCATTCAGTGTGCAATTTCATCATTAATATCAGACCCACCTCTGATCAACTCCTCTACTGGGTCAGCCACTGAATCTTGCCTAATGCAAAAGGAAAATACCTTTCATCAGTTTTTTTTTCTTCAGACCCTAGCTACCTTAATACCTACTGGCATAATTCTTACCAGGTCCTCATAATGGTTAGGGACAGTCAGGTTCAATCACTGATCTTTTCTTGTGGCCACTGGTAACTGGAGAATCCACAAAAACTTGGAAAAGGATCATTTCCCTTTCTAAAACCTCCTTCATCATATTATCTAGATAGAACAAATTCCTGTTCCTTCAAGATATTTCTAACCCTGACCCTGCTGGCATGCTTCTCTTTCAGAATGGGAAATTAAACTCACCAAAAAAAAAATTACCAACTATTCCATTCTTTCCCATCTCTACTTTACTTCCTGTCTATTCATGTAGGACATCTCCTTAGTGGTACCCTAGCCTACCTCTGTTTTTCCCAGCAACAGAATTGGTACTTGTGCCCTAACACATTAATGCTCAAATATAGATGTGGCTTTCAATAACTGAAGAGTTCCAGTCCTCCTAATTAGGTACATATGCAAACAGATAATATCTTTTCATCCCACTACATCAGGCATCAGCACAGGGATAGGAGACTCAGCTGCATCCTTAACATACTATCATGTTTATCTCAGGATTTATGTGAAAGTCTTGGTGAGATTTCTCAAAGTCCAGTAAGAACTCAGGATTAAGTAGACTTATTGGTAGCGCTTATCATCCAAAATAGAAGAGGCCTAGCTATTCCGACAGGAGAGAAGGAAGAATCTTGCCTCTTCTCAGAGGAAGAATGCTGCTTCTATAAAAGTAAAAAAGCTGAGGAGGAGGGTGACCCTTGCAGTCTCAATGAATCTGGACCCCCGAGATCTCTCAAACACTGGACCACCAACCAGGCAGCATACACCAGCTAATATGAGGCCCCCAACACACATACAGTAGAGGACTGCTGGGTCTGTGTTCATTCAGAGAAGATGCACCTAACCTTCAAGAGACTGGAGGCCCCAGGGAGTGGGGAGGTCTGGTGGGGAGGGGTGTGGGGGTGGGCATATCCTCGTGGAGACAGCAGGGCAGAGGTGGGGAGGAGGTATGAGATGTGGAGCAGTCAGAGGGTGAACCAGGAGGGGGATAAAATCTGGAGTGTAAAAAAAAAAAGATGAAATAAAATTTAAAAAAAAAATTAGTCCTAGCCAGAGATGCAGTGGAAATCTTAGCCAACTTTGCTTCAAAAACCAGACAGAAGGCATCAGAAACATATATCTAGACCACAGTCTCACATGCACAACAACCTCCCAGTGTATGCATTCAGAAACCAGCCTATGGCTCAAAGGCTAACTTCTGACAACTCACCACCAAATTTAGGGAGGGGAACTCCTAACTGAGTAATGTCTTACTCCAGTGAAAAGAAGCCAGACAGAATTTGACGCTCACTAATCTTTTAGACACCTCTAATCCCCTTTTCTATAAAATTATCCCTCAGTCTTGATTTTGTTTTATAAACAAAAAGATTAGAAATCTTAGATAAAAAAATTCCTCTAGCTGCTATAAAGTGCCTCCCAGACTCAGTCTCTATTTCTCAGTCTCTCTGTCTCTGTCTGTCTCTCTTTCTCCCCCATGCCCCTCCCAAGAACTGCCAGGCAGGCTCCCACAGTCCTCTTGAATTCTTTATTTCTCCTTTTACAATTCTTACAAGAGCTCAGTGTCCCACCATCGTCCTCCTCTTTCTCCTCCTCCCCTGACTGGGCATTTCCAGATAACAAACCCAAAGTGATGGAGGGCTGTGTGTGACCAGAACTGTTCCACTGAATGCTAACTAGGCCCATTGTCCTTCCAAGAATTCCTTATCTAGGAATGCCCTTGGGACTTTATAATATCCATTTTAGTCAGAAATATAAAGACCATAATGTTTCTAAGTCTAACTTCCCAAGATCAGTTGAACTTGGGCCCATTTCTCTGGTCACCACCTACCTACTTTCTCATGAGGGACCTTGAAAGAGCTAATTCTGCTCTCTCTGAGCAGGTTGAGATGCTTGCTTCACCCTCACATCTCTGTCTGGTCCCCTAATAACTTTTTACCTAAAGATTGACTTGACATTTCTTTCTTAGACCCCACTCCTCCCTGATATGTAACATGCGACAAAATAACTTTATGCACAAAATCAATCACTTGTCTAATTTATATGTAGAAATGAAAAGTAAAAACAATATCATTTACAATTAATTCAAAGCAAAGTGGATACCGAAGTACAAACTAATAAATCATGTATATGTATATGACAAAACTGTTGATGAAAGATATCTGAGAAGACTCAAATAAATGGACAGAACGAGAGGAGGAACATTGTAGGGATATATATCCCCTCAGATGATTTATGGGTGTAGTGCAATTTACATCTAAATCTATGCTTTGTGTAGACTGACTCAAATTAAATTCATATGACTATGTTAGTTTATATTCCTACCAATGAACCAAGGTTCCCTTATTCTACCCACATCCTCATTAACACTGGTTATTGTAGTTATTTGAGCAAATGTGGCTGTGATTTTAGCTGATAATTAGTGGTAGTGGACTTTTGAGAAATATATATATATATATTATTTGATAATTTCATATATATGAGTAGTGTAGTTTCATCAGCCCGGATCATCTCCCAGCTCCTCTCAGATCTACCTGCCTCCTCCCTCCGGTTTTCACGTCCTCATTTCTCTTTTCTTTTCTTTATTTTTTTTCTGAGACAGGTCTCAGTATGTAACTCTAGCTGTCCTGGGAATCATTCTATAGACTAGGTTGCCCTTGAACTCACAGAGACCTGCCTGCCCTTGCCTCATAAGTGCTGGGATTAAAAGGTGTATGCATCACTATACCCCACTATAGCCTCATTTGTTTTAAATTATCCACCAAGTCAAATTTGTGCTGCTCAGAGCCTCATACCAGGCCACCACACCCTTAAAGAAAAGAGACTTCTGGGCTCCCAGAAGCTATCAGCTGACAATAGCTTCTTGGCTAGAGGTAAGAGCTCACAGGCTCCTTTCCACTACATTCTGGAATGCTGATTGGGTTGGTCTTATTGCAGGTAACCACAGTAGCTGTGAGTTTACAGGTGCAGCAGTCCTGTCATGGTCTAGAAGACATTGTTCTTCCCTGATCTCTGCCTCTTACAATCTCTCCATTGCCATTCTTCTGCATGTTTTCATGATCCTTGGGAGGGGTGATTTGATGCCTTCTTTATGGCTGAGTACTCCATGGACACTTATTCTCTGTATGTTGACCAGCTGTGACTTGCTATGTTAACTACTGTCCACTGTTCAAAGAAATTTCTCTTATGAGGAGTGAAAGCTGTACTAATCAATGAATAAAAAGATACAAATTTAGAAAGCAGGGTGGCACTGAGTCTATTTAGCAAAATAATAGTGGTAGATTCACACCTGGGGCTTATGAGCTCCCCCACCATGGGTTCTTGGTCAGATTTACTGAACCAGACGCGTGTTTCTTCCTGTAGAGCAGACCTCAAATCAAACCAGAAAGTAGAATGCAGTTGATTACTCCAATAACATTTATGCCACTATCGCATCCATGGGTGTATTTTGCTGTGCTGGCTGTTATTGTAGCTCCCAGGATTCATAGTTGGGTAAAACTATTGATGACTTGTATCCCCCAGAAACCCGTATAGCACCTTTTGGCACTATGAAAGCTAGTGATCAGGTAGGAAGTTTCCTGGTCAGTGCCACCTTATTTCTCCATGTCATATGAACAAAGTCATATGAACATTAGTCTTCAATAATAGGGTTTTACAGTCAGGTTCTGGTGGCCATCCAAGAGCAATGACTGTATTAATTTGGGGATGTCTGTAACAACTGTGGATAACGACTTAAGAGGAGGTATCCTACATCCGGCATTAGTTTTATTTGGCAACAGATAACTTCTGAGATAGAGCATTATCCCCCGTGTAGGGTAATTCTAATTAAACTCTGAGCCAGGCACAGAAAGGCGAATATCACATGACCTCGGTATATGTGAAATCTTTAAACAGTCAGATCCATAGAAGCAGAGAGTAGGATGGTGTTTGCCAGGGCCTGAGTTTGTGGGGCAGATGACTTTTTGAGAGTATGACTTTTTGGTTCATCAGGGTAAATAAGATTCTAGACAGCTAATGCATAGCATAGTACCAGTAGATAACACTGGCCTGTATACTTCAAATTTGCTAAAAGAGTAAATCTTAGATCCTAACTACATGAGCAGATGAATACATAAATTAACATCATTATGGAACATTTTACAATGTGTGTGCATATATATATATATATATATATATATATATATATATATATATGACTATGTATGATACATAGAACTCTACAATTGTGTTTCAATAAAGCTGGAAATAAAGCAGCAATGAAAACTAAAGTACATAGATCTGATTACAGAATAATGCTTAATTGAGTTTGGGAGTGGTATCTGCTCTGCGGTGATAAAAAGAGGTTGGATTTGATCAGAGCATGCTGTATCCATATGTGGAAATATACCAACCCCCAATAGTATGTACAATCAGTACACATTAATACAAAATTAAAGATAATAAAATTTAAAAGGAGTTATTTGATTTCCGAATTATAAAACACAGGCTGAAGTGCCCTTCAGATGACTGTTTCTTCATTCTTTATGGCTGTTTATTTTTTAGTTAAATTTGGTTTTGAAAATTTCATACAGGAGAACACTGTATTTTCATATTTGGTGTGGCAGACAGAGAAAGTTGAGGCCAGGCCCCAGGCTGAGAGCTTATTCTCAGTCTTTCCCTGCTCTCATGCCTTCTGCACCAGTCTTAACCATGAGGACATCCAAACAGCCATCCAGAGAACTCCTCCCAGCAATTTGCTTGACACATGGTTTCCCAATAGGTTTCTTATCCAGGAGGTACACTGGCCAGACACGGCCTTATGACTTCAACACAATACCAAAGATAGCTTGGAAATATACAGGATAGTAGATAGAAATTTAGCTTTTCCTAATGGCTTTGTTTCCTCATCTACCTTTACAGACAGGTAAATGAGGACTCAGAGAGGGGAGAATACTTGCCCAAAGATGCATCAGTGGAAAAGGTGGAATTAGTATCAATGACTCTCTTTTTCTTATATTTATAAATAAAATAATTCCATCAGGAAGATATCAGAGGCTCGCAAAACTGGAGGAAGACTGGAGAAGGAAAAGAAGACACAAAGGGGAACTGTTTGTTTAAGACACTGCTCCAGGGGAAAGCCACACAAATTATGTTTTTGTTCTCATGCCAATCATTTAAGACTCAAAGGCCAAGCAAATATCTGGGTATGCCATTTCCCAAAGACAATATACTAGTTTTCTATTAATGCATCAAAGATGATCGTGGACTAGGTAGCTAAAACAACATGTAGTCCTTATTGCTTAGTTATGTGTAGATCAGAAGTTCAGGAATGGTTTGGCTGGGTTCTCTGTCCAGGCAAGACTAAAATCAAGATGTCGGTAGGGCTGCTGTGTAAGAAACTAATTCCAGTTTCACTTAATTTTTTGGGGCAAAATTCATGATCCTGCTGCTGTAAATAAGATACTTTTTTCTTTTATGGCTATTGGCTGGATAGTTCTTTGACCCACATCTTTAAAAAAGAAAAAAAACCTATGCAGCTCTCTCATCTTAAAATCTAGGAATGTAGAATTTCTGAGCATCAAATCTTTCTCATTTTTCAAATTTCTCTTATTAAGTGTATAGTCCCTTATGGTCTTACCAGAATAGGCCTGCCCAGGATATGATTTTCTCTCTCTCTCTCTTTCTCTGTGTGTGTGTGCGTGTGCATGTGTGCGTGTGTGTAAACAAGCATGCATGTCTGTCTCTCACACACACGAAAATTTTAAAAAATATATTTGAGAGTAAATTACAATTACATTCTGTTATAGCAAACATAAAAATAAGACCCTTAACATTGAAAGCCTTATTCATGTTTTGCCAGCTGTACAAGTTGCATTAGAATTTTAGAGACTGAATAGGGTCAAATCCAGTTTGGAGTGTGAACAGGACAGAACAGCATTCTGAAGCCCATGATAGTTCCATGGAACTAAAGTGGCTACCAACAAACATAGGAGCTACTTCGTTAGCTCCAGGCCCCAGTGACACACTTTCAAACTCCCTTGTCAGGCTTCTTAGAACTTCCTGGTAGCCTCCACATCTCTGGTGTTACTATACTCACAGTGTCCTCTGAATCAACCCTGCTTGGATGTGAGCACCCAGACCGGCAGCCCAGGACTCTTCGATCTAGCATATCTTGGAAGATCCACAGTCCTCTGTCAATAAAAAAAATAATGATTTATTTTTATTTTATGTGCATTAGTGTTTTACCTGCACGTGTGGCTGTGTAAGGGAGTCGATCCCCCAAAGTGGAATTACAGATATTTGTGTGTCGCCATGTAGGTGCTGGGAATTGAACTGGGACCTATTGGAAGAAGTAGCTAGTGTTCGTCACCACTGAGCAATCTCTCCAGTCCCTACTCCCGGTCAATTTTACATACATTAGGTCACAGTCTTGGACATAGCAAGAGTTTGGGGGCGATCTCATTTCTTTCCCCATGTACAAATAAGCAACTAAAGCCGAGTGTAGAGGCAGAAGATCTGGGTGACCTCACTGCAGGGCTTTGGGGCCTGGAATCCTTCCCACGCATCCTGCAGCTCATCTGAGCTCCTCTTCCTTAGGGGCAGATATAATCTGGAAGGTATGGATCTGGGCTGTGGGTAGTGATGGGGGTGGTTGTAGGAATACTTCAGGGAAGACCTGTAATTATCTGGGGCGGGGGGTTTATGGGCTATGGGTTATTCTTTTCTAAAAGCTGCTAAGCGACGTCCACCTACCTGAATGTGGAAGCCATGGAACACACATTGGGCCAGGCCCGGGGAAGGTGGGATGCTCTGGATCCAAACCGACTGCTAAAGACCGGCATGCTGAAAGCACCCTCCTAGGTGAAAGGCTGTCTCTAACGTCAGACATTCCAGGTGCTTCCCATCAGGAGCGATAAGAATCTCAGGCCAGACCCCTAGAGCCTGTGGCTGTGACAATCCCAGCCAAACAGGTCTCAGGCTGATTCTCCAGGCTTGCCTGAGAAGAGGCCCAGGACCCACGCCCAGGTGAAAGGGAAACCTAAAGCAAGGACAAAAGGCAGGGCAGGGATTGGGGCCCTATACCTCCAACTAACTCTGGGCTCTTCTCAGAATGTGGACATTGCCACGAACCTAAGGAATAATGGCCACTGTCCCTGACCATTATTGAGCCTTTCCCAAATTGTCTTTGCTCTTTTTTCCTATCACATACATTTCCTGCTCCTGCCTTGTTCACCTGGCCAAATACTAGTTTTTAAGTAAGTTATGGTTTAGGCCTAGTTTGTTTCTGGTGAGAAAGCCTCAGTAATTCAAGCAGTTTCCGGTCAGGTCATAGCCAAAGGCTATCTTGCTCCGCTTACAGCAGTTTTACTGCCCCAATCCCTGTTTTCTAAGTAACAAAGATCCCTCTTTATCCCTGCATGAGAGACTATTTTTAAAAAAATTTTTTTGAGGTAATAATATTCCCATCCCATTGTTCTTTCCTCCTCCCATTGTTAATTTTCAAATTCATGACTTTTTCATTAATTATTGTTGCCTTTTAAAACTTTTTTATTGGCTATTTTATTTATTTACATTTCAAATGGTATCCACTTTCCCGGGGTTTCCCATCTCCAACCTCCCCCTCCCATCCCCCTTCCCCCAGCCTTTATGAGGGTGCTCCCCCAACCCACCCCCACTCCCATCTGCCCACCCAAGCATTCCCCTACACTGGAGCATCGAGCCTCCGCAGGACAGAGAGCTTTTTTCATTAGTTATTCACTTTACATCCAGATCACATGCCTCTCTCTCCTTCCTCTCCTCCAAGTCTCACCTTTACAGATCCCTCCCCCACTACCTCTCTCCTCTTCAGAGAAGGGGAAATCCCCTTGGGTACCTCCCCACCCTGGCACATCCAGTCCCAGCTTTTTGAGGCCTCTTTCATAAATTTTGTATGTGTGATGAAGTTCCCTGATCCTGTGTCAACAGGGGATTGTGAAGGCTTCTGGAAGGACAGGCTGCATTTCCAGCCCTTTCTGGTAATGTGATTGGCACTGGGTTCATGGGTTATACTTATTCTTGCCTCTATCCTAGTTATTTTGCTTTCCATGTGGACTTAAAAAACATCCTGGAGTCCTAAGCCATTGAGCATTCATCTTCTATCCTTCACTCTGACACCACTGGGTGCTTTACTTCTGACTTTAAAAAAAATAGTTTTATTCTTTAGTCCTTTTCTACACTCTAGACTTCATCCCTCTCCCAGTTTCCCCCATCCCATATCCCCCCATCTCCAAGAAGATGTCCCCACCCCCTCACCCCCACCCCACCAGGCCTCCCCACTCCCTGGGGCCTCCAGTCTCTTGAGGGTTAGATGAATCTTTTCTGACTGAACCCAGACCTGGCAGTCCTCTGCTATATACGTGTTGGGGGTCGGGGGGCCTCATATCACCTGGTGTATGCTGCCTGGTTGGTGGCTCAGTGTCTGAGTGATCTCGGGGGTCTAGATTGATATTGCTGGCCTTCCTGTGGGGTCACCCTCCTCCTCAGCTTCTTCCAGCTTTTCCCTAATTCAACCACAGGGGTCCCGGCTTCTGTCCATTGGTTGGGTGTAAGTATCTGCATCTGACTCAGTCAGCTGCTTGTGGGGCCTTTCAGAGGGCAGCCATGCCAGGCTCCTGTCTGTAAGCACACCATAGCATCAGTAATAGTGTCAGGCCTTGGAGCCTCCCCTTGAGATGGGTCCTAAGTTGGGTGGGTCACTGGACCTCCTTTCCCTCAGTCTCTTCTCCATTTTTGTCCCTGCAGTTCCTTCAGACAGGAACACTTCTGGGTCAGAGTTTTTTACTGTGGAATGGCAACCCCATCCCTCCACTTGATGCCCTGTCTTTCTACTAGAGGTGAACTCTAAGATTTCCCTCTCCCCACTGTTGAGCATTTCTTCTAAGGCCCCTCCCTTTGAGTCTTGAGATTCTCCAGATTCCCAGGTCTCTGGTACATTCGAGAGGGTCCCCATACCTCCCATTCCCCCCCAATACCTGATCATGTTCCCCTCTCCCCCTCCCTGTCCCCTTTCCCACCCAGGTCCCTCTTACGTGTATTTGTTTTGACCATTCACCTGGTGTCACCATCCCTTTTCTTATACAGCATACCCATCACATTCATTCCTTATGTGATATAAACTATCACACCAGTCCTTAGATTTCATTGACAATTGTGTTCATTTATCCCTCCTTTGGTTTCCAAACCATTAGTTGGCTTTACCCACATTTCCATCTTTTGAAAGCAGATCTGCTCTCTCCCTCTCTCTGGATATACATACAAAAAAGATGAGGAGCACATTTAATTCACTTTGCAATTTCAACATTTATTTCTGATACCAAAACTTGACAACACACAAGGAAAAAAAAAGTACAGAATAGCAAATAAAATTATCTTGCATGCCACTCTCAGTCAACAGGATGTGGCTTTCTAGATAGCTGTGTTGTGAAGGAATCTGAGGCTTCGGCCTCATTCAGGGAAAACTATTGCAAATGATGAGCAGTATCTGGGAATATAAGAAAAGGAGAAAATAATTCAGTTAGCTATATCAAGTAATAAAGAACATAAACACCAAAGAGTACTTCTCTGTACTTCCCTTTTCTCCATAACGGGTCTTTACTACTAGCTTAGGAATGTGAATACAATCCCCCCACTGACCATATATTCCCCCAGAACCCTCCCTGCTCAATTCAAAGTGATTTACTTACCTGACAATTTACTCAACCCAGAAGAAGCCAATGGCACCGAAGTTGGCGGCGAAGTTGGCGGTAGCGGTACCACTGGGGCCAATGATGGGGCCAGTGAAGGCCTGGGGAAACCTGGAGCGGGCATTCTGGTGGTATCTGGCCCAGAAGGTAAAGGGGATCCTGGACCAAGGATCTCCAAAATCTCCTTCCTCATCCCAGGTCAGCAGCTCAAACTCAATGTCATCCCAGCTCCAGGGCCCAGACACAGCCTCATCTCCAATTCCCATGCGGTTTCTCGCTTCAGCCCGGGCCTCTGCCTCAGCTGCAGCAGCATCCAGAGCATCCAAGGCTTCGTCTGCAGCTTCCATGAACTGTGCAGTCCAGTCACGAGGGTCTCTCTTCTGAACCTACAGTGAGAAATAAAAAACAAAACAAAACCTTTTACAGTATCCAAAATACATAATCAGTAAGAGGAATGCAAAAAGAAAATACTATCTTCTATACAATGGAATACTATTCAGCCTTTACAAATGAAAATCATACTATTCGTGAACATACGGGTGAAGCTGAAGGACATTATAGTAAGCAAGACAATACAAAGAGACAAGTACTGTAATTTTATTGATAAGTGGACAATCTAAACTAGACTCATAGGAGTAGATCAGACCAGTGCTTGCCAGGGGTTTAAGTGGGATGAGGAATAGGGACATATTCATTAAAATGTATGAAGTTTAGTAACTAGATGTAATGAGTAAGCCCTGGGTATCTATTATGCGGCAGAATGTCTATAAGTTAATGACTAGTGTATACCTGTAAATTGCTGAGCCTTTTCTTACATGTTCCTATGTGTGTGCACATACATGT